>OY757270.1:7165721-7792338 GCA_963584085.1 Pyrausta aurata | reverse complement strand
GCTTTTGCCGTTTTTAAAGTTTCGGTAGAACTTCTCCGAATAACAATGTATCGATTTTAGCGTGCGTCAGTTGTTCCTTGACTTCTTTTTTTTTAAGGAGCACAATGCGAAATTTCGCCTAGATATGGATTTGCTAATTGGATATTGCATAATATGCGGACCGAATCCATGAGTTGTTTCAACAGGGGTCGTAATTTTTAGAAGTCAGTTGACTGGATATCGCTTCACTCAGGCACGAAATAGCGGCAGCGATCTCAGTCTGGCGGGCTTCGATAGCTACGCTGTCAGGGACCGCCGCATTTATCTCGAGGTTGAGCCGAGGAGTCCAATTGCGTCTCGAGTTCGTCTGTAGCCGGCGCAGATTGCGCAGGCGGCACGGGCAGCGCGGCGACGTCGTCAGCGGCAGCGGGTAGTGCGGCGGGCGCGGCCACTGGGCGGGCGGCGCGGGCGCTGGCAAGGTCACTCACGCAGGACGATTCCTGGCCAGCGGCAGCGGCGGCGCCTCCGTGCGGCAACGTGGGCTCTGTTGCATCTTGGTCTTAAAATGATAACAGACCGGTTCGTTATAGGCGATAAAGTCCCGGAGACAGTTCTGAGTATAACGAATTTTCATATGCGTCGAGACAATCCCACAGATTGCTCTGCGTGCAATATTATCATAATGTTTAACGAGCCACACGTTATTTTGACAAGGAAAATGCAGCGAACTAGTCCCGCAGACTATTCTGATTGCATACGTCTTGTCTTACCTACTAACAACAAGGAAAATGCAGCGAACTAGTCCCGCAGACTATTCTGATTGCATACGTCTTGTCCTACCTACTAACAACAAGGAAAATGCAGCGAACTAGTCCCGCAGACTATTCTGATTGCATACGTCTTGTCTTACCTACTAACAACAAGGAAAATGCAGCGAACTAGTCCCGCAGACTATTCTGATTGCATACGTCTTGTCCTACCTACTAACAACAAGGAAAATGCAGCGAAGTAGTCCCGTAGACTATTCTGATTGCATACGTCTTGTCCTACCTACTAACAACAAGGAAAATGCAGCGAAGTAGTCCCGTAGACTATTCTGATTGCATACGTCTTGTAATTAATCACTTATTACAATAAAACTGATTACTCTTACCGTAAGGTATGTCCGAAGACGTTGATTCCCTCGAAGGAATCTGGTCGAGGACGATGAAGATTCACTCGAAGTCAGCCGGCGGCGGCGGCGCGGCCGGCGACAACGTTTAATTTCTTTAATTTTTTCGATAAAAATTCGACGGTACTTTCACTGCGACTTTTGGCGTTTTTGTTTACGTGCGAAGTGGTCGAGCACTAAACTGCGAATGAGGCTAGCAGAGTGAGCTCGCCGCAGGAAACAATCCAAAACGGCGGTGGGTAGGAGAAAACCATTTGCAAGTCTACCTGCAAATGTTTTTATCCTACTTTTTATTTTTATTTGCTCAACAACAGTGCAGAGGTGGAGTCATTATGCGATACTACATTGTGTTAAATATAATTTAAGAAATACTAATCTCGAGGACGAAGCACGAGTATAATGCTGGCTGCGTTGCCGCGTTGGATAGCTATGCTAATCCTTTGAGCTAGGAACCAGCCAGCTTTACTATCGGCCGTAACAGAATTTAGTTTTGGCGAAATTTTAATTTTAATTATCAATTATTCGGAATGTAAATCTATTTGACAATGGATTTCATTTGAACTTGATCCTAATTAGTTAGTCGAAATCGAAAATAAGTGGTATTTTTATGTCATTTTTTTCGGCGTGCATTTAACCAAAATTACGCCTGATGGTAAGCGATGATGCGGCCTAAGAAGGAAATAATATTTTATCTGGACTACAAATATTTCAGGATATTTACCTTTTTTTACCAGATTATCCAGATGCGTGGTAACCTTAACGGTAGCCAGAACCATTGCGCACACGCATCGCACCATTCCATCGCCGCCAAATGTGTTATTGTTTTAACTCGCGCACCGCTTTATCGCACTACAGCCCCATAAATGTTGCGGATAAGTTTTGATAGTTGGACACTTGCGAAAATGTCTGGATAATCTTAAGAATTCAAAGTTTATGGGCAGTCTGTTATTTTGATTGTTTCAAAATCGATAATTTGTCAGTTATAATAAGTAATCAAATACGGAATACGAGCAATTTCATTATGATATTGTTACGATTTAGGTCCTTAAAAAAAGACCATAAAATATATTTGGAAATATTTTAGGAATATTTCTTTTTATAAATAATTAACTTGCTTGTTTAGCTCATGGTAGTCATATTTTTTTTGGTTAATGCTAACATGCTAGCAAAGTTACTAAACCGATACTCGGTTTTGCTGTTTTTATTGCTGTAAGGTTATTTGGGTCATAAAGATGGGATGAAACAAGATAACGGATAACACCGCTTATGTTGTCTGTATACATAATCTTAGTTTCTGGGAAGTTCGCATAAGTGCTTATTTTGTATGCTGAAAGTGGCTTAGCAGTATGACCTTATTTATTGCGGTTTTGCCAGTGTTCGGCATGTTCTGGGTTAATATCTCAAAGGATGATAAAAATGGGAGATTTCAAGAAATTATTGTATGTAAAAAAATATCTGTGGAATGCCTATACTGTTTCTCTAAAAACTATCACGAACCGAACGCCTCCAAATTTTATCCCACTTTTTAAATATGCGTCTGAATTATGATGAGTCTACAAAATCAATTTCTCATAAATTCCACTGCAAAAAAAACCTCGCTGAAAAATTTAGCATTCAAAGAATTCTGAATTCGCAGACATACAGATCATATTTTTTATGATGCAATCCACGCCACATTAGGTCAATTATGAAATCATAAAATCACATTGTGATGCTTATCTCAATCTCAGTTAACGATCAAAACATAAACAACAACTCCTTATTTAATAACTCAATGCTTATTAATGCATATTTCATGAGCTGATCGCAAAATAGGAAATTGTTAGTTGCCTTTGGCACGAAAACAAAACTGTTTTTAATTAGCATTACGCTTGCCGTTTCGGCAATCGTTTTTACTTTCATCTTCAATAACTATTTTCACTGCAAAATGTTTTTCGTTGCAGTATTCAAGTAGGTATTTGGAAACAAAATGTCTTTAAAATTTATTAAGTATACCAATTTTAGTGATTTTATTTGTAACATCTCGCGTATCAATAAAGTCACTGGTGCGAAATTGGGTTAATTGACTCACAGATCTTACTGTTTGTTGTACTTGAGCATTTACTTCAAATTATCTTTTGTTAATTAAACGGTTCATAGTTATGACGAGAACATGCCCACTAAACTGTTCTTTGCTCCCCTTGGAATTACAATCAGATCAGAATTACAGTCCTTCGACTGAAGAACACTTACCTCAAACGATCAGGAACAAATAAAAACACTCACAACACAAGGCAGTAGGTCCTTGGTCAACACACTCACACTGAACTATGTCCTTGACGAGCGACCATCGCAAGATGTATTGGCTGATTGCGCATGTGCGCGAGCGCTTGTCCGTTGCCAAAATTTCGCTACTTTCCGTCGCGTACTCGAATATCAAACAAGGTCCTAAAATGCCATCGGCTGACGTCACGCTCCTTCGATCCTCGAGCGTCTAATGTCTTCGTCTCGAACACCGTCGACGAGGACTTTGTATTCACATGTCACCAAAACTCTCTTCCCTAATTGCGATGCACGGTGCGTCCTTCGCTTTCCGTTTTGCAAAACAATGGAGCGCGGCACCCCTGGGCGATGGGCTGCTCATCGTTAGGTTGTCACTTTACGGTACAGTCATAACGTAGTTGTTTAACAGCTTTTCTTTAATCAGTTATCTGGTTGCGGGCGGTGGCACGAGTGTACCGGTGTCGACTGCAAGCCAGCGGGTGTGTGCCCGCTTCGCCAGTTGGCCACTGGGTTAGCAACGTTCCTTTTCCTGTTGCTTCTATAATGGGTGACTTACGACTCGCATGTCTGCTTGGACCTCATCATTGGGGTCAGGCGAATTAAGAAAAAGTAATTCGCGACTTTTTGTCCTCTTTGCATTTTGGCGTATTGAATTCGTAATTTATTTGTAGCGAGGAGCATCGCGTAATGAGATTTTATTAAAAACAGTAAACCTTATGATGAGTTTTGTAATTGATATACGTAGTATGGGTATGTATTTATCATTACCGCTTATAATTTCAAAACCAGTAGTGATGTTCAATAGTCTTAAATAATATAATCTGTCATTGGATCTAGTAATTAGTTTATAACGCTATAAAGCGTAAACCAGTAATAAACATTCATGCTCTAGCCTTCTGCCCGCTACCTCATTTCAGAATGCATTAAAGCAGCAAATTGAAAATTGCATTAAAGCCTCTTAAAGCTACAGTACCTTCTGATCTTAATTTTTACAAGAATTTGTTAAAATCAAGTTTTTGACCCAAATATGTATAAATACGTAAGCTAATTTGCTGCCTTTGAATTTCAAGTCTTTTCCCATGAAGTATAAATTTTCCCAGTCAAAAAGTTCATAGGTCATTGTCTTTCTAATTATCCGCAGGTTTTTTAGGGTTCCGTAGCCGAATGGCAAAAAACGGAACCCTTATAGTTTCGTCAAAGCCGAATGGCAAAAAACGGAACCCTTATAGTTTCGTCAAGTCTGTCTGTCTGTCTGTCTGTCTGTCTGTCTGTCTGTCTGTCCGTCCGTATGTCACAGCCACTTTATTCTGAAACTATAAGCATCACATAGCTGAAACTTGGTAGGTAGGTGTATTTTGTTCACCGCTTTCCGATTCAGATACAAAAAGTTAGAAAAAATAATATTTAAGGGGGGGCTCCCATACATGAAACTAAAACCTGAAAAATTTTTTTTACTCAAACCTATGCGTGTGGGGTGTCTATGGATAGGTCTTTTAAAATGATGTTGAGGTTTCTAAAACCATTTTTTCTAAAAGTCTAAGGTTTGAGATATAGACGCTTCCAAAGTGGTAAAATGGGCGTCCCCCCCCATCTAACTTTTGAACTAAGAAAGTGAAAATTTTGAAAAAAATATATGATGTAGATCTCAACAAAAACTTGCAACGAAAATTGGTTTGAAGGAGATCGAACCAGTAGTTTTTGAGATATTGTACATTTTTATCAACCGCAAATATAACTTTGTCTTTCATACAAACACTATGAAAAACAAAGTTATTTTTGCTGTCGCAATATATTGTGATGTTTTCGTTAAGTGAAAGTAAGTGGACCCTGAATTTAGTTAAGGGTGGCACGGAACCCTCAGTGCGCGGGTCCGACACGCACTTGACCGGTTTTTTTTACCTATTATCCTCAGGTTAATTAAGTAATAATTATGATATAGCTGGATTCAGGGATTATTAGATTTGGCGTTGCTGGAGAGGTAGTCAAAGTCGGAATCGTTAACCGTAGAGAACATGAACCAGATCGCAGATTGTGTAACCCAACTGGGACGGAACACGTCGTGACGAACCGACTGACGTATCATTTCGTAAATTTCGTAAACCACAATGTGAATGGGGACAATCTACATCTAAACAAACAGCAATTATTGAAGAGAGCCTTTGGGGGGATACAATGGAATTTGTTAATTTGAAATTCGCTTTTGAATTTATATTTTGCAATCTCATGATTTTCAAACAATGATTGCATATCCGCTGTTTTGCAATTGCAATGCTACCCTTTTCTTAGCTTCTAATTTAATTTGTGTTGGAAGTCCTTACCCCCAAATTGTACTCTAGTTTTCTAGAATATTTGAGGACTGAACGATGAAAAGATTTGGAAGATCCATTGATGTTGAGATTTGATGCAACAAACCTCGAAAGCTTGTCTGATATTTAGCTACGGATACCAGCCTAATGGAATTCTTGAACTCTATTCGTATCGCTAGCTAGAGACCTTAGCTTGACCTTTCTCTAAACTAGCACGCCATACCACGGAATAATAGCTATTGCTGGAACTATACTGAACCTTTGATCTAGATAAGCAAGTTCCTTACTATTATTGACCACTATTGTCCTTTAGTTACGTTCTATTTAAATGGTTTTGTTATGTATAGGTATGTATAGTGATGACAAATTCATTGATTCGTCAACTCGTACTAAATATTTCCCAGCCTCTGCAACGTGCGTTGGTATAATATATGATTTTATGATCTGAAATGTTATTGCCATTGACCTACTATTTGTTATTGCATAATCTTAATTTATCTGAATCTGGATGCATCGTAAACCTCATAATACGTCCCTGTCCGATTGAATGAATTCGATAAAGATATAATAACGTTCTAAGCCAAGCTTTTAATCTGAATCGAGGGTGAGCCATACCATGACCGAGCATGATAATATTGATAATCCATTGACACTGACATTTTATAGTGAGTGCGAGTAACTTTAAGCACTTAAATCATGACGCGACAAGCTTTAACGGCTAATGAGATTCATAAAGAAGAAAACGTACGGTTAATATAAGTAGTATTAAATATTATTTATTTAATGGAAATAGGTACACCAACAGCACACAGTAACATATCGTCAAGGTATTTTTCTTCTACATTATTTTGACAATTACAGGCGGAAACAGAATGCGGTATTTTAGCAATATACTTACTAAATGAATTTTCTGAATAACAGCTGCCCCGAATACAATAAGATCATACCGGTTACTTGGCAAAAAGATGAGGCGTCTGACACAAAATTTGCAAGTGGCTTGTTTTATGCTTTTGTGTTGATTGAAACCTGCCAAGTTTCTAATTTACACAAAGTAGAAACGTGGAAACCAGTGGTGGTTGGCATACATATCCTTGGGATATAAATAATACATTTTAGAGGTTCATTGTTATGGTAATTAATCTCACGGATCACAATGACTCCAGGGTGAAATCGGACCATGTCCAAACAGTTGTGCGAAGTATGTTTATTCACGACACGGTTTTCACAGGAAGCATATCTTGAAAACTACTTAATGACTAACCCGTAATACATTTCCTTCAGCGTAAACTGTGTATTGTGATATTGTTCTTGAAGATGTACCGTGAAGGAGTCAGATTTGCAGAAACATGTAGAGAAACGGTTTCCTGTGACTATGTGTGCTGACCTTAGTAAACCCTAGTTCTGTTGTTTAGGAAACATTTTATGGTTTTTACTTTTAAATTATAATGGATCGCTTTCGGTCTTTAGAAAGTGGAAAAATCTCATACCTAAATTGTATTTACCCGTTTCTCGATTCGAGTTCTTACCTAGATAGTGATTCCATTGATTTGACCTGACCTCAGTCAAGTGTTAGGTATATACTGACCACTCAATTCAATATGTTTTTACTCGAGAAAACCTGTAAAATTAATAATCCGTGCTATGTGGCGGTAACTATCTTAACAAATTATACAATTACTTGCTGCGCCTGTATATATCTAACTAAAAACTCAAACCGCTCATAAATCAAATATAAACACTCGTAAACGCATCTTCGTTAACTTAACCTGTTGTTGTTAATAGTAATTTTCTGCTATAAAATAATAAATCATAAAAAGGAAGAATTCCTTCATATCTTTAGTACGGGCTAATTCCCCATAACTTTTATTCGAGACACGTACTTGCCAACTTGCCAAATTATAGGTTAGATGAAACCTAGTGATACAGCATGCCTTCAATTTAAGTTTCAACTCGTATTTTCGCAAACATTTGAGGACATTGCTAACAATGTATTTGCAGTCGTAAAGGATGATGATTCAACATTAAGGCCGCGGCCCCATCTCTACGGCACGGCGCCGTACCGTACTACGGCGCGAATTCGTGCCGTAGCGCGACGCCGCGCCGTAGAAATCCACGGCGAAAAAACGTGCCGTAGCGCGGCGCTGCGCCGTAAAAATCCACGGCGAAAAACCGTAGCGCGTAAATGTTGCGCGTAAGCGCGTAATGTGGTGGGCGGCAGGCACCGTGCTCCAAACCACACCATGCGCATCGCAGTCCGACGCCGCACCGTAGAATCCTACGGCGCCGCGCCGCGCTACGGTTTTTCGCCGTGGATTTTTACGGCGCGGCGCCGCGCCAACGCACGAATTCGCGCCGTAGTACGGTACGGCGCCGTGCCGTAGAGATGGGGCCGCGGCCTAAAAGCTACAATATTTAGAGACGACCCAGTGCAAATGGCGAGTTAAGGTCGCCATCAAATAATTTGTGCTTTTGGTGTTTGGTAGCAGCAACAGTACTGGCAGAAAGCTGAAAATGTAGTATAATATTAGGAAAGGCTTTTGATTGGGTAATAAGAAGCGGGTTACCCCCGGTTCGTAAACTGTGGTGTAAAAGGCAAGAGGGAAAACACCACACTATATTCCCTAACTCCACTGACAAGGGCAGAGCTCCTAAATTTTATGATAATAAGCGTAGCCAATGTACAATTTGCGTCCACTTTAATTTTTATCATTTTGAAAATGACCGTCCTCTTACAAGCTACGTTACGCCATTTGGTATTGTCTCCATCGACATCACGGTGTATAGTAACGTACGGTCTAACTTCTAGATTTTTCAGGGCTTTACTGGAATGTTATGAAAACACATATCTCTATCACGTTCCAAGTGAGTCATTGAGAGGCTAGCAAAAATAAATTATTTCGCCATTCAACTGTTAAAACTTCTTTTTTTCTTTCTGCATGACCTAAATGTACTATGCCTGGGAGATGCTTTTAGCATTAAGTCCATCTTTTGTACAGTTACTTGTGCAATAAAGTTCTTAAATAAATAAACCTCAGACGTAAATAAATTATGGGTAATTGTTTATTTATTCCATTGTTTATTGTAAATACTCATATATTACTTATACCATATTGCAATGGGAACAAACTTCGTAAATATTCAATTTCTGTTTCGCCAATTAATTGTTTAGAAAATGTAGGTCAAGTAGCAAGTCAATTACCATTGTATGCTTCGTATGCATTTTGTCTTATACAATAATTGAACTTGTACATAATATCACTATTAATGAGATCTCTTCTGTCACCATTAGCATTCGAAACACAACTAGCATGGCTATTTAGAAAATTGTATGCGTCTGTATCAAAGTCATGCATATAAAATTAGTCTATTATGAGAATAATCGACTCAAATTATCTTACACTATCTTATACATGTTCAAGGCTGTGCTATGCACAGGAATGCAGTTTCCATGTTCTTTTTTAGTAAACACCCTTAAAAATTCGTTGTTTATTTTATATATTTCTTGCTTTGAATCATGCCTCTTTTAGTGTGTATTATACTGTGTTTATGAGTACCTTTAACAGAATGAAATCAGCTTCATGCTATTAAGGACAAATCGTTGGGTATCCTATAGACAACCTACTGAAAGATTATATTCATATGATAAAACACAATTTACGGATAATTTCGCGATAATTTATTTGATTTTTCATCCCGACGTTTCGAACACTTTACAGCGCTCGTGGTCACGGGGTAGACTCCGTAAATTGTGTTTTATGAAATGTGTAATATTCGCGTAAACTTCAGAAATAAGTATATTCATATGACTCAAGAATCTCTCGTCTATCTTGAGTTCACAATTTTTCCAAACTTTTCAAAATTGCAGCTTTATGATGCGTGAAAATATGTAGATCTATAACTCTTTATTGCACTCCTTAAATCACACAAACAACTAAGTATAAAAACACAAGAAATAACTTAGTATTTGGCAAAGCAATTCAGACAAAGCCAATTCATATAATAATAATCGATACATGTCTGTGCACATTTCAAACAGCAATATTAAAAACAAGCACTTCCGTTATTGTATTTTTACCATTGAAATTTAATGTACACACTCTCCTTTAATGTTCACTTAATAATAATCATCATAGCACTAAAATAAGACACATTGCCCTTACAGATTTCATCGTCTATTAGAACTGGTTCATCAGGATTGCTTGTTTCTAAGGGAGTCCAGATTTTCATAGTAGCGATGATTCTATCATAGAGTGTGCAATTTGTGTGAAATAACTTATTTTTGATGATTGACGAATGTATGTTAGTAGAACCCAGGAGATGGTAGTCAGGCAGAACTGCCACTGGATTTCATATATAGTTTTAGGGAATAAGTAAAATAGAAATTCAATTTATTTTTCACATTTTTCAATCTGTAATACCTAGCGTTTTATCTGGCAAGTGACAATCTCAAGCCCGATGCCCCATGATCTGTTTTATCGAAAATTAACCAACTTATCGGCATTAAGCCACTTCAGTTTGTTGACAGGTGATTCCTTTCCCCATCACTTATGTATCATCTTCAGAGATTAGGGTTTGTAGCAGATAGCCAGATTTTGACTGTTGCGTTACTATTAAACATTGTTGTGCAACAATAAAGTTTCGAGCTCCATTATGTACATATTTTGAAGTCGGGATAAATTAGTGTGAGTGAGAGGCATCTTCACGCGTTGTTACGGAAAACGTGTCTAGTCTAGGATAAGATGGAGACCATCTTTCTAGTAGTATGTTGTTCAAACATTTTGGCGCACCCTTGTCTAAACCATAAGATCGTTATTGTTCTTAAAATTTTACAAATAAACTTGAGTTGTGAGTTAGAGAAATTTAAATTTCCATTATGAAACCGTTTGTATGAGTTGATGACAATTGGCGTCAGTTCACGGCGCACGAGATTTGTTATTGGTGTTCTAACTAGTGTTTATTATGGTAGCACTAGAGTGCATCGTATGCACAGCACGTCACTTATACCCGATGCGTTTTAATTGGCGTCGCAAACTTGCTCACCCTGATTTGCCGGATGGGCTTTGCATAACACGGTTACTTCTGTATTTTCTTTGCTCATATTAAATATGCTGATTTCATGCCATTTGTGTATTAGTCCTGTCATTTAGGTTTCAGATTTGTAGATGTATGTTAAGCCTTTTTCTAATGTAAAAACGTTTGGAGCTGGTTTTGACGTTACATACACGTCTGATAAATTAAGGATAAGTATAGTACAGATTGTATGTACGATAGTCTTGTGCCTTTTATTATTGCTATAAGTAACAAACCCAACTTTTTATCTGTACCTGAAGTTATGGATATAGGAAAAAAATATATACTGTCGCCTTTATGATAGTATTGACAACAGAGTTGATCATCGCTTCTTAATATTTCATATTAAATAAAGTCTAAATTCAAACAAATATTTATCTACATAAAGTCAAAATAAAAATTAAGGTGACGTTCAAATATAGACCACACATACAATAAACTCTGTAAGTAACCCTGTTCTGTTACATGTAGTTTTATGTGCTATAAGCTGTATTTAGTTGTAGGCAGAGCTTTGATTCAGACAACTCCTTATTTGCACTTGCGTAGGACTTTAATGTCTACCTCAGGGCATCGGTACTTTGAATAACTGACGACGTGCTTTCTCTGATAACGACTTGTTGATTTAATATCCACAGATTAAGTACTAAAAAAGAACTGAAGTTTTCTTGTGTCTGTCTTTTTTTTGCAATGAAATCTGAACCACCAGCCCAAGACAAGTGAACATTGTAATCCTTGGCCAAAAGATGACACTTTATGTTGTCACGAGAACATGATTTTTCTTGTATTTACCGTTACATACGACAGCCCCCAAAAATATGGCAACCTCAAACCCCACATAGCTTATTATTACTTTCTTTTTCGGGCACACCGCATGATATCGCGAGAAATATTATGTCCTTAAGCAGAGGATCAATGGTAAATACGTTTTACTTAAAAGGTATTTTATTGTTAAGACCCAGTTTTCGATTTCATGCACACTTACTTATTATTATAGCGCTACTTTTCGAAGTCCAAACGCTATAAAAGACGACAAGTCGATACAAATACTGATAAATGGATTTAACCGACGCTGAATATTATTTTATCATGATATCTTTATGATTAATAATATCATGATAACACATGATGATGACCGTCCAAGAACTGCAACGCTTTATTTGATGATTGCCGGCAATTATTTAATTAATACTAATTTGGTGCGACACTTGGCTGAGGTACGTGTATTATGATTATGATTATAAGTAGGTCTATATTCAGCAGTGGACGTCCTTTAGCTGATAGTAATGATGAAGACGTTGATTTGACACTTTAGGAAATTAACTATCCATCGTAAATCATGATGAGCGTCCTAATCATAACTCTCAGTAATCAAAGTTGATAACCATAATTTAATATGATTTGATAGCGAATGAGTACAAAGATAATATTTCGCTAATTGCTGATAACAAAACAATCAGTTTCGCATTACAGTGGTTGTTGTGTTCATGTGACGTTGAATTATGGCGGAAAAGTTGAAGAAGAAGCCATCGTTCCTTAAAAGGTGGAACAGTCAGAGGGAAGTTGCCAAGGATAGTGGTAGGAGCACACCTCCCTTGGGCAGTCCTCAACCACCAGCAGCGTTCAAGAGCCAGAACTATGCGAGCTTGTCAAGAGCTACAGGAGCCAATGCTCTGCTTAAACCTCGGAAGTAAGTAGTTTGAACGGTTTTTGTTAACTTATCACGTGATGATATCAAAAGTAGAAAGCGAACCTAACGCCTGAACAAAGCCAGTCCGTTTATATTGTGGTAAGCAAATTCGCTACTTTTTGATGCTTGCTCCTTGGATTTCTCCATCGGAAATTGGAAAAAGTAAATCTTTGGTAGAAAATACCACGACCCACATAGGTATACCAATACCCTCTTATTACAAAAAAATAACACCAGGTTTAAACCAAAACTAAGGCAATCCGACCTATTAAAAAGTGTAGCTCATTATTGAACGCTTGTTTCGTGTTATTTTTTAATTGATCGGTTAATACTGCGGCTCTAGCCTGGTACTAAGTTTTTGGAATAAGGGGGTTAGTTTTCGGATAAAAGCTTTTCTATATCCTAGTTAATTATGTGATATCGAATATAATTTGAACAAGCTAAAGACGGAACGTAAGGAAGATTTTAGACTTAGGTATGCCTAAAAGTGCTCTGACAATTTACGAGTAAATACGTGTCTCAAAGGAAATATTTCGGTTACCGCTAAATCTCATTCTGTATCCTACCAATATTAATCCTATTATGTTCGTTCGTTACAACAGCCACATACTTATAGTTACACAATCAGGTTGAATGTGGTTAGAATTAATCCAATTTCAGTGTCTATTCACGATAAAACTATTGTTAGATCGGCCTTCGTCTTGCATTTATATGGGTTTCCTCAATGAAATCAATTTCTCTTCATAATAATATGAGGTCTCATACCACACACATCTTATAACTATAATGACTTAGAGTAAGATTGTAATAAGCTGTAGGCTACAGCCTGTAGGTTTTCTTCACGATGGTTTTTATCAACATTCTTTTGTTTACGCGACCGCCGGCGTCCTATCGATCCGTGAGGCTTTAAATCAGGGATGCACAGACTTATTAAGACTAGGGGCCACTCGGGCAAATTATGAACTGATGGCGGGCCGCCAGAAGTATAGGTAATTAAAGACAATAAAGAATTGATAATTATGTATTAAAATTGAAAAAGAATTTATTAATTTGAAGCGTGGCACTGCATAGTGCTTACAATCTTTTTTATATTTGGCTCAAATTTACTTGTAGCAACACGTAAAACTGCTTCCAAACTTTCATTTGCAAGGCGGTTTCGATTTTTTGTTTTATTATTATTATTTAGTATTGAAAAGGTTTGTTCACATATATAGGTAGAACCAAATAAGCTGGCACATTTCAGAGCGTTTATGCGCAACTCTATGTACGTATTTTTATCAATGCAGCGGTAAAAGTTCAGCAAGTCTCCTTCGTTGAATTTGTTGTGTAAATCTTGGTCGTTTTGAATGTCGATAATTTCTAACTCATTGACTCTGGCGCATTTTCAACTGAAATCGTGAAAGGATTGCTGAATATGTCCAACAGAGGTTTCACTTTTTTAAACTCCGAAAATCTTTCTTGAAAAGATTGAATCAAAATATCTAGCTTTTCTACATAACTGAAATTAATCGCAGTTTTGTTGAATTTTTCAGCCATTTTCTTATAATTCGGAAAATGATTGTAATTTCCAGAATTCAATTGCGATCTGAAAAGTGTCAGCTTGCATTGAAAGGATGATACGTGAGCGTAGAGCTGGGATATCAGTTGATTTTTGCCTTGAAGCCGTGTGTTCAAGACATTCAAATGATTTGTAATGTCAACTAAAAAAGCCAAATCACACAACCAATCAGGATTTTTAAGTTCCGGGACATCCTTTTGCTTTTCCGCCAGAAATATTCCAATTTCTTCTATTAAATTTAGAAATCGTTCCAGGGTCAATCCACGACTTAGCCACCTTACTTCTGTATAATACAGTAAATCTCCATATTCGCTTTCGATGTCATCAAGGAATTGTTTGAATTGCCTGTGATTGAGTCCTCGTGATTTTATGAAATTTACAGTCGAAACTACCACTTTCATGACATTTTGAAATTCATTTTTTTTAGAACAGAGGGCTTCTTGGTGTATAATGCAGTGAAACTGCATGAGATCTTCAGCGTTTATGTTTTTTTCTTGCATATGCTTTTTCAGCAAAGTAACTAGCCCAGAATTGACACCAATCATCGAAGGAGCACCGTCAGTGGCAACTCCCGATAATTTTGATAAGTCCAAATCAGTTTTTGAACACTCATCCAAAAGTACATTGAGTATATCAACTCCTCTGGTTTGACCTTTCAATGAACACATTCCTAACAACTCTTCTAAGACTTCAAAATCTTGAGTAACACCTCGTATGAATATGAGAAGTTGAGCTGTGGAAGTAATATCAGTGGATTCGTCGAGTGCTAATGAAAAAAATTCAATGATCTTAGTTTTTTCATTTAATTGTTCCGCAATATTACCTGACAAAGACATAATACGTCTTTGGATAGTCATACGATTCAGTTGAATTTTCTCAAACTTTTTTGCTGCTTCTGGACACATTTTCTTAGCGGCAATTTCTATGCATTCTTTTACAAAATCCCCATCATTGAAGGGGCGACTGCGCTTTGCTATCATTCGAGAAATTTCATAACTAACTTCTGTAGCTGTTTCTGAATCTTGGATGGGTTTTGTAAACATAGCTTGCTGACCAATAAGCTCCCGTTTTAAAGACAACATTTTTTGCTTTCTTAATTCGCCTGTAAACTTGGTAAAAGTAGGATGCTGCGTTTCATAGTGCCTTTTTACATTATATTCCTTTGCAATCGCAACAGAATTCTTGCAAATTAAACAAACGACTTTATTATGCGACCATACAAAAAAGTATTTCTCAGTCCAAATTTCTTGAAACTGCCGATTTTCATCTTTAACCTTACGTTTTTTACTAGGTCCTGGCTTGTCCATGTTGCGTTCTAATCCTGGCTAGGATTAACACAGCACCTAAAAACAATTACAGTACCTACTTAAATTACCCATCCTTTTTTATTTAGGTAGATTGATTTAAATAGGTAGGGAAACACTTATTAATAACAGAGTTTTACTTACGATTTCACAACACAATTATACACGGCACTTGACGGGAAATCTACGTTGAATGTGGATCAAAATATATGACACCGGCTAGTCGAGTTAAAATCTACACTAGAACTATTGACACTTCACTCAAATTAAAACCGAACTATCGGTCGCTGCGGTTAGCGTGGCTTTTATACCGCGCGTATAGAGTCGAAAACTGTCTGGAGAAATCTCGAAACCGACTCTGGAAGCTTCGTGTATCTACCTACGCGAGCAATCGGGAATTCGTGCACTTAAGGCTGCTGTCACCTACCTTCTAACAAAGTTCAAGTGCAGTTTTCTTCCCAAAAATGACTTAACTGACAACTTTTTTTGACTGATTTGTGTAGAAATAAGCTATCTACATAAGATGTAAGCTCTGAATTTTTGATTCAATCTTTAAAATGCCTGTAATTTGCAATCATAGAAGCCAAATTGACGGTTTTTCTGGTGCACTTTTCTAGATCAGTTGTTGACATCAGCTATCGAAATAACATAAACTTGAAGGGAATTACGTTCGTCTACAAGGTGTAGACTCTGTTTTTTTTATTTATTGCTCTGGTTATTCCAAATGAAGACAAAATTGAAACCATGTTTTGGCATAAAATACGCATCTAAAGGCAGGCGATTATCTCTGAGATACATTGCACTTATTGTGTGTTATTTGATAAAACAATGTAATAGAGGTTCCTATCTTTGACTTTGCATCTAAATTCTTGATTTTATCTTGTGCACTATATTCAAAATATCTTACTAAAGTAACCTATAAATTTGAGATTTGGAGCTGTCACGGACGTTCATCTTCGATCGAAATTTGACAGACAGCGCCGAGCGCTCGGAGGGGAAGGGTGTGTCGCTCGTTGTCTTCGCTGCTACTCTTTTATTTCGTGTATGATACTAATTCCAAATTTGAAAATATCACGCTTTGCACAATTTTTATACGGCGACCAATTCGCTTTGAGGCTTTATGCAACAGGCATAAAGCCATAGTGCATTTGGATCGTCGATGGTCTCTAATTATAACAAAAAAGTATTCGTTCTTTTGTATCGATTAGTAGTTGTATTTAAATGATTAATCAATGTTATGTAAACTTGCATAGAAAGAAATCCTTATTAATACTATAAACAAGAAAGATTTATATGTATGGCGACTATTTCAAGGGTTCATGAGTTATAACGAAGATCTTTTATCATATACAATTTGTATTTTTGAAACTTGATCAAACAAAGTGTGCAGATACTAGGACCAAAATTATCGACAAAAATAATAATAATAAAAAATTGTCTCCAAATTAAATTGTGGTATATGATGAGCAAACTGTTTCTATCACCAAACAGTTAAATGTCAATTTTAGACAAATACTGATTTAATAAGGCCAAGAATAGGCAATAGTATCAATTCTATTGCATATGTATGGGGTTGCAAATAATAACCTTATTTATATAAAATAAAGTAATATCAGTAACACTACTTTATAGTTCAACAACGGTAGACCGATTATCATGATATTTACTTTGTTGAATTGGTATTTACCTCTTACCCCTTAAGTTATTATAAAACAGGGCTGGGGCGCGCCGAGGCTGAATATAAAGCAAAGTTTTCTGTGGTCGAAGTTTTTTTTTTTCACTAAAAAGTCTAAAACTCTTCAAAGGACTCCAATTTAGGCAAACCATTTCTTTTTGAAGTCAGTGCCATCGCATGGGCTCTCTCAAGTTCCATCTTAAGCGACATCTATCTGGGCATCGACTCCAAAAAGAAATGGTTTGCCTAAAATGGAGTCCTTTCAAGAGTTTATTTAAGACTTTTTAATGTGTTTTGTTTTTGAAGTCGGTTTTATTGAAATAGTATGGTGGTGAAGTGACCATTAACCCAACAAAATTGAAGACAAGTAGGGGCTTTTGTATTTAGTATTTGATTTTGAGTAGTAAACAAGTAAGTTTATAAATTTTCTTACATCATTCGTGCTTTGGATTTTGAATAAGAATAAACGGACGACAAAAATTAAAAAGTCAGTTTTTCTTAATATAGACCTTATATAGGCGTTATTTAGTTCCACAACCTTTGATACGCACTTGTACGTACATACCATTGGCCATTGGCGTCAATTCCATACTGTGTGGGACTTGTTCATGGCATTAATTCCATACGCTAGTAACAGTGTTTCAATGGTTTAAACCTAAATAAATAGGGCAATATTTTGCTTATTTAACATTACTTTTCTTTCTACCACAATCTACAACCACAACCTAACTATAAACTTGTATAGTAAAACGCTTGTTTAAATAGAAGCGTTTCATGTGATGTGTATGTAGTTAATATGAACCTGTATTCAAATTGTACGCAAATGCCATGAAATTCCATGGTTCTATTCAAGTCCATATTCATATAATATTTCATTATTGAAAAATGTATATGGACAAAATGATATAATACCGGTGTAAACCAAATAATTAAATAAAAATTATCTTGTTTATCATCTGTTATACGTGAAATACTTGAAATCTTGATCGAAATTTTCTTAACTACATTTTCTGAATGTTAGCTATAATAACTTGTGACATATTTCATATATCAAAATACAAATCATATCAAAGAACAGCGTTACACTAAAAAGCATTTATGTGTAAATAAATCCTCATAGCATCCAGCTGGTATGACACGTGGTAGATCAAGCCCAGAACCAATGGCATCATCCACCAATAACCCTTTGTCCCCGTTTCTCGTGGAGTTTACATTCGTAAAAAAATACCTACTCTGAGAAGTCACGATTTGGGTGAAGACATAAAGAGGCAGATAACCGGTACCAACCTGTACCGACTGACTAGTGATGTGCCAAGTCATCTATTTTTAATCTCGAAATATTTAAGAAATTCGTTACAACAATCCAAATAAGGACCGACTGACACTAGAAAATTGTTTTAACTCGTCAAGTATGTGTGAACGAGACACAATAGAAATTCCATTATTATGCGACTCCCGGCAGTCGTTTGATACCTGACTGATTAAAACAAGATTCAAATCAAGACTTGAGTCGGAGAAGTCTCTATAAAGCATTTCAATTCCATGAAATAGCCAACACGGCACAACACTGGTTAGTCGTTGCAGGTCAGTGCGTGTTACCCGCCTCTATATGTCTTCACCCTTTGGATGCATTTCGTTTTTTCTATGCTGTAAGTTTTTCACGTTATTATAACTGTACGTTTGTGTTTATATCTGTGAATTTAGTTATATACTTATCAAAAGGAAAATGTTCGCGAACGGAATTGACGCGAGCCCTGATTCCGAACTGTATTCACTGTATTCGTAATAGGTATTTCAAATACAAAAAAACTGGTATAACATTAATTTATCATATCGACTTTTTAAGACCATCATTTTCTGTGTTCATCATACGCATAGCCAACTACCTAGAGATAAAGTATCAAAATTGTTTAATTACAGTTAACATTTTTTTGTGTCCCGGACATATAAAATCGCACACACACATTGATAAATTAGGTAAAATCTGAGAATCTCCAAACTGTCATATGGCTCTTAAGAGCGCGCGCGCGAGATTCAAATTACTTTTCGAACATATTTTTTTTGGTTTTATTCTGGAATAGAATTCAATATTTTTCGAATGTACGAGAGTATTATTTTTGCTGTCGGCGGGCCACCAGTATTCGACCGGCGGGCCGCAAGCGGCCCGCGGGCCGCGGTCTGTGCATCCCTGCTTTAAATTAAAGGCTTGTCGGGAATAAATTGTTTGATATTGTACAATTTGCCGTGATTGCCATTTTTTATCGGCGATAGTACAAATAATCGTCTTAATAGAGCTGTTTTCCAATCGATTGATAACGCCTCGTTCGTTGAAGATTATGCACCGTAATGCTATATGTCAACAATACCTAACCACGATATTTTTTTTTATTTTGTTTTACCGAACTCCTCAAGAGAAAATCAAAGAGAAGGAATAATGTTCTACGACTATGACATGATAGATGCATGTTGAATACAAATCACTCGTGCCTATCATCATATATTCGAACTGTCCAGATTTAAACGCTCAAGGATCGAAAGACCGCCGGCGGTAGCGTAAACAAAAGAATGTTGATAAACACCCGTAAAGGTTTAAGGGACTTTTCCCACAACGTTACTCATATGCAACCAGTTATCTTTATCTTATTGCAAATTGTTCAGGTTATCCGCTGGAGGCATTAATGACCTGGTCCAGTGTCCACTATGTCTGGAGGTCCTCCACAATCCGAAGATGCTGCCTTGTCAGCACACCTTCTGTCTGGCTTGTTTGACTGTCTATATAGCTGGTAAGTACTTTTCCAAAGGAATAAATGCCTTTTCCAAGAGTTTATTTGTCTGAGGTCTGTAAAGAATCAGCTCAAAAAAGATGCACCCTCCAAAGAAGACCGCCATGATACTGAAATAATCATCTGTCAAGACGATCAATGGATCCTATTAAATCCTATCGAAAATTACCTAGTATTTTCAATAGTCTGCAATAGGTACCATTTTTTTGTACACCTGGTGCAAAGTGATGATGTGGTCGAGGATGGATCATGTCTGACCAGTAACAACCTATTCACTCTTCCCTTGAAAATGCCCAAATCATAGTGTTTACGGAACATTTCAGCCGGTAGCCTATTCCATTCCTTAGCCGCACGCTTCCGAAATGTTGATCGGAACCGTTTAGTGCGCTTTGATGGAATGTCAACAAATTACAAAGCTTTTGCAAGTTATAAGCCATATTAAGGAAAATGGTGGTTGACGATCCACAGTATTTATAACTGCCTCGGTGGCGCAGCGGTTAGAGGGTCGCATTTTAAAGCGACGGCTGCGCCAGAGGTCCCGGGTTCGATTCCCGGGTCGGGCCAAAAATATGTACCTGGGTTTTTCGGTTCAGAAATTCTCAGGGAAGCCCGGAGTTTGGAAGTTGGCGGTGTTTCACCCCCGTGCCTCGGAAAGCACGTAAAGCCGTTGGTCCTGCGCCTGATCTCTCTCCGGTCGTGTCAGATTGCTGTCCCATCGGGCTATGAGAGTGAAAGGAATAGAGAGTGCACCTGTGTTTGCGCACACACTTGTGCACTATAATATGTCCCGCGCAGTCGGTTAGTCGTTGTGACTGGCCACCGTAGTCGAAATCGGCTAGGGGGACTATTATTAATCTGTTAACCTTATCAGTTATAGTTATAGAAATAAATGTTTTGTAGGTACCAGATTTATTGTCATCACAACTTATCGTGCTATTTACAGATCAGCCAGTAATCGACTGCCCGATCTGCTACACCAGGATCCAAATCCAAGGTCCAAACTTCGTTAACAGCCTCCCGTCAAATCTGTACATAGACTCGTTGCTGAGCTACGTTGGCATTAACAAAGACTCAGACGCTAGGAACCCAGTCATGGCTGCCCCATCAGCTGCTCCAATAAATGGTTCCATGACAGTGCAGAGCGTGGAACTGTTTGCTGGTGGAACGAGGTGTTCGCAGTGCAAGAGCATGTGTGATGCGACTGATGTGTCGTGCTGTGAGCACTGTAAAATGGTGAGTAGTCATGTTCATGTGCACCTAAATATACTTAGGTCAGATTGGTAAAACCTCACCTATGGTGATACGAAAGGCTATCTTTCCTCAAATGTTAAATATAGGTCGATAATGTGGCTTAGAATGATTTCAAGTTCATCACTCACAGTGTTATTTTTGTGTTCTTATAGGATGAGAAAAGATACTAAAAATTCCGTACGGGCGGGAATCGAACCCACATCCTTTGGCTAACCGTGCTCGGTTGGTTACTTATTTCATCCTGTAAGAATGGGTAGATAAAAGCGGAGTTATGAATACTCCATAAAAAAACAGGCGCAAGAGAATAAAACAAAACTAACAGATAATAATTTAAGAACAATTTGGGAAGTGAACTCTTCCAGACTACCATTGGCTAGAGAAAACAACGCGCTCAAAAGTTCAACAAACTTTTAACATTATTAGGCACCTTCTACCTTACATGCACGGAGATCTACGTTTACGATAAAAGTCATATTATAATCGACGAAGACAGACATCACGCATAACCGCGGCGGCAAATCTCTTTAAATTTTGGTAATAACAAAAAAATATGTGTACCTACTGGATTTCATTTTCTTCAACAAATGTAAATGATTCCGGTTAAACTTGCGTAGCATTTTGTGTTTACCTCTAAGTAAGAGGTGGTCTGAACGAAAGAATGTTCGAATGTTGTTGGTGTTAAGCAATTAGAATAGCTGTACACGCCTAGTTAATCCTGATTTGAATGCAACATGGGCGATCAAGTGCGTTTCAAACTACAAAATAAACTAAACACGTAGGTAAGAAGTAAATGAAGACTATTAGAAACTCATTGTCATAAATACCTCATACAAATGGGCGTATGTATGTACCTATCACAACTTTTACCTGTTTTATTCCAGAACTTCTGCAGAGTTTGCTGGTCACAGCACTTGGATGACATGAGAACGCAAATAGGGTCAATTTTGAAACAACTCGACTCAGCCGCTAGTCGTCTTGAACACAAAATCGAACATTTCAAGGTACTTTCATACATTCTTCATGCTAGCTAAGGCAAGATCCTTGGTAACATTTTTGATGCAGCTCGTATACTTAATATTATTGATTCATTGAATTTTAATCATTTATTCTACCTCTCGTATCTATTTATTGTGATTAGTTGGTTTGTTATGCTATATTTTTATTATTCTCTAGCTGTAGGTCATATTTGGTTAAAATAATAGACCAATTACAGTCAGTGAAAAATGTTCGCGTTGAGAGGGATCAATGGATCGGATTTTATAGTAAAATAAAAGAACATTTTCACTGAAATTAACAACTTTTATATTTCAACGTAAAACGAAAACTTAACAAAACATAAACGTGACAAAATAATAAAAAAAGAAAGATTAAAAAAAACTAAAAAAGAGATTGGTTTGCCCCATTGCATATTAGTGTGTCCGTCCGCTTATCCGTTTCATATCTTACTAGAGAATTCTCGAGACAAAAACTTCGGTAATAAAGATATCCTATTTAATAAGTACTTTATTTAAAATTCAGGATCGCTGTGAACACATAACGGAACAAATAAACATAGCAGCTGAAGAGAAGATGAGCGCGATCATTGAAGCAAAAGACAAACTTCTAAAGGAGACACTTGACCTGCAGAAGACTGGTGATCTCACAGCATTGGCCTTGAAGAGTTCGCTTGAGGAAGCCAAACAAGTTGCTCAGAAGGAAATTGAGGATACTAACAATGATGATGATTCGAAGGTAAAAAGAACTGGTGCTCTACGATGATGATGCGATGAGCTAGGGGCGCTTGTAGCGTGAGGTCTCCGAAATGTCAAATGTCATTCATGTTTCGAATATTTAGCAATAATTTCCATTAATTATGGCAAATACTAGTTACGGATCAATGAATGAGAGTGTTTTAAAAGGGGGACTTAAAAAATAAATGTTAAATCTTTAATGACTTTTGTACTTACTCCTCTTTTCTTAACAAAGCTTGACTGCGGCATGCCCGATGTATTGTTTTGTTATATTAAGATTTAATGGCAAACCCTCTATCATGACAATTTACACACCATAAAAGCTATATTCTGGACCTCACGCGATAGTGACGCCAACTAGTGAGCACGAAAGCCTTCATTGGTGTGTTGTCTAAACTTGTCTGGCGCCTGGCGCATATTTATTATTTATTTAATATTCGAAGTTGATTGCTCCGCAATTTTCGATGCCATTTTATATAACATCTTAATTTGAATATCATGCATTTCCAGGTGACAACATTCGTGAACCTTCACCAAAACGCGTTGCAGATACTATCAGAAGTATCCAAATGGGACACCGACCATTTTGTGTTTGACAAAGAAGGGTTCCGCATCGAAATCGATTCAGCAACGCCTCTGGACGCTGAGTCTGATGATCCAATACTAGAAGGCGCTAAACAGAATAATCCTCTTGATAGCGAGGAGACTTTGTATCAGCATTACAGGTAAGAACAAAGGCTACGTATAATATGATAGATAATACATAATCATTTTTGGTAATGTATATCTAACACCATTCTTAATGTAGGTATTATTATTGGATAGGTACTTGAGGTACATAATAGTCCCCCTAGCCGATTTCGACTACGGTGGCCAGTCACAACGACTAACCGACTGCGCGGGACATATTATAGTGCACAAGTGTGTGCGCAAACACAGGTGCACTCTCTATTCCTTTCACTCTCATAGCCCGATGGGACAGCAATCTGACACGACCGGAGAGAGATCAGGCGCAGGACCAACGGCTTTACGTGCTTTCCGAGGCACGGGGGTGAAACACCGCCAACTTCCAAACTCCGGGCTACCCTGAGAAATTCTAAACAGAAAAACCCAGGTAGATATACATTTTTGGCCCGACCCGGGAATCGAACCCGGGACCTCTGGCGCAGCCGTCGCTTAAAAATGCGACCCTCTCACCGCTGCGCCACCGAGGCAGTTGAGGTACATAATGTGTTGCCAAATGTGCATCTGCAGATGATGCAGAATAATTTATTTATTTATAACACTTCATGCACAAACAAATGGTACATATGGCGGACTTAATGCTAAAAGCATTCTCTACCAGTCAACCATTGGTCTATACAGAGAAAATACAGGCGGCGCGAAGGAAGTGATAGAGGGGTAAAAGAAAAAGCAATAGTGCAGATAGCATCTCTCTCAATTTCAGCCAAATAATTAAGCTATGGCGATCACGTTAATGTATCAACTTTTTGCCTAGCTGACTCACCATTACCGTCCCTTCGTACTAACACCAACCAGTGGTACTCTTGCTTGATGACACACATAAATGAGTAGAGTTTTCAATAAGACCATGCTTATGATCATATCTACAGAGGATACCTATGCAATAGTTAAAAAATAAAAAACACTAGCCCAAAATTGTCCCGGAGCTGGTAGAGTCAATGTTGGGACGCAAAAATAAACGACACACTCGATTTTTTACCCTAGGTCTCGCAGCTTCATCCCCCACTACGTGTGGCGTAAAGCCTCCCGTCCCGGCGGAGTGGCCATCAGCCCGTGGACCGGTCACCTATACGTGTGCGGGATGGACACGCACTGCGTGCTGATAGTGGAGCGGGCGCAGGCGCGGGTGGTGGGCCGGCTGACGCGCGAGGACATGCTGTGCCCCGTCCAGATCGCGTTCATGAAGAGCCTGCGAGAGATCTATGTCACTGGTGAGTAGACTGGTGTCTTTTGATAAACTACACCTTTTTAGCTGATAAGATTGTTAGCAACCCTGGTGAAGGTAGTTTTTTCAGCCTTTTGGAAGGTGTTCAAAAAACATGATAAGAGGGTGTGTTGCTGCTGGATGCTAGATCGCTGAAAGTAGCTTTAGCGTTAACATAGTGTAGTAGGTTTGGTTCAGTTGCTTTAGGTTTGGTTCAGTTGCTTTAAACACCGACACTAAATAATTACACTAGTCTGGTTGTAGTTGTCTCTTCACTGTTCTAATTACCAAATATGGAAGTAGATCAAAACATCATCAGTTACTAAAAGGCAGTAGGTAAACTACTGCATTTTTCATCATCTAGCTAGCTCTAGGTCTTTTGCTAATAGAAAGTGTGCAATGTTGTAAAGACACTAAGAAGACGCCAAAAGCCGCAGCTCCATACAAGCTAGTAAACACTACAATATGATGGCTTAAGCCTCAGCTAGATACCAGTAAGTAGGCATCCATCAGCCCTTGGACCTGTCACCTATACGTGTGCGGGATGGACACGCACTGCGTGCTGATAGTGGAGCGGGCGCAGGCGCGGGTGGTGGGCCGGCTGACGAGCGAGGACATGCTGTGCCCCGTGCAGATCGCGTTCATGAGGAGCCTGCGAGAGATCTATGTCACTGGTGAGTAAATTGAGTCTTTTGAGAAACCAACTACATGTTTTTAGCTGATAAGATTGTTAGCAACCCTGGTGAGGGGTAATTTTTTCAGCCTTTTGGAAGATGTTCAAAAAACATGATAAGAGGGTGTGTTGCTGCTGGATGCTAGATCGCTGAAAGTAGCTTTAGCGTTAACACATTGTAGTAGGTTTGGTTCACTTGCATGACACACTGACACTAATCAATCGCACTAGTCTGGTTGTGGTTGTCTCTTCACTGTTCTAATTACCAAATATGGAAGAACATACCAAAACACCATCAGTTACTAAAAGGCAGTAGGTAAACTACTGCATTTTTCATCATCTAGCTAGCTGGAGGTCTTCCGCTAATTGAAAGTGTGCAGTGTTGTAAAGACACTAAGAAGATGCCCAAAGCCACAGCTCTAAACAGCTAGTAAACACTACAATATGCTAGACTCAGCTAGATACCAGTAAGTAGCCATCCATCAGCCCTTGGACCTGTCACCTATACGTGTGCGGGATGGACACGCACTGCGTTCTGATAGTGGAGCGGGCGCAGGCGCGGGTGGTGGGCCGCCTGACGCGCAAGGACATGCTGTGCCCCGTGCAGATCGCGTTCATGAGGAGCCTGCGAGATATCTATGTCACTGGTGAGTCTGATACTTTTGAGAGATCTCTATTCTTTTTAGATAGTCGTGTATTAGATAGTTAGCAACCCTTTTGTGAGCTGGTGTTTTCAGATTTTTGGATGATGATGTGCAAGAAGCTAGGTTTGTGTTGCTACTGAATGCTGAACTGATCAAAGTAACTGACGCTTTAACACACCTGGTTAGGTCCAGTCGCTTTAACTCACTGACATTAGTCAGCCAATGACACTAGCCTGGTCGTCTCTCTACTTTCTGTAACCTGGTATTGGTTACATACATGTTCTTGGTGATTAATCCACTAACCTACTGCCGGGTAGTGATCAATCAATCACCAGCACCACGTAAAAGTAAGAAAATATGGTGAAGATCTCGAATGCCATGAGGGTTGAGGTTGAGGGTATTGACTGGTAGTATAGGTACTTTAGCTTGTTATCGTTACCTATTTACTATGATTCATCATTAAGGGTCATAATATCATTCGTTAAGGGTAACAACTTCCTCCTCTTATTTATGAGAACATATTGATATAAGTTGGTTATCTTTACTTTATCTTTTCAGATAAATGGAAGCACTGTGTCCACGTGTTCTCCAAAGACGGAGAGTACCTCAGAACAATAGGCCAGAAGGGCAGCCGGGTGGGGATGTTCAGATCGCCCGAAGGCATCGCGACGGACAACGCGCTACAACTGCTGTATGTTGTTGATACTGGCAATGATAGGGTTCAAGTAAGTATACGGAACTTTTGATAATGTCGTGAGGTAGACTTAATAATAATAATAATGGCAGAGATAGTACTCGCTAGGTGTACATATCCAAATACCTACATTAAAGTATCTCAAAGGGGCCCCTTCCTGTTGGATCCATATTCCCAGGTAAGCCTTCGAAAAGGACCGGCTTAGGCCGGAGATAAAATAATAATAATAATAAAAAACTTGACGGTAAAAAGGATGATAAATGAGGTAAATCAAATATGACGTAGAAGTACACCTTAGTCATACAAATTGCGGTGATTTTATAGTTATCGCTTGCTAAGAGCCGCGCAAGCGAGGGCGTTTATCAGTAATTCGGTGACGAGGGCTCTGACATTTTACCACTACGTGCGTCATTACCATCAAAAGACAAGACGAGGTGCGAGCGATTTTGACTCATTACAGTTAACTTAAGGTGGCGGGTGCCCTGTAGTTAATTTCTAATTTGATAAATATGCTTCAGATTAGTTCTTTCGCGTTTTCAATTTCTAAGTATATTCGCGGTATCAGGTAAGATATTGAACAACCGGAGTCAAAAAAAAAGTGGTGTGTGCTTCAGAAATCACGTTAAGCCATTGGTTCTGCCTAACCTGGTTCTGCCTAACCTGACCTGTCCAATATAATATCTCCTGCACATTTAGATCTGTTAATATTTCTGTCCATCTGAAATCAGTGAGAGTTACAACTTGAATTGGAATACGGGACGCATCATTTAATACACAAACTACTTTCAGATCTTGAAACCAGACGGTACATTTGTTGACCAACTAGGCGTAGCAGCTAGACAACAGCCAGTCAACACGACCTCTGTTTTCGCGACCACAGAAGTCACATGTACCGAACTAAACGCACCTACAAGCGTCGCCGTCACTCATGACCGCGTTATCGTTCTGGACAGTGGGAACAAACGCATAAAAATATACAACAAAGAAAACAAGAGCAAGATTACCGAGTTTGGCGCTATGGGTCAAAGAAAGGGGCAGTTTAGACAACCTGAGGTTCTAACAGTGGACCCAATGGGCTTTATTCTTGTTGGTGATTCAGGGAATTGTCGCGTGCAAGTGTTCAAACAGAATGGGCAACTGGTGAGGGCGTTTGGAGGCCTAGGAACGGAGCCCGGCAGGTTCGGGTGGATATCAGGAATTTTTGTGACGAAACAACTTGATGTCATAATTAGTGACACTAAAAACCATTGCGTTAACTTTTTCTAAGGCGTTAAACGTGACACTTTTAATATACAGGGTAAAATTTTTCGAACTACCAGGGCAATGAATGAAGTTTCCAAAAGTCTATGAAAGTAAGAATATGCGTTACCTATTAAAAAAAACATTTAAATTAAGTAAATAATAATGAAAATATAGAATTTTGACAACTATACTCTTAAAAGAGGACAAATGGATAATAATAAAACTAATAACTTTATAACAAGATTTTAATGGAAATAAATTCCGAAAATAAAATTACAATGATATCTCTTACTGATATAGCACGACGAAATATTTATAAATAAAGATTTATAGCACTAAAATGAGTTTCATTAAGTTTCAACTAATTCATATCACAATTTAATAAGATTCATAGACATTAAAAATAATAGCAAATGTTTTGAAATTAAAATGAATGTTGTTAGGCCATAAAGCCACTGGTGTTAATAAATAAAATACGCTTTAGGAAATAGTCAACTATGATATACATATTATGTCAATTCTATGGACGTCACAACTACAATTCCGAATTATTGAGATACTACTCGTATAAACCGATATACAAGGTGTAATTACAAACACTTAGAGCTATACATAACTCTAAAATACATACTACCACTGCTATATTAAATTTACTATTTTTAACATTAAATGTGTACAACGAATGACGACATCTAATTTCATAAGAATTCAATAACAAATGTATATTTTTGCTAAAAACTAAGTTTTTTTGTTTGTAATAAGGACTAAGCATAATGTTTATGAAGGTTGTTAGACAAAAAAAATCTGAATTAAAGTGTATGTAAAAAGACTTCATGCATGATCCTTAAACTTGGAAAATACGAACTAAAATTCCAGTATGATTGGTAGTACAATGGTGTTTACACCCTGTATATCCAACATTAACGTCTAACATATATAAAATACGTCTGTTTCACGATAATGAATACTAAATACATGGCTTATATCAGTCTCGATTAGGTGGTATTATATTACTAATACAAATATCATTATTTACAATTTCGAAACTGATACACTGTCTAACTAAAACAATGAGATTTTTTATTGACATTTACACTTAAATTAAGTTAAAGCTATAGTAAAAATATGGGCCAATAGAATAAGGGCCAAATTATGTTCATACAAGGGTGGGTTACATAGAAATGTGGGATCAATTTGTCACCTTTTCAGTGACTTAAATATAAATTAATAATAGTAAAACTATGACAAATAGAAGATGGCATTCCACAACAAACAAATATGTAAGTTTTGCAGAGGTAGTAAGAAATTGATCTTGTTTCGTTTATACTATTGCTTGTTTTTGAACGCCTGGCATGGCGCATATTCCTTCACTCCTAGTTACAGTCTGTGATTTTATACACACAACATAAATATTATAAATATAGCTACTGTCTAAAACCACACCCTGTATATTAATTGGAGCATAAATGGATGCGTGATAATTTCACTGTTAAACTTCGCACACAAAATATTTTTTTGCAGACGCATATTTTAAGTTAAGTTTTTTTTAAATTTTAAGACTTGAGGCGAACGAGAATGCTGTTTCCCTTAGCACCAAATTACACCAAAAATAAGTAGCTGTTTCCTTTTTAAGCTAGCGTCAATTAAGTATGATTTTTATCGCGTGCAATGAATTAAATGACGTAGGTAGTGAAAAAGTATAAAGATTTCTTACGCGCCCACCGAAAGAACAGCAAACCTTCGATAGAGCACATTAGATAGTGTAAGTTCGAACCATAAAATTAAACTGGGCAAGATTTCAAATCAGATTTTAGTACCTATTAGTTAGAATAGTACCTGTAGTACCAAAAATACTATGAAAATATCTCTAGGCCTGAGTTGATTTGAGCCTGAGTATGGTTATTTCAAATGACCACACTCAGGCCTAGAGATATAAGTAATTATTTCGACGTCGTTTTGCGTAAATACATGATAAGGTACAAATTTGGCAAAAAAATAATATAAGCTGCTTTCAATTGAAATAAAAATAAACAGTACATTGTGACATTAAAACTACCAAGAACATGGACAAATATTACTGGCTGAAATAACTCGTAAGAACGTTATACTGGGTCGCACAGATTTCGGACGAGTTGCGGAAAAAAAATCGTCGCATCCACTGTTAGGCTACAACTTTATCATTGTTGCATGTTGATGACTGTTTTATACGTAATGAAGAGGCAAATTTATACCGCCATCCCAAGCCATCCACTACATATGGATCGTCTAGGTTTTGACGGCATACCGGGCAGCTATTTGAGCCATAATCACATACAAATACACAAGGCTGCTCTATCCATCGCACTCATTCGCAGTATGTGAGAAAAGGATGACTGTAGAAATATCGGACGTGGGCCTGAGTATTAAAGTCACGTGCGAGTTAGGAAGAGCGGCAAGGGGTGCATCTACTCACAGCGTGGCTTTCACCAAGTACAACGGAGTCTGATTCTGCTGGTGGTCCTTCGCTGTTGTCATGCTGTCTCTGGAAAAAAAAGAAAATAGATGTTAAACTTACTGTTAATAGATATAATATCCTGATATTCTTTACATGAGTTGATGAACAAAACAAGGTATGACTAGTAGAGCTTGCTTTCAAAATATGATTGTGCAGTATAGAACACTTTCATGGGCTAGTAATATGGAGAAAAAGCATTTTTTAAGGTATTTTCATGATTATTTTTAGGTAGGCACCTAGAGTAAAAAATAGCATTGATTGGAAATTGGTTACCATACCAAGGTTTTGTTCAAATAAACAGAATTCTAGGTTGTCAGACATGAGCGCCTCTATTATCAGATTTCAATGCAAGTTTTTAACAGCAATAGAATAACCTACAAACTTATGAAGCGTAACTGCATAACAAAGAGCTGTGCATTTCTAGCCACCCAACCGAAACTATGCATATTGGAATTTTACTGTCACAATTTTATGTACCTATGACTTGATATTGATTATTGACTAAGGTCCACTTGGGCATGATGATTTAAACCAGGATTGCACTGATCTTGGATTGAACCTATACCTGTCTCTAGCAATGACAAATAAACTGACAAAGACATAATGATGATTTAATCCAGGATTAGCGTAATACTGGGTTTCTGTAGTTGTCATCATGCACAAGTGGGCTTTAGAGAATAAAAATAATAAAAACTAAATTATAAAGTGAAAAGTAGAAGTGATTGTGATATTGAAAGTATAGTAAAAACATTTTATAACAACAGCGCATAGTGCACATACCTTCAATTCAGTAGCCAAACTACGGAATGTGTCTTCAACGTTGGTATTATCCTTAGCTGATGTTTCCATAACAAACATAATCTCGGGCACATACCGACAGAATGACTTCGGTTCATCAGGCTCAACTTCTCTCTGTTCCATTAAGTCACATTTGTTTCCGATGAGGGATACAATCACATTGGATGATGTATATCTCCGTACTTCCTCTATCCATTTTTGGAGAGATAAAAATGTTGATCTTTTGGTGATGTCATACACTGTAATGAAATTGTTTTCAATTTTATACTTTGTCTTCACCATAATGAATCTTACAAAAAAAGTACACAATTCTTTGCAATAACATGCCTCTTTTGTTGAGTAAACCCTGTAAATTAACGTTAGTTTCATTAACAAAACTTAAAGCTAGGTGGTAATTAATTGGGTGTGCTATGATGTCATATAACTAACTAAATTAGTTAAAATGAGTCAAGGGTATTAGTCATTGTCACTATTAATTAGAAATGAGCAATGTCTCTTTGACTTTGTAAATAATTGATCCAATGCAATATTTAATATAGTAAGAATTTTCTAAAATAGGTAACACAGTTTGTGATCTTTGAGAACATTACATGTCCCCTTTATTTATCAATTCAACCTTGAGTTATATTATCAAATTTTGAATTGAGGATTATGCATTTCACATCATCACATGACCTCTTCAGGTAGTAATAATGAAAACTAAAACTACATAATCTTTAGACGTAATCAGTCAGGTATCAAACGAATGCCGAGAGTCGCATAACAATGGAATTTTTATTGTGTCTCGTTTACACATACTTGACGAGTTAAAGTAAGTTCTAGGGACTGTGACTACATTCAAGATGTAATGAAATGAAGATACAAAAAAACTTTCCCACCCTCTGATTATACTATTTATATCTAAGGTTTCCTTGGGATTCATGAAACCCAGTTCTAAACAGAAAGATTTGTGAGATATTATACATTAATTTACCTATAATGACGCCATTCGCAGAACGATAGTAGCTCTGAGTAATAGTCCTAAATCTCTCCTGTCCTGCTGTATCCCATATTTGGAGCTGAAAATAACAAAAACTGTAAAGAAATTGCATTCTAAGTGAGTTACAAGTTCACAATCATTGAGTATTACTTTTACGCCTCTGCGGAAGTACAAGATTGAAGATAGTGGTATCATACACGTCAAACATTAAACGTTTTAAAACGCAATGGGGAGGGATGATACCGCTTTATGCGGTGTTATGTATTATGCTAACTCAATTTAGACTAACCTTGACTTTCTTCCCATCCACGATAAGCGTTTTCATAGAAAAATCTACGCCTATAGTGTTCCCATGCCTTTCTATGAAGTTCCCAGACTTCAACCGCTGTACAATGCATGTTTTACCAGTTCCACAGTCACCAATAAGTACTATTTTGAATAAATAATCAAACTGCTCATCTGGAACACTCATTAATGTATTCGGATTGCGGCTAGACATTTTATAATTAAACTAAAACCTTAAAACTGGGGATCACTGTTTACAATTTATTTTGACATTTCCCTTATCTGTCAATGTCAAACAAATTCCTCAACATTTATTATTTTGCCGCCCCATCTGTCTCGCCCCTTATAGAAACAGATTGGCGAAGTGGCTACACGTCATGATTTTATTACTATTTTGTAAAATCCATAGTCTATTTTTTAAAGATGGTCGCTGAGACGCTGACTGGCTGGGACATTTCTTGCTTGAAAATTTGACGTACCCCTGCGTCCCTCGATTGGTCTAGTGGACGCCAGCCTTATGTCCCACCACCCCACACCCACACGACGCGATGAGGCACACGAACGAGCACACTGACACAAATAAACACAACACAACGCATTATGCTAAGATGTCGTGTGTTCATCCATTCAGGGTCGTTAAAATAATAATATAACTGCTGCTGTCAATGTCACATCTTCTGTCAAACTGGATAAACTTATAAAGAAAAAAAAACTGTCAAACTGGGTCAAACTTTTCATTGCTTTCTTCAGCCAGCACTTCGTATTTCGTAAAATTTGCATTAAAAATATGATAAAAACGGTCCAAGGATACTATTACTAGTATTTTTTAAAACTGATATTCGCTATGGTTGGGACATTCTTATTCGTACTTTCTCTATCGTCCGCATTTTTGTTTAATTCCAACTTTGCGATAGAGGTAACAAGTCTGTGCATTTATAAAATTTTAACTGAGTTTTATGGATTCATTATCATCATTGATCAATATTTTAGATACCGGAGAGCTTCCAAAAGTCAAACCACACGAATAATTGGGCAGTTCTGGTGGATACGTCGAGGTTTTGGTTCAATTATCGTCATGTCGCTAACGTACTATCTATCTATAGAAGTGTGAAGCGGTTGGGTATACCGGACAGTCAGATCATTCTAATGATATCTGACGACATGGCCTGCAATCCTAGAAACCCTAGGCCGGCGACGATATTCAATAATGCTCATGAACAGATCAATGTTTATGGAGATGATGTTGAAGTCGATTACCGTGGTTATGAGGTAATTTATTACATTTATGTTCGAATTTAATAGACAGACCATAAAATTCGGACTTTGTTTTTACTCTACAATCAAAAAAACCGTGGGTTTGCTAAATAGGACACACTGTGGCCCAATCATTTAGGAAAACCCATGAATTCAACAAAGTTATTTTTTCCTGATTGTTAATTCTGTTATCTTATCTTTCAATTGTCAATAACTAATAAATAACTTCTTTTACATATTTATCAATTGCTTAGGTTTCAGTGGAGAACTTTGTCCGTCTACTTACTGGGCGCGTTCCACCAAACACTCCTAGATCAAAGCAGCTTCTCACTGATGAAGGCAGCAACATATTGATCTATCTGACTGGACATGGAGGGGACGGTTTCCTCAAGTTCCAGGACTCTGAAGAGGTCACAAGCCAAGAACTGGCGGATGCCCTAGAACAGATGTGGCAAAAGAGAAGGTACAGCTAATAAATTTAAATTATTTTAATATTGCCTTGAAAAGCATTTAAAGAGTTAATCTACAATGTGTTCCTTTAGATATCCCATAAGTCTAGGGTAAAAAAAATTGAAGGCATGTTTGTTTAATATTTGGATAACTAGAATGATTCATGCACACTGTGTGTCATGTCATACTTGTGAGTTTTTTTTGACTAATTTTATGAAGTATGGATGTTATTTTAGAAAATATGCATTTTGAAAAAAAAGTCTTTGGCTTTGGGCATTTTAGTATTATTTTATGCATTGAATAATTAATAAAGCATCAAAAAGAAACACATTGAAATATAATCATTAAAAAAAACTTTAAAAGATGAATTTTGTATGATAAATGTCTTACTTTAGCTTTTCACGTTTATTTACCATAACAATATTATTTACCTGCTTAATTGGATGTTTGGAATTTGCAGATACAATGAGATATTCTTTATCATAGACACATGCCAGGCATCATCAATGTATGAAAAGTTCTATTCACCAAATATTCTTGCGACAGCCAGCAGTTTGGTTGGTGAAGACTCACTTTCTGTAAGTTGCTCCTAGAACTTATTTAATACAAAAGGTTTTTGCCACACATTTGTTTTTGCTACACTGTAGCTGTCCTATCGATCTGTGAGGCTTTATAGTACAGTGGCCAGTGCTTCAGAATATAAATTTTTGTTGAAAAATAGTCCTAATGCCAACAGCATAAGATACGTGTTTAGCTTGATGTGCTGTTGTCTGTAACATTTAATGTACTCTTTAAATTAATTTAATTCTTCTGAAATGTGCAAGTAATAAGTAGGTATAATCTTGCCTTAACACGTTCCGGGACACTATTCTAGACACAATAGATGTTTTATTGTTTTCACGACCCGGGACGTGTTAACATTGTGTAGTGCTATTTATAATAACTATTTTTTGTTCATTTTCTAGCATCATGTCGACTCTGCAATTGGTGTGTACATTATCGACCGCTACACATACTATGTGCTGGAGTTTTTGGAGAACGTCCACCCCAACAGTCAGAGGACCATGTCCGAATTTGTAAGTTTTTATTTTTATTAAATAAATAAATATGCGCCAGACAACACACCAATTATCTAGTTTCGAATTAAGGAATTTATTCCTTGTGTTACGAAATACTAGACAACGATAATGACGAGGGCGTCTCCCATAAATACTTAAATACAAATAACATCCATGACTTAAGTTCGAATGTTCGTGCTCATCACACAAACATTTGCCCCTTGCGGGATTCGAACCCGCGACCGCTGGTTCAGTAGTCGGGAGCTCTAACCACTGCACCAAACGTGTCGTCAATAATCCTACTACTATTATAAAGGCGAAAGTTTGTAAGTATGGATGTATGGATGTTTGTTACTCTTTCACGTAAAAAACTACTGAATGGATTTGAATGAAACTTTACCACAATATAGCTTATACATCAGAATAACATATAGGCTACAATTTAGGGCTCTGCAGTGCTTAGTTACCGTATTTCTTACTTATTACTAGACTAGACTGTTAATTTCTGACCTATAGACATTAACAAGTATTTTTATCCTTTTTCAGTTGGCAGTATGTCCAAAAAGCGCTTGCCTCTCTACAGTGGGTGTTCGACGCGATCTCTTCAAGCGGGATCCAAGCAAAGTGCCCATCACTGACTTCTTTGGGTCGGTCAGACAAGTCGAGATCACTACTGACCCGATTGATATAGTCGATGTGCCGAAGAGAAAGAAGACTGTGCAGTAAGTTATTAATGATTACTAAACTAAATAAATACTCTTAAAAGATGAAATAAAAAACCAAAAATTGCACACGGATGGGATTCGATCCAGTGTCTTTCTGGCTAACCGGGCCAACGGTCTACCAATTAAGCCACCGTGCTGTGGCCTTACTCTGGACACAATAACCCGATTCAATGATTATAGCAATTCCTGTCACTCATACCAGGCTGTGAATGCGAGTGACAGGGATGGCCTCTGCGGTCGGTCCGAACGCGCAAAATTTCTGGTCTCTTATGGATACGTCGTTGCGTGACGTCAGCGCCATTTACCCGTCTGTTTTTGCAACAGCGGGTCTGTTGGTTTCTTATTTCATATAATACAAATATTTATCGCTCGGGATGGGTTCTATTCATACCTATAGTATAGTTCCATAATAGCCGCGCGGCTTCGAGAATCTTATACGGTGACACATGTAGACCGCATCTGACAGGATTTTTTACTTTATTTGTATGCTGTCAAAATAAACTTAGCCCTTTCTTATGTAATGTAACATAGTTTTAAATTCATCCAACGTTTGTTTTTTTCTTTCAGGAACAAAACCAAAGTGATAGAAAAAATGAATTATTTACCCCAATTCCCCATACATTTAGTACAACAAACTCGTAGATAGAGGTTTGAGTGATTTATTAATTAATTAAAATAATTTTAATGGTTGTATTTATAAAATAAACGTTTCTAAAATACTACAAATTTATTTATTTTAATTTTTAAGTACACTGCCAATAACTTATATATAACTAAATAATAAATATTTGGTTGTTGATTTAAAGCCAGTATTCAGGAGATTTGTTGGTTGTGAAGAGTAACTAATGGGTGGTAAATAAAATAACCATAAAATATTAAATAGTTAGTTTATTCATCTATAAGTACTAAGAATATTTTTTCATTAACATTATTATACACAACCAGACCAGTTGCAGTTGGAATCTAACAGAATATATTATCAGCAACAACTCTCCGCGTCTCTCACTAGATGAGATCAAAATCTAAAGGACTATAGCACCATTACAGTTACGATCATAGGCCATAATTATCTTTTTTGGTCTAATATTCACTCCGTACTAACTATATATTTTTACTCGCTCTACTAGCATAACGAAATTAATTTTAGTTTCCCGTTCACAGAATACTTCAAATGATCAAACACAATTGAAGTTCTACCGCTCTGAAAATGCAAATTTTGACGTTTAAAATTTTGGTAGAAGATGTAGCATTCTCTAAGCGGCTAAATTATAATACTGAACTATGTTGTGTGTGTCCTAAAGAATGAAAAATTTATTAAGTTATTTTTAAAGCTTGATGTGCTTCTTACGGTACACATCAAACTGAAAAAATAATGATTATGTTATCAATTAGGCTGCTGTGATTGGTCTGTGGTGGAGTATTAACCAATCAGAATGCCTGATAGATGTCACGAGCCAATTGGGTGTTTGTCAAGTGTATTCAATGAAGTAATCAATGTTTGGTAGTTTCGGGGAAACTTGTTTGCTTGGATTAGCCTACATCTATTGATGCAAAAACAAGACGAACGTTGGTAAATTAGACGACCTTATTTTTCAGGATTTTGACTATAAAAGTTACTAAACTATAAAAAATGCTGCAATGGCATACATGTCTATTATCGCGTTTAAGATTCAATTAAGGTAAGAACATCTATACATTTACTAAGTTAGTTATTCGAGTAGGTAAGTATTATTAACATTTTTGTTTAATTATTTCACGTTAATCTAGTTTTCTAATCTATGGATGGTTTATCCAATGTAGTTGTATACAAAAGTAGTAGATTATTCACCTAGGGCGTAAAATGGTGTCTTTGATTCCAGGTGGCGCCCGCGCCGAAAGACACCATTTTACGCCCTAGGGGTGAATATCTGATTTACTATTATTATGTTTATTTAAAGATCAGAATCATGTAATGTTGGTACGCCTTTTATAAAACCATTTTAATACAGCCATTTCTTAACATAACAAATAGTTTAGGTGATTATTATGACGTTGAATGTCGAAACTATTTTATAGATAGAACAAAAAAATCACGGGCATCACAAAATGGCAAACATTAATTTAAAAATAAAACTGAATCAGTAACACAACTACTTTCTTCAGATAAAAAATATAAATGAATGATACCGGGTGTAAATGTTTGACTCATCAATTCATTTGATAATATTATTTCGACAGTATTAAGTTTGAAATCTGAATGTGTGAAATTTAAACACCATTCGTCTATCTTAGAATCATAATTTAGATTTTAATATTCGGTATAGTTAAAAGTTTTACTCTACACCCGATATTAATCATATAAAATAATAATATTTTATCAACAACGCGTATTGTCAATTGGATAAAAACTTTTACAGTATTCAACATTGTTATAAACTTAAAATTATAATTATTCAAAAAGTTCTAATTTACTCTAAGCTCAATCGTAGCTCTAAGACTAGGAAATATTACTTTAATTAAGTCTTAGTATCAAATACATCATGCGTTCGCTAAAAGTTTTCTCTTTAGAAGGTTTCCATGTCTTGCATCATATACTGTCCAGGTCACTGTCGCCTAACCACCTTAAGAGGATCGTGTGCGCGCAAGCTTCTATACAAAAAGAGAAAACGTTTTCCACCCCTTAAACGTTCGTCTTATTTTGATTTTTTTACATGGTAGAGATATTTTGAAAAATTATGCTCGTACGTTTTTTTTTTAAATATTGTAATTATGTTTCAGAAAATATAAGAACCTAAACATTCAATTTTTTTACTAAAAAACCTCTTCGTAATTTCGACCATTTTTAACTAATCAAAGTCCTTATACAAAAAATCGAAGACGTACAAGCGTAGTTCAGGATGTATGAAAATGAATAACACCAAATATGTCTCATTCCATAAAGGTTTACGGGTAGGAAAACGTTTTCCCCCGCGAGCATATTTCGACCGTTGGCGTTCGAAATGTAACGAAACGAAACTCGCGCTGCGCTACGCCTGCTCACGATCCTATTCAGAGCAAAAATTGCTAACGCCGTGGAGTTTGAAGTGACGCCCGTTTTTGTGTCGTGTGTGCAAACGTTTTACGTTTGAAAATGTTAGGCGGCAGAGACCTCGACCGTACGTAAATAAAATTAACTGCTGTGATTGGTTGCGGCAGTCCATTAACCAATCAAAACACTTCACAGCAGATGTGACATGCCAATCAGGGAGTTTTTGTATTCAGAAAACGAAATAAAAATTGACAAGTTCAAATTCATTCCGATATTCTTTCGTATTAACTACGAGGCGTGAAAACAATAAAACATCTATTACGTCTGGAATAGTGTCCCGGGACGTGTTAAGAACTTATCGTGTAAATGCTTGATTAGTATAGTCATCCTCATAATCAAAAACATTTGACACTTTATAAAGGAAATAGCGTTCTGTTAGAAATGATTGGGTGTGAATATACGTAAGTTATAATGGATTCTGTACAACGTGTTTAACGATATCTCACGTTACTTATAATTAAGAATATTTGTACTTATAAATTACGGATAACCGTTACGCATTTTGCAGTAAAGTTTAAAAAACCTTACAATCATTGCGATTTTTAAAAAAAAACTGTTGGAATGATAACAAAATTACACCTACACATTGTAATGTAGATTAAAAGTTACGACTACAAAAATTCGCAGCAGCAAAGTTATTTAGGTATAATTCTATATTTTTTTGTTTTTATCAATTTACAAATTAGTATTCTTAAATTGCTTTTTTTGATTACTTGTTTTTGAATGTGACATCACGTGATAAACGCTTTATTTCAATTATTACAAGGTCTATTTACGCTCTTTTTAATTTAATTCATAGGATCTTAGATTATTTTCACTTCATACTGTATGGAAGCACTAAGTATGTTTTGTCACTCACTCCAATAATGTAGCTAGTGTAGCTTGCCTATTACCCTAATACATTTTGACTATTTCAACATTTATTAAAAGCATCAAATAATAACAATATTAAGGAATTGTACTAGTTGAATTATGTAACAAGATAAAGGAACAATAATCGAAAATACTTACATTATTTGGATATGAATACATTAAATATAAATTTTAAACAAAGCGTTCTAAATAAAATATTTTATAAAGTAGAAAGGGATTTTGTTATAAAAAAATACTTAACTTTAATAAAGATATTTATACTAAACGTTGACAAAATGTATAAAAATACTACAAATAAATAAATACTTAACAATTATGTATTCATCTCAACTGTTGTGCGGAATAACATTATTTACTATTTACAAAGCAAATCACATTTAACTATAAATACTTATTCTCATTACCTACTGCCTTTTGTAACAAGCGATGTTTGTACATTTGGTCAGAAACAAAATTTCAGGTGGTTAGGCCGCTTATCATAATTTTCGCTTTGACTGATTCCAGTTATTTTTACATTGCCACATAATTTAACAGGAAATATGATTTATGTGACTCTTCCACCTTTCCCATGGCATTGTGAAATTGCTCTCAACTTTTTTCGTTAGTATCAAACATGGCGATGCAGTCCGAAGCTCTATAGCTATGGCAAAGTACAGTCACTCTCAATAACAAGTTAGCACATTTTCGCTCACAAAATATGAAACAGCTGCTGGCTATTTCAAATTTTAAAGTGCACTGTCACTTTTCGTATGTGCATCAAAACGCTGTTCGATATTTGAATGTCGCTAAGCGCAGCAAAGCAGTTTCGGTTTAATAAAGTCACATTTTTGATTCAGGTAGTAATGCTGGCTGGTAATGCTGTAGCATGTGAAAAAAGGTTTGAACTTCGATATCACGTAATACTTATAAATAATAGACGCGGATCGGATCACGGCTTTCAATAATCACTTGATAACGTTCAGTCTTGGTGTCCGGCCGTCTTCGCTGATGCAACGCTTCGGGAGAGATTAAGACCGTTCATCTGTTGTTACTCGTCTCGTCAGGCTTTACTATCTCGTAGTAATTGTCTATGGTGTAGTTGAACAGTTTGAAGTCGTATCTGCAACAACATGTTTGAAGGTTAAACAAATATTCTACAACATCATATTGCTCAGATTCGTTAGTAGCTAAAGCTTTTGTGTTGATGAATCGGAATCAACGGTAGTATTACAAATATCACAATACACAAACCCAAGATATAAAAGATTTATGAATTCACTTATAAGATCTTAGTTAGCTATAGACTGTATAAATAGACCATAGATTTCATGGTTGTCGTTTCCTATGACATCAAACAATACCTACAAGTTATCTATATTGCTAAGTCCTTCAGGCATTTAATGAGGCATTCGTAGTGTTAAATTATAAAATCGAGAAAGGACCAACCAACCTATAAACACTTGTATAGATAATATTCAATTTGGTAGTTGCGAAACTGATAAATATTTCAACACCTGAATGTATAAACTATTTTTGTACGCTCTCCTACTGCGATGCTTGAAACAAAAGGAACATAATAACAAACAAACATAAAATGCTTGGAATAATATTTAAAGTTTTGGATGTCTTGTGTTTGTTTTTTATTTTTACCATTTTTACCATCTACTTACATTTTATGGATCGTACAAAAGGCTTCCGGGTAACGAAGTCTTCTGGTATTATGTTAATGTGTTATTTTAACTACGCAATGAAAAAAAGCATTACCAACTATCATCGCGCGTAAACACGCTATCAACAAACAGTTTGTTGGAAGAAAAAACAAAAATACACGCAAAATGTTTCGTAATTTCTCTAATTACTTTTGGCGTTTCATAACACTCGACTTTAAAGTTTCTCATAATGTTAATTGCACATTGTTACTGCGTTAACGCATCGTAGAATTCGCGAAGCATTTCGCACCAACACACATTAAACGAGCCACATAATTTTATTTCCCTAATTGAAATTGAGCTTTATTTAGTTAGTCACAAAGACGAGTATTAGTTGGGTTAGGTTATGCTTTTAGTTATTTATTTTGTACATGTTAATAAATATTATGTTGACTGTACCGGACGTGGATATTATGATGCGCTAAAAGAATTGTTGCTTGATATTATGCAAGCTGCAGTTGGCCTTACAACTTTCATTGACATTGACCTGGCGAAATATTTATTAGTAGATGTTTCGTTATGTAACCGAATCTCTTAAACAAGTTTGGTGAGTTTCTGATAATACTAGAGCCAGCCTGATAGACAATTTGCGGAGTAAGCGTGATTATTTTCATACTGCATCATCATTTCTTTTAAGGGTTGCAGGTTGTTTATAGGCTAACAAAGCACTTTTAAGGCGCAGTTTTTGAGGGGAACCGAGGAGATTTTAGTGGGGAAAACTTGGACTACGAAGAGAGTTTCCGTCCGGACAGCGGGTAGCATATGATGTATGCGTAAAACATTTCCTACGCGAAATCAGCCCTCTTTTAGAGATTTTAAGTGATTCTAAGGAGCTGTATGTAAGGCTAAGATGATTACACATTACACAGAGTTCTCACAACCCACCCTTAAGGTAGACTTTCAAGCGATGCACCGAGGCTCAGCCTTGCGCCATGCGTCAAGCAACTTACGCAGGCAGCATTAAAATAAAAATAAATATGCGCCAGACAGCATACCAATCGTTTGATTTCGAAGTGAGTATTTTTTCCTTGTGTTACGAAGTACCAGACAACGATTTGTACGTCTGGTAGAGATCATCATGCTTCTTGGTGATCCTAGTAGAGGTGGCTCATGTTATTTAGGGTGGTGGCTACCACCAAAGGATCTCCTTTGACTGATATTATACTATAGCTCGACCACACATAGTTGATACTTGGTGTTACAATAAAATATATTTCTTTGTGATTCTACCTCTAGAGTAGAGATGCCTGATGTTTTGAAGGGTAGATAGATAGATAGATAGATTTATTTAGTATTTATTTATTCATGTAGTCTCTCCATTCCCGCCGTACTTGTACTTAGCTTAAAACACAGAGTTGATACTTAGTGTTATCAATATTACATCTGTCAACTTACTTGTACATGTGGTAGAGATCGTCTAGCTGTTTCTTGGTGATCCTAGAGTAGAGATGGCTGATGTTATGAAGGGTGGTGGCTCCTTTGCCACTATTCCTCCACTCTGGTTTGACGACCTTATGTAGACGAGCCAGCTGTATCAGGAACCGTTGATCCTCCTGCGAAGAAAGTATGTTGTTATGTATTGTATGAGCTTTAAGAAGCTTTATTGTGCTATATTTGTACAGTCGCGAGTACATCAGGTTATAATTTTTTGTTGAAAACTAACCGTTACAACTGAATAAGATACCGCCGTGATTTATTAACGTGTGGTTGTCCGTACCCCAATTAGACCGGGTAATCGAGTCTCTGCTGTACTTTTATCTCTATTAGAACAGTATTTAAGGGTTCGATTAATAACGATGTGCCTGGATTTCGATGAGACTGGATTGTAATCATGAAGTAGAAGTGCACTTATTTTGGGATAGAGTACTTTGAAACATATTTACTAAGGTTTGAAAAATGCAAGTCAATATTATTTTTAAACTGTCAAGAAACCTGTTTTGGTTTGATGACGGTTCTCTAATAGAAATTCAGTAACAGAGACTAACAGTATCGCAGTAGTTCATCCAGCTCATAAAACAAGCTCATCTGAATAAAGTTCTCGTATATTATTTGTATGTTAATTCGTCATTCCGTCTGTACGTTTATTGCTGACATTACCATGCGATGCGCGTACGCAGCCAGAGGCGTTACTATAAATATCGTGATCTCTGCATTTTCGAATCTAGCCATCCTTGTCCTCCGTGCCAGCAGCAACTTGAGTGTGAAAGGGATTACTTTAACCGAAAATATAGGCAAAGTATTACAGAGACGGACACAAATTCAAGTAGCTGTTAACGGTCACATTGTGGTTTTGCCGTTTATTATAGACGGTAAAAGAATTATTGCAGTCTGAAACATGGGCTATAAAACGCCGTGTGGTCAGGCCGTGGTTAATGTTTCCTAGAATTTAGAATAGAGAGAAGTAGCACGTCATTATGTGACTAAAAGGTTAAATTATCACTATGACTCACTATCCTATTCAGCTTTTTTTGTGTCTAAGAAATGTTTCGCATTAGGAGCACACACTTGTGTCAATTTGATTGAAATCTAGCGTGTTATGCCATTAACGTCGCCGAGTCATCTACAAAAAATTGCACATTCACATAGTTCACACTTCTAAATGTACCAATCAAGTTTAACAGTCTTCGAAACACAGAACTACAAGCAGATGTGTCCACTGATCACAGCCCATGAACTAAACCTATCTAAACCTGCTTTCATTCATACTATGGATCAATTTTGCTATTAGAAATGTTTGCTATAACTACTCTACATCTTGAATTGACTACTCTTCTCAATCCAAATAATCTCTACTCACATCCAACGTCTCGAACTTCAAAATGACGTCAAAGTTGAACTTGCAAGGGGTACAGAACCCAGTGTACGGCGTCCAGTGCATGTCCAGGGTCCTTTTAGCCTTCCACTCGTCCAGGACATAAGCCACGAACTCCTCGAACACTGGATACCTCTCAGTAGGCGCTGGTTGTCCGTTGTTTACCTGTAAATAGATCGAAAATTCTTGTACTGGTAGCACATTATGTATTTTGTATTTTAAATCGCGGAATTAAAGATCAAGATGTCACCCGCGGTCGTGGTCAAGGTATTTCCACCCCCTGCCTAAAAGTTCGAAGTGATCGTCAATGAGTTGTTAAATCTCTCGTAATCGCTGATCTGAGAGGCTACGCATAAAGAACATTTTGAAATGTACAATCGGCGATATCGTTTTTGTCACACAAAATATAACTTTTTCTTAGCCCCGCTTTTAAAGCACGCTCATTCATTGATCCGTAACTTGTATTTGCCCATACTCTTACTAATCTGTGTATTTGCCAATATTATTCTACTTATTCCTAAATATTCGCAACATCCCGCGCATCGCCCGCAAACAGTAACATTTGACATTTCGGAAACCTCACGCTACACAAGCGCGGGAAATTCATACGCGATACCCCCATTACACCAAGACTATTTTATAAAGGGGTGTTTCGGCTTGAAACTTCATCCTCTAAGTATTTGCTACTTGATAGTGCCAATCAATAGAATTCAAAACTACTACATGACGCCCAGTCGATACATATACTCGAAACCTCAAGAGTCCGATTGCAACCACAATATGTCGAATATGATATTTCAGTAGATCAATATTCGTATTGTTTATCATCTCGTAACAGCTTAGTAATGGGATGCGTTTGTTGGTACTTGATAAACATTAATTAATACATATTTCCAGTGTGTCAGTGGGCAGGGCAAATAGCGCGAAGGCTGATGGGGCAGAAAAGTTCTAGATTGGATACCCTTCGACCAAAAGCGCAGCGTAGGACGTCCACCGACAAGGTGGACAGACGACCTTGTAAAGATCGCAGGATCGCACTGGATGCAGACCGTTCACAACCGGTCGTTGTCGAAGGCCGTGGGGGAAGCCTAAGTTCAGCAGTGAACGATCTTTGCCTGATAATGATGATGATGATGAAAACATATATATGGAAAATTATAATATTATTGGACTAACCTTTCGAAACTTGCGAATGATCTTCTGCCCCATCTTGTCATGAAAGGACTTTGGCCACGCATGAACTATCTTGTCATTGTACGCCGATGCGAGCCTCTCCAATGGATGTCTGACTATCAGGAAGGTTATAGAGTCCGGCTGAGCCTTCTTGATCATTGCGACTGTGGGTCTGCCGTACTTCTTCCGAGCAAGGATCAAAGGTACTTCTTTTGTCTTGTCGAGGAAGGCAGCGGTGTAGTTTGCCATTAAATTGAAGTTGTACATCCAAGACGTTGATGCTGCTTTGAAGATGTTGCACCTGTTGAACAAGATGGATCACTCTATAAAAATAATATAATGCATGGTTAACCATCGACAAATAAGCACTAACCAACGAATAATTCAAATATAAAACGTATTTCGTATGAAATATTCAACAAAAAACGCTAAAAAGAACTGAGGACATTGTGAAACAGGCCGTTTGTCTAGCTAAGGTTACCTAATCAAAATATAGTTAAATCAAAACTGGGAATGATTTTTTATAGTAGATATAAGTTCTTTATTTTACTTTTTTTTATTGTTTAGGTTAAGGGTTATTTATATGTACATTACATATTTTCTATTATTTAATAAATGAAATTCCGTAAAACTGGGAACTAAAATTGGCACTAGTCAAGACTGATCTTCAGTGTCTGTGACTCTAATAAGACGTCAAAATATTCAACAAGCTTTTATTTGAATTTTATAGTAACTTGGTGTTTTCATTTTTTTTTACCTTCCTAGACTAGGTAAAAATGTATGTAAACGATTTAATTGCCACATTTTTCTACATACTCGGGAATTATTCAGCGTTGCGTGACAAATTCAAAATACGGTCATTACCACAGGTCATTACGGTATTCCATAGCCAGTGATTTCGTACCAATGAACCTTGTCTGTCCCTGCATTCAATACACACCCATACAGGAGTGTATTCACAATGATGGACTCTATTGCCTCGATATTGGCTTGGAATAGAGTTTAAAATCGTACTTTTTTTGGCTACCTTTTATTATTATAGACTTTTCGTGCAGCTAATCTATACATATAAAAGGCTTTGTCCTGAATGACTGACTGACGGATCAACGCACAGCCTAAACCGCTGATCGTAGAGACCTGAAACTTGGAAGGTGTGTTCTTTGTATGACGAAGGGATCCGATAAGAACGGATTTTTAAAAATTTCACCCCTAAGGGGTTGAAAAAGGGGTGCAAAGTTTGTATGGGACAACGTGATTCCTTGGTCCGATCTAATTTAAATTTTGCATAAACATTCTTTAAGAAATTTAATGAAATATGTGTATCGCATTTTATTGAAATTTATCTTGTGATGGGGTTAAAATGCGGTAGAAAGTTATTTCGGGGATGATTTGCTACAAAATTGATATCAATACTTCTCGGTGCTTTTGATTTTTTTTACTTTCATCTCACTCACATCTACTACCGTCCCTCTCGCTCAGTTGTCAAATTCAAAGTCACGAAACGTCAATGCGGTACATATTATTTGTGTTTTCAATCGTGTTTTCCAATAAATTTAAAGAAAATTACTCTCTCAAAATAATATTCTTGTAATTAATGTGCAAATTTGGTCGTATTTGTTGATAGTAAATAGCTTGAGACAATGTGAGATGTGTGATGAAAAGAACGAAAAGACTTCAAAACATTATTTTGTCGCGGATTTTCAATGATGATAATATCAATGAAGTTCGGTAAGTAGTTTATTTAAATTTAATTTATAGTAGCGGTGTTTCTTATACCAAATAGCATCGAGTTAAATATTTTAAAACTTATTTATTTATACTATAAAATAGTGCGGTGATGCGTAATGTTTTGTTTATCGATATCGATATCTTGATCTGGGGGTCATCTTAGCCGTGGCGGAGGAGGAGGCTTAGATTTGAAGTATATCCCCTATGTTTTAATGTTTTATTTAGATGAAATGAAAAAGTAATGCATAATTTTTGTTTCAGGTCATCTCAATTAATTAAATGCACTTACTTGATCAATGTTTACAACTTGCTGCTTTCTCGAGTATGAATATTTTTCTTTATAAAAAAGTAATTTAGCAAAAGGCAAATTTAATTAATTAATTATTATATGTTTCAGGTAATTTGTAGGGTGAAGTGTGAAATAAGAGCAACTTAAAATCAATTTTAAGTAAATAAATATATTTTTAACTGGTCTAGCCGCTTTTGTTGATTACAAACAGAAGTTTACATTGGTTTTGTTTTAGTGTTGAATTCTTTAACGACAATAGGTGAACACACTAAGACAAAACCAAGGAAAATTATCAACTAAAATGTTTTTGCAAAGCAGTCCGGATATCGATATAAAAAAATTCTTGCAATAAGCAGGACATCACTATTTTGTTTATTTTGACAATTTATTTACGCGCCTGGTTTTGACATTTGAGTAGTCTATTCTTCTCTATTGTTTTTCCGTCACATTTATAAACTTTGTGATTACCATTATAAAAAAAAGGTTGTACATTGTAATATGGCGTTAACTTACTAGCAATGATAAAGCTCAAGGGTAACTCTTAAGATAGGTACAGCGGGAGTAGACTTGAGGGAAAGCTGCTTCTCCCTGGCACTGGCCTGTTGTATAGTTATGTGGCATTGTTATATGCTCCAGAGTGGCCGGCCTTAAATCTGATGAATTCTAGCAACCAAAAGAAAAACAATTGACGATAGGTGCAGTATTCCAATTTCATTGTACAAAGATATACCTCTTTGTAACTTTCACCTGATTAAAGGCCGAGCTATTTATTTATTTATTTAAAGACTTTATTGCCCAAATCATAGTGTACAAAGGTGGACTTAATGATAAAAGCTATGTGCTCATAAAATTGGCAACATTTTATCTTTACTTCTATTCTAATATTATAAAGGTGAAAATATTTTTTGTTAGTTTTCAACTTTGCAAGCACTAATCCAGGATCTGCCCACTGGTCCGATTAGAATCATGAGTGTGTGTTAGTTGGCTTACATAGTAAGGTTATAAAGGTAGTTCAATGACTGCAGGCTATAAAACAGTAGGTACGCTACGACCTATGGGATCGAAGTAAATCAAAACGCGCAGACGAAGTCGCGGGCGGCCGCTAGTTTATGATAAAACAACAATTTTAGTCTGCCTGTGACCACGGATGCTGTAAAGCATTCGAAACGTCAGGCATAAAATAAAAATAAACGTTCGCGAAATCAATCCGTAAAATTGTTGTTTTATTGTAATGAGTATTCGCGTAAACTTCAGAACCAGCTAATTTATGGTATAATTAGTATAGTGGTGGACCTACAGTTATACTAAACACGCTATTGCTAAACATGTCTGTTATAGTTTACTTAGAATTTTTTCTATGCATTTCAATAACACGCACTTTCATCAGTACCTACCTGCTTTTTTCGAGAGACAAGCATACAAAAACTTAGACCTCTACATTAATCTTTTGACATCCTCGAAGTTATTGATCCTTGAATGATTTTAAAAGTGCATACCTACCTACACACATTTTTCTACTGTAAATTATTCTTAGGGCCTTATTCATAAAATAACTCAAACAGTCTAATAAACCTATTTTAGCTATTACACTGTTTTGTCACTTTCTGTTAAACGATGATAGCGCCAAGAAAGAATGAGACAAAACAGTGTAATAGTTAAAACAGGTTTATTAGACTGTTTGTGTTTTTATGAATAAGAGGGTTAGTATTTTAGACAACTTAGTTTTATTCAGTGACAACAACTTGATGGACCTCGAATCACATCTGCACCAATTCGCACGGAGATTGTTCACGACGACCACGCAGCCACGCGATGTAGCAAATCTTTGCGGAAGACAGGCATTTAAAATAAAAGCGGATAGCCTGTTGTTAGATCATAATAGCACCCAAATGTCCAGCTATCTATTTTTTAATGGTTGCTCTTGGCTCTTGACTAGACCTGAATTTGGCTTAGTTAGACAGAGTCGAAGATGGAGTGAGCTCACCCAGATAAAGCCTGTTCACTCTGACTTTGAAGATCTTTCAGTTGTAATCCCTTGCGAACACTGATGCGGTTAGAGAGTTCCACTCTTTTGCTTTGCGCAATAAAAAACATTGAACTACTATTACAAGACTTTTGTGATTACTTACTCAAGCGTGTGGAATAGAACTAACACACCACGAATAAATCTCGTGCCACATGAATTGACACCACTTGTAATCAACTCACATATTCAAATTTCGAAGAATATGTCACAATCTTGTCCTTGTATTTGTGATACATTTTTTGCTTGGCATAGCTTCTCTATACGTAGTAATAACAACTCACTGATTATAAATTTCTTTCTAATTTATACTTACCATATGACATGGTACTGCCGATTAATCAGGTACTCCCAAGCGTTGGCCTTTTGACTCGAGCTGTCCAGCCCGAGCTGTGAGCACTGACTCCTCAGATAGTCGTGTCGGGCTTCCATCCGAGAGTTCACCTCCATGAACTTGTCTCGAGTGAGTAGACCTTCCTCATGAGTTCCATTCTCGAAGATGAACTGGAACAAATGATGTTATTAATAGAAATAACAGAAAACTTTTTTTTCATTTATATATCGAATAAAAAAATCAGTTACATAAATTAACACTAATAACATTCAATAAACCAATGAGGTTTGTGACGAATGTCGTGATAATCTACGACGGTATAAGTTTCTTAAAAAAATGAGATTTTAACTTAGTTTTTACATTAGAAGGTTTAAAACATTATGAGTAACACGCAAATCCGGCGGTAATTAATTTATTAGTCGAGGAAAGGGAAAGGAATACGGTGTTGGTATACTATTTCGTCTCTGTACTGTTGGTTAAAAAGTTTTCTTTAAGTATTGCATATTGGAATTGCGTATCTACTGAAAGAATTTGACAAAAATAATAATTTACAAACTCGGGTTGATAAACACTTTGAAGGTAATTGAACAAACTGAGCCAAGAATAGTAATCAGGAAAGGTTTTCACTGGGCATTAAGAGGCGGGAAACCCCTGGTTCTTAAACTGCAGTGTGGAAGGCAAAAGGAAAACCAAAGTTTAAAGTTTTGGTAAAAAACCGGTTAAGTGCGTGTCGGACCCGCGCACTGAGGGTTCCGTGCCACCCTTAACTGAATTCAGGGTCCACTTTCTTTCACTTAACGAAAACATCACAATATATTGTGACAGCAAAAATAACTTTGTTTTTCATAGTGTTTGTTTGAAAGACAAAGTTATACTTGCGGTTGATAAAAATGTGCAATATCTCAAAAACTACTGCTTCGATCTCCTTCAAACCAATTTTCGTTGCAAGTTTTTGTTGAGATCTACATCATATATTTTTTTCAAAATTTTCACTTTCTTAGTTCAAAAGTTAGATGGGGGGGGACGCCCATTTTACCACTTTGGAATCGTCTATATCTCAAACCTTTAGAAAAAATGGTTTTACAAACCTCAACATCATTTTAAAAGACCTATCCATAGACACCCCACACGAATAGGTTTGAGTAAAAAAAAATTTTTAGGTTTTAGTTTCATGTATGGGAGCCCCCCTAAAATATTTTTTTTTCTTACTTTTTGTATCTGAATCGGAAAGCGGTAAACAAAATACACCTACCTACCAAGTTTCAGCTATGTGATGCTTATAGTTTCAGAATAAAGTGGCTGTGACATACGGACGGACAGACAGACAGACAGATAGACAGACTTGACGAAACTATAAGGGTTCCGTTTTTTGCCATTCGGCTACGGAACCCTAAAAACTGCACCGCTGAGAACCTAGCTTTTAAATTTGATGTAGTCCGTGATCCGTCTAGATTTCTTAGTTTAAATTTTTTCGATTAGAATAATTTCTTATAAATAAATATTTAGTTCAGTAAAATTGCTAACGTATCAAAATCAAATCGAAATAGCATCACACATGTTTAATCCGAAACCCACAAGAAAAGTTAATAAATCTTTTACATCTTCAACAAATGGTTAAGTTAGTATGTTCTAGTGGTTAGCGTTAAAGATAATATAGCACTTAACGAATAAAAAGTTGCACAAAAAGTACATACCTATAAATACAAAAGAAATGAGAGGACTTCTGTAGAATTTTGTAAAGGGAATGCTATAAAAGAAGATGAGCTTAAAAGATTCAAGTTCCAATTCTCTCCCGGTTTCCAATTGCGGAGCCAATTCCGTCAGCATTTAGATCTTTTTTTTTATTAAAAATGGCAAAGCATTGGAGGGTGTTTTAAATACTGCGAACTTATAGTATAATCGAGTACCTATAATAGGCCATTAATGCATTGACCACTGTATTCAATAATAATACGATTTGAACCCAACTTTCGATAGTATTCATTTACAAAATATTATATTTCAGTTATCAGTTATTATACCTAATAAATCCTACTGTTCAATTGGTAGTAGAGATAGAAATGTGCAAATTCGCTTTGAAAGAACTTGAGATACTTGAATGTACCTATGTTTAAATTATGGGTGACTTTCATAATGTGTGATGTCGTGCTATAAATAAAAGCATATTAATATTCTATGAAACAATCACCTACCATTCGATATGGCGATTAGGTTTATTAATAAACCTACAACAAGATTTATATTCTCAGAAAACGTGGCCAGTAAATAGATTGAAAATTATACGAGATATGCTGAGGGTTATAAAAATAAGTTTAAAAAATAACTGATGCATTTATTTTAAGTTCATCAGTTAACTACTACGCCATTCCATGTTTTACCGGCACATAAATTATTTGAAAAAAATATTTTTTCTAACTATTTTACTTTCATCGTTTCACACGTCGTTGCATAAATAAATCAAGCAAAGGTAAATCTAGCCTTACTCTTAAATTGGTTTTTAATGAGCATAATTTTACTTCATGAGAAATGCAGGTAAACTTTGCAAAACAATAATAACAATTTGTTTTGACGAAGATACCACTTATTTTTATAATAACCGCAATTTTCTGCTATTTTTACTTCTATTCTTGCTAGTTATTGATCTACAAATAATAACTAGGTTGTTTGTTACGATTGACACCTACTTAACTACGTAGGAATCAAGGACGAACTACTAGGACGTATATTTTTGAAACTGGCCTGTCCCTTAATTTTTCTTTTATAAGAAATCGATAGGTTTGTAATCTGAACCTTGAGAAGTTGATAGATAGGTAAGAAAAAGTCAAATTCTAGATGACAATTGAATAAAATGTTAAACCAATACACCAGTCATCTCTAGAATTCGGGTTTCTTTCAATCTATCTAACACATTTCTCAATGAAGTTAATCTTATCAAACTTAATTTAAGAAGTTAGATAAAGTTACTAGAAGAATTACAATAGTAACTGATTTCAAAAATCGTCGAGGTTTTTTTTTATGTCGCAGTATTTCCCTTGTATGAACATTTTAAAACCTTTGGGCGTTTGTTTTTCCTTGACCGATTTTCATGTTACGAAAGGCACGTGTCAAGTTGGATGTGTGCGTGATCAAACAATCAAGATTGTTATTGTCTACTTATGTCAATCTCCAGCTAAAGGTGTGTAATTTTCACCGTATTAGGTTAAAGCATTCCTTGAAAGTAAACACATCATCCTACCCCACCTCTTTTATGGAATTTTTGCAATATCTGAATCTTACATGCAATTCCAACAAGGATGCAACTAACACATGATAACTATGTAAGCGGGAGGTACAGTGCGACAAGGATCTTCTGGCCAATAGTTGACATTGGAAGCCAGAGCAAGAAAATCTCCCTTGATTCAGGGAGTCTATTATTAATAAGGGTCTTTTTATTTATTACCCTTTTTACCGTTTTTTTATTTGACTCACCATGGCAAAGTCAAAGAAAAGATTTCTTGGATGGAAATGTCGTCGCAGGCTTTTTCTACCATAAGAGGCACATCATGTAATGTTCCATCGATTTTAGACGCAAAACAATTGTATTAACAATAAAAACCATTGAAAATTAAAACTTTATTTAAAGAGTTTAGCTCTAAGTTATTAAAAAATAAAAATTGAAATAGTTTACACAGAACACGTTCAAAAATAAAACAAAAGGAAAATCGGAAAATCTCTCGTAAGATTGGGGAGATTTCTCTACACTCGATCTGGCAGCCTCATTTTGGAATTTGACAGCGTTAGTTCCGCCTGTCACCGTTGGCCAGAAGATCCCTGTCGCGCATCGACTCGCGGCATGTGACTTTGGTATATGCTATGCCAAAGTCACATGCCGCAGGTGCGGGACTAACGGCGTCAAATGTCATATTCCGCATGCGAATGCGGCGGTGGACTAACGGCGTCATAGGTAGAGCTCAAATGTCGAATGCTTTATCTATGCGATTAACGATCTACACTCTGTACTTTTATGCTCAACAGCATACAATAAAACATTAAAAAAACTTTTTACATCATCCACGTGATTCTGGAAAGCGTCTAAAGACCTCGAAGTACGTTCACGACTTTCTCTCGGAATCGGAATGTCTCGTGATTTCCCCTTTAAGTAGTGCTGACTGAATGTCTTCACTGCATTGCATACTGAGAGTTTACTTACCAGTAGCGCTTATTTCTTGACCGATCGTTAATTTATAAGGTTTTTTTGTTCAAAGCTAGTACAAACGTACTTAATTATTCAACATGGTAACGACTTTTTTAGGGTTCCGTAGCCGAATGGCAAAAAACGGAACCCTTATAGTTTCGTCAAGTCTGTCTGTCTGTCTGTCTGTCTGTCTGTCTGTCTGTCCGTCCGTATGTCACAGCCACTTTATTCTGAAACTATAAACATCACATAGCTGAAACTTGGTAGGTAGGTGTATTTTGTTCACCGCTTTCCGATTCAGATATAAAAACCGGTTAAGTGCGTGTCGGACCCGCGCACTGAGGGTTCCGTGCCACCCTTAACTGAATTCAGGGTCCACTTACTTTCACTTAACGAAAACATCACAATATAATGCGACAACAAAAATAACTTTGTTTTTCATAGTGTTTGTATGAAAGACAAAGTTATTTTTGCGGTTGATAAAAATGTGCAATATCTCAAAAACTACTGGTTCGATCTCCTTCAAACCAATTTTCGTTGCAAGTTTTTGTTGAGATCTACTATATATATTTTTTTCAAAATTTTCACTTTCTTAGTTCAAAAGTTAGATGGGGGGGGACGCCCATTTTACCACTTTGGAAGCGTCTATATCTCAAACCTTACACTTTTAGAAAAAATGAATTTAGAAACCTCAACATCATTTTAAAAGACCTATTCATAGATACCACACACGCATAGGTTTGAGTAAAAAAAAGTTTTTAGGTTTTAGTTTCATGTATGGGAGCCCCCTCTTAAATATATTTTTTCTTACTTTTTGTATCTGAATCGGAAAGCGGTGAACAAAATACACCTACTTACCAAGTTTCAGCTATGTGATGCTTATAGTTTCAGAATAAAGTGGCTGTGACATACGGACGGACAGACAGACAGACAGACAGACAGACAGACAGACAGACAGACAGACAGACTTGACGAAACTATAAGGGTTCCGTTTTTTGCCATTCGGCTACGGAACCCTAAAAAGTAAGAAAAATAAATATTTAAGGGGGGCTCCCATACATGAAACTAAAACCTAAAAATTTTTTTTTACTCAACCCTATGCGTGTGGGGTGTCTATGGATAGGTCTTTTAAAATGATGTTGAGGTTTCTAAAACCATTTTTTCTAAAAGTGTAAGGTTTGAGATATAGACGCTTCCAAAGTGGTAAAATGGGCGTCCCCCCCCCCCTCTAACTTTTGAACTAAGAAAGTGAAAATTTTGAAAAAAATATATGGTGTAGATGTCAACAAAAACTTGCAACGAAAATTGGTTTGAAGGAGATCGAACCAGCAGTTTTTGAGATATTGCACATTTTTATCAACCGCAAATATAACTTTGTCTTACATACAAACACTATGAAAAACAAAGTCATTTTTGCTGTCGCAATATATTGTGATGTTTTCGTTAAGTGAAAGTAAGTGGACCCTGAATTCAGTTAAGGGTGGCACGGAACCCTCAGTGCGCGGGTCCGACACGCACTTAACCGGTTTTTTTGAACCATAATGTTGAACTACCTATCGATGAAAATCATGAAACCGGCCTTTAGAATAGTATTTATTTATCAAAGTTATTTACTTTCCTTTTTTACTGAGCTCGAAGAACAAAATCCGCCTAATCGTACTATATATATTAAGCATTCGCCTTTGTTTTTGTATCTCTCATTTGCACTCGCAATTTGCAAGCTTGAACAGAAACATGCTATTTAGCGCATTACCTAGATAAGCACGATTCTGCAATTCGTTCTAGGAAGAGATAAGACTGAATTTGTATAAAAAAATAAGTCAAAAACACGACCTGAAACTAGCACATGAAAGAGGGTCTTATATTGTTGTTATTTATGTTAGGCTTTTGGCTTAGATGACAGTTGCTTAAAATTATGTGCGTTGTGCGTGACCCCGTACCATGAAACCTGACAACTGGTACTTGCGTTTGTGTATCCTCAATAACGAATATTACTCGTTGCTGCCGGCAGTTTTGTCAAATACAATTCATTTGAATGGGACACGTCACGCTACGCACAATGAAATTTAAGGGATACTGGAACGTTATATGTAACTTGCACAATTCGTAACTCAGAATTTATAGTTCTACCTATCGTTGTACCCATAATATGGTTTGGAGTACCATAACATCATTGAATACGTGACCAAGGAAACGTTAGTGTCTTGTTTATATTTCAGGCAGCCGGATGTCCTTTTATTAAAAGGAAATTACTGGGCTCTACAAATTTAGCTTGATTTAAAGGAAATTATTGTCATATGTACCTTACTTGCCACAATGCTTCTTCTTAAAAAAAAACTTTATTTTTATTTTTTATTCTATATTTTTTTCCGTATACTCTTTGCTGTGACAAGATTATTCCCTTATCTGTAGATTAACCATCATCAAACAAAATTGTATGTGACATACTACTCCTAAATTACCGTTGTTAACATTTTCTAGCAGGTTAAATGTGGTAATCGCTAATTAGTCGTTAATTATCGTCAATAAACGTTACTGTTGAACATCATCCACGGTCATAGTAATTTGTTGAGTAAACATAACTTGTGCCTCATGAATGAACAATGTGGCATGACATTTCAGAATTTTTCCTAGAGATAAGTATTGTTAAGATTTAAGTATAGTTATTTCGTTTATGAATGAATGATATAGGAAATAGCTCAGAGTTTATAAATGAGTTTAGAAATGCATAAGCAGGTATTAACTTGAACAAAACTATTGACTTTCCATCAAAACACGATGCCCAGTCAGAATGAAATTGTGGTAGAACGATTTCATTAAAACGATTTGAAAGAAAGAAAGAAAGAAAGAAAAAACGTTTATTCAGCACCAAAATATTTTTACAAAAAATTTCCTTTAAGTTACACTTAAAACTAAACGAAACATTTTGCTCTTACTTTAATGGTAACAATTTTTGGCACTGAAATGGCCTTCGCTCAGTATGTGTCAGTGACGGCAAAAGCACGTCACGACTACTGGTATTCTGCGAAGACCATTTAGGATTAGCCCCAGGCGAGACCACCGGCTATCACAATAGATATCTATATTTAAACACATCTGACTTTGTTTATGTACCATCACTATCATTATGTACCACAATTCAAAAAATGAATGAAACTGTTAAAGGTTATTATAAATTTGCAAGTTCAGTGATTACAGTTTGAATTATTCCTTAGTATCTTATCTTAGTGGCTCTCAAATTTAAGGATTGCATATTATCTTTCTTAATAATTACATACTACAGGTGCCTGCACGCCCTACGGATACGGAATGAATCCTTGGGATCGGTAAAACAATAGCCACGTACAGGCACCCTGTAGGTACGTTCGATCTGGTTAACCTATCCGCTTTAAATAATACTACACGGTCAGTCATCAACTTCAACATCAAAAAGTGACTTTTTTTTTTTTTTGCAGATTCAGTAAGTACAGTTTGAATTTTTCTTTAAACGTTTTTATTGAAGAAGAGTTTCGCAATGGCGGAGGAATGTTGTTCCAACACTTTGTTGCTAAGTATCTGAAACTACCACGGAACGCAGCAGTTTTGTGCGGAGGACAAAGCAAACGGTCAGAAATACGAGATCTTCGTAAAGAGAAGGTTAACTTCTTGAATAAGTAAGGTGGATCTTTACCTTTGATAACCCCGAAAAGCAGTGTTGCAAAGTGTAACGAACGTCGTGACGCCATATTCATCAAATTACTTTTGTTTAGATAGGGTGTGACATGGGCTCTAGGCGGAATTTGAAAACAAAATCGAGCACAAGAGTTTTGGACACGCTGAATAAGCTTTTTAGTACGAGCTAACAAACACCCGCCGATCACCGTATCAGCATAGTTCAACTTAGACAAAATTAAAGCTTCGCATAAGTGGATACGCAGTTCTACATCCAAATATTGTCGAACCTTGTAGAGAACTCTAAGCCTAAAGAAGCACTGCTTTACGACATTTACAATGTGGTTCTCAAATTTTAAATTACTGTCAACCAGAACGCCTAGGTTTCTTGCCTCGGTCACCCGCTCTATCTCCGTATTTTTTACTTTGATATTAGGATTACACATCTCAATAAGATTTATTTGATTTTTAGAGCCAAGAATTAAATATTTTGTTTTTGCCGAATTCAGGGCAAGGCCGTTACTTTGCGACCAGTCAGAAATCCTATCCAGGTCCCTATTGACTTCATCAACAGCTAGCCGGGTCTCCGCTGGCTTAAAAGTTTTATAAATTTGTAAGTCGTCAGCGTATAAATGAAAATCACAACCATGTATCTGGTTCGGTAGATCAGAAGTATAAAGGATGAAAAGAATCGGCCCCAGGATGGACCCCTGGGGTACACCCTGACGTACAGAAGATGCTACCGAATAACTCTTCAAGCCATTATTCGAAACAACCTCCACTTTTTGACTTCGACCATTAAGATAGCTAGAAAACCAATTCAACGTGACACCATCGAACCCATAATATACGAGTTTGGCCAGGAGCAGTGAGGTGTTTATTGTGTCAAAAGCGCGAGAGTAATCAAGTAAGACTAAGATAGTTCCCTCTCCCACATCCTGCCCTGCAAGCACACTATCAAGAACGTCAAGCAGCGCGGTCGCAGTACTTCTACCTGCTCTAAAACCTGATTGTTTGTGAGGTAAAATATTATTAGCATTCAAGTAACTGGTCAGCTGCGTGCATACAACTTTTTCAACAATTTTTGACATAAAAGGCAAAATACTAATAGGGCGCAAATCTTTCAATTCAGCAGGGTTAGTGGTCTTGGGTATAGGCTTAATGATTGATTCCTTCCATATTTCAGGGAACGTACCTGTCTGGATTGACATATTGACCATAGCAGTGATGACGCTCAAAGTACGAGGGAGAGTAAGCAGGATCATATTTAATGATATTTCATCAACACCTTGTGCATTAGTAGTAATACTTTTTATGATTTTAAAAACAGCAGCCTCATCAACAGGTCTTAGGCTAAAAACTGAGTTATTGTGACGATGAAAACAAAAGTAAGTCAGAAGAGACAAATCTATTGTATTTCTTCCAGGTAGTTGAAGAAAATGATCGTTAATACTGTTTGGATTAGATAAGTGCTCTGGTAAATCTGTTCTTTTTTTATTGAAATCAACTATGTTTTGTTTTATGTTTTTCCAAAGTTTATAAGGATCTTTTAAATGTTTATTTATAGATTGCTTAAAGAAAGCAGTCTTTTCATTGTGTATTGCTACATTTACCATATTCTTCAATTCTTTATAGTACACCTTGTCACAGTCAAGTTTAGTACGGCGACTTTTATCATGTGCCTCATCCCTAAGTTTCATCATCAGTTTTACAGTATCAGTAATCCAGGGGTAACTCTGTTTTTTAACGTATGAGCTCCTTACAGGTGCATGCCTATCAAAAAGTTGTATAATTAAACTATTAAATGCAACCAGGCTTTCATTGATATTGCCATTGAGAATGCTTTCCCATGCAATGTTGTCAACGTCGGAGTCAAAGTCGTCTAAATTTATTTGATTTAGGGGTCTGTAGCACACCCAATGTGGTACTGGCTTTGGTTTTTTAATATTTAGACAAAAAGAAATGAAAGCATGGTGACTCAGAGTAGGTATGTACTCAACAGATACCTTGGTGACCTTTACACTGCTGCAAATCAAATCCAATAAAGTCTCTGAGTGGTCAGTAAAGTGTGTAGGTTCCCTAACATATTGGGTGAGATTCATATAATCAAGAAATTGAAGAAATCTAACGGAATCGGGTTCATCGGGTTCGAGCAAGTTTACATTAAAGTCACCCATCAAAACAATGTGATCATATTCACATAATGAACTTATTGACTGAGTCACAGCATCCAAGAAGGTATCTAAACACAACCACGGCGGACGATATGCGGTGCCGACAATCAGTCTTTGCCCATTGAGTTTAACCCTTAGCCACATTTGCTCAACAGATGGTGAGAACGGATGGTCAAGGAAACGAGCGCAGATACCACGTTTGAGGTAAAATCCAACGCCACCACCTCGCGAGCGAATACTGTGCGGGCGCGGTACGTGCCGCAGTCTGTAGTCGGGAAGCAAGGGCGCGCGCGCTTCCTCGCCTGCATGCAGCCAGGTTTCGTTTATGGCAACAATATCAGCTCCGTGACGCTTCATAACTACATGGAATTCATCATGGCCGGTGCCAAGAGAGCCTGGGTTTAGGAAACCAAGTGTTAAATACTTATTTTTGATGAATTGCAAAATGAAAGAATGGGATACCTCAATATACCTACAGCTAGCTAGGAGTTGTCTTAGCACCGTTAAATGACGATGATTTAATTTGGTGCAAGAATTATTTTTATTTCCAAGACAGTGACTGAAGGCTTGAAAGTTAGCGTATGGAGTACTATCCATTACATTACTATTTTCTAAAGAAACTATGGACTGAGAAATAAACACATAAGCTAAATGTGCCCCTGCTAGGTAAAAAGTAATATTAATTTCAAAGAAAAATGCAAAAGACAACAGTGAGGTCACTTTTATCTTTAAATACAAATTTAATAGTATATTTTTAATTAATTTTAGGATGAAAGAGAGCAACCCTGCAATATATCTACAATCTGCCAGTATTAAAATAATACATAAGCAGTAAACAAAAACTGGTACATAATCATATGACATGTTTTGCATAGCAACATTATTTCCTAGATACATTGCATTATACTGTGGAATAAACCTGTAGACTGAGCCAGCCTCCACTAAAATATTTATTTTATTATTCTGACCTGTCAGACTAAGTTCAACAATTAAAAACGTTAATGAGCACAATGTGGTTACAGTAGTAAAATGATGAGAATTTTGATTAGTATAAAAACTATTATCAAATGGGGAACATTGTGTAACTGCACTATTTATAAGATAAACTATAGACTGAGAAACAAACACATGAACTTCTATGACATTCACATGAACACATGATTTCTATGAAAACCCCATCTACCACCTACTGCTATTACAACTAGACAAGGCAAGACGTGTTTTTTTCTCTAAAAGGTTAAATAAATCTCTAAAACGTACTCTTACTTATGATGATATTGATAACACATTGAAATGATTGAACAAACTTGCTCAGAGAGCTTCACTGAGGTACAAGCAAGATAGTGTGGCACCATTTATTACTGCTTTAAATAAAATAATTAATATGGATCGTCGTAACACAACTACCTATTTGCTTTAATGTTCAGCAACTGTTACAGTTCCCAGATTATTATAATGTCGGTTATAGTTATGTATGCTACTTTTATGACGGTTGATAACTGCACTTATTGGAATGTTCGATTACATTGCACGAGTTATTTTTATTCTAGAAGTTATATGAAAGTTTATGAAAGTAATAATATCAGCCAATAGGTAATTAAATTAAGTACCTAAGTGATCGCGAACACGAAAATATTATGATTGGGTACACTTACGTGACAAAACATAAAAGGTAAAACTTTTAGGTCCTATTCCCAACGTATGAGTATTTTAATCCCATTAAACGTGCAAAAAGGCTTGATGGATACGTGATGTAGTTATCTGAGTAAAATGAAATTAAAAGGCGTACAGTACACAGGCGTACAGTAAAGCTATCTGATTTGTGCAAGAGCTAGTAAATCGAATAACGAACACAATTTTCTATACTTCAAACAATGAATAAATCTGAAAGTTATGTAGTCAACCACATTTTACGCCTAAATCACAAATTGCCAAGTTAGCGGGCAACAAGTGGCAAATTAAAGATCAAGGTATTAAGTAGAAAAGAGCCAATATATAAATGTTTATTTATTATTTATACAAAGTCTATATATTTTTCATAATATTATTATACTTACTGGAACCAATTGGCTTAGAAGTTACAAAACTAATAAAATACGCCATTTTGCGCACAGAAAATCAAACATTCAAATCTAAATAATAAAATACAATAAATAAAGTGAGATTATACAAAAGCATGACGCATCATTTCAATTCCATCTACTAATGGTATACATCTTAGATACCAGCTACCAACCTACATTGGTCATTCGCCTTTCTATACAAATTACGTGCAAATTGAATTTGCACGCAATTTGCACGAATATCATAACGGGACTACAACATAGGTTGGTACTTGGTACTTAGGTTGTTTTTTTCACGAGACGAAGATACTATAGTCTGCGATGCGTGACACAGTAATAAAAAATACCAGTTACAGGCTTTTTACACCAATCAGGTACACTTAGTCGTATTAAAAAAAAACTATTATAACGTGATATAAGGTCAAATCGTTTTAAGTGACAGTGTCTTTGTATACATCATAGAAACAAGACAAAATCATGATTTTTTGGAAAATCGAGATTTTAATTTTACTTAATTATTTTTTTTAACAACGACAAGTTCATTATTTAAAACAGCAACCTGTCAATTTAAAAAGTTTACTACGTTATCGGCTTCGCCTCTCTTAATTCAATGCCCAAACCTTCTTTTTCTCTGATCTTAACCTTAATTAATAATAAAAAATATCTAAAAAAAATAATTACTTTAGTCTCCAATTTTCTTAAAAACTAGCGGATCAAAACCCAAAGTGTTTTCTACAAAAAATTTTTCATTTAGTATGCTGAATCGGCCCTTTGAATATTTATCAATCACTTAAAACGAGGTGACCCTAATATCAAAAACCCATAATATGTTTTGATTGCAGGCACATGCAGTAGCTGACATGGATTTTATAAATAGTTTTGTGGTGGTAATAGCCATCTATCTTAGTATACATGTGTATAAAAGGAAAAGCGTAACAGTTGTTACACGTGTCCAACTATAGCAAAACGCAAGTCAACACGAAACCCACGCTGAGTCAGATATAAACGAAATAAGCCGTGAGAAACTCGCGTGCGTCGCAACTACATAGTTCAATGTGCCAATTAATAGAACGACAGGTTGTTCAGCTAATTATGCACTGCACTGTACACCGCGTTGTCAAGGGAAATTCTTTCGCGGAAATGTATTAGTCTAATTACATTTGCTTTATGATGATGACTGTGCTCACAATTAGTAGGTAGGTCAAGGTTCACGTATTTTTTTTTATTTTAGGACTGGTTTGCACTCAATTTTATAATGAAATCGAAAAAAAGTACTTGGCAACTACGTTTATTGTTAACTAGAATATAAACATGAAATAAAGCAAGACTTCGAAAGAAATTGTTTTGAAAGTGTATTTATAAACCGTGTGTGTTTGTATTACTGTACGTACTTTTGCATTACCTTACGAATGATTTTATTCCAATTGTTTTGTTATGTTTCATTTGATATTGATATTTTATTATTTTGTATTAGGTAGGGAAGTAAGATAACGATCTGTAAATTAGGACCCATTATCATAAAACGCCGTTTCAATGTTCATATTGTAATAATATGAAAATGACAGTCAAATTATGGTGGTGAAAAGTCAGATTTTTAAATATTGGCGCATAACGTAAACAAAACATATTGCTCTAGTTAACGATATTTTTCCTTAGGTGGATTTGAAATTAACGTTCGTGACTGTACCTTTATTTTTTTATTTTTTTACCAAAAAACTAGAATTATCAAATCATAAAGAGCTGTTAAACATCAAGATAACCGGTAATCTGAGGTAATCTCCCGAACTAAAATGTTCTTAATGAATTTATGATGCCGTCATTCGTTCAAGAATTTCACGATCGTGTCTCGCCAATTTATCTTCTAAGAAAACTTCTACCTAGATGCAATCTGTGATGTAATTTTTCAATTTGTAGCTCAATACGAAATTGCCAGTGAGATGGCTTGTGAACGTGTAAGATAAGTACTAAAAATAAAGATAAAATGTTCCTAAAAATATTAAGGCACAGAAAAATCGCTATAAATGTTATTTGAGTAAAATATCGATACTTTTTAAGCAAATAATTGTTACATTTACATTTGTATTGTAGTTTTCTTATGAGTTAATATCGATACTTTTGAGATCATTATCCTTTATTTGGGTATGGTGGTGCCAATTGGTATCCATGTTGTTTGTGTGTCGTACAGTCGTACTTTACAATGTCAAACGCGCTATGCATTCTGATTTGTAAATTAATAGGTTACTTTGGTTTGAGTTAGAGATTATATGTAGACTTTTGAGAATTTGTATATTTAACATCTTCAAATTCAAGATAGAATTCAGAATGCACTAACAGCTGCTAAAGATTTTGAAGTGTTTTTTTTTTGTGATATATTTTATTTATTTACGAAAAATACGTTTGCCTAAACTTTTTATTTGCTTAATAAACTACTATAAGTTGTTGTAAATGCAGATCACGAGCGCATTGATCGGTTAAATCGATAGAGCTCATAGAGCACTGCGCAGTGTCATTATGAGTCTTCACTGACAGCTAGGGTTGCCATCAGTCATCAGTAGGAAACGTCTTAACATACATGTTAGTTAAGACGTTTCCTCGTTTCCAGTCCCAAATAAGATTAAGCGGAGTTTTTTTTTATTTGTTTGTTTTGTTTGCCTGTAGTATGTGTGGGTTTTAGTTTTCTGTTACATAAATTGTTTACATGTATAATAGGTAGTCAATTACGTAATAGCTCTTGCAGGTCAAATAATCGCACTTGAACTTAGATGTCTACAGAAAATGAGAGTTGAGGAACACTTATTTGGGTGTTGTTATCACACGAGTAAATAAAGAATTACAGTAAATAAATACAACACCTGTCAATAAATGTGCTTAAGTCCACAGATTAGGTACTCTTGTCCCTGGAAGTAATTTATTGAGAGTTTAACATATAATCTGTAAATAGTCAACCCTACTACGTACTCGTGCGCTAGCAGCTCATGGATGCGCATACGCAACACTTTGAACCTGTCCGACTATTGTCTCGATATCGTAACGGGTCTTCAATCGGTAGTCGAGCTTAAGACGTACATATTTTATTAAGTGTCGTGCGGGACTTTATATGAAACTATGCTGAGAAATAAGTAGATTACGTTGTAGAATTGTAAATTAAGCAAGATAGAAAAGAAATAGGCCGTGTGAAGATAGTCGTCGAAGATTGGCGGTTACAACAAACGAATAAAAACGTAATTTGAGTATTTACTGGGACTTTTGTTTTGATCCTGGTTTTCAAACCATTCATACCGAAAAGAACTCAGACTTAAAACCTGACTTAGAACAAGGTGAGCGTAGATATGCTAATTAATTATAATTAGTTATGTGAGAGAAAACTAGACATAGTAAATATTCAATTGAACTAGTTGCTTTTGGCGTTCATAAAGATTTATTCTTGCGGTAAGTATCCGCTTAATATTACACTAAATATTCAAGTAGGTATTTTTTCTTCAGTCTTATTCAAACGTTCTATCAACTGTTTTATTTTTTATCTGCTGTTGTAGGTAGTTCAAAACTTTAATTAATGATGACTTGCCAAATGATACTGATGTATCGACATGTGTTATTACAACAATGGTCTGCATTGGCACATGATAAGTGTGTCAGTGAGGCATAACGTTTTTTGTGCGTTTAGAACCGGGTCAGCGAATTGCTGACACCCACTTTACTGCCCATCACTAGCGAATACATGCAAATACTCTATTGTAGCTTGATGATTGTCTTGTTGATCGATAACACTTCAGATCAAGTTTGAACGGCTTCCTCTTCAAAGAATAAAGAAGGCTAGATTTTTTTAAAGAGTCACGGTTCGATTGGACGCCGGCGGTCGTGTAAACAAAAGAATGTTGACAATGTTGATAAACACATCCGTGAGGGATAGCGTATGTAGGTATCTTTTAAATGTTAGCTATTGATTAGTATTAGTTGTTGAAGATATTATTAATGTTGTTCACCTTTCGTCTGTGCTTATTTGTCGTCTCAAACAAGTCTAAAAGCTCACGATCACGGATCTTGGGGTCAAAAAACAGGTCGAGGTAGAGACCTACTCTGTCCGCAGTCTCACGACTCGTAAAGTCCCAGTATAAAGCAGAAATTAGCTTATATTTTGACGTTACGCAGAAGCAGCTTGGATTCAGGAAATAGCATTAAACTGCTAACATAATGGAACTGCACCACGACCAAATCTCGTGCACCATTAATTGACGCCATTTTTAGTTCCGAAATGTCAAGGAATCGTCATAATCTTGTCGTCGTATTTGCTGGCTGGATGGACATAGTCTAAAAGCCGTAAAACTCGTACTGAAAAAAAAAACGTCGTATTTGCGATAAATGTTTTGCTTGTCGTAGCTTCTTTATACACGTAGTAATAATAACTCACTGGGAAATCAGCGGTGGAGATACCGTACGTGCTTCGAAAAGGAAGTCAAGACATTGGTCCTGCGTCTGCAATATTCTAAAGTTACGTTGAATTGCTGATTTTCATCAAACTATAGAGTGAAGGAAACGAGAATGCAGTTTGATTAGCTTTGTCTACACGGCCACCAAAACCAGGAGTATTTGACCGTTTACTTATTAGATGAATTATTATACCGCATGAATTTCCATATTTGAAACATACGAGCTTAAATTTTGAGGTATTTAGGTTGGGTACCTATTTTGAAGTATCGAATGCGTCAAAAGGCATTCAATCATATACAATGATAGGAAAGAGCATTAAAGTGCTATACTCTAACTATAGTATCTTTCCTTTAAGATATTGTTCATATTGTTCAGATATTGTTCCATATTGTTCATCTTTTCTAGCTTTTACATAGTCAGGCTGGCAAGACTGACAGAGAGGATTTCTCAAAAATACGAGCAACTTTCGTACATAGTAGGCCCTTTGCCTTTGAATTCACAATTAACATAGGATAGTCGTGACTCGCCGAGAACAGCACTGCGATCGTTAGAAGAAAACATGGCTTTGCTACCATCGCAATGGCATTCAACCTTAGAACCGCTCTGAAGGGTATCCAAAAAGGTATATCATTTCATTACTGACTGGCCCAAAGTTTGGTGCTAAAGCTTAGCTAACAATGAGATCACAAATCATCCTTTAGTTAGTTACAACTCTTACATTTCTCTGATTTCTATGAATAATTTTCACTTCTTTTCTTAACATCTTATCGTTTTTCGCTATCGACTGAAAATGCTGAAGTCAAGAAGTTATTCCTACTCACGTCTCTAACGTAATATTATAGTAACTTTTACACCATTTACGTTCCCGTCCCATTTATTATTCCGTCTTTATTACTTTGAAACTTTGTTTATTATTTTCTTTTTGTTTTTGCAGACCAACTGAACAACTGACCCCGTTTATTTTTACGAGCCATCGATGTTGTCTGACAAACAGCGAGATATTACCGCAAAAGAGAAAGAAGCATTTACACTGGACGGTTAGTAATTTAACTATAATAAATAATCACATTTAACTGACAACCTCGTTGTGTTGTGACTGCTCCGAGGTCTCGGGTTCGATTCCCGGTCAGGTCAATGTGGAAATCATAAGTTTACACATTGTATCGAGTATGGATGTTGAGGCACCACTATGTTTCTGATTTACTTTGGAATCAGAGATATGTTACTTACATTTACATTGGCAATATAAAAAAGTACCTAAGGCTCGATGGGGCTAAAATGCCGATTAATGGCAAAAACTTCATAATACATAAAGACATATTTTTTAAATCACTGACCGATAAGTCAAAACTTCTTTCGGACTAGGTTGCCTATCGTGAAATTAATTTGTCGATTCGTTATTATGTTATTATATTATTCGATATACAAGTTTCGTTATAAAGTATAGCTGTAAGTATAGTACTTAATTAATTTTTTATTGTTTAACACTCACGTTTACTATATGGAAAATAAAAAAAAATATATTTTTGGTACAAAAAGATTCCGATATAAAAGAAAATAATCACCACCACGTTAACTTTTTAATACGCATGATTATTTTCACTTAAAACGAAGTAATCTTAGGTATATAAATACGGTAGTTAAGTAATAAATAAGTAGTATGTATATTTATCGTTGTTTTAAATGCTCACGCTCCTTCTTTTGTCCCTTATTACTTTTTTCGCGCCGCCAGTTTTTCTGTTTAGTTAGACCTACAATTGACTAGTAGATAATGATTTTGTCATTAAATTGGTTTTGAAATTAAAACAAAACCTGTTATAATAACAAAACCCGTTCCATAACTGGTTTTCTAAAACGTGCCGTGTAAATGCCGTTTTAGGGGAACATTACAGGCTTACCCTTCCGGCAGCTTATTGATTTACCATCTCTGTTTATTGACGCGAACACGCCTTCATGCCAACTTCCAATGAGTAAGATAATAACACTTGTAGGTATCTATCAATAGACAATTGTATTAAGTAACGACTTTATTTATGTCTTTATCTGGAGGTATAATGTACCGCTGCCTTGCCCGCAACATTGCCGTGCCATAGGACAATGTAAGCAACATTGCATAAACAGCCAGCCTTAACAATTATAAGGAACATAACAATATTTTGCAACTTTTCATTAAAGTATTAAAATCATAATGTATATTTTTTTTATACAAAAATATAAAAATCAATGTTTTTATTGCCAATGTTGCCGGCAATTTAAGAAATGTTGCTTTCATACTTCCACGGCAATGTTGCCAGCTACAGCTCATTTATAGGTTATTATTATTGTAGAGTCTACAAGCTAACAAAGAAACTCTATCACAATGTTTGAATAACGTCATGTTGGTAATTAGAAATTCCAATGTATGTCTTACTTAATGTGTCAAAGCATGAAGTTCGTGTTTAGTGAAGATCTATCTCAATTTTTAATAAACATCAAAGTCCGGCTTATTTTAATTATGTAGTAGTGAAAGGGGCCTGATACACCATCAACAAATAAGCACTAACCAACGGATAATTCAAATTATATGGAAAGTCGTTTCGTATGGAATTAGTGGACTGGTAACGCTAGTTTGAGCTTTTTCAGACATTGTGAAACAAGCCTAGTAACGTTGTTTATTCATTATATACGAATATTTTTAGTTTGCTTTGTCTGGATATCGTACAGTTTAATGGTGTGTAGTGGACCTGTAGCTCTTACATAAATAAATAAACAGTTTACGTCTGCCTTCAATCATGTCATGTTCATTGTATACTTAATCTTTCAATTCAAGGTAGAGCGTATGAATTCAATGACGGGCCAAAAACACATTATTATTTCACCATTTTAGCAAAAAAATCCAGAAAATCAACTTCTGGTCACAATCACAATTTAGTCTCAAGGTTGTTTACATGATGACAAATGCTAAAACCTTTTTTGTTATAGAAAAAACTTCATGGCTATTTTGTTTTCATTGCCTGCCTTACTTATGTACCCACGAGCAATACAAGAAATTATATTTTGTGTCAACACTATTTTTATAAAGTCGTCTTGTTTGTTAATTTTGCGAACAAAAACAACTAAAAAGTTTTTATTACTTTCTGTTTCCAACTGAGTCATGTAGGTTTATAATGTAACTGAGTCATCTACATAATGTGCATTGAATTTCACTCCGGGATCAATCAAATATGGATGAACTTGAGATCGTTGCGGTAGAGATTCGAATTGTTGTTATTATCTCTGGATAGCAACACTGCAGAATTCTAGCAATTTCCGGAATCGGTGCCCGATTACACCACACGACATAATGACATAAACTCGAAATTCGCAATTTGATAATAGGTATGTCTTTGAATAAAAATAAAGGTTTATGGGCAAATGGATAAAGGGTTCGTTTGAAGAAACTAGGTGTCAAAATTCATACGTGTTCTAGGCTTCTAGGTTAATTTATTGGATCGCAGCCAAAATTAGAACATGGCTAGCTCTTTTTTGCTGCTCTGAACTGGCAACGAAGTCGTGGTCACGTTTCTCAACTGAGCACTGCTTACACGATCCCAGATTTAACGATAATTTCCTCAAAACAGAATGAATGAAGGAAATACTTTTATAACTGTCACAAAAGTTTGCCAGCAATTCGATATATTTTTTTACATACGAAACTTCTTAATACGTAATAAATAATGTACCTTACTTTGAATTTGATCCGCACTTCTTACTATAAATCTTTAAAAAAATGATATGCCCATCCCACCACCTTCACAATTAATTTATTTTACTTACGTTAATACTGAATTCATACGTATACCACAGATAATATAATACTAGCGTATAGCTACATAATAGAGACAGTTACACAATTCAATGGCAATGTCATCGAACTGTAATAACCCACTTAAAGACTTACCCAAAACACTTGTTTTCCATAACTTGTTGGGCCTGTATCAATTTATTGGTCATCCACAAAAGCAAGCATTCAAATTGTATTCTTTTTAAACTTAGTATTAGCTAGTTTATCATGATGGCAAAAGGTTAAGTTGGTAACTAAAAAGTACATTAGGAAAAAAGTTATTAATTAAAACATAATTGTAAATACCTATATTGTATGCAGGTATACAATTAAAAGAAAAAACTTTTTGTCTAACCTCATCCTTATACTTATTTTATTGAAGTTTGACAGCTTTCTTCCAACATAGGCACTTATGTGAATAATGTATCCAAATTTTAAGATATAGCTTCATATCTATACTTTATTTTAAGTTAAACACCAGTACAGTACTTTATGTCCCAAGAAATCGGTCTTCCTGTCCAAATTACATACTGCACAGGGCATACTGACAAGATAATGACACTTTTTATACGTATCACGCTAATTTTGAACGCAGGCTGTTTTTTGCCATTTGACTATTAGCATTCCGTTGTTTCTCCGTTGTAGTCACACAGAAAAATAGGGTTAATACATTTCGTTATTATTTTAACATTTTACAAACATACTCGTAACTATATATCTGTGATTATCCATCCATTACAAGCCCAAACGAGCGGTAAAATAAATAAAAATACATGCGCAGACCATTATTTAAAAAAAATTGATCTGGGCTCCAGATCATTTTTTTTTTAAATAATGGTTCAATAGTATTTTTGAATCAAGATGGCGAGTGATTTTCATTCGAAGATGAATTAAAAGTCATAGAAAAAAACTAGTTTTCGAACGAAAATCACTCGCCATATCCAAGCGAGTGATTCAAAAATAGGGCCCCTGGAGTGACAACCTTAATTGTACCGTTACCACGCTCTCTTGGTTGGTACTAAGGACAGAATATTGATAAATTTTTCTGTGACATGTTGCATATTTATTATGTCGGACAGTCGGAACAATGTATTGGAATGGACATTGTTAAGCAGATGTAGTAGGACGCATTTTAAAGTACACGGTTTTAGTATTTAACATCAGAGACATAGTTTATTGACCTAGAAATAACAAAAAATCGGAAACAAATCTTCCTGTACTACAATAGATAAGGTTTTAGGTATAATTAGAAGTACTTATATTTTACATTCAACATAGTACATATCACTCTCACATAAACTAACACTAAGTACGACATATAAAGCCACTAGTAAAATTTGGTGTTGTTAAAATTACGGAACCTATTAGATAATTTATGAAAATTTTAGCCATTGAAAGACTGGATATTTAGACCTCAGGATACGTGACATCTTGTAAAAGACAGTAAAGCTATAATTCGCATAATTGATCCTTGATTGAAGGATCGTGAATGTTAGAAATTGGGAGGTAGGGTTAAAGGGGTATAAATTAGATTATGGGATTAGTGTAGCTCATTAGAGGATATGGCACGGGGTGCTGAGCGTGCAGGATTAAGAACAACCACCATCACATAAAAACTAATTATCTTAACCAATAAACTCACTCGCACAAAAAATAAATACCATTTTGAGTAGATACCAAAGCAAGGGATGTCAACCTTTTTATTTTGGTACCAATTTTCGGTTTCGGTGTCCGTTTTTGTTGGTATCACACCGATCGTGCACGGTCGTCATCAGACCTTTCGTGTTCAAAGCGTGGTGCAGGGTGTTAGCAACGGCATTATAGTCGCAATTCGGAATCGGTCACGTTTGTACATTTTGCTATCGCCATCAAAACCTTATAACAAGATGTATCTTGCTGAACCAAAGTAAAAAGACAAGCACATGGATAATGTTTTTTTGTTTGTTTTTTTTACTTTTACCCAATTACGAAGATAATATTGACTGATTTTTACTCTAGGCGTAATTTTCTGGATGAATGTGTATTGTTGTAAGTATTATTTAATTTAATAATATCATATTTTTTTCATGCTGACAATAGCAAAAATACCGATACCGGTTGTGCTATAATTCAGGGGTAAAGGTGAATACATGGCATGTTTGAAATGGGTACCTGTGTCCTTATTAATGTGGGTGTTGTTATCGCATACGCGGGATTGTAATACGTCCCGTTTATTTTATAGAAGTCACTCTGTAAAAAAAAAATTCAGTATTCACGACCTTAGACAATATTTTTCTCAAATGTGTGAACCCTACATTTGGCGATTACTATACTAAAGTAAATGAACTTTGATCGCTTTTCTTCTAAAGTATCTTGAAGGGTAAAGTGATTATGATAAAGTGACTGAAACACCTCGAATCATTCATGAATAATTTCCACGTGTTATTAATTAATTAACTTTGTTCAGTAAACAAGAATGTAAACAAAGTAAATGTGTTTACAACCGTAAGTAATTAGCCGTTGACCCGGTTGAAGTTGATGTATGGCCTGGCTGCGACAAAGGGTGTGGTCGATCCACGGCAAAACCATTAATTTCATTCGTAAACATGAAGATAATCAAGTTTTTGTGACCGAGGGTTGTAGTAACGTTAACCTTTGACAGTCTGAACATTTGAATATTACCATTCAAAATTTTTGTAGTCATCGCGGCGTGATCTAAATAAGAGTCAAAATAAAAATATTATATTTTAAAGATACCTAGATGAAATTGTGTATGTTTTCACACAATTTTAACTGACATTATAAAATTTACATAAAATTTTATTGTCATTGAAAAAAAAATATCATGTTGATACGAAAATTTGGAGGACAGCACGTACCTATGTATTCTGGGTAATTATTATTTAAGAACTACATGTTTAGCTGTACTAATTTACTTGCGCTATTATTATGTTACAACAATTTATGCCTAGTTTAAAATTAACCACAACTACAATGTTAAATCAAACAATAAATATTTTGTTAACTCTATTTACAGATATTAGTAAACATAAACGGTCAGTGCAACTCACCTCTTGGTAGAAAACCCTCTTAGAACTGTAGGTCAGGTTGTACTGCTGATCAGCTACCATCAGAAGTATGGTGAACGGCAAAAGGAAGGCTGCCGCAGCCAGGAAGGCCACGCACCGGCCCAAACGGAGTGTACTGAGATTCCGTCTACCCATGCTCATTTTATTTTAATTTTCCACTTGCGCCGTTTTGCACTTTGGTTGACATTGGAGTTTGAATTTGGAATTCGAACGTAGAGGACTGCCAGGGTTAGCACTGGAACAATAAAAAAATGGGTTTAGTTTTTTTAATATCTTTGTTGCATCGCAATTTTACCACGGTTTGATTTTGAACAAATGGTTTATCGTTTATAATAATAGTTGAATGAATGACTGAAAATTGATTGCTTTCATACCATAAATTTAAACAGTAAAATGTAAATATACACATTTGTCTAACAAAACCATTTTTTTTTAATTTATTCTAGGATCACAGAACAAGTTACAATCACATAATTTACAGAAATCTTAAATATAGAACTAGACTGTAACTCTAAGTATGTGGGCACAATATGTACCAAATATAATGAAATGAAAGAGGGTTAGACTCTAGTGTGTTAGTAATATTTGCTTAGGAAAATCAGTATCATCTAATATTAGTTTGTTTAGTACTACAAAGTAATAAACGCAAATAAAAAGAAATTAACTGGTGCAACAAAAGTTAGTTAAGTTGGTTTGGCAATTCAAATTAAGCACTATTTACTTTTTTATCTCTAAAATTCTGGTATTCATCATTGGATAATAGATACATTAAATCTTCTCCTACACTGCTATTAACCATTGTAAAGAATATGAATAATTTAAGTAAGTACTTTAATAGGCATAGGGGAGCCCGGGGATGGTTGACTATAGGGGTAGGTAGACTAAACGCCAAAAACTCGCCAACGATGCGAATATTACGTCATCCTAGTGCAGCCGCGCATCACTCTCCGCCCCCCGCTCCGTCGTCCGGAGCGCCGCATCGCGGACGCACGCCGTTTTCGAGCAGTGACATGTGATTTGTTCTGGTCTCATGTAAGTAATATTTTCACATTGCATATTTTTTGTTCTGATACCTACACATTTTAAGTTAACCATTTGCCTATTAGCCAGAGTGTTTTAAGAGTGCATAATAATCATATTCCATGTATTATTTCTGAAGTAGATGGCAGTGCTTAGGTTATTCATACCTTCAAAACTTAAAATGGCGTCTGGGGTTGGTAGACTAATTTCTGTCGGGGCTGGTTGAATAGTTAGTCAAACAACCCCAATAACATTTGGGGTTTGAAATATCTCTAAAATGAACCTTTTATTAAATTCCTTATACGTATTATCAATTGGTTTGTTACAGTACAATGAGGACCTATAAAAGAACGACCTATTCTGATGACGAAAGCACGAAGTGCACTGAATCCTACGCTGATAGTATTTCTGGCGAACAATGGATTCAGTTCATAACTTGTATGTCGAATGGGTTGATGCCAAATGTTTAAAAGAGGTAATCTAATGTTCTTTGAATGCAAACATTGTATTTCTATTAATGAAGACTGATAACTTGACTGTTTTGTTATATTTTTAAGTATTAATATGTGATTTTAAATGGTATTGATTAAGAGGTTAGTTTAAGTACAAAAAAAAACTAAACAAATAATATTATTCAAGTAGAGCAGTAAAAATGTGCATTTAATTTCTAGAATTTGAAAAGTTTATTTGAAATTAAGTTAATTTGAATTGTATTATTAATATAACTATAACATTTTCAAATATAAATAGTTTTGTTAAATAATTACCTGTATGTATTAAAGATGTCTGTACCTGATTAAAATTGTTTTTGAATACAGCTCAATTTAATTAAAAAAAAATGATTTATTACTTGATTTTTCTTATAATTTGTCCCTTATTGATACGTATGTCTACTTACCCCTGGCATATAGTCAATCTACCCCGGACCCGGGGTAGATTGACTAAGAGTTGGTGTTCTTGAAAATGCATTAAAACATCATCATGATGTTAAATAATAAACTAGGTTTTATATTTTTTTTATAGTTTAATAGTTCTTCTACCCATTAATGCGATTTTGTTATCTGTATGTATAAAAACACAAAAAATATGAATGTTTTAGCAAAAAATTAGTCAACTATCCCCGGTCTCCCCTACGCCCGGATTGCGTAAGACACGGGTTTCAATTCCTCGTCTGTCACAGGTTCACAGTTGTCTTTTTATAAGTGCAATTTATAATTATTAAGTTTGTATGGTGACAAAACACTATAAAAACAAAAATAAACTATAAGTACTTTAACTTGTTAAAAAACGGATGTCGCTTCACGAACAATTGTAATTTAAAAATAACCGCACTATGGCGGAAACGGATGCTTCGTCCGTAACGGTCATTGCCATCTAATTGATGACAGAAATTATTCAATTTGACCCAGGCTAATTTTAACTGAATCCAGCAAAAAAGTTGCACGGTCATGTAATTGTTGCCTTAAATAGCCTCTGAGAAAGGTTTTTTTATTATATAGAGTTTTGTATACAATTTTCAAGGATAAAACGGTGTTATAACCAATATGCTGGTACAGTTAAAAATCTCTGGCCCAATGTTGGCTTGTCACATTTATCTTTTATAACAAAAAAGCCACTTAAAATCTGGTCAAAGTCAATTTCTCGGCAATGCAATACAGAAATGAATTCCCGTCTGAAACAAAAGCAAAAAGCGTGCCGAATCATTCCATCCAGAGGCATCACAAGAAATTGGGACTCGGCAACACGCGCATTTTCCGTCGTCATTAAAATTCTACCGAAAAACTTGTAGCTCCATTCCCGAAGCAATACAATAAAAAGTTCCCAGCACGGTCCGTACTCCGTAGAGTTGAATTTTTGATACTGTTTTGTGTGTAAATTGGTTCCTGGAAAGGTATTAGGGCCGCATACCGAGCAAATTGGTGTGAACCTAACTGTGCGTGCCGGTGCGAACTATACCTACAGGTTGTGGCCTGTGATAGGAGCGAAAAATGGAATCATTTATTCTCACACGTAATTAGTTTCCTTGACTCATAGTGCTTTAAAATACTTTAAATCAAGATATACATAGTAATCCAAAGTTATAATCCCTCATCAATGAATATCAAAATCACGAACTCGTTGTAGGAAATGACAATGTCAAGTTCTTTAACTGGACACATTTGTTTGCAATATCATAGCTGGTCCGATTTATTTTCTTAGTTTTTTTTTTATTTTATTATAATAAATTAAATAAGTACATTTGAAATTGAATACTAGCTGGTTATTTAAAGGGCCTTTTTAAATTTTTGCTTTTTAAATTTTTGCTTCTATTACAGGCCACACCCTGTATTATTTGTGTGTCGTGCTCTTAAAGAGAACTTAACTGTAAGCTTGTATAATCAAAAAGTTCAAGACTAGAGTTGAATGGTTGAATGTTTTGTTCATATCAATATCATTCATTTTATCAAACGAAAAAAGTATCACGCCATTATAACGATAAATTCATAAGTATTGGGGTGCGGTTAGTTCTCTTAAACCGTAATAATAAATGTGATGCTCCAATTGGAAATTTACCTGTATAAGTGATGCGCATTAAAAATAACAAGCTACTTTCGAACCGTCACTGAGAAAATAATATTCGCACGTTGTCAGTACAATGTTTGTATGACTTTTGATACCACACTATTTGTTTAGATTACTAGGTCAAAGAAAATCTACAATGAATAAGTAGATGTTTTTTTTTATTATCCCGCCATTTCTACAGTGTGAATGCTTACATAAAAGCAATAAAAGTGTAGCAACTTTCTACGATAGCAAACGTTTTGTAGAAATGAGACGCAAATTGAAAGAACACAAGAGAAAACATCCATTATTACATCAAAAATTCAGTAATTGAGGCATTTACTGGTCGACCGTTTAGAGGTAATGGCACAGATTACCTAATAATATAATGACTGCTTGTTTAAGTTGCGGCTACACAGACAGCATAAATTATTACAATAATATGATCTATCTTTAACTTAGATTCTACTATTGCTCAGAGAATAGTACTATTTTGATGTTTTTAACTTTGACACAAAATGTATGGAAAGAATTTAAAAATTTCTGACTTTTACAATTTTCCTATATTTTTTTGTCAATATTCAAAAAGTTATAATAGTATTATTTGAGCGGCTGAATTTTAGTGCCTATAAAGTTACGTGATTTTTTGTAGTTTATGTATGAGTTACGTGCGGTGTTTTGACTCATAAACAACAAAACATCGTGGATGTGTTTTGGTTTTCTGTCCAAAGAAAATCTGTTGTTTCCGGACATGTTGCCTTTTGAAAATGCATGTTAGTATTTATGCTACTGTCACATCCATGTTCTCCTACCTAATATGTAAAGCTGATGAGTTTGAAAAAAAAACATTTTTTTGTGTTGCGTAGCTTATTTATCGGGGAAAGCTTTAAGCTATAAAACATCACGCTGCGAGGGGAGGGGAGCGAGCAAACTCAAAATGCGCGAACGCAGTCGCGGTAGACCGCTTGTGTTATTATTATAATGATAATATCCCCCAATTTAATGTCAGAATAACGTGTAGTCTAGATTAGTATGACTCGGTGACTTTTTGTTGTTACTGTACTGATATTATAGTAATAATGATATCTGTAATCAGGGTAGATAGTATTCTAAAAGAATTGCCTTACAAAAACTCACAGGTAGGAACTTTCCTGCCTAATGCCTAGGTTTAGAAATAGTGTGATAGTCACGCAATGTGAGTATATCAATCATGGTAGTATAAGGCGATTGCTTTTTTATCGATGAAGGTCTTACCATAACAAGTACACGGGTTCTTACTTAAAAAAAAAATAATAAAATGTACGATTAATAATAAACTATTCGGCATACCTAGCTCTTAAAATTTAGCTATTAATCTCTGAATTTTCCGACTTATGCGACTGATATTTCACAACACATCAAAAATCTGATATCTTTTAAGAAAATCAAATCATTAAATGTCCTCAACGTTTACAGAAAGACAAAATTTTGTTTATTTTAGTGAAAACTCATCTTTACTTGTCATTGACGGACTATATAGCTCAGAGTTTGGCAGTCGTCCAAGGTCCAAGGTTCCTGGTTTGACAATATGCAAGATTGTGAGGTTAAATAGCATAATACACTTTTTCACCATTAGAAAATAATTTACATTTATTTTTCGCTTACTATTTAGATTCTAAAATCAATTTTACAAACTACTCAATAGAATGCATGGACGTTGTTTTGTACAGTTGCCAGAAAGCAGTTAAATTTTAATACTGGCATTTTTAAGTAATATTAAAGTCTCATTTCATCATACAAACTCTAAAAAAATGACGAGATTGCATACATTTTGATTGGCAATGAATGCCTTGATTAAAGCAGTGAGACCGCTATTTGTATTTTCTTTTGTTTGTGCACAAAGTAAACAATATATAAGGTCACCTCGTTTTAAGTGATAATATTTTAACAGAGTATCTATCTATATCATAGAAATAGGACCCAAGCATTTTTTTTTTAAAAATCTGTCCCATTTTCATTTTAATTTTTCCTAACAAAAAAAATAATTACTAAAAAGAGCATCCTGTCTTGTCTACTCTCAGAGATCCCCACACGCGACATCGCCTTTCGTCTCTTTCATTTAATGCCTATCGCATTCATTCATGTAGCGCCGGTGCAATGACCGCGAGCGGGAGGGGGGCACCGCGGCGCGCCTATTTTATAGACCCCCCCACATCAGTAGACTGCATTCGATTACCTACCTTTATCAAAGTATCTCAGTGTACCTACAAACTAATTTTTACTGCAATCAGATCCCTAAACACCTGACTAAACACTAACAGCTGGTTAAGTACCTATTATGATAAACTGAGACAGAAACTCAACTTAAGTAGGTATGTGTTCATTCATCGTAGGCATAAAACACTAGGTATGATAAACTGAAAGTAGCTACCTAATTATGTAGTTTTTATTTAATAAATTCCTGCTGATAATAACAAAGCTTATGTGAGAGTAAACTTTTAAATGAATACATACCTAAACTGTTAAAAATTAATGACCTGACTGCGTTCAATCTCACAAAATCTACGTTAAACAGATGTTTTTAGTTTTACCTACCTAATGAGTACCTAACTACTGATTCGCTTTGATTCAGTGGATATGCACTAAAAATTGCGTAAGTAAATAAAACACAGTTTCGTTTTAAGTTTTATTTATTTGGTACCGTAAAAAACATAACATCAGGCACACGCAACGCAACGCGATTACATCCTAGAATCAGCTAGAAACTTACCTAAATCTTTATTTGTTTTAACTTTCATTCATTGCAATTGCTCAGTTTTTGTACAGATAGGTATGTGAATACAAATCTTATTTCACGATTATGTAAATTAAAACTAGGATTCTATTATTTATTTTTACATTGGTTTTGAAATAATAATACTCGTACATCTTTATTTATCGGCCGCGATAACATTTAACATGAAAAAATAACGACATGAGAGATTTTTTACAGTCAAAACACGTGCCTATTTTCCACAATAACTTCTTATTTTACGATTGCCGAAGCAAGCACTAGCCAGCCAATGACCAATCTAGCTATCACGACACGAGCACTGGATTTATTACACTGGACATCATGGGATTCACTGTTCATTCACACACGTATGCACTAAATCTATGCTGGAAATGAAGGCGAATAACTGCAGCATTGTGTTGTTGTTGTGCACGTTATCCCTGCCGCGTAAACGTGAAATTGCGCAGTAGTCAACGGGAGGACTCGAGCTCGAGCTGCTCGACCTTCGGCGCGTAGTCCGCGCCCGCAGCAAATCTTAGACCCTCATGTGATAAAGGTGGAGGCCTTCGTTGTGCAGAAACCGCCATATCCAGCGTCTGCGGGCGGTGTTTGGTACTAGGTGCCGGTGAAAACAATCCAGCACGTCGTTCTCGAAGTGCCACGTCGAGGCGCGGCGCGGAGGGAAGCTTCTTGATGCCGGTCGCCCGGCCCGGGCTCCGCACGACGCACGGCGCACGTCGGGACGCGCGCGCACACAACTCAATCGATTTTTTTTGGCAGACTGACTCGCGCGCGCGTCGGTCTCGCGGCAAGCGTGCGGGGGGCCGGGTGCGGGGGAGCGGCCGCGCCCGCGACACGTGTAGGCAACGCGGCGGAGATTGGCGGCGCGTTTGACATTGCCTACAAAGACCGAGAGCGCCGCTCAGCAACACGCGACACGGGGTGTTTTATTTTAGTATTTTTTCTCCATGTTTAGAGGTCATTTTCTCGAAAACTAGCGTATAAAAATATTTTTTTTACTTACAAAAAATGTTTCATTTATTTTGCTGAATCTGCCCTTAAAATATTATCACTTAAAACGAGGTGACCTTATATTAATTAAAAGTATAAAAAACGTCATCGTTCAGTTAGCAGATTTATTAACGATTTTAAAGTGATATTTTATTTAAGACACTGGGCTAAGCATACACCCTTGCATCAACCCTCTATCAGGCAGTGCTTAGTGCCCTGTTAATTATACGTTGACTACTGTCCAGAACACCGCCCTATAACATAATGCACCTAATTTTAAAACAATCCAGTATAACAAAAGTAGTTCAGTTTATAAAATCGCTATGAGCCCTACATTCGCTCGCGAGTCGATTAATGCACTGACCTTTCGCTTTATACCTAACTCTATCTAGTCTATTATATCGCGCCCACGGAATAGCGCAAAGCTTTTGATGCTGTGTTTTTACATGCATGATTAATTTGTGTATATGTATTTTGTTCTGGCCTTTTGAAGATTTTTATTAAAACTATTTTATTGCAATGATAAGATAGACGATGAGGAGAATAGTTTTATGAGTAAGGTCTGATTTTTCAACGATGAGGAGAATAGTTTTATGAGTAAGGTCTGATTTTTCAATAGTCAGAGTATCAAGTAACGTAGTAATTTTAACATTTCGAATAATGAAATTTTGAAAAATTCAAGTGAATGCATTTCAATGTAGGGTTGTACTGCTTAAATCTAAAACTATGAAAAGGGGATTCTAATCATGTGTCTAATATTAAGCAATTCAATTAATATGTGATTTCTACAATTTGTCATGCTTTTTACTGACAAATCTACATATTTTAAGATAATGTCAAACAACAAAACTTGGAAAATGAAGAGGCTACCATACCAAGTAAGGAGATTACTTACAGTTTCAAGAATCCACAACTTAAGTAATCAAAGATGTTTTTTAGATCTTACGAAATACTTCTGGCTATGACTGTGCTAGGTGCGAAAAACGTGAGCGACAAAGTTATAGTGCGAAGAACTTTTTTCTTTTTACAGTTAATTTAATACGACAGAAGCGTTATTTACTGTCTCTGAATAGAATCTCGTCTATTTTTCTAAATAAGTCTTGCGGACTGTTATTTAAGAGGAACGATGCTTTTATGGTAACTCATCCTGTTAGCTGCTTAATGAAGCAAAAGTGATTTGTGAGATCAAGTGAAGATAATCCGTAAACAAGCTGTCTAAAGTAATAAAATACGGTAGTAACTTGACGCTTTATTTTTACACGATTCAATTCGATGTTAGGGTCGTTTCTCACGCCAGTCGGGATCACTGCTTTACTTTATGCCGCGGAAAACTTTGGTGTGTCCTCAAGCCAGTTTTTTAGGGTTCCGTAGTCGAATGGCAAAAAACGAAACCTTTATACTTTTGTCAAGTCTGTCTGTCTGTCCGTCCGTCCGTATATCACATACACTTTATTCTAAAACTATTAGCATCACACAGCTGAAACTTGGTAAGTAGGTGTATCTTATTTACCGCTTTCCGATTCAGATTCAAAAAGTAAAAAAAAATACATTTAAGGGGGTTTGTTAAAGGTACATTTCAAACCTATGCGTGTGGGGTGTCTATGGATAGGTCTTTTAAAATTACATTGAGGTTTCCAAAACCATTTTTTTTAAAGTCTTACGTTTGAGATATAGTCGCCTCTAAAATTGTAAAATGGGCGTCCCCCCCATCTAACTTTTAGACTAAGAAAGTGAAAATTTTGACAAATATATATGATACATCGTAGATTTAGAGTTTGAATGAGATCGAACCGGTAGTTTTTGAGATATTACACATTTTCATCAACCGCAATTATAACTTTGTCTTTCATACAAACACTATTAAAAACAAAGTTATTTTTGCTGTCACAAAATATTGTTATGTTTTTGTTAGGTGAAAGTAAATGGACCCCGAATCCAGTTTAGGGTGACACGGAACCCTAGGTGCGCGAGTCCGACTCGCACTGTGCCGGTTTTTTTGCAGGTCGGTTGACCGTCAACTGAGTCCTGTCAACAGTCTATGTCGCTTGCATTTACCGACAAAGCGGCACGCAGTATATTTATGCACAAAACATAATATTGCACATATGGCGGACTTAACGCCAAAAACATTATCTACCAGTCAACCATACGTTTGAACATAGGAAATCAGGGGTGGTGCAAATAATGTTGTAGAGGCAAGAAAAGAGAAGAAGACATGATATTATATGATAGTTTTAGGAACTTAGGATAAGTATGCAAATAACACAATATTTTATCAGTAATATTACTTACGCTAAATACCTAGAAGTTAAAAGTCTTTAGTTGACCTCGTACCAACAAAATAAATATCGCTAGCGCATCAAGTTAAAAAACGGGTTTGCGATTTTCGACGTAGGTAGGAGGTACCTATTTCTATTTTAATTCAAAGTAAATATAGTTAGTGCCATAAAATGCCTTTTGAGACTTTGAAATTTAATAATTTTGTTTTTTATTTTGTTAAAATATTGTCTGGAATAATCAACTCGGGAAACACAAAAGATTTAAGCATTTACCAACTTATATTATGCCAAATTTATTGCAGGTGTTTTTTTTTAAAACAAATAAAATTATGCGAAAGGTTTATTCGTAACTAATTAGTTTATGACCTGAAGAGTGTAGCTTTTTACATGATGTCGGTAGAAATACATCCAAATTGTATACAGTAGCTTCCTTGATCTTGATTTCACTGACTGGGACGGTTAGACAGATGTGTTACTGAATTGTAACAACAACATCAATTAGGAGGTTTTGTTATCATCAACTCATTGGAATGTATTTTTTAAATAAATATTGGACACCAATCACATACATTGCTCTGATCCCAAAGTAAGTAGCTAATGCACTTGTGTTATGGAAATCAGACACAACGGTGGTACCACAACACCCAGACCCGGGACAATATAGAAAATTTTGATTTCTACATTGACCTGACCGGGAATCGAACCCGGGACCTTTGAGCGTCGACGCCTTGAAACCCAGCGTGCTCAGCCACTACACCACGGAGGTCGTCTACATTCTAACTACATTTATAACCTACTAGCGGTCCCGGTGAACATTGTCCGCGACCACCAATTCTATGGGGCAAAGACGAAAGCAACAAAGTAGAATTAATGAAAATCGATTCACCCGTACTCGAGTTATAAGTGGTGTAACACGCCTTTAATATGTTAAGAACATCTAAGGTTTTGGTACTATTAAGGTTGTGCATGTAAGGTAGGTTGGCGTAAAATAATCTTCACTGATGACTTATTGTTTAAATTTCTGTAAATCGCGTTGTGTGTTTTCAATAATACATTTGGTGTTTATTACGAGTATAAACATTGCATTCCTTTTGAGTAGTTAATAAAATTGTCTTGCAGTTGTAGGTCCTACAGGAAGGTACTATTATAGGTATAGATCTACCTCATAGGTGGGTACCTCCTATAGGTACGATAGACTTTCTTAGTCATAATCTTAACAGTAGCAGAAATATAATATATTTGGCAGAATAATATCCTTCACTTATATCTTTTGAGATTAAATCATCATTTTATCTCTGCACTCTACAAGTTAGGTTGCGCTACCATCGAATTTTTCCAGAAATATTTTCTTTTAATCAGATCTTATAGATAAAATCGGATTTAAAGAAAAATACGAGTAATGTATCGTGTTTAAGGTACAATAATATGATGAAGCTGAAGGGTTTGTTTGTTTGATTGAACGCGCTAATCTCAGGAACTACTTACTAGTTTAATTCGAAAAATATTTTTGAGTTAAAAAGCTTATTTATCGGAAAAGGCTTTGGCTATAAAACGTCACGCTACGACGGGAGAGAAGGGAGTAAAATCAAAACGCGCGGACGTAGTAGCGGGTGACCGGTCGAAAACTCACTTGCGGTCGCAAAACTCGCTAGCGGCTCTAACCTATTTAATTTTCTGCCAGCATTAGCAGATTGCGATTAAAATAAAAACAGTAAAATTATAATTATTTAATTATGCAAAAAATGAATCCATGACTTTTGACTCGTTATTTGCATATAGGTTGGCAAATGTTAATTAATTCTGTTGTGGTGAAGAATAAGTTGTGGCTTTATTGTTTCGTATTCCTGAATCGGAAAGCAGTAAAGAAGATACACGTACCTACCAAGTTTCAGCGGTGTGATGCTAATAGTTTCAGAATAAAGTGACTGTGACATACGGACGGACAGACAGACAGACAGACAGACAGACAGACTTGACGAAACTATAAGGGTTCCGTTTTTGCCATTCGGCTACGGAACCCTAAATATGGTAAGATAAATAATTTATCATTTACTAATGTGACTAATGTTAAAGTAAACAACATACGTGCGTATTTCATAATCATCACTAATCCCATATGAGATGAGAAAAATAGTCAGCGAATAACCTAAAATCCCTAATTCTTCATTTAACCCTTTACTACCGTAGCCGACAAGTCCGATAACTTGCAAAAAATCATTAAAAGCGTACCGAATAATTTCAATTCGATAAACATCCTCGATGAAAAATTTTATCTTAATGAGCCCTGTCGTCACTTAACAGCACGGTTTATGTGTTAATTAAAAGGGAAATTATTTGTGTGTTAGTTTTAGTGAGTACCTACACCAATACCTAAACGAAACATTTTATGTTACAATGTTAGTTACTTTATTGTTTAAATATTGAAATTCACGTTTGGTACCTAATGTCCACGTGTATGGTGTATTATGTCACATACAGCATTATGTGTAGTGTACTTAATTAAGTTTAAAGGTTTACATTAGCATGATACAACCTAATAAATTAAACTTGTTTTAAAGCCAATTTACTCAAACAAAACATGGTCAATCATCTGTCATCTAAACTCAATGACTGCCTAAAGGCTCTATCTCTTTGCCTTTAATTTGTTTTCGCATACATGAAGCTTTAAATTTTAAGTATTTTCTAGGCAGATTCTATTTTTTATGGCTTCTGTGAAACATCTTACGTCTAAACAATACAAATTTCTCACCAAGATAAATTCTGACCTTAACAATCACTGTCGAACATATATTTTCTGTTTATGTAACAACATCCTCCATAAATCAAACTGGCATTCACATGATAAAGTGAATTGTTATTTCTGTAAACATTCACATAGAACCATCACAGTGATAAATTCAATTTTGTTTATAAATAAAAGCTTTTAGGTTTCCGCGCAGGTCGGCGCATTACCGGTGCGAGTTTCGATCCGCGATACGTCCATGTGCCGCGGTGGACTCAGCGTAACTGGTTTGGTCGTATCGACCCCCCCATATGACAATGAACGGGGAGCCGCAGTGCACTGCAAGCCCACTACTGCAGTGCAGTTGTATTTTTGGCAAGCCTCCCTGATGTTTAGCGGTTGGATCCACGCATTGTCGCTGCCAAAATCGGGGTCGTGACATGAGGAGCCAGTGACCCCGTTCTCCACCTTGTAAATTCTCCCGCATAAATGTGAGCAGTGCGTTCGTAACATACGCATGCGTGTAATTGGAGATACGGCCTTGCTCCCGCCTGTCTGCGACCTTCGAGTCCTCTGATTAGAAGTATCTTTATTGTTGTATCGATGGTCTTTGGATTATTAGGTGGAAGTAATACGGAACTGATATTTTCGTCTGAAGAATTTTGTTTGTTTATTCTTTTGTATTTTGACAAGTTAATGCTGAAATAAAATATTAATTTGCCAACATTTTTTAACTAAATCTCTTCAGATGGCAAGTAAGGTAGAGCAAATCAAAGATAGCTGATACTATTGAACCTTGAGCAGATAAGATTAAGTAAACCAATGTGTGAGAAAATGAATCAATCAAACTAAATCTTATTTTTTTCTAATATTATCATTACAGTGCATCTAACCCACTGTTAAATTAAATTGTTTCGTGAGGATAATGGTACAGTTGACTAATTCGTATTTCCTGTAGCCTCGGACACAATAGGTTAATTGCATTGTACCTATGTACAAACACAGTACTTTGCATACCTATAAACTTGTGACATTTGCGCAAAGTCTATTTTTAGCAGTCTGGTCTACATTGTACTATATCCTCAATAAAAAAACAGTACATTCATTATTAATAGTAGGAATCTTCGTAGGTACGGTGCGCAGCTATTTTTTCCAGTAAATCAATAAAAAAAGTCAATAAAAAAGTGTTTTTGTCTTAATAAATATCCTCTCTCGTTCAAGTGTGGTTCAAGCTAAGATTTTTATGTAATTTGCCGACCATTATTATAGGTCTACACTCTACGTCTTTTATGGTCAGATAATAATCTTTAGACACGCATGACTCTGTAGTTAAGATATTAGCTCTCCTTTTTAGAGTTCTGTAGCCGAATGGAAAAAAACGGAACCCTTATAGTTTCGTCAAGTTGGTCTATCTGTCCGTCCGTATGTCGCAGCCACTTTATTCTAAAACTATTAGCATTACACAGTTGAAACTTGGTAGGTAGATGAATCCTTTTAACCGCTTTACGATTCTCATAGAAAAAATAAAAAACAAAAATATTTGAGAGGGTTTAAAGCGTCACGTTTGAGGAATAGGCGCTTCCAAATTCGTAAAATGGGCGTCCCCCATCTAAATTTTAAACTAAGCGAGTGTCAATTTTGAAAAAAATACATAATGTAGATCTTAACAAATATTACTTTCAACGAAAATAGGTTTGAGTAAAATTGAACTAGTAAGTATTTTTTGAGATATAGCACATCTTCAACAACCGCAGACATAACTTTGTTATTCATACAAATACTATGAAAAACAAAGTTATATTTGCGGTCAACAAAATATTGTGTGATTTTGGTAAAGTGGAAGTTGTGAGAATGCCTAAATCAGTTAGAGTTGGCACGGAACCCTCAGTGCGCGAGAGACTCGCACTTGGCCGGTTTTACACTCTACTATTATGGTCAGTAGTCAGTATCTCCTCTACAGACATGCATGACTCTTTCACTTAGATATTAGCTCTCCTTTTCTCATATAATCTCTCCTCAACAATGATTTTTGTTGAGTTGCAGAACTCTCAGTATCAGTTGTCGTATATCGTGATGAAACAATGATGATCAATCTAAAAACAAGAACGCGTTATCTTTGTATGCACCTCAGATATGCTGACTTATCTTACCTGTATCCGAAATTCATCAAGCAATTTTGCGTTAAGCTCTCTCACCGAGTCATGGCGAGTAAACGGCGTTCCCCTGGGGCCCTATTTTTGAATCACTCGCTTCAAGATGGCAAATGATATTCAATGATTATAGTCGAATTTTGAAATGAAAACCAGTTGTAATCTACATAAAAAGGATTTGAAAAATCATTGCTCAATTTTGTGAGTACTCACGTCTAGATTTTGAGTGATTTCCGTTGATTTTTTATGTGTTTTCGAACGAAAATCACACGCCGTATCAAAGCGAGTTATTCAAAAATAGGGGCCCTGGTGTTGGGTTGCAGCAGCATCAAGGCTGAAGATATAGTATATCAGGAAAGGCTTTTGACCGGGCATAGGAGCCAGGAAAAACCCTAGTTCTTAAACTGTCGTGTGGAAGGCAAGAGGAAAACTACCACACTATCTTCCCTGCTTTGGGGGTTTGGAAAAAACTCCACCAACAAGAGCCTACCTGTTAAATATGATCAGATCAGATGCTAGTGCCTTGTTCCTTGCTTCGCTGGATGCCAATCATTAAATTAATAGCCAAATCACTATTAAGTGTTTTATCGAAGCAATTAGACCAATTACATCACTTGTTTATTTAGCTATACATATTTATTTAGCTACCTACTTCTCAAGGAAATATTTTAGGTATGACTTTTCACTATTCCAGGTAAGGTTAGGTTGGGTTAGCCCTTTTTCTTCAAGGGTAGTTAGATTTTTGAGTAGTTAAGTGTTTATGGGTCAATATTTTTTCGTGCTTTTCAAACTATATGATTATGATATACTGTATGATTAGTATTTAAGAAACATATAAAACTGTATTTTGATAGCTGTGGATTTTGTTGCAATAATAAAATAAATAATATGAAATGTTTCTATCATATCTATTGATTTTCATTTTTGCGCCCAAAAAACTCATCGCATTAGCTACGGCATGTACAAGTAAGCTCATGTTAGTTGCTCATTACCTAAATAGCATTAGCTGGTCATTACTAATCCAGCCTGAAGAATGACGCATTCCATTTGATTGATGACCACACCAGCAATCTGTGACCACACTGTGACTGAAGGAAGTGCGCCGTTTGCACTATCTAACTATTATAATGTGTCACAGCCGGCTGGAGGTCCACAATCCAAATATAGAATTGATCTTGGCCCCTGAGCGGCTTCATTTATTAGATCAACCGTGAATCAGATTACGTGATAAGAAACAGATCCTGTATGAAATGTACCCACCAGCGCCAGCCCGTAGCATTTGGTCATAAAAATCTGTTTTTCCTTGCTTGTCGCTATTCCTTTTGCGAAATTATGTATTATTATAAGATAGAAAAACTCACAACCTACATAGGTAGATTATTCATTGTTGAACAAGATCTTTTCAATTGAAAAGTAATGCATTTAATTCACTAATATTATTTTGAAAGTTACAAAAAGATTATCTACTACAACATTCGACTAGCAAACAAAAAGGAACATTAATGGCCGACCATATTAAAACTCTATTTTTACAAGATTAAAATTAGGATATAACGTTGATAGTCCTCGCATCTCCAAATTTCAAAGATCCAAATACTTACTAGTTAGACGTGATTTCGCTATCCATACTTGCTATAAGTGTCGCTAGTACTACTATTAATAATCTGTGCGCTAGACCATCGCTATCACTACGCGCGACATTGCAGATTGTCGCTAGCGACGCTACTTGCTTAATCGCTAGTCGCTTGCTCTTATTGGACCAGCAAAAGTAATTAGTTTTTTAATTACCAAATTACCTATAAGTATATTACTATTCTACATACGATGGTGTAGTGATGATAGACGTATTACTAGCGTGTAAGGTGAGTTTATGTACTAGCGGTCCACCGCGACTGCGTCCGCACGTTTAGAGTTTGCTCCCTCTCTTCTTTTCGCACAGCGTGATGTTTTATAGCCTAAAGCCTTCCTCGATAAAATAGGCGGGTTATCTAACACAAAAATATTTTTTTATAGGCCCATTAGTTCCTGAGATAAGCGAGTTCCAACAATCATATTAATATAGATTGACAAAAGTTCGTCTATCAAACAACTATTTAGAGCGTGTCTAGCCCATAACATAGAGATAAAATTGTTAGAACGCCCCATTTCAAATAGCTATTTACCTAGATTCATAATATAGAACTTGTTTCAGAGTCGGAAGTATTTTTGCCGTCGCAATGGTCGTCTGGGGACTGAACGACCGATAATTTTCACATGTAAATAGGTAGGACATCGCGGAAGTCATATGTATAGACACCACTTTGTCATTAAAGGCCGATCCGCACACAACAGTGCCGGCACAGTGCCGACACGTGCCGTATCCTTCCGTATCAGTGATAAATGATATTCTTGTATACATTTTGTACGACGCTATCCCTACTCGTCAGTGACAGTGCCGTTCAGTGATGTCAGTGCTGCTCCGACGCCCGGCGTGATCCGACGTGAATTTCTTGCGAACAATATTTTGCCTGATACGGTCGCCGTATTTCAAGATGGACGACGAAAAGTTGATTGAATTGGTCCGTGAACATCCTGTACTTTATGATCTTTCACATAGAAAATACATGGACAATAATTTCAAAGCAAACATATGGATTAATATTGATTTTGATTCATCATCTATCAGATGTTTACATAGGGTAGCGAACTCTCCCTCTTCTTCTCTTTTCCTCCACGCGTTATGAACCCATTGCCTTCTTCTCTCATAAATTTCTTCGTCTTCATCTAATAATTAGGCAATCGCTGCTAACTGTGATCTTGAATATCGGGGCATAAAGTACTAAAAATCACTGCAGACATCGAATACGGTACTGACATGTATGAATAGCACGTCACGGCACTGTACGGTACGGTACTGTCGGCACTGTGCCGGCACTGTTGTGTGCGGATCGGCCTTAAGGCACTCAGATAGTTACTTAGTCATTGAAAATAATAGAATTGCAGTAACTTTATGTGGCGAAATCATAGCTAGAAGAAAATACAGGCCGCGTTCTTTAACTAAACCATGCAACGGATTGCTCAATGCGGTTTTCATTGGCAGCCAGTTTTTCAGTACTTTCTTATTTTAAATAAGAACGTGACACACAACTTAGTCAAATAAGTCTCTCAAGATACAGGCATAGCCTAGTTTAAGAGCCTTTAGTACTTTGAGAGATTTAGCTGCTTTTTCAGTTACATACCTAAATTTAATTTAAGCTTAATATACATATTTTCATTATTTATTACTACTAGGTATTTACACAAATACGATAGCATATAGCATATCTTGCTTACAGCGCACCGCTTCTTTCGGTGTAATCTCGCCCTTTGAGTATACTCAAAGAATCTCGCCTTGAAAAGAAAGACGCCCAAAAGAGAGAACAACAAATCCAAAATGGCTGCTCACTCTGAAATTCCGTTAATATTTTCGAAATCTAGAAAAAGACTGTAACGAAAAACATTTAGATAATGTTTTTGTCTCATAACAAACACGCGAAATGAGTAGGGCATCGGACATCCCAATTTCGCCGTGTTTTAAATTTAGGTAGAACATTTCCTAAAGAGTTTAGTGCCAATAAAGCCGTTTCACGGAGCGAATGCATTCACTGCCAAGCTATGCACTTTGCGGCTTTGTGCGCCAATTCTGTCTCTGCAATAGATGGTTCTCAGATGCAAAGAGTTAGCTTCAGTTTGCACATCTAAACATAGGTATCTATAAAGAACCTCCTTTTTAGTAAGCGGTTATCAAAAACATTAGGAGACTGAAGCCGTGAAAATGTAAGTTATGCACGTCTGGTTCGCTGAAAATGCTCAATAAGACCTAAGTAGACATCCATAAGTTGAGTACGAAACCATAAATCAGTCATACTACATAATTGTTCACAATATTATCAGATTTTATGGTTTTTTAACGATAGTTTGGTCACTTTTCGCGTAAATTTACCAGCTTACATCGGCCCAATTGCGTGATCAATAATTACCAACGGTTGAATATTTACGATTGTGTGTACATAGACCTTAACCAATGGTCATAAAAATGGCCGTTCTGACAGAGTTAAGATATAGTTTCTTCAAATCACACACAAATGTAAATATTCAACAGTTGGTAACAACTTTTTACCTTTATTGATCACGCAATTGGGCCGAAGTAAATTTACGAGCAAAGAGACCAAACTATCAGTACAAACCATAAAATCGAATAATATTGTGATCAAGTTCGATGCCGAGTTAGTTTCATGGTAGGTAGGTAAGTAACGTAGTACGCTCAAGGTATCTGGCGCCTAACCAATTTTCACCGAAAATCGCTTGCACATACTTATCAAAATCGGCCGTCACTCCAAATTAAAAGGCGACGTAGGTGCAAGAGATAGTGGCTCTTACGGTGGTTAAGAGCGAGAGACCGCCACCATACCTATCTACGTATCTTGAATGCTAGAATATCTACAGGTCAAGAGTTATTAGATACCTATCTAGTTTTAGATGGGTAGAAAAGTAGTTCAAACGTAAATTAGAAAAAAAAAACATTTTAACATCAAAGCGGTAAAGCCCAGAACATAAAATTAAAAATAAGGTAGGTACTCAAAGGCTTTTTTTAGGGTTCCCTAGCCGAATCACACAAACGGAACCCTTATAGGTAATCTTATAGTTTCGACAATTCTGTCTGTCAATATGTCACAACCACTTTATTCTGAAACTATTACCATTACGGTTGAAACTTAGTAGGTACCTAGGCCTAGGTGTATCCTGTTGACCGCTTTACGAAGGGTCCCATACAGAGAATAGTTTATAGATAGGTCCTTTGAAATGACATGTCATAGAGGTTACTCAAACATTTTGATATAAAAGTCAAACATTTGAAAGATAGATGCTTCCAAAAAGTGGTCAAATACACCCCTTATCCCCCCTTTCTCTAAACTTTATCTGAGAAAGTGAAAATTTTGAAAAATATGCGTGATGTAGAGTAGATCCTAAGGGTGTCTGGAAGAGTATGACCGCCTAAATTGTACATTTCCTCTAAACTATACATTTAACTTATCTTATCTCATCTTATCAAATACTTTCAATGAAAATCAATTTGAACGAGATCGAACCATAAGTTTTTGGGAGTAACCCACTTTCCACAAGCGCGAATATAACTTGTCCTCATTAAAAAACAAAGTTATTAAATTAAAGTTGGCACGGTACCCATAATGCGCGTGTCTACCTCGCACTTGGATGGTTTTTTTTTATAAGCACTGAAAGAGATGCAAACGCAACATCAACTTAGGCCCATAAAAACGACACCCACATTTTATTAGCTTTTTCGCAATTTATATGCAAATTGGATTGATGATGGAGGCCGTCGTGTGTAACGTAACGTGAATGTAGGTAGATAATTAAAACATGCATGAAGATTTACAAGAATCGAGGGGATTTATAGAGGAGTAAATAAATGATGATTGAAATCAGTATTCACTTAAAAATTGCAGGAATTAAAACTGACATTTGTGTTCTTGGATATTAAAAATGTGGTGATGCTGACCGACTGCATAATGTTTAAGCGGTACAACAGGATACAACGCTCTTACGCTACGTTTTTGAACCGAAGTCTTGTACTTTTACCAAATATAATCTTAGGTAGGAGGGGCGCTGGTTCTGGGTACAGTATATAACTAAACTGATTCAGTTTGTAGTTTTGAAAAATAAAATAAAAAAATACTAAATACAATAAATTTCAAAATTGCTTTCTTGAGCTTAGAAATGTGGGTACCTATTATTAGGTAAGTATCGTTTGTGGTAAATTCTATAAACAAAACTTCAGCCATAATGTAACAGGAAGGAGGAGCCCAAACTTAGTATGGTTTGAAAATTACCGGCTATATTATATTATAAAACCGGCTAAGTGTGAGTCGGACCCGCGCACTGAGGGTTCCGTGCCATGCCACTCTTAATATATATATCACAATATTTTTTGATAGTAAAAATAACTTTGTTTTTCATAAGTGTATGTATGAAAGACAAAGTTATATTTGCGGTTGATAAAAATATGTATCTATACTAATATTATAAAGCTGAAGCGTTTGTTTGTTTGTTTGTTTGAACGAGGTAATCTCCGAAACTACTGGTTCGAATTGAATAATTCTTTTTGTGTTGGATAGTCCAGTTATCGAGGAAGGCTATAGGCTATATAACATCACGCTACGACCAATAGGAGCAAAGATATAGTGGTAAATGTGTAAAAAACGGGAGAAAGAAGTCACTATTCCACGCGGACGAAGTCGCAGGCAAAAGCTAGTCTCAGAATATCGCAGAGTAAGGCCACTGCTTCCACTTTGTTGATTATAGCTACACAGCAGAGATAATATAATAATTGGTTTTCCAAGGTAAAATTAGGTCAGAAGAAGTGTGGACACCCCTTTTAATTTACCACCTCTTGGGCTCGATCTGACAGTGACAATCGCTAGAGCTATATCGTAGTCGATAAGTTCCTTATCGGTAAACATGACGCAAATAAGACTAATAAGTGCACTTGTGTGATTGGATGGACATTGGAGCCTTGCCTAAATTGACTAACGTTCATGGAAATACGAGCATTTTTAAGTTTTGTTCATTCAATAATTTCAACAAAATAAAGGTGAATTAAAATAATAAAAAACTAAATGCATTATGTGTTAGTGTCATTTCTTATTTTGACATTGTAAATAACTTACTTAAGTCATTTTTTTTAAACATACACCAAGTAATGCTTCTTTTTTTTTTTTTCTTGACAGCGATACTGCTGTCTTGTGGCAACGAGTTATGATCTCTGCCAGTGTCGAGTAAAAACGGGGAAACGAGAATATTTTAAAACACCCTACATACGGAATTTGGAAAAAAGGAATTACAAGGATCAGGAGATTAGGAAATGGTTGAAGATGGATAAAATGACAGGATGATTATATACTTATATTACATTTTTATGTTATTCGATTGAATGAATGAAGCTAAACAACTATATACAGAGAGGTTGGTTGAAGATAATAAGGATATGATAGAAGTAGGAAAAGGAATTTTAAGAGATACAAGTTCAGCGTAGAATAAAGAACGATCATACTTCGGACAGGAAAAGATCACATGGTTAATATCACCGATTCCACCACCACACTCACAGTTGTCGTCTTCAACAAGACCAAGCCTGGCAAGGTGGGATGGAGCACATACGTGGCCCAGTCTTAAACGAGAAATAACAGAAGATGCAAGCTTGCCAAACTTCGTCCTGAAAAACCATGGTTTTACTGAGATTAGTGGTTGAATTTTAGCAAAATGTTTACCTTTGATTTGACTACTACTCTCCCACTCCGATTGCCAAGAGTCAAGCAAATAGATCTTAGGTAATGAAGAAAGGTCATGGGCATAAATTTTATACGGAAAAATGTCTCCAGATGATATTGCCTCGTTTGCCAATCGGTCAGCCACTTCATTTCCTATGATTCCAGAATGTCCTGGTATCCAGGATAGACTTACATTTAAACCTAACATAATGCAATCATGATAGGCTTGTCTAATTTGGTAAATTATTGGAAATTGAGTTTTAAATTTAAAAGGGAATTTCCTCAAAGCTTGAAGAGCACTCATGGAGTCAGTAAAAATTACTGAATTTTTGAGACGCGCTATTTTAATATACTCTATAGCTTTAAATATACCATAGCATTCACCGGTGAACACAGAACTTTCCGGAGGTAATTTAATTTTTTGCACAATATTATATTGGGAGTGGTATACACCAACTCCAGTGGGTTCATCAGGAGAATGCTTGGAAGCGTCAGTATAGATGTTATGAAACCCAATAAACTTAGAATTTAGAATCTCATTAAAAACACAACGGATATTAGGGTCTTGTTTGTTAATAGAGAAAAATTGGATATCAATGGACGTCTTAATGGAATCAAGACTACAATGAAATAACGGCAAAAAACTCGATCGGTGAATAGGAGAGGATAAACATAACAACTTCCTGTAACTAAGTAAAAGGTTCGGCTCAGATTTATGTCTCCAATAGGGCGAATTGAAAAATTGTTCTGATAGGGTCCGGAGCTTGGGAAGTAAAGGATGATTTAAAAAGTGATATATGCGGAAAAGATATTTATCACAAAGAAACTGGCGTCTAAATCGTAATGGAGGATCACAGCATTCCACCTGAAGAGCATTAACAGGGCTAGATCTCATGGCACCTGTAACAATTCGGAGTGCTTTGGATTGGATAAGATCTAGTTTTCTAAATGCGGTTACGTTACCCGGCTCAAGGAGAAAGGTTCCATAATCTAACGTACTTCTAATGAGGGCATTGTAAACAAGTTTCATTGAAAATGGGTGGGCACCCCACCACACCCCTGATAAGCATCTAAGTAAATTTAGAAGTTTTTCACATTTATCCACAAGGTAGTCACAATGAGGACGGGCAGTAAGTTTTGAGTCAAGAACAACTCCTAAAAATTTATGGTGAGGTTTTACTGGGATAGGTTCATTATTGTATATTACTTGGACTGGGGGAGGATTTCTTAATCTAGAAAAAACTACGATTGCGCTTTTGGAAGCAGATAATTCAAGGCCATTGGAATCCATCCAGGTTTTTATATTTGATAAAGAAAAAGTTAATGCCAAAGAGGCTTCCTCTACAGATTTACTAACATTATACAATACCAGGTCGTCAGCATACTGCAATATTTTTGTATGACTATCACGCAGAGATGTTTCTAAATCGTATGTATAAACATTATATAGCAAGGGACTAAGAACAGATCCTTGAGGTAGGCCTCTCCATGAAGTTCGTTTTAAGGAAACATCGCCTTGACATAATTCAATACATCTATTAGAGAAAATATTAATAATAAAGTTAGAGATTTTAACAGGAACGTTTAAGGAACGCAGTTTCCTTAATAAAATAGGTAGTGACACCGCGTCGTACGCGGAATTTATATCGAGGAAAGCTGCAATAACTGATTCATTATCAGAAAGAGCAATCCGGATATCAGAGACAAGTAAACCAATATTATCAACCGTACTTTTGCCTTTTCGAAATCCAAACTGACTTTCCGATAGCAGGCCATTACTTTCAAGGAACCATTCAAGTCGATTTTTGATTAAATGTTCAGCTAATTTGACTAACACAGATGACAACACTATTGGTCGATAAGAAGTGGGATCGGATGGGGATTTATTGGATTTAAGGACTGGCAACACTATTTGCAACTTCCATGTGGGAGGAATAATACCCGAAATCATAACAGAGTTTATTATGTTTAATAAATATGAAAGAACCTGTTCATTCATGTCAAAGAAAAATGAGTACGGGATTCCATCGTGACCTGGAGAAGAGTCGGAAAGATTTTGAATTATGCCCTTGAGTTCAGAAATTGTGAAAGGACAATCTAGGTTAGAAACGGGATCGTCAGGAACTGAAAGTTCCATCATTTGTGGGACCCATGGCGGGGCAAGCTTGTTGTCTAAAAATTCACCAGCAATATCAATGGGAATAGATGGCCTAGAGGAATCAGACATGGCTGACTTAAACCGACGAATATTCTGCCATACAATAGTGGATGGAGTAGAAGGTGAGATTGAAGAGCAAAATCCTCTCCAGCTTTCAAACTTTTTCTTTTTAAAGAGCTTACGAGTTGCAGCACTAATATTGTTAAGTTCGATAAAGTTTGCGTCAGACATACAGTTTTTATATTTACGTTCAGCTGCTTTACGTTTTTTAATAGCCTTGGAGCAATCTTTATCCCACCAAGGAGGAGAAGGAATTTTAGAAGAGAGGTTTTTTAATGGAAAAACTTTATTTGCAGAATCTATCAGCAAGCTAGCCAAGGCATCAGCACAAAGTGGCTCATTCCCTGGCGATAAATTAGGAAGAGAGGAGAGATTTTGCTCAACACTTTCTCTGAACAAGGACCAAGAACAATTGTTTTTATCTGGAAGCCTATGTTTAAGCCGTGGTACATACTTAGGTATGGGAGGACTTTTAAATGGGAAAGAAATCAAGATGGGAAAATGATCACTGCCAAAAGATGAAGATAGAGTTTGCCATGATAAAGATGATGCCAGAGATGGAGAACAAATTGACAGATCAACAGCACTTTCATTTTGACCAGGAGCTGTGCGTCGGGTGATAGACCCAGTGTTTAAAGTGCACAAATTAAGACTATCAATAATATCCATCAACAATTCTCCAGATGGTTTTGTCAAAGAGCTACCCCATGCACGATGATGGCAATTAAAGTCTCCAAGAATCAAACAAGGTTTAGGAAGAGAGCTAAGTATTTGCTTGATTTCATTTAAAATATCAGATGAGGGATAAGGAATGTAAACAGAAACTATGCAAGTATTATGAACACTGACAGCAACTATGTTGAAATCAGTACTGTGATTGGGTATTGTAATAGGGGAAAAAGGGATAGATTTGTTGACAAATATGGCGACCCCGCAATATCCGTCAACTCTATCTTCCCTAATTGAGTTGTAATTACTTACTTTAAACCTAATATCTGGTTTGAGCCACGTTTCTGACACAGCAAAAACAAATGGCTCAAACCTATTTAACAAATAGAAAAAGTCACTCTTCTTGCTCAAAAGACTGCGGCAATTCCATTGAATTACCTTGGCACTTAAATCCATTTTGGAGGAATCGAATGCAACTTTCAATTAAGGGGGCAGCGTTGGTCGGTGAATTAGAATTAAACTGTGAAATTAAATTTATTATTAAGAATGCAATGAGATCTGTGAGGTTGTATTTTGATTGATTTTCATCTTGGGGAGGGCTCCTGGAGGCAGGTCCTGGCAGAGCACAGCCATCCTTTGGGGAGGGAAAAGAATAATCTTTGATTAAATTCCTATGGGCTTCCTTATCATAGCCCTTAGACACCACTGGTGGGGGGCGAGGGTTTAAAAAGACTGTCTTTTTATATGATTTAGGTTGCATTGGAGTCTTAGTTGTTGAATTTGATGATGAAGAATAATTATTTGTTACCTTTACAGGACTCGAAGACACAGTATCAGCATAAGATTTGGATGAAGTACGGAATAGTTTGGAAGCTTCTGCATAGGAAATGGAATCTTCAGCCATAGATGTCTTAATTTTCTTTTGGCGATCCTGCTCTGGACAAGACTTACTAGTTGCATAATGGAAACCTGAACACAGACAGCAAATTGCATGTTGTTCATCGATGGAACAAGAATCTCCCATATGCTCCTGACCACACTTAAAGCAGCGAGGCTTGGAACGACATTGTGACTTGGTGTGACCGAACCTACAACAGCTGTAGCACTGGATTGTGGGGAAGATATAAAGATCAACTGGCAGAGCATTATAGCACATGAACACGCGTTTTGGTAAAGTTTGTCCATCAAAAGTTATGACTACCGATTAGGATGGTTTCCATGTGACAACACTGTTAATAAATGTTTTGTAATTTAATCGTCTTACCTTTATTATCTCTCCACAACCCAATGGAACAGACATGTTAGCAATTACCTCTTCTGGAGACCAGTCTGCAGGGACACCACGAACAAGCCCCATTCGCGTCACATTGTATGTAGGAACAAACGCGTTTAGTTTATTTAATTCCAAACTATGGTGGCTCATAAAATAGTTGGCATCATTGTAATTTGAAAAAGAGATTGCTACTCTATTACGGCCTATACTTTTAACACTTCCATCAATGATGCTCTTGAATGAGTACTTTTTGAGGAATTTACCTATTTCAACTGGATGCGAAGTGGCACCATCATTTGGAGAGGACCGGGTTTTGGATACGTGCACAGTGTATGGTGCAGTATCTTTGTCGTTATAAGTTTTTCGTCCAATAGGGATCTTGCTACTAAAGGAAGCGTCTTGACCATTGGGAATCGGTTGAGAGTCGTTGGCAGGCGAATCAGATTGGCTGAGAACGGGTTCTAAAATCGGTGATTCGTGATGTTTCATTTTCCTTTTATGACTGCGTTCTAGATCTGAAGCTGAAGTTGAGGCATCTGTGTCTGAGTCGTTTGTTATTGTAACACAATATCCTACAGATGGTGAGCATATGTTGACTTCAGGCAGATCGCAAAGTTCGTCTGCAGATTGTTGTGAATGTTGAGGTGACCCTCCCTTGTCGGGAGGATCACACATCTTGAATGAAAAACTGTTCAACTTACCGAATCAGCCAGCAAACACTATAAAACAATAAATATATACACAAAGCTGAAAGATATCTACACTAAAACTACTCTCCTGACCACAAACCCTTAAAATTTTAATTAAATTTCGGAGGTGAAAAAAAGACGCCCGCCAAGTCTCAGGTTTCCCGCGCTTTTTTCGTAATGCTTCTTCATGCAACTAAGTATTTTTTCCAACGCTTATCGATAATGGGCCAGTTTAGACGTATAGTGTCACTAGCTGCTGTCAAAATATGTCAATGTCAATGTCAACGTCAAAGTCAAATGCCCGCGCGGCGCGGGAAAAAAAGTAAATATTTCAGGCAGCAGGCAGAGTCCAGTAGGCCTACCGCGCAAGTGTCGTCGGCATCGGCATCGACTTCATTTGACAGCCGACGGCACATTTCGTACCGCGCAACTTCCCAAGCCGAGCTGTCAGTTTAACAATCGACGTCGACGGTGAAAGCACAGATAAGATAGGGCAAAAGAACGAATGAAACGCTATGTTTGACAGTAAATGGTACCGCGCAAAGAAATCCAAATCGACGTCGATTTGCGAACCGTCGACTTGAAATGTCATTTCAATACGGCATCTCATGAGTCGTCGATTTGATTATTTTGTTTGTAAAAACGTTTGATTGTTCCAATTTTAGCCTGCTTTTTTTAATTATTCTGCTTTCTAGCGGTTTAAAGCACACTTTATCTTTTTATTTAAATACTTAATTGTTTTTGCTGTTGTTGTTTTGTTTTCTTTGTGATTTAGAAGGCAGGCGGCGATACCATGCCTTGGGTGGCACTCATGGTGGCTGCGGAGAAACAGTGGCTGAAGAAGATAAACATCAGACGCAGAAGGATGGAGCGCACACAGGCCCGGCCGATGTTGCTTCCCGACAACGATTTCATCGGACGGTTTCGCTTATATAAAGCAAATTTTGTGAGGCTACGTGAAGATATTTGTACCACTCTTGCCCACAAATGTAAGGACCAGTGGGATAAATCCCGAAATTAAGGTACGTATGTATACGTGGACAATTGGTGGTGGCAAAATGTGACATATTCAATGATTCTTGCAGACATAGGGCCAATTGTGACCTCATACATAATTATGTTTACAGATACTGACTGCATTGAATTTTTATGCTACCGGTAGTTACCAAAGTAGTGTGAGGGAAAATGACTTTCTTCACCTGAGCCAACAATAAACATCCGATTGCTTGCGTGATGTAACAAAGGCTCTCAAGACTCCTGCCATTTTGAGGAAATATATAAAATTTACTCGAACCCAGACGGAACGAGTCTCTGTAGCACTGAGGTACTTAATTTTGATTCTATTGCATTAATGGTAGAAAGTTACAATAAATAAATATTGAAATACCTAATACTAAGCTATTTTCAGATTTAATAAGAAGTTTGGATTTCCTGAGGTCATCGGCTGTATAGATAGGACCATGTGGCTATAATAAGACCAAGCGATCATGAAGAGGCATTCTACAACAGAAAGAGCTACCATTACCATAATGTTCTTGCAGTGAGATATTATGTGGACTCATATGGTACTTAAAATATAATTAGGATTAAGTTAAAATACTTAAGTTTAATTGTTATTTAAGTGGACTTATGTGGTCCTTAAAATGTAAATTATTATCCTGAAATACTTAAGTTCAAATATGTTATTTATGTTGACTTATATGGTCTTTGAGATGTAAGTATTCTCGGCTGAGTTTCTTGCCCATTCTTCTCAGTAATTGGTGTAATCTAATTGGATAGATATTTTTTAATAAACAACATTTTAAAAGTGTTAGCTAACCAAACTTCATTTTAAAATTATGATTCTGATTAATCTATGTTACCTCTCCTTTAAAGAGTGTTTGGAAGATGATTATAGAAGGAATTTTGGGAGTTGGGTTTGATAGAAAAACATTTTTAATAAAACAATTGTTTATATTAAGGAAAACATTTTCAATAGCTTTAGTTAGGTACGGGCGACAGCACATCAAGCTACTACACCGTGGTAGTTTTGATTTACGGCTAGGGGTTCTTGAGTAAAGGTATTGATTGAAAAATAACTTATTAATTTCAATACCTACCCAATGTATGTAAACTTTTGTAGAATGTAAGTAAATTGCTTCGCGCCGCCTGTATTTTCTCTGTATAGACCACTGGTTGACTGGTAGAGAATGCTTTCAGCATTAAGTCCGCCATATGTACCTTTTGTTTGTGCATGAAGTGTAATAAATAAATAAATAAATTACAACGTTACTATTATAGTTAGTAGTAGGTTTTTTATTTCAAGAAGTGTAGCTGCTGCATCCTCTTGGGCGGATGCACTTCTCTCCTGGGCCACGACTGAGCGCCCAAGCAGCGCCACCAGTCGCTTAAAGAGCGAAATCCTGCACTCGTCAGCCTCGAGCCTGCGCTGGTCCAGGGCAAGGCGGTTTTGCTTCGCCTCCCATGCCCAGCGCGGCTGCGGAATTTCCGCGGGGTCTGGAAAAATAAAAACGGTACTGAAAACAAACCTGCAGTGCCCTTGTCCATGTCGGAACCGATACTATTTTTAAGGCGCAACACAATGCACCGCGCTCCGTCGCAGAGCGCAAGTTTTACAAAGAAAAACGAAACTGCTTAGTTGCAGATAAATAAAAGCATTATGTGCAAAGCAAAGTGTTCGTATCAGTAGGCCTACCGCGCAAGTGTCGTCGGCATCGGCATCGACTTCATTTGACAGCCGACGGCACATTTCGTACCGCGCAACTTCCCAAGCCGAGCTGTCAGTTTAACAATCGACGTCGACGGTGAAAGCACAGATAAGATAGGGCAAAAGAACGAATGAAACGCTATGTTTGACAGTAAATGGTACCGCGCAAAGAAATCCAAATCGACGTCGATTTGCGAACCGTCGACTTGAAATGTCATTTCAATACGGCATCTCATGAGTCGTCGATTTGATTATTTTGTTTGTAAAAACGTTTGATTGTTCCAATTTTAGCCTGCTTTTTTTAATTATTCTGCTTTCTAGCGGTTTAAAGCACACTTTATCTTTGTATTTAAATACTTAATTGTTTTTGCTGTTGTTGTTTTGTTTTCTTTGTGATTTAGAAGGCAGGCGGCGATACCATGGCTTGGGTGGCACTCATGGTGGCTGCGGAGAAACAGTGGCTGAAGAAGATAAACATCAGACGCAGAAGGATGGAGCGCACACAGGCCCGGCCGATGTTGCTTCTCGACAACGATTTCATCGGATGGTTTCGCTTATATAAAGCAAATTTTGTGAGGCTACGTGAAGATATTGTACCACTCTTGCCCACAAATGGACCAGTGGGATAAATCCCGAAATTAAGGTACGTATGTATACGTGGACAATTGGTGGTGGCAAAATGTGGCATATTCAATGATTCTTCCAGACATAGGGCCAATTGTGACCTCATACATATATGTATGTTTACAGATACTGACTGCATTGAATTTTTATGCTACCGGTAGTTACCAAAGTAGTGTGAGGGAAAATGACTTTCTTCACCTGAGCCAACAATCAACATCCGATTGCTTGCGTGATGTAACAAAGGCTCTCAAGACTCCTGCCATTTTGAGGAAATATATAAAATTTACTCGAACCCAGACGGAACGAGTCTCTGTAGCACTGAGGTACTTAATTTTGATTCTATTGCATTAATGGTAGAAAGTTACAATAAATAAATATTGAAATACCTAATACTAAGCTATTTTCAGATTTAATAAGAAGTTTGGATTTCCTGGGGTCATCGGCTGTATAGATGGGACCATGTGGCTATAATAAGACCAAGCGATCATGAAGAGGCATTCTACAACAGAAAGAGCTACCATTCCCATAATGTTCTTGCAGTGAGATATTATGTGGACTCATATGGTACTTAAAATATAATTAGGATTAAGTTAAAATACTTAAGTTTAATTGTTATTTAAGTGGACTTATGTGGTCCTTAAAATGTAAATTATTATCCTGAAATACTTAAGTTCAAATATGTTATTTATGTTGACTTATATGGTCTTTGAAATGTAAGTATTCTCGGCTGAGTTTCTTGCCCATTCTTCTCAGTAATTGGTGTAATCTAATTGGGTAGATATTTTTTAATAAACAACATTTTAAAAGTGTTAGCTAACCAAACTTCATTTTAAAATTATGATTCTGATTAATCTATGTTACCTCTCCTTTAAAGAGTGTTTGGAAGATGATTATAGAAGGAATTTTGGGAGTTGGGTTTGATAGAAAAACATTTTTAATAAAACAATTGTTTATATTAAGGAAAACATTTTCAATAGCTTTAGTTAGGTACGGGCGACAGCACATCAAGCTACTACACCGTGGTAGTTTTGATTTACGGCTAGGGGTTCTTGAGTAAAGGTATTGATTGAAAAATAACTTATTAATTTCAATACCTACCCAATGTATGTAAACTTTTGTAGAATGTAAGTAAATTGCTTCGCGCCGCCTGTATTTTCTCTGTATAGACCAATGGTTGACTGGTAGAGAATGCTTTAAGCATTAAGTCCGCCATATGTACCTTTTGTTTGTGCATGAAGTGTAATAAATAAATAAATAAATTACAATGTTATTATTATAGTTAGTAGTAGGTTTTTTATTTCAAGAAGTGTAGCTGCTGCATCCTCTTGGGCGGATGCACTTCTCTCCTGGGCCACGACTGAGCGCCCAAGTAGCGCCACCACTCGCTCAAAGAGCGAAATCTTGCACTCGTCAGCCTCGAGCCTGCGCTGGTCCAGGGCAAGGCGGTTTTGCTTCGCCTCCCATGCCCAGCGCGGCTGCGGAATTTCCGCGGGGTCTGGAAAAATAAAAACGGTACTGAAAACAAACCTGCAGTGCCCTTGTCCATGTCGGAACCGATACTATTTTTAAGGCGGTCAACACAATGCACCGCGCTCCGTCGCAGAGCGCAAGTTTTACAAAGAAAAACGAAACTGCTTAGTTGCAGATAAATAAAAGCATTATGTGCAAAGCAAAGTGTTCGTATCAGACCGTTCACAAACTGTCAGGAGCCTTAACAATTCAGACTGGTTATTGTTCTTCATCTGTTGCTTTAAGAAAGTTTACCATGAATACAAGGCTTATGAAGTAAGCTAAGAAAAACAAAAACATACATCGAATGGGATCCGCACTACCTCATCCCCAACACTGCCTGTCTCCCAATGATGGAAAAAATCCTCTCTTCCACTGGAGTTAAAACTTCAGTGGAAGGAGGACCTCCTCCTGTCTCTCCATGAAGCTCACGAGGAGCTACATCTGCAGCAAACTTACCTTTCTTGCCGCTGGCATCTACAAAATACATACGAATGAATTCACTATGATAATATTTGTTAGATATTATCTAACAAATTTTGAGTAAGTAAGTAATAAAGTGCAAAACAATGTTTACATTTCCTCAAATATTTATCACGAAATCACAGAATATAAAACGAAATATAAACGTCAAAAAATTATTTAACCGGCTGTCAGTGTCATGTCAACAAACACAGATTATAATAGAATAATAAATTTTACGTTCCGTTACCGTATCACGCGTTTAATGAAAATTGAATAAAAAACACTAAACACCACGGAATTCAGTGACTTTTTTTATGAAATCAAGTAAACTCAGATTAAATTTTCCTTGGAGTGCCTTTTAACCAACAAAATCGTAAAAATACTTCAACAACATTTTTGTAATAAATTGAATGTGCTGCATAGAACGGACCGCAAGTCGACGGCTATTTTCCATTCATTCTCGTTCTCGACGCTCGGCAAATCGACGCTAAATTATTTGCGCGGTACGGATAATTTGACAGCAGGGCCCGATCTAGGGGGGGGCAAACCGGGCAATTGCCCGGAGCGGCGAAATTGAGGGGCGGCAAAATGGGGGCGGCACGGCGCGTTGGCGGCGAAAATTTGGAAGATGGTTAAAAAAACCGGCCAAGTGTGAGTCGGCCTCGCGCACTGAGGGTTCCGTGCCAACTTTAACTGAATAAGGGATCCACTTTCTTCCACTTAGCCGAAATACCACAATATTTTGTTGACAGCAAATATAGCTTTGTTTGTCATAGTATTTGTATGAAGAACAAAGTAATGTTTCGTTCAAACCAATTTTTGTTGAAAGTAAAATCTACATTATGTTTTTTTTTTCAAATTTTACACTTGCTTTATTTAAAAGTTAGACGCCCATTTTACGACTTTGGAAGCGTCTATTTCTCAAACGGTAGACTTTTAGAAAAAATGGTTTTAGTAACCTCAATGTCATTTTAAAACACTTCTCCATGTATCCATAGACACCCTCCGTGCATAGGTTTGAGTATTTTTTTTTTAGGTTTTACTTTCATGGGATGCCCCCTTAAATTATTTTTTTAAACTTTTTGTATCTTAGAATAGTTTGATACGGGATTGCTACCACGTACCTTATTATTATTTATGAGTTTTTGTATCTTAATCGGAAAGCGGTAAATAAGATACACCTACCTACAAAGTTTCAGCTGTGCGATGCTAATAATAGAATAAAGTGGCTGTGCTGTGACATACGGACAGACAGACAGACTTAACGAAACTATAAGGGTTGTCGTTCGGCTACTGAACCCTAAAAAGTAAAAAAACACATTTAAGGGGGCTCCCATACATTAAACTCATACCTTAAGTTTTTTTACGACTCAAACCTATGCGTGTGGGGTGTTTACGGATAAGTCGTTTATAATTAATTACATTGAGGTTCCTAAAACCATTTATGGGGTTTCATATGGGGGACATAGGTAGGCTTTTTGATTGCGTGTCCAGCCAAAATAAACGGTGTCCGGCTAGTCCGGCTTTTGTCAGGCTTTTTAAATTTAGCAAACGATCAAACGCCGAGCGCAGGCGAGTCGACTGTCAGTCGCTCCCGCACGCCGCAGAGCCGCACGATTTCGCGCTCGCTTCGCTCGCGGATGATCTGCTTACTGTTTCTTATATCGAATTTTATATAAAAAATGAAATTTGTTCAATATGTTTAACAATATTTGTACATCTACTGCATTTTAATTCTCTAGTAGTCGCGTAATAATTTTAATAATAATAAAGAAAAAATGGCTAGCGCATTCATTTTAGATCTTTCACATTTGTTAGGTCGTTTTTCATCTCCCAAAATTTTATAATTTCACATTATTTATTTACCAGTCAAATCATTTTTAAAACCATAATTATTGGAAAGTCTTGCTTAACTCACACATTGATTTATATAATTTAGTCGCTCTGAATGCCGTTTTGGGGCAAAATTTGAAGCGCTCGCTTCGCTCGCGCATCTATTTATGTCACTAAACTCTTAAGCGCTCCCTTCGTTCGCAAATACTTTGGTCTTTCAGTGCCAAAATTTGAAGCGCTTCTCAATGTGATTTCATTACTTAAATTGAAAATATTAGATGCCAACATTTTTCACAAATAAATTAATCAATCTATCAATCCGGGTAAGTACATGTTTGCGTACATATTAATACTAAGACACAAAATCCTCAATGATTTAGGGCGTCCGGCTTTTTTACCCAAATGTCCGGCCAAACTGGCTGGCATGTCCGGCTATTAGGTTTGGCGACCTGGCAAACCTACACGGAACCCTCAGTGCGCGGGTCCGACTCGCACTTGACCGGTTTTTATAGGTTAAAATTACACCATCTATGGAATACCGTAAGGGCGGCAAACATTGTTTTGCCCGGAGCGGCAAAACAGCTGGATCGGGCCCTGTTTGACAGCGTCGGCATCGGCATCGTTTTCGACGATTCAAGTCGACGACACTTGCGCGGTAGGGCTACAGACCGTTCACAAACTGTCAGGAGCCTTAACAATTCAGACTGGTTATTGTTCTTCATCTGTTGCTTTATGAAAGTTTGCCATGAATACAAGGCTTATGAAGTAAGCTAAGAAAAACAAAAACATACATCGAATGGGATCCGCACTACCTCATCCCCAACACTGCCTGTCTCCCAATGATGGAAAAAATCCTCTCTTCCACTGGAGTTAAAACTTCAGTGGAAGGAGGACCTCCTCCTGTCTCTCCATGAAGCTCACGAGGAGCTACATCTGCAGCAAACTTACCTTTCTTGCCGCTGGCATCTACAAAATACATACGAATGAATTCACTATGATAATATTTGTTAGATATTATCTAACAAATTTTGAGTAAGTAAGTAATAAAGTGCAAAACAATGTTTACATTTCCTCAAATATTTATCACGAAATCACAGAATATAAAACGAAATATAAACGTCAAAAAATTATTTAACCGGCTGTCAGTGTCATGTCAACAAACACAGATTATAATAGAATAATAAATTTTACGTTCCGTTACCGTATCACGCGTGTGAAAATTGAATAAAAAACACTAAACACCACGGGATTCAGTGACTTTTTTTATGAAATCAAGTAAACTCAGATTAAATTTTCCTTGGAGTGCCTTTCAACCAACAAAATCGTAAAAATACTTCAACAACATTTTTGTAATAAATTGAATGTGCTGCATAGAACGGACCGCAAGTCGACGGCTATTTTCCATTCATTCTCGTTCTCGACGCTCGGCAAATCGACGCTAAATTATTTGCGCGGTACGGATTATTTGACAGCGTCGGCATCGGCATCGTTTTCGACGATTCAAGTCGACGACACTTGCGCGGTAGGGCTACAGCCAGTTTCTCATGTTGCTTGTTCTTGCTTCGTGTTATTGTTGTGAGTGAATTATAATTCTGCTGATATCTCTAAAATAGAAATATTGAGAGAGAATGTTACAAATAACGGATAACGTACGCCAAGAGCTAACAAAATTAGTGCCTGCGTCAGTGCTAAACGATATCACTTGCTTTGTGTTTTATGATAATCATCCGCGGGATCAAAAACACATCGATGTGACTATTGCGACAAAGAATGGAGAATTAAAGGAGTACTACAAACGGGACTTGGTAAATTCCATATCACTGAACGGGCGCTATCAGCCAAATAATATAAAAATCGTCAGGAACAGAAACTGTGAGTTATTCTATTTGGTGGTAGCTGGAGACGAGTTAACGCTGGTTTCCAGAAAAGAAACTCCTGAAATACATCGTCGTGTCGTAGATGTTGCTTCGTACAGTCTTGATGATAGTGTGTGCCGTGGGCAAGCATGTTTAAAAATAATTTGCAAGGATGATGTAGTTCCTATGGTGTTTGATGAGAATTTTGATAACTTGGGCGACAAAGCTTTACTTTTAAACGGAATAAATGCTGATGACTCCTTGCCTATTCTAACAGAGCTGAAGAGGAAGTTAACACAAACTAAATTCAGTGTGAAATGCAATGAAAGCACCCTCAAAGAATTTTTGAGTCTGCGTCAAGTGTCAGCAATGGCAGCATATCAAAAGATACATCCTAATACAGAATCTATTTTTAATGTGAATTCCAGCAAGGTTAGTGTAGTTATTTTCATCTATTTATAATGTACATAACATGTCATTCTACAAAATATTTAGTGCTAGTAATCACATAATTTGCCTAAAGATTTGTTATTGTTTCAGATGGATGATGTGTTGGTTCTCAAGTCTCAGACACCATGGGTAAAGGCATGTGATAAAAAAATTGTAGCTGTAATGACTATTTCTTACAGCAATGATCAAGTGTAAGTTCAAAGGCATATAACTCATTTACAAAATAGTTACTTAACCTGTCAGGGATGTGTTTATCAAGTCTTTTGTTATCATATTGTTTACGCGACCGACGGCAGCCTTTCGATCCCTTAAACCCGTACATAGTTGTTGACCAACAATCAATTGATTTGACTGACACGTGGCTGAAGTATAATTGTCAAACTAAACCATAGTTGCTGCTATAGTTTAGCTGATCAGAGAATGCTATTTTAATGTTTTCAATTTTGTCACAAAATGTATGAAAATATTTGTGTTGATGATGATGTAATTTAATGGCTTTTCAGGCCCCTTGAAGATGTCCACATCCTTATGCATGGAACAGTTAAACCAACAACAGTTTACACCACAAAACTGTATGACAGAATAAAAACCCCTCCGTTTTGGAAAGAAAGACCAACCAACACAATATTAAATGATCATGATGTGGTTGTAGTCACTGTAATAGATATGGCAGAGGTATCTATTAATATGTATAATACGGTACAATTTCATGGAGTCATTGCATATCGTCGGTTGGGTAAGGAATACATGGTTCCATTTGATGAGGTTATTCAGCCAAGTCTGCAGATGTTTGGCAATCAAGATGCACTGGCCAGTGCTGTTATAGGTAAAAGTAGATTTCTCATGTAACATAATAATTACAAATCTTTCTGATCTGTATACATGATACAAGCAAAGGTGAAATTGAATAGATGCGAATAATCCTAACTATTATTAAAACATTTCAGATGAAATGACATTTCTTCCACTTGTGGCTGTTTCATACAAAGCTGAGTTAGTGTTCCGCTACCTCAGGCAGCCTGATGACCCTCCATTGGTGATCCCAGATACTTTTGCCACATATTTGAATATGGAACCAATTGAGTGTGCCAAGAATACTATCATTTTCAAAAGTTCTCCTCATCACCTCATGAGTGGTATTATGCTGGTATTTCAAGATCAAGAAATTGTTGGTGACAAATTTACTGCAACAGCTTACATTAGGTATACTTCTTGATTTACTTTTGTATTCTTTTGTTGGGCAACATGTTTGAGATCTATAGTGCTATGTGCTGAATATACTATGGTCTCATGTGACCATGATCATCAAACTAGGCTCTTGTTTGTGGAGTTTTTTAAAATAAAATCTTCAATTTAAGGAAGACAGTGTGGTGGTTTTCCTCTTGCCTTCCACACTGCAGTTTAAGAACATTAAGAACTGGGGGGGTGGACTTTTCTGACAGTACTGATTTTATAGTTTATTTTTGTTTTTGTAGTGTATTGTCACCATACAAACTTAATAATATAAATTGCACTTGTAAAAAGACAACTGTGAACCTGTGACAGCCTACGGATATTGTGAGAGCAATCTCACAACATTGATGATGTCACGCAGCCTACGCGTTAAAAAGCACTTGCAAAATTCAACAGGCTTGTTAATGTGACGGTTGCCGAGTGGTATAGGCATACGCCCGGATAGCGTAAGACACGGGGTTCAATTCTTCGTCTGTCACAGGTTCACAGTTGTCTATTTACAAGTGCAATTTATAGTACTGATGTTGCTTCCTACCTAACATCAGGGGAACACTTATTTAACCCGTGGAATGGCGGTGTTTAGTCGCCATGCACAGGATGGTCACTGAATATTGTAGCTTTTAATAGAGAAGCCCAGCTCATAAGCCCATTAGACTTCCTTTTGAATGGGGTAGGGACTGCTTATTAAACATATTTGCAGCCTACCACCATATCTGGGGGACCCTGCTAGTAGCCTACAGCTGAGCCCTAAGTCTCCGACCGGTTTGCATTGCCAAATGCTGGTTCGATTCCCACCCGTGCGCTATTTTTGGTTTCTTATTTTGTCTTTTAAGAATACAAATATGACACTGAGTGTTTAAAATATTCTAAACCAACAAAATATTATTCTGCTTGGAATAAGTTTATTAAATATTGAAATGTATATGTTTCAGGTTCCCAGCTCAAGTCCTTACATTACTACGTGCTATTTCCGACACGATGCCTGTTAAAATGATTATCACTACGTCCAGATTACGAATTAATTCAAGGCTGGACAAAGAATGGAAATTAAATGAAGAAACAAATGCCTCAAATAATCTAGACTATGACCAATATGCATCATCAATGTTAAAACAAACCAAAGTGATATTAGAATATTTTGATAACTGTATGATAAAGATGAGTGAAAGCAAAGATGTGGAGGTTAAAAATAAAATTGGCACAGAAGTAGACATATTTGCTGGCGGTCTAGATAAATATTTGGATTTTAGAAAGAGCCTGCTAGAATTAGCCTTGGATGGTGCAAAAAGTCTGAAGATATCTAGCAATGCAATTCTAGATTTAAAGACTGAATCATCTCAAATGGTCACAGGATGAAAATATACTGGACTTTTTAGTAGCGAAAAGTCTCCCCAGGTAAAGATATTTTATTTATTCAACTTATAAAATTGTTTTTCTGATGCATTTATGTGTAGCTGCTATCAATGTTATGTTACTTAAGTTATACATTTTAAAAATCTAAAATTTTATAAGGCATATTATATTTGAATGAAGGCTGTGATAAAGATTTTATGATACACTTATTTTAATACTAAAAAATAAACACAGGTATTTAAAACTTTTATTTTATTACAAAACATAAAATAAAATTAAACCTGAATATTATTTATATTACAACATTTATTCACATACAATCATTAATTTAATACTATTTATTTCACTTTGTCAAATTAATGAATTTAAACTTAATGGGTTTAAATTTAATGGGTTTATAACAAAGGTTAAATAAAATAAAATAAACATACAAAAATAGTGATTTAAATTGCCATGATTCATAAATACTGGCTGTAAAGAGAGCATTTATATTAATCTGCAATCCATCAAAAATCATAATAAATAATAAATCCCTAAGTATTAATAACATCAATTGAGCATTTTTCTTAAGTGTTACATCAAAAAATATATATTTAAAATCTTACATAAAATTAACTATGAAATGTGATCAATAAATTAACCACCATGTTCTATAAATAGATGTACCCGGTTATCCATTCATGTTTCTTAGCACCATTTTCAGCTATTCTATTTATTATTCGACTATTTATTCTAAGTCCTAGTTATAATGGTCCCACAACCGAAAAAATATCCCTGACTGTTGGTAACAAGCAATCTAAACAGAGTAGTATCAATATAAATAAAAATAATAAATCCAGTATCGCCAATTTTATAGCGCAGTGTTGGATAGCAGCCAACATCAGTACTGGCAGAAGGCTGAAGATATACTATATCAGAAAAGGATTTTGAATGGGCATTAAGAGGCGGGAAACCTCCGTTTCTTAAACTGTGGTGTGGAATGCAAGAAAGAATCCGCCATACTATCTTCCCTAGTTTGGAGATTTTATTAAAAAACACCACTAACAAGAGCCTACATCTTAAATTTGATAATGATGATGACCAATTTTAAGAACATAATTTTACTGATATTTAATTCCACTACAGCATTTAGCAGTTTTATTGTCATTAGGATGGGTGCTAGCATAACTTTAGGAAATAACTTAAACTTTTTGAGAGCATATTTTTTTCGTCATCTTTCTATGGTTTTGCGCAAACGTGAGAAAATAAAGTTCTTAAAGCTGCCCCAACGCCATCTAGTGAGAGCTGTGAATTGATGGCAGAAAACTGCTTATTGCGAAAGTATTTCTATCTTCAAATGACACATTGAACTAGATAAAACTATAATTTACACCATGTATATCATACAAATAAATAGTAGATACGTAGAAGAACAAAGGTAAAGGACAAAGCCCTGCGAATCAGTAAGCTCAAGTGGTAAAGAGCAGGGCACATAGTGCGAAAAACCGGCCGTTGGGGCAGAAAAGTTCTAGATTGGAGACCCATCGACCAAAGGTTCAGCGTAGGACGTCCACCGACAAGATGTAACCGACCTTGTAAAGTTCGCAGCATCACACTAGATGCAGAGCGCTCGCAACCGGTTGCTGTAGTAAACCGCGGGGATGCCTATGTTCAGCAGTGGACGTCCTTTGGCTGATAATGATGATGATGAAATAATATCGTACAAAAGATTGCTTGTCCCCAACCAAAGTCGTAAGCCACAACCGATACCTACGCGCTCTTTGAACGGAGAGGATATGAATAATTGTATTATTAAGCCTCTCCGGAGCACGATTGCGTGTCAGGTACTAGGAAGCCAATTTTGCCGCCTGACTCGTGTCAAAATATTTACAAGGAAAAAATCTTACTAATATCTTAAATTTGTTAAATATATAAAATTTAAGCACCTTATTTGCGTCATATAAAATATACTAACAATAAACAAAAAAATATTACCTATTGCGATGCAGACTAAGTATTTTTGTATGAAATTATTTTTTTATACATGTAGATTTACAGAATTAAAAAAAACTTATAAAACAATATTTGGGACTTAAAAGTCACCCCATAATTTCATGAATATAAAAGAATGTGAAGTATTATTTACTTTGTGCTTATTAAAATAAGACCCCATAGTCTTTTCCCTCTCAGAGTTACAAAATTATCCTCAAATATTTTATTTCGTAACAAAAATAAAGAACACCACTACGACTATTATTATTTATATTTAACTTTCTTTGAAAGCATTCTTTTATAAAATTACATTATTTATTAAATTGATTCGTTGAACGATTAAAAACTACTTAACACTATTATTGCATTGCACAACCGGCCTTTATTATCTATATTACATATTGCAGAGGTTTCACAGTAATAATAAAAATGCCTTCAGTAAGGTACAGAGCCTGGCTTAGCTAGAGTATAACTAATAAAAGGTACCAGAAAAAGCGGCGATTAAAAAAAAATGGTGTACATACTGTATTTCATAGAGAAAAACAACTTGATACCTAAAAGAAAACTACATATCATTATGAGAAGTAGACATGACGGGTCTAAACACGAAATATAAATATGAGTAAATGCTACTCACTGCTCGACGTTTCGGCTGCGTTGCAACAGCCGTGGTCACTCACGAACCAACTGACATTGTGAGTAGCATTTACTCATATTTATATTTCGTGTTTAGACCCGTCATGTCTAATTTTCATTGCACATTATTGTTAAAAAAATTAAATAAACAAAAATGTTAGGTGTTTTTTTCTATGAAATACAGTGTTTACACCATTTTTTTCATTAGTCAGACTCTAGTTGAGTGTAACCATAGACTAACCCGCCGTCTGGCCAAGCGGATGGTATTCAATTCAATTCTTTTTTTTTCCAACTTCAAAAAAAGATTCTTATAAAGGTCGGAACGCATTTGCGCGGCGCTACGCGGCACTGCACGGCGCGACACAAGGCGTCAAATTATTCTTTTAGTCATTTTGTATGGAATATGTCGCATTACGGCGGCGCTGCACTGCGCGTCGCAGCACAGTTTTTACAAGAGAATATTTTGACGCGCAGCGCCGTGACGCGCCGTGCCGCGCAAATGCGTTCCGACCTTAAATGAGCTAAAAAATCAGCAGACATTTTCTAATGTCATAACAATATTTACATGATTTGCTGCTCTTTATTGTATGCCAGATTTTAGAAAACAATAAATAATCCACTTCTGTGGCTAGTCTCATATATTGCAAGCCAGACTCATATAAATTAAACTATCTAATCTTAGCTATAGCGTTTCGCCAGATTCGCTTATAACACAAATAACAGTCTAAAATTGCGTTTCAAATGAGTACATCAAACATACATCTTAAAGTAGTCTTTAAGACACCTTTATCTATACAATTAAAAACATTATTTTATTATCTTAATTAAACAAAACATTAAATATTATATTACCTAATCTTTTTTTATAATTTAACTCCTTTAAACTAATTCATTATTGCACATCTTATTGCACATTGTTCATTAGCAGTATTGCACGAAATATACTTATATCACAAATTACTATAAACAATCTCTAGAATGTTTCAATGTTCTACTACTGCTACTAGTACTGTCTCTTGCACTCCTATTACTAATACCGCTTTGGCTGTCAACGTTCACTTGAAGCTTTCTGAAGCTGCCGAAGTACACGGAATGAGTCTCAATACTCTCGGCACCAGATTCACTTCTCGCTTCGTTCTCAGTGTCATCACTTTCACTGCAACTCACTATTTTAGGAATCACTTTTCTTTGCACCTGCCTAGAGCTTGTCGAATCACTGCTTAAGTATCCAGAATCTTCTACATTCGGACCTTTCTTCCGCCGAAAACGAGGTTTGGTTTCATCTTTACCACCTTTGACAAAAGTATTCGTGTTGATACCATTACTCCTGCCTGAAGATCGTCTGTTGGAGTTTACACGAAACATACCTGTTTTGTGTGCTGAGTTATCAACGTTGTCATATTCCGAGGACATCGAAAGGCCAGAAGCTCTCATTGGACTACACGAAGGTCCACATTGCTGTTCACGGTGTATTGATTTGTTAGCTGGTTCAGCTGTTATAGACTTGTGAAACGTCCTCGGACTGAGGCTTCTGCCACTAGCGTTTTTTGCATTTGTTATTTTATCTGTTTCAACTTTACGTGGTGGTACTATTGGTTGTTCGTATATTGGAACATCTTCGGTTGGTGGTAATGGTGGTAGGATATCAGGCCGCGCCAGATTTTTCAGCTGTTTTATTGTAGGTGGAGTGCTCTGTCTCTGTCTTTTGGAATGCCTGAGTTCTAATGTTAGTATCCTCCCTTCTTCCGTAGTCCACATTTCTGTTTCAGCATCGTTTTCCCATGTGATTTCAGTCACCTCAGTCACTTTGGATTCGTTGAATGTTGTCGGAGATATTTTTGGACGCTCAAAAGTATTTCGTCGTACCTCATATTCGTTACGTAAACTGTTGAATTTGGATGGGTACTCAACTTTATTATTTGTCTTTGTAAACGTACCGCTACTTCGCAGTTGTATTCTTTGACTGGGAGTGTTAACTTCGTTGTTTGTATTAACAAAGTCTTTTCTGCTGAATTGATTGTTCTCAACTATTTCTTTGTGTTTAGGATGTTTCCGATCTAATGTGTCTGGTTCAAATCCGTCTGATTCATGTATTTTGATGTAATTTTCTGGTGGATCTTTGACTTCAATTGTTAGGCAACCCGGTTTTTCTGCGGTTGAACCGTTTGCTAGTTTTCTACTACCCATAGAACATTCAGAGCCGCTCGGTGATGTTGGTGCACTGCCAAAGTTATAATTGTTCACGTACACTTCGCTCACTAGACTATAATCACTCTTCTGGCTTAAAACACTTGGTTTAGGATTTGGATTGCTCGGCCTTCCAATTGTTTCATAATGGTTTTGGTCTATATGAATTTCACGCTGTGGTGAAGGCGTATTACTGTTGCTACAAGAATGAGTCTTGTATACAGCGTTTCTCATTGTAAGCTCTTCTTCTAAAGGTAAAGCGTTGCTTAGACTTGGGCTTGCCTGTGATGAAGGAACGTCCGAATACTCAACAGGCGTCACCATTCTCTTTTGATTAGAACTCCTTTCTAAACTATCAGTTTCGTATTCATTGGCAGAAGGGCTCTCTGAAATATTTCTTGCATAAATACCTTGCTTTGGGGCTATTGGTGTATTGTGGAATCGTTCTTCGTCTGAGCTACTATGATTGTACGACTTTGACTGATCTAGAGCCATTGTGTCGTTTACCATGTCTGGCAAAGAGTTTTTGCTGAACATGAGCTTATTCCTGCTATGTGGATTATTTCGTAGACTGCCAGCTCTGTAGTCGCTGAGTCCTATTGGCCTGATATCATCCACCCTCGAAACTGTTTGGCAATAGTTACTGTAGTTGCTATGTTCACAGTTACCGTTATCGAATTCGGGCAGTGGAAAGTTATAACTTCGAAGAGGTGGTTCAGATCTTACAGACAATGTTGACGATTTTTTTGGTTTTGGCAAATCGCGCATATACATACAGTTAGTCGCTGTAAAGCTGTTCTGTTTCCTAAGTTTATTTCTGTTGTCTGGCAGTGAAAGAAGGGAGCTTGCTAAGTTATTCTGATTTGATGTAAAATCGTTGTACCCTGTTTGCTGTTTCCCAGTAGGTATATTCTCTAACCATTGGCGGATACTGTTCTGTTTATCACCTCTATTATGGAGACAGTTGGCACATGCGGTCATGTCGTATTTCAAGAAGTTCTGAACACCATGTTCACTGCTAGATTTGCAACCTGGACAACCGACACAGCTCTTCTTTCTGCTGTTTTCTCTCTTTAGACTAACAACGCTTCCACTTCTTTGGCTCCCAAGGCCTTGATAAATATCTATGCTATTGCCATTTGAAGAAGGATAGGTTTCCTCTTCAGGAATTTGATTTAAGACTGGTTGGAAACGTTTCGCTGCCATTTTGTGCTTCGCAATCGATATTACTTCTCTAATCTTCACAAGAAATTCTAAAGCCGCTGGAGGTGGTTCCTGCAATTACAGAAGCTGTTAATAAAAACTCTTCGATACATAATATCGATGTGAAGGAAATATGAAAGTGTGTGCAGATGATCAAAGTTTGTTAGTGTTAGAGCTTACCCTGATGTTAGTAAAAAGTTTGCGTACCTACCGCCATTAACTGTGGTTCAAAGTATGCTGGGTTGAAGTACAACTTGCGTCTAGTCGTGCCGACTGGCCTGGGTATCTCTCGATCGTCGGTGGTCTCGACTATCGATACGTGTTCGTCGGGTAATCTTTCGATGCTCGATTCGTCGCGATGGTTCATCTCTGCTTCGCTATGGCGCCTCATCTCGCCGTGGTGGAGGTGGACGACTGCTGACGTAGTCTTGTGCTGCAGAAGAAAAGTCTTATGAGTTACATGGTCATCCATGAGCTAGGTAACGTTATGCCAGTAAAGGTAGCTTCTTTGGTTTGATGATTACATACATTGTACAAGTTATGGTCGTCGCTCCGCGCACTGCTATCAGCGAAATCCTCAGAATCGGAAACATTACTTCCAGAATCACTTGGAAAACTCTTCGTCTCATGAAACTGCCTGCTCAAACTCATCAACGGATTTTTCTTGACGATGCCATCATCTTGCCCCATAGTATTAGACAACGCTTGGACACGCTCGTTGTTGACTCTTATTATATCCCTTTCTGTGATGATTGATCCATCTTTCTTCTTGAAACCCTTAAGCTTCTGAGTACTGCCTTCCTCTGAAGCTGCTCTTCGTCGCTTCCGTATGTGCAAGTAAAGGAAAACAGAGGCGACGTATATGAGGCCTAGGAGTAGAGAACTGATTCCGATGGCAACGTATTCTGTCACAGTGAGCCCTGAGGTGCTGGTCGCTTCTGAGGTCTGGGCGTTTGGGGTGAACAGGACTTCTGTTACATCTGAAACAAGAACGTGCACGTTAAATAAAGGAATGAATGTATATTACAGCCATGCTGCAGAAATCATACAAACAGGTTCCATATAAGTTACTAAAGGTTAGAAAAACTTAGGAATTGGCTAGATCAATACATATATACACACGTTTTATGATTTAGAATATGCAGGAAGAAGGACACGTTCGCATACATAGCTACATTAAAACCTAATTTAAACGCGCATCGTAAAACAACCCCAATGGAGACAGACTAACCGTAACTTCACTGAATGTACCTATGTCCCCAATGGAAAGCATGGAGTTATTTCTTTGAGCTGGTGTTACGATCTGGTGAGATAATAAATACACAATAAAGATAGATAGTACTTACTGTAAGAGTGTCTGGCCAAGTGCCCTGCACTCTAACACGTGGTATAAAAACGCCTTTAAACACGAATTACATACCTACGTGCGTGGAAAATGTCGCAATATAGCATCGAATGCAGGCTGGTATCTTCGGGTCGATGGGGGAAGGTTGTGATCAGCAATGTACGGCTTAGATAGAGCTGAGATTATTAAAAAGGAAAGTTAAAAAGAAAATAATTCTTGCTGGTGATTTTAATATTAACACATTGATTTCTGATGTGCATTCCAAAAACTTAATAAATATCTTGCAATCTTATGATATTGAACTGCATATAAATGAACCTACGCGACTTACCAAATGTATTGATCACATTGCCAGTAACTTTAAAAAAACCAAAGCTTCTGTACTCGATTTAGGCATATCAGACCATAGGGCACAAACAGCAGAATTTAAAAAAAAAATAAAAAATACGGCTTTGGAATGGTTTGAAATTAGACGAAATTTTAATAAAGATAATATTAAGAAATTCCACGATTGCATTAAGTCTTTATCATTTTCAGACATTTTCACAGATAGTATTACCGATAGTGCTTTCAATAAATTTCATTCTCTTTTCTCCTTATTTTACAATTTATGCTTCCCAAAAATCAGGATTAAAATTATTAGAAAACCAAACAAATCAAAATGGATCACTAAAGGAATTAAAAAATGCTGTAAAATAAAGAGACAGCTATACAAATCATATCAAACAGCAAATAAAAATGATAAAGCTTTGCATAACCATAAATACAAAATGTACTCAAAAACATTAAGACGATGTATAGATGGTCTTCAGAAACAAGGTAATTTACAATATGTTAGGAATTCAAAACACAAGTCAAAAGCTATTTGGAAAATTATAACTACTCAAGTATCTGATACCCCATCTGCAACAGAATTTAAGGAAATTCGCTTTAATGGTTTGACGGTTGCAGAGCCATCGGAAGTAGCTAACACATTGAACAAACATTTTATAGAAACTACTAACATAAACCTGAAAAATAATAACGATAGCCTCAATATACCCGCTCTTGATCATTGTTATTCTAGCATGTTCTTTAACCCTACTAGTTCCGACGAAATTCAAAAGATAATACTTGGACTTAAAAATAGCAACTCAGTTGGATACGATGACATTTCGACTAAAATAGTAAAATTAGTAGCAGAACCAATAGCTAAAGTCTTGAGCCACATAGCTAATTTATCTCTTAGTGAAGGGGTATTTCCAAAGGCATTAAAAATTTCAATAGTAAAACCTCTTTTTAAGGATGGAGACAAAAAAAATCCTAGTAATTATAGACCAATTGCCCTAATACCAGTCTTTTCAAAGGTTTTCGAAAAAGTAGTGCACACCCGACTTGTTAACTTCGTAGAAAAAATGAACATTATCAAAAATGAACAAAACGGATTTCGGCAGAAACATAATACAACTCTGGCCAATTACACCTTGGTACACAATGTTATAGAAAGTTTTGACTCTAGAACTCCGGTATTTGCACTATCTTTAGACATGAGCAAAGCATTTGATTTTGTAGAACATAATAAACTTATACGGAAATTAGAATGCTACGGAATCAGAGGGTCAGTTATGGATTGGTTCACCAGCTATTTAAGTAATAGGTCTCAATATGTAGTAATTAATAAAATAGAAAGAATGGGCAACAATTTTGAAAAAAAAGAATATAAATCAGATTTAAAAGAAAATAAATACGGTGTGCCGCAGGGCAGCATCTTAGGACCAATGTTATTTTTACTGTATATTAATGACCTTCCCAATATTACAAAACACAAATTAGTTCTCTTTGCTGATGACACAACATTCATTATAAAAGCTAAAAATAAAGAACACCTAGAACAGGAATTAAACTTAACTCTAACAGCAGCCACTAAATGGTTAAAAGAAAACAATTTGAGAATCAATATAGACAAAACTAAAATAATACAATTTCACACATCCCAATCTCCTAAATTAGATATTAATATAAAATATGAAGGGCAACTCATCAAGACTGTTAATACTTTAAAATTTTTAGGCATAATTCTAGACACAAACTGTCCGTGGAAGTCTCATATAGAACATGTTTGTAGCAGACTCAGTCGATTCGTCTTTGCCCTTCGTCGGCTGCGGGAAACTGTATCAACAGAGGTTGCAATGCAAGCATATTATGCTTATGTGGTTTCTGTCTTACAATATGGGCTTATTATTTGGGGAAACTCTACAGATATTAACATTGCCATTAAAATACAAAAAAAGTGTATCCGAGCAATGATTGGTGCTGATAGTACAGATTCGTGTAGGCCACTGTTTAAAAACTTTAAAATACTTACACTCACCAGTTTATATATCAAACAAATCTGCATTTTTGTTAAAGATCATCCACATTTCTTTCCGATCCGACAAATTTTAACAGAAAAATCACTTCGAAAACGACCTTCAAACTTATTACAACTCCCATCCGGCAGATTAAGTTTATTTAAAAATAACAGTTATGCTATGGCAATAAAAGTATTCAATGCCTTACCGGAACACCTAAGGAAGCTCTCAGGCACCACTTTTAAAAGCAAGCTTCATTCATGGCTGTTAGAGAACACTTTTTACTCCCTGAATGAGTATTTTACATCCGGGTCTACTCCCACATAATTTTATTTTTAACCTACTGACTTGTTGTTTTCTATTTCTTCTATGTAAAAATATATAATTTTATTGTATTCTTGCTGCGTTAAATTGTAAATTTCTTTTTTTTTACTTATAATATTGTGCAATAAGATTATAGTTCCAGCATAAACTAGTGATAATAATTTATTAGTGATAATAACTAGTTAATAGTTATTATTTAAATTTATAAATATTTGTACGCTACTGTTAGCAAATTTTGGTGCTCCCTTGTCTAAACCATAAGAACGTTATTGTACCTAAAATTTTACAAATAAACTTTTGAGTTTGAGTTTGAGTTTGACTATGATATAGATAGTGCCATCCACGAAGGCGCGCGATGTTTATTTTTGAATGAGAAAAGCGCGGGGTGCGGGGTGTGTGGCAAATATTAAAATATTTAATTAATAACATTTAATAATTATAATAAATATTACATCATCAAATATAGGAAAAAGCTTGCACAAATGTACTATAAACGATTAGGATGAAAGGCAGCGTGCGCCTTCGTGGATGGCATTATCTATAATGATGACAATTTCTGGTAAGGCTTACCGTAGCTGCCTACTGCGTGTTTTGATTGAGGCAGCACCAAAATATAAGATTCTGCAGAAAACTAGTAGAATGACAACTGAGTAGTACCATTGCAGTAAGTCTGAATAATGCCTGGTGATTATAGTACTTACTGGAAGAGTGTCTTGGCGGTGTCCCCTGAACCCTGAAGGCTACGCATGGTGTGAATACTCCTCGCAAGTCAAGTGGTGACGCAGGCGCGGCCGCAACATCTCGGCAGAGCAGACGCACAACCATCACCCGCCCTGACATGCGCGTACGAACATCGTCTTCACCACTCCACTGGAATTTGAAAAGGTGGATTAATTATTGAGTTTTGGAGTCAAATGTTTCTGTTGTTGACTTATTGGACCTAATTAAAGGAACAAATCTTTGTGAGCATTTTAAATTAGGTTTAAAACGACTCCTTATCGTTCAGTGCCTGTCAAAATCATAAATATTAAAAGAGCCTAAGTAGAGGCTCTTCTAGTGACTACGGAAGTTGGTCTACGTTGGTCGATAAAAAATATACTGTCGATATTACGTAAAAATATAATTATTTATGGCAACTCTTATTTACTTTAGAATTAAAAGAATAATCTAGCCTGATATCTTTTTTAATCACAACTCATAAATACTTTTGAACAGTAACATCAAACCACTTCATTAAGTTCAAGTATAAAGTCCAAACGTACCTGAAGGAAAGTCCTGCCCTCGTCTCTAAACAGATTGAACGGAACATCTGCATCAAGGGTGTTCCGTAGATCTAAGAAACCCTTCCGAGTGAGGAACTGAGCGCCAGACACGGCGCAGATAGGAGTTTTTACATCTGAAAAAAATAAGATAAGAAGATAAGATTGGCAACACAATTATACGTCAGTAACTCAATTTTTTTTGCATAGAAAAAAACGCATAGCTTAATAAATAAACAGGACAAATCATGTTACAAAATCATACAAGCATGTCAAAGTAAGTTCCCCAGATGTGTGTTAACAAGCGAAGACGAAAGTAATCCAATCAACATTCCTAAAACATCATCTATTTTTAAACCAACATGGTAATGTCCGAGAAAGCGCTTACTTTGAAAGGTGATCTCCTTAGATGGGTGTATGATCTGGCCTTTCAACGGCAGGTAGACGAACGGTATCCGCTGCAGACTGGACCCTGTGCCGAATGTCGCCAGCGAACATTCTGGAAATGAAATGGATAAATTAAGTTCTTGCCTCACACCCGTCAGCTCTTGCCTCACTTATGGCACGGGAGAACGCCGTCAGGTTTTTAGTGGGTAGGCGGGCTCACAAAGCCTGGAGTCCCACATAACCCCCAACTGCCCCCGCGGTCGGTTATGCATAAGAGCATTTTCCTGACGCAAAAAAAAGAAATCGAAAAGTTAATGCAACCGTTTGGAAGTATCTACATTGTGAGATAGATTGTGAACAATTTGCAGTAAACATGTGATAAATAAATAAGGTCATATTGTGGATGCTATGCGTCTACCGGATTCAGAAAACTTATCAAAATCTAAGTGATACTTGAGTCTTTGGAACCGAAACTCGGAAAGATCTTTGAAATAAACTTCAACTAAGTGACATGCGTGAACTTCTGAACCTAACTGGAGAAATGTAGAAAGAAAAGATCAGATTGTCAACTTTGAGCTGCTAATATCTCTAAAAATAGAGGAAAGCTCAACTTTGATTGCATTACAACGTTATATAATTTATGTAACTGTATTCAATTGCCGTTAATCTGTTAATCTTCGCAATAACTTCTCAGATTGTGTCAGTAATTTCTGGATACAAATAAGTTAAATATCATAATTAACCGTGTCAGTTATTAAAATACCATGCAAAATTAAAGTTTCAATACCGAAATGCTAATGACCGATAACAGTTATGCATAATTAAAATCGACGCCAAAAAAATTCTTCGGTTTTCCTTATTAATTCATTTCCAAAGTATTTATGGAACTAACTCGTTAAATTACATTGATGACATTATTATAGCTCCCGTAACGTACGCCACACACGAAGAATCCAAATTCGGATATCATGTTATGAAATCACAAGTTGCTAGCGACACGTGAAGATTCGAAGACGCTATAAGATGCTATAAACACACTTATGTGTTGGTACAGTCATCAATATTTGACAGTCGACCCCATCCCATTATGGTTTAACTCACTGAATAGATTATGTGTTAGTGGTTTAACTAGATATCGATTAGGAAGGTGTAGTTTACAGCATGGTTCAAAGTTTAAATTGCTAAGAAAACTGACCATTATCGAGTATCGCTATACTAGGTACTGGTAGGCCTACACATCCCTGATTTAGATAGGTCTAGGTTGTTGAATTAAGTACTATCGAGGTTACCGCCGCCTAGCTATCTTTAGAACCATTTTTTTTGTCTTATTTGAAGTGACGCTCGTTTTTGTGTCGCGTGTGTAAGCGATTTTCGTTTCAAAGTGGCTAGGCGGCAAGGGCTTGGGCCCCTATTTTTGAATCACTCGCTTGGATATGGCGTGTGATTTTCGTTCGAAAACGATTTTTTTTCTATGACTTTTGACACTACGTCGAACGAAAATCACTCGCCATCTTGAAGCGAATGATTCAAAAATAGGGCTCCTGGACCGTACATATGTTTATACATGAATCATAAATATGTAAGATCGCAATCGTAACAGTCAAAGATACCGTCTCCCTAAAAGCCTCATTTCACAGTAATAACAGGCTGGACAAGATAAACATTGATTTTTAAAACGTAAACAAGAATTAAATGATCTTCCAAAGCGCATTAGCAACGTTGGTCAAAATTAACTTACATTTATTTAATTTCGAACCTTACAAATCAGTCCTTTTGATTAATTTATCCTGGACGAATCACACTTGTTGTTAAACTTTAGTTATATAGCTGTTGCATAATACAGTAATACTGTGATTTAATGACAGAATACTATATTTTGATCCACATTATTTGTATAATGCTCGGTCGAAAATTCAAGTCGGTTCCAATTCCAATTTACGTCTCATTTTTATAAGAATTAAGACGAAACCGCATCTTAAGAGCAGCTCATCTGACGAGTTATCGTTTAAACTTTACTTTTCTGTGAGTTCATTCCGAAAATCCACGTCTTATTGCACATTATGAGACGCACGTTACCCTGCGAAATCCGTTATCGCATTAAATACATGGAAACATTGATGGAAACATACTTAGTTGGTACTTTTTTTGGTCTAGAATACTAATAGTATGTAGTACTATTATATATTCTGTGCTAATAGATAGGTTTATTAATAATGAATATAATACTACTCTTTTTCGTTATCCCGGTTATTTTGGGTCCGTTAGTCGGTATAAGCCCAAAAAGCGAGTACACGCAACTTGTCTCGCCAAAAAGTTACTCAAAGTAACAAGTTTACCTCGGGAAAAGATAGATGGCGTTACGCACCTTCGATCCGAGTACTCGGTTGAAACAAGGATCAATGAATTGTATTTACGATTAGATATAATGAAATGAATTGTTGTTTAATAGGCAACAAGTCTACAAATACATGAGTGGGTGGTGGACTGGACATTTGCAAAGCATCAATGCAGGCCGCATTGATTGAACACGGCATTTTGTTCAGAATATCTGTAGGGGGTCCTACATTGCCGACCTCGTACTGATCATGTACGAGCTATGAATATTTTGATTGTTTTTTTATCATTGTCCTTAAAGTCACTATAATGTGTATGTTTTACACAACAACGGCTTCCTGGGGCTTCACCCACGTAGATTTCGGATATCAAAAATATCACAATGAAATAGAATAGCCTATATCCCGCTGTATGAGCGATTTCAATGTAAAGTTTCGTCTACATCAATTCAGTAGCCCTGCGTGAAAGAGTAACAAACATACATCCATCCTCAAAAACTTTTAGCTTTTATAGAACTTAATTGGTTAGATAAGAAGTAGAATAAGCGTTAAAAAAATTTTTTTCGTTGAAATTTCTAAAACAGACGTTAAGTTAAGTGACTGCACAGTGGCAGACTGTTTTTACTTCAGACTTCGTCCAGTCATTGTTGATAGCATTTTTTTATTAGTAATAAAAATATCTACCGTTGTAAAATAGTGTTTTATCATTCCCGATGAATTAAGCGTTATTTTATAACACATTTTGTTTTGTGATTTACTATTCGATGCAAAAAAAAAATAGTTTATAAATTTTGTGCAACTGCTTGGCAATTCGCACATGTTAACGATTTTGCGAAACTTTCAAAATTTCGCAAAATAATTCTTAAACCTATTTAAGAAGTAACGGTAAAGATTTAGTTAATAACTAGCGGCCCGCCCGCGACTTCGTACGCGCGTCTTAGTTTTAATTCGTTCCCATTGATCGTAGCGAAAATATTTATAAGCCTATAGATACGCATTAACACGTTCCGGGACAGTGAACGCCTACAGGCGTGAAAACAATAAAACATCTATTGTGTCTGGAGTAGTGTCCCGGAACGTGTTAAGCTACTTGCAAAGCCTTCCCCGATGAATAAGCTATCTAGCAATGTATCTTACATATTTTATAACCAGACCAATAGTTCCTGTGATCAGCGCGTTCAAATTATCAAACATAAACATCACGTTTTTAAATGTATACATAGAAATGCCTATATAGGCCTTTGCCCAGCAGTGGGATGCTTACAGGCTAACTTTACTTTTTTTTTTACATAGAAAAGCGTTAATGTTATATTTTATGTACACATAAAACGTAGCCTGGGCCCCTATTTTTGAATCACTCACTTGGATATGGCGGGTGATTTTCGTTCGAAAACACATAAAAAATCAACGGAAATCACTCAAAATCTAGACGTGAGTACTCACAAAATTTAGCAATGATTTTTCAAATCCTTATTGTGTAGATTACAACTGGTTTTCATTCCAAACTTCGACATTAAACATTGAATATCACTCGCCATCTTGAAGCAAGTGATTCAAAAATAGGGGCCCTGGTCTTTAATCTGGTCAAACTTGCACGGGAAATGAAATGAAATGATTATTTATTCGTCATCATCGGGGATATTATCTTTTTATTTACAACGCATTGGAAAAACTTACTACGCCTATCGTCAATTATATTTATTCCGGTTGCTAAAAAGACCTAACCTACTACCTACTACTCTGTGTACATAGCATCATGTCACATACAGGCTGTGGAGAAGCAAATTCCCTAAAGTCTCCTCCCGCTACCTCAAGAGTTTGAATTGAACGTCATAGCAAATACTCATCTTTCTTGAATTCAAATCGTGAATTCAAAGGGACAATTCTAGGTATTTACCCCATCATCATCTTCAACGCCTAAAGGCCGTCCGCTGCTAAACAGAGGCCCCCCACGAAAATTTTGCAGAAAAGTTCCAGGTTGGACACCCTTCGACCACAGGGGCAGCGTAGAATGTTCACCGACAATATGAACAAACGACCTTCGGAAGATTACACTGGACACAGACCGCTTGATACCTACCCTTGTAAAACCCTAAAAATGATTTTTTACTAATCTAAGGAATAAAGTCTTTTCTCGAGAGCAACACATAAATAACTAAATAACAAACAAGTGTCAAAACCACTGTCAAAACATTGAGTTTTTAGACTTGTCAAATTATTGTCAAAAATAAATTAAAAATGATTTTAATCGTAAGCACTAAAGAGTATTGTTATCAACTTCGAAGAAAATCACCCCCGGAATATTTTTGTACTCCTTTTTTACCCCCTCAGGAGATACATTTCAATAAAATTAAATACACAATTTTCTTTATTTATTTTAAATAATTAAATAATGTTTATGCAAAATTTAAAGTAGATCAGACCAAGGAATCACAATTTCCCATACAAACTTTGCACCCCTTTTTCACCCCCTTAGGGGTAGAATTTTGAAAAATCTTTCTTATCGGATCCCTCCGTTATACAGAGAACACAGCCTCCAAGTTTCAAGTCTCTACGATCAGCGGTTTAGGCTGTGGGTTGATCCATCAGTCAGTGAATCATTCAGGACAAAGCATTTTATAATTATAGATTATTTCTATCCTAGTTTACTCTCCAAGTGATGCTGAGTCAAATAAAAAAAGCCCCATCAAAGTCGGTCCAGTAGATTCTGAGATTAGCTCGAACAAACAGACAGAAAGACAGACAGACAGACAGACAGACAGACAAAAAATTCAAAAAAAATATTTTTGGTATCTATTACGTGTAAATTGCATTGAGGGGGCCCTCAATGCAATTTTTTTTTTAAATATGCAATGTACAGAATTCACCTACTTTACAGTTTTATTATATGTATATATATAGATAATTAATAAGTAATCTTTCGGAGCAAAAGCACTAAACTTGATTTGCATACAACTTCACGCAAACTCAAATTATGTCATTTTAAAATTTACTGGAACTGAGCGTATGTAATTTTAATCGTTTGATTATTAAATTATATCTTTATATTTATGATACAATAAGATCATTGCCAAAGGTACATGATGGCAATAACCAAAAGCTTATCTGATTGAGCTTTGAAGCCAAGATTGTCTCCTGAAAGTTGTAGATATGGCATAACTTTCAGGAGACAATCTTGGCTTTTTGGAGATCAATGTGTAAAACTAATAGGTAAAGCTACTTTTGGAGCTTATGTCAATCACAAAGCACCCATCAATGCCTATTTTGGTTGATGCGCTATAATAAGTTACTTCGAATTTATGTAATTTGTTTGTAAAGAAGACCATATTAAGCCATACTTAAAAACGGCTCTATAACACTCATACTCATAATATTATCTATATTACGTGAACTGTCGTAAAATTGTACCTACTTGGTTATTAGAGAAGCTAGTTTAAGTTTCAAATAGTCAAACAGTAAAAGTGAGGTGTTAGACTTTCTTTGGTTTATTTATAAGGAAATCGTGTTAGAAGTGGCGATGTTATCGGTTCTTAGATATCTTTTCGATGATGTTGCAAAACTGAAGAATGATTCTGTTAGTCTGGTATTGGTACTTTCCCGTGATCTTTCAAGTTGTATTTTTTAAAGAATGCCAGTGTTTTTTTCGTGTCAAATATAGGATGCCTAGTTCACACTACTAATTCTTTCTTTCGAAATGGCCAGTTAGGTCGGATTTTTCGTACTGAACGCTGGAGTTGATTTTGCATTTGAAAGCAATTCTTTTCGACGCGTTAATTGAACCTGCGTAGGTATTTTGAATACCAACCTTTACCTACCTTAAGTAGAAAAGTTTTATTTGCATAAGACATGGTAATACAGTGGCCTTATTGAATTAATAAATGTAACATGTATGTTGCATCGTTCCCTGATTAAGCCATCATTCTTATGTCGATTCTAAACTTTGTAACGTATCAGTATCCGTGACTGATATTTAAGTAAGCTACCTTAAAGAGAGGTCGAACATTAAAGAGTCCCTACTCCTGTGGCCCTACAGTTTTGCCATTTTGAGGACATGCAAAATTATCGTTCAGCAGAGGATGTCTACAGCATTACTATAACCTATAGATCCAAGACCAAACTCACCGGGCAGGTCATCAACGCACAGCTCCCTGTCCTCCCTGAACAGTGGCGCGCGCTGTGGACAAGCGCACGCGCATTCCCCAACATCGCTAGCGCCCGCTGCGCTCATGCCCGCGCCGTGTTCTGCGCATTGCGCTGGGCTGCATTCTTCGCCTGAAACAAGAAAAAAGTTGGCAAGGGTTGTGTTTTTGGAGTTCATAAAGGAAGTTTTCGACAGACACCATTGGACACGATCATTTTATCGAAACCGATATTTTCGAAACCGATTTTATCGAAAGAAATTTCAGGGAAGAATAGAAAGAAGGATGTGAGGAAGACCAAGAATAAGCTATATGGAGCAAATAAAGCAAATATTTAAATGTCGTATCGTATCAGGAGGACAAGAGAATGGCAGAAAACCGAAAAAAGGTAGAAAAAATTTCACCGACAAGAGCTAAGCTCTTAAATTTGATAATGATTATGAAAGGTGTGTTGCGTATGCCAGTGCTAGTGGAACACACGTTTCAATAACGAGTGATGAAAACAGCTAAGTCGCGACGCGGCGACAGCTATTACTACCTGCGCTTAGAAGCGCGACAGATATTGTTCGCCAACGCTAGCGTCGCAAACAGCAGAGCTCAGTGGTGCGGCGACCAAGCTAACTTTTACTGGCATACATAATCGCACAGAGACAATGCAATGCAAGCCCGCGCTAGTGCCATGCATAGTCATACATATAAGCGCGGTTGCCATGACGCCAGCGCTAGTCACACAGCAGCAGCAGCTCACCTGTGAGCGTGAACACGTCTCCGGTGTCGCGGCGGGCCAGGTCGCCGAGGCGCGCGGCCGCGGCGGTCACGCACAGCAGCAGCAGCGCGGCGGCCATGCTAGCCCGCGCCGCCTGCGCCGCTCCCCTCGGGCTCGCGCATTGCGGACGACACCTAAAAATATTTTTTTTTATTTCCAAAAAAGTAAAAAATATATTTAAATATCAAGTTAATTTTGAAATGACTCGATATTTTTTTTTTAACTAAGATTAATAGTAGTTATATCGCACAATAATAGTTTTATCGTACAGAATTATTTACTGTTCTACCTACCAAGATAATTCATGAGTCAAAAAAAGTATACCGACCATAAATGCCACAAGGATTTTCGACCAAGTTGCGGAAATTCAGTTACTAAAAATGATAGGTCCTAGTTATCTCCACGTAACAATAGATACTTATTTGGTACCCAAGTACCTAGCCTACCTTTTTAACTGCCGATGTTCATATGAGTAGTAAATTATAGTAAGGTAAATAAAAGTTACTAAACTCGAAACATACAGACCGTAACAAGCGGTAAGGGTCAACTAATTTGACAAACATTGTCTTTCCACAGACAAAACACGTATGTTTTCGAATTAAAACGCAGACAACACATGCCACGCTATGATCGCTCAACATAATTCCTCTGAAACTCATGCGCATCTAATAGTCCAATTGTTACCTAATAGACGATATTAAAATTACATTTGTATGACATATGAATGAAAGTTGTTCCGAGTGAAAATAGCAGATAAAAATAGAGTGAAAGCCTGCACTTGGATGCAAAAATTCATAAGCATTGTTCAATGTTCGATTTCACTTAGTTCACATGATTTCCTAAGGCGCTAGTAGTTTATAGCCTTCGAGAAAACTGATAACAGATAATTATGACTGTAATTTGGACCTTATCTCTTAAGACAAAGGGAGATATCTCACTCGTAAGGGATCGCAAACCTTTTCTCACGAGTGTTCTGAAATTAACTTAGGGTTTTTATACACGTCTTTATCTTTTTGTAAAAACCGCAAGTTCTAATCAGTAATTAAATAATTTTATGCGTTTTGTGCACAATTGCTGACCTTACTTTATGTGGGTAGGTATTTACTTATTATAAGTTTAAATATGCTGACCTGTCTATTTCGCCTTTAATAAAGAGCATTGGTATTAAATAAGTTATCGCATCATCATCTAGTAATCACACAAAAGTAACTTGTGTGTATGTTCTATTCCAATTACATCTGTCGGATTTCACTTCCTAAACTATTATATCTTCTGTGCCATAAGTCCGAAATGTTGGCCTTCCCTGCTTTATGTCGTTACGCTTCAATGTTCGATACCTCACGATTTTGGAGGCACGCGTCAACTGTTTACATTCGTTGCGTGTTTCCGCGCCCAACATCTTTTGGTAGGCGAAGTTTGCCTAACTGTTAGTTCAAACAACACTTCACAGCCAACAACGGTTTAAAATATTATTTAAGTGACAATGTCTTACGGTGTAATGACATTGACAAACTCACGCAGTGGTGGGCCGGACCCCCAGCTTGTAGTCAATCAATTCTCAGAATATCTGTTTCTAGTCTTCAGTATTCGCGCCACTTTGAAATATAGCCGGTCATATCTCCGAGCGATTGATGACTTTCCATATACACGTTTACGAACTAGGTAGGTACAGCCGTAATCGTAATGAATGCATTTAGGAACTAATCGGTTTGACCATTTTATATAAACACGTCGAGCGTGCGTATATTTTTGATATTTATCACTCGGGAAACGGACTATTGTGTTTGTATATTTTGGCTCGAACAAAGGCCACACAAGTTTCATTTAAGTTTTACAGCTTGTCATTGGCTCAGGAGTATCGTTTTCCGTATGGAAACGGTGATTTGTGGCGTAAGCTCCGTAGTTTGAGGGCGAACTGCAAAACGGGAGGGCAAAGAATTAATAACTTAGAACCGTTCTTGATAATAGAAAAGCATTGTTTCTGCATTACGAAGCTTGGTCGAGAGGCCCAGTTTGCTAAGGTTAAAGTCAAAGCATTTATGTTTTAATGTGCTCGATCGAGTCGCGAGCCTCACGAAAACGATGTGTTATTTATAAGACAGACTATAAAACTTAATTCTTCATCACGCCTAAATTGCCTGGATATTGTTATACAGTTCGGTTTATTGCTGTTGCTATTGATAACAATATGGCCGTTTGAAATTAAATGGCTTTATAAGAATTCAATTTAGAATGCATAGTGTACGAATGGAATCAATTTAAATGTGATTTGAAGGCTGAAATCACTGGCTAACAATGTATTGGAGCCTTTGTGTCTATCTAACGAAGGTATATGGTTGCCATCTAACTGGCACAGTAGCCTTAAAACGTTCAATATATTTCACGTTCTTCTATGATGGATACAACGTAAAATAAGCATTGATTAGTATTTAATGTCCTTAGATGAGGATATCTGTGCGCACTTGATGATAGAGTGACTAATGAAAGCTGACCACAGAAAAGAGCGGCAATTTCAAAAAAAGAAAAGTTAGCTCTTTATTTCATAGACAAAAATGCTATAAATACCTAAAAAAAACTGCCCAATTTTGTTAAAATAATTTGCAATTCTCTTTTAGGTATAAGAAGCATTTTTGTCTAAGAAATATAGAGAAAACTTTTCTTTTTTTGAAATTGCCGCTCTTTTCTGTGGTCAGCTTTCATTAGTCAAACTCTAACAATATGTTTCTCCTACAAATCCCTTGGTTACCAGCTGATAAATCAGATCTAGTATGTAGGACTTTAAATCAATTACTATCTAAGCATCGCATCCGGGGCGGGACGCGGCAGCTCCCTGACGCTACGCATACGCATCCTATATATTGAATCCACAGATCGGATCTCGGAACAGTTGTTTGTCTCGGTATCGAATGGAAAGAAGCGACAATGCAGATTTATTTCTTAAATTTCAGCTGAGCTGATTTTAAGCAGGAGAAGAAGTTAATATCCCCAGCCAGATATCATCATCATTATCAGCTAAATGACGTCAACTGAACTGATACTGAATATAAGGCTTTCCTTCCAAACTATGATTAGGTTTAATTTCAAGTCATTCATTCATGCCATTTTGTTAAAGGTTAATGCTCAAGAAATTGGATAGGAGGTACAAATCAGATTTGACCATACAAATTTTATCAAAACGAAAGAATTTGTGTGTAAACACGCTTCCGATCACATAGATACCTCTCAAGAATCATTACACGTATTTACATTATCCAGTATTCAAATGCGTTAGCCTCATCGGCACATCAGTCAGACGCACAATATCCATTAGGTCATCTCTTGCGCAGATTGAATCCATGACAGCCAGTTATAGCCCTTAAGATGCAATCGCTCCGCCTATTCTAACGTTAGTATTCCATTAGTTAGTATTGAGTTTAACAGTAGTGTAAATTGGTCCAAAAGAAGCTTTCAACTAAGCAGTTCTTTGTGCTGTAAGAATCTCCCTAAGTTTTGAGTGCTTAAAATATTACAAATTCCCTTGAGCGTGCGTTAAAGAAGGGCTAGTCTAGATATGCAAGAGTAACTGATATTCATGCAAGGGTAAGTAGTGGAATATTTATCTGGTTTTGGAGATGTTGATGTGGCTACTTAAAAACTGGTTAAGGTTGTGGTTGTCACTGCGCTCAGAGATAGTTTAATTGCCGTGAGTAAATTGACTAGGTACTCATAGCTCGTAGCTGCTATTATTTCACACTTTTTTCCACATTTTTGTTTGATTTATTAAGTATTCTATTGTCACCATAATAACACAATACACCAAACTACGGAAACACTTTTTTGTTTTGCCACTGGTGGGATAATATCTCATTAGATATTACAAGAGATCAAGTAATTAATAAGTTCATTATCGTCTTTATTTAAAGTAGGAAGATCAATGGACAGCATCATTTGTGTTGTAGATGAAATGGGAGGTCTTAATTTTGATTTTGCAGAGATGACTTACGTATCTATAAGTACCTTTCTTACTTTGCATACATTTGTTTTGTTAATAATAAGTATTTGGGTTTAACAGTAGAATCAGTAGCTGAGGTTCTAAGCCCTAGGCACCGGGCACCGGTGAGACTGGTTTAGCGCAGTGGTTCCTAATCTAAAGCGATCGTATAAAATCATTAGGTAGGTACTATACTTTTATTTTATAGCATCATTATACTAAAGTTTGTTAACTATCCAGTGTACGTGGTTATTTTGATCCTTCGGCCTAAAGAAAGACGCTAAAGTTGTTATGAGAATTTTAGAAGCTCAAGAAAATTTCACTGTTTGTTCCCATCGATTTCGGTAAGAGCGGCTTATCTCAATATAGATCAGTGTGCACAGGATATAACTGGTGTGTCAAAGGCAGCAGTGGTTTGAGAGTCACTGCCCAACTCTATTTAGTTGCCGAGGCGTTTCCTGGCGCAGTCGACGCTAATGACAGACGGTGAAGGTTCGGTGTCGGTTCCGCCGCTCAGGGCGCTTGGTGTGGGTCCTCCGCCACAGCTGTTAGCGGATCTTCAGCCAAAGGGCATTTGTTTACCTAAGCTGCACCGCTGATAATAGTTTTGATTGTCTATGACACTCGATTTAGGTACAACCTACTCGTACTACATAAAGAAAAAGAGCACAAATTAGAAGTTCACTGAACATAGCACAAGACTACATCCCATAAATCCAAAAAATTAGGACAGATGATTTCTCTGCTGCCTTAAAAGCCCAAACATCACGACAGACCATTACCAATTTGCAATGGTAAATAATTTGCGATATTTCCTTGGCAGAAACATTTTTTGAGCCAACGAACGTCAGGCAGAATGACATAAAAAGGATCTATAATAATTATCCGCCATACTCGAGGACACACAACATCATTGGCAAGCACAGTAGTTAAACGTCTAGCTTAATGCGTTCCTCCGTTTCTGTAAGTGTCAGGTGTCTCATGATGAGCTGCCTGCTTATTAAGACAACGTGCCATTACATTTCCGGATTGATTAGTGCTCTTGAGCATTTCTTGGGATACTTGTACAAGCCCTCTGGGATCATGCGAAGGACAATTATTATCTCCCACGATTCTGTGCCACGACGACTAGTTTACGGGACTAGTACCTAAACTAGTAACTTCATGGTATGCAAATATTTTGAGGACAGTGCAATGATAATTTAGGTGTTCTCAAGCTTAATCGAATTCTTAAAAAGTATAGATACCTTCGAACGAATTCATAAAACGAATCTTTACTGTCAAGACATCTATGATCTTAGGCATTTAAGTTTATCAGTTTATAATATAGAAACACCCAGTTATTTACTGCCTGGACTTGGTAGCTTCATCAGAGGAAGTAGGTATTCGTTACACGCACGTCTACCGATTAGAAGTTTACTTTGTATCAAGCACTTAGTCTTAGGTAATGATGCTATAATAGTTGCCTCAACGTTATAATAATTATAAATTGTGCTTGGCAGTTAATGTTTTAATATAAACTTTATGAAACATCATAATCATAATCCTACATAGGATGGATATGCAAAAACATGGTACCAACAACAAATGTAAAGGGTATCTCTATCTTCTAAGCGTGAGATAAAGTGATAGCATTTATTCAATATTAATTATGAAAATCAGAACAACGGTAGATTGTTTTGGCCCTAATTGTAATGCCATAAAATTATGAATTTTATTCGTACACGCTGTTTCGTACTATGTACTTATATCATTTCCATTTTTATCTTTGTTATTTAACTTATTAAGTTCACTTGGGTACATTATCATAAATGAAAGTGATTACCGCATTCCATAACTTCGGCTAATATAATATTTTGGGATGAAGAGTGCGGTAACTACTATGTTTATAGAAAGTTGCGTAAAGTCATGTTCTTAATCAAAAACAAGATTAATCTTGAAAACCAACTGAATTGTGTCATGCATCTCGGTGTCATAATGTTATTGATCTAATTTGTCAATATCTTTACAAGTCAGGTGCGCCTGCGTCCATTAGATGTGAGTTAGCTACGCATTTCGAACCAGCTAATGCACTCGCCTATCTGTTAATGAACATGGGGGCTCCTGAGCCTAGGTGTAATTAGCAACCAGCAAACATTAGTGGGCCATGCACATGGAAGTTAACAAATGCCTCACATCTGATTGATTGCTTTCAATTTTTGAAATTGTAACTTAAGTAGTGCAAGCTGCGTTAAAATTGCAGTTGTAAGTAAGTAATTTGTAAAATGTATTCAGAGTTAACTGAAAAATCTTGCTTAGTAAGTATATTATCGAATTGAGGGTTAATTAGTATTCAGGTTATTCAGAGTAGAACTTAATTAATTAATTAAATTTTAATGTTTATTAATTAGCATCTTAACCGTGGTGCATGATTGTAAGCAATTGTGAGGCTTATGACTATACAAAAAACAAATGTTGGTCTTGCTTATAAATATTAAATCATAAACATAGTGTGACTGAACATAGTGTTTATTAATTTTTGTTGAGTCTAATTTAATGATTGTGGAATTTAATTAGATCTTTCTATCGTAAAATCTTTAATCTACATAGGAGTTCATCAGGGGTCAACTTTTGGACCCATGTAATTTGCAAAAAATACTTAATAATGCTTCTTCTCGTATTTGCTAATGCTTTATTGTTTGTTTATTAAGATTTGTATCTCATAAGTACGTTAGTTAAGTAGACCCCATAAAGTTAGAAATTATTAGCGGCAAAAAATTGGGGCACATCGATGCGAGAATAATAATTGATGATGGTGCAAGAACTCTATTAGCTTCAGATTTGCGGAGAAAGCCGATTAATGGTGTAGTACACTGCCAATGTCGGTTATTAACACTGAATATTAATGATGGTATGTTATATCGTGAATCGGCCACCCAGAGACCTCATACGAATGACGATATAATCATGTTTTGATTGGAGTATAGTTGAAAGGCTCACCAAAAGTCATTATATGGTAGCCATATTGTACGGTATCAAGGGTGAGGTTCACTAGACCGGATGCATTAATATAATTTCTTATGGGGCTAATGATAGCTTATTAATTACATCGTATTTTACGTTGTTATGTTCAATCTGCCGTTGATAGGGCTTTCTTTGTAGCTTGTAAAGGGATCGTATGTGGTGGAACTTTAATGAGATGTTAAAACAAAGGTCCATAAGGTATCGTTAACGTCGTCATATTCATCAGCACATATAAAACGTTATTTGAACTTTCATTTAGAAAGACGTAGTGAGCTTCTAAGAGTATAACGCTATTATCTTAGACGGAAAATCAAAATAGCATTCTTAAGAAATCAATTTAGGAAAAATTACATATTTTTAACTTTTATTTTCGTTGTTTTAAGAAGCGACACCAGGATCTTATATTTACAGGCATAGTTTCACTTACTTGGAGGTCAAAACCTGCAGGCTGAGCAAATATTATGTGTAAAAGTCTTCAGTACTAACTATTGCGCAGCATGACTAATGAGGCCCTCCAAACATCGCAGATGCCGCACAAAGCTACGCAAATATTAGCCATCATGGCTCAGGCTTCTGTGGACATGGGATTCCCTTGTACAGAATATCTCGAACGTGAAAATATGTTTATTGCAATTCTGAGAACGATATTCGTACGCACTTCTATGTCAAATTCGAGTTATTGGTATAAGTTGATTCTTGTCCGAGATGCTGATGCTCACTGTAGTTTGAGATAGTATCGAATCGCACCTATTACATTTGCTTTTGCTATTAAGATTCATACATATTCAGGTTTAGCTTTGTGCTCTTGCTTAGTCGTTGTTAGTAACTATTTAATCTTATGAATAGCTAGTAGCGCATCGAATTCTTGACATTGCTTTTTTGGCTATTTCTGTTCTTAGTTTTTCAGATTGATGCCATCGACACATCGCCTCGTAATGTTCAGAGCCAATTGTGGACATCAATCATCGTTATATCATCGACGCAATATCATAGTGATTAATCGGTAAGCTATAAATAGGCATTTCTATTTTGAGCTTCCATGTGTAAAGAATAGATTTGCCGCCGTGTTAGCTTTTCGACAATGGCCCAATCAACACAATCAAAAACGTCATTTATCAAAGCAGAGCATATACCGTATATTGAAGAAAGAATTAGGGAAATCTAATCTTAAGGTTATCGAACTATTCAGTGAAGATTGTAATCGATATTACACCTGTTAGTCAGTGAGGTTAATATTTGAAGAGTGTTTGATATCAAAAACCATACACGTGCTTTAGGTATCCACGACACAGTTTTGTTTCTTGGAAATCATTCGATTTTTTTTCGTAAGATTTGTCAGATTTTATCTCATTTCCATCTTCATTTACACCGCACAACTTTTTTGCTTTTTTTTTAATTTATTTGAATTAGTTTAAAATCTTTAGTGTTTCTGAGTACCTGCCTACCTATCTAAATGTAAAGCAAATCGATCACCCTTCTCTTTAAGGAAGTTCTTAATTATTAAACCGACAATTTACTAGTATGTTTAACTTAGACCTACACGATAAATCTGTTTGCGCGCGCATTCAATAGAGATGAGCCGTCACTGATTTGCTCGATTTGCCCACGGACAACATTATTTTCCAATTCGACGTGAATAGCTCAAATACTTGTAAAAATTGGTTGAACGCAACTTTTAAAAGACGCACGCGCCACTCTGGTAAGCAAATGTTTTGACAGCACTCTCATTTCAATACCATATTCGGTGTTTTAAGTCGTTGTTTGTATTAAAACATTGGACGAAAAACTAGCAGGGATCGGCAACCTTTCTTTTTGTTTTTAAAATGTGCTTGTGGCCTATTATTTAGAAAACAATCTTATTTAGATCTAGTTAGATCAAAAACTGAACTTTTAAATCATTTGATCCATTTTAGAATACCTACGTATGTTTAAACTCATTAAAAATGCTATTGTCGTTAGCAATACTAAAAAACAAACCTGGTACTATGTGGTAAATAATTGATTTTGAAAGCTTGTCTTAGAAAAGGTAGGTAGGTACTTACTTCGAAAAAAATTGGTTTTTCTAAAAGAAAATCGATCGAGAAAACGAAAGGTTGTCTATTATTATATGGTACTAAAAAGCGATGAAGAAATGCTGAAAAATCTATTTAATATATCTTTCTATCAAAAAATTAAACTGTTTACTACCCCAGACTCTATTTGGATTCCACAGATTGTAACGCACCATTAGCTACGACTACTAGACGGTCTATCAGAGTTTTTTTTTCGGTTAGTCGGACGACTATCGTCCCCAAGTGGCAGTATGGCAAACAATGTCGGACAGTAGGTACTGTCGCTTGCTTGCTTTGATGAAAAATGCCGCTTGACTTGATGAAGTTGTACAGTTTATATGTCGCAGTCAGTTGATTTATCATTGCTTTAATAATACAGGGTGCAATACATTTTTTTATTCGTGTCGGTTCAATTTCTGGAAATAGAAAGCGTACTCTCAAAAATCTACGAATGCAGTACTTAACGTACGATAAAGCTTAGAGTATAATTTTCGGATTCAATGAGCCTGATTCTAGTGATACTAAAACTTGAGTAAATGTCGCTTTCTCTTCTAAATAAACGAAAAGAGATAGGCTAGAGACGTCAAACTAAACAGATGCCAGTTGCAAAATAAAATACAAATCAAGAAGTTATCAAAAGGTTGCTACTAAATTGTCTATGGACTGCACTAAACCATGCATTTTTTTCCGAGCAACTGACAGCTGTTTAGTTTGGCGTTTAAAAATCATTGTAGTCTGTCTCTTTTCATTTTAGAAGTATCACTAGAATCAGTCCCAATATTCACAGAACCTACTTTCCCTCCGTCTAGCCCGGGTAACGTTCCGAAATGCCCCCTTGTTATCAAGATTGTGAAAAATATATGATAACAAACTACAGTTGTCCTACTTAATATTTGCTCGGCAGCAAACAAGAATTTCGTTATCAAATCAGGGTATCACGACTTTACAAGTGCCAAATGTGATCCATGACCGAACCGACATTCTTAAGGAAGCTGTCAAACAGGTGTTTTACACCAAAATAAATATATCTGGCTGTAGTAAGTAGGTTTTTGGTAATCAGTGTATGTTATCTAAGTAATAAACTTTATTTGTCGAATTTGTACCAAGTCGACTACTTTCTTTACTTTCTTCCTTTTAATGCGTTAAAAAATTGACGTCTTATGTAAAAATCTAACGCAACTTCGTAAACGGACGTGAACTAGATCACGAGTTTTACGAATGGACAGATAAATTTGGGACTAATTTATTATTTCAAGATTTTTCAATTCTAGTAGAGCAACTTACCCTTCATATGTACCGAAGGCTTTTTAAATTTGAATACTTTGTTTTTTTTAAGACATTTCGGCCACTCTACCTCGGCACTTTACACTTGCGCAACTGCAGTACTTACCTACCGCGTAAGATGCAACCTTTTTAATGACTCCACTTTTAGTTGCAAGTACCTACTCGCGCTTACAATTACCTTTTATGCACCTCAGTATTGGCGAAAGATATTGAACTCTTTTATACAGGTTGTCCTAGCATAGAAACAGCATGGTAGTCTCATTTGTGCATAGTAACATAGTAACCTATTTTATTCCATTCTGTTAACGGTTTGCGATATGTCAAAATTCAATAACAAGCTTAAAAGTTATTATTTATGTGCGTGGTTTGATTGGATAGTGTTTTTAAGTATTCTCCAGAGTAATTACTTTTTGTATTAGTTAAATTTCTAAAAGATGGGATTCCGGCATAATAATGATACTTAACATTTTATTATTTACCTAAAAACTTATAATTAAGAAGGAAAAACAGCTGATGATATGCGAATGGCTATAATATCTTCATTATTATTAAAATCTCGCAATTGCGCTAGTCAATGTGTAGGTACAGAAGATGGACTCAATGCATAAATAATTATCTGCCAATCCATGCTCTTAGTCATGCGGCAATTCAATGAGTACAGTACAAAATTACTCATTGATTAATTTAAAAACTTAACGTGTTCATCAGTTGGCTACCGAAAATTTAATGTCAACAAGGCATTGAACTACTATTACTAGCGTATAGAACTGACATCACGAACAAATTTTGTGCTCCCTAAATTGATGGTCCGGTCATCAACTCGTAGTACAAATCATGATTCGAAATTCAAATTTTCAAAGAAAACGTCACAATCTTGTCGTCGTTTTTGCGACACATTTTTTGCTTGGCATAGCTTCTCTATACGTAGTAGTAACAACTCACTGCAACAAGGTAAAAATCATAAAATTGTTAAAAAAGAAAACGATAAAAAAGACATGCATCGGTAACACATTGCTTTGTCATTGTTGTTTTTAGTACACCATATATAACAGTCGTCCTCCCATTTAGAATGCGTACCAATCCACAAAGGCAGTTGATTTGGCGACAGCTAATTAGGCTCGATCGAATCATTTGATATCTGCTCGGCTCCTTAAAATATCAATAAAAAGGTCCCGAACCATAAAGTTTAACGACGATATAATATTGAAATTGAATCGAGAAGAGGTTAATATGTATACATACAGAAGTGTTCACAAAAATCCAAAAAGTTTATAATTCATTTATTGCTTCCTTTTTTAAAATTCCTAGCTAATAAGAGATAGCTACCAATTATAGCTATAAATATTATAGGTAAGAAGGCTGATTTATTTCAGGTTAAAACATAAGAATTACCTAATTAATCAACTTTTTGTATGTAAGTATTTGAGGCAGATTGGTTCATATTTTATAGACTAGTTGCAACTTTATACAAGAGTAAGTAGATATAAAAATTCAAGAGTGATAAATGGGCCTGTAAAATGAAATTTAAAATGTATCTATAAAGTAATGTTTTTTTTTAATTTACTACCTCGGAAGTTTGCTATTCTACCTGACAAACAACTTTGTCACAGGTGAAATTATAGATCCTATGTTGTAGAACAAGTTCGAACACATATAATTGCGGGAAGGTTGTTTCATACGTAATTATTATTTATCTCAGACTTTATCATATAGAAAAAGTTGTCCTTTTAATCTACGAACTATCTACCAAATCTACTGCCTTGCACTCTTGCCCATTTATATACATGGAAATATATGCGCCAGACACACCAATTGTCTTGGTTTCGAACTAAGATTTCCCTTGTGCTACGAATATAGACAGTGCCATCCACGAAGGCGCGCGGGCGACATTCGTTCTAATCGTCTTTAGGACACGTGTGCAAGCTTTTGCCAATATTTGTGAATATGATAATTAATATCTATAATATATTATAGTATAATCCATGACTCAGGTGTTAGTGCTCATCGCATAAACATTTGCCCCTTGCCGGTTCAAATCAGCGACCGCTGGCATAGTTAACAGAAGCGCTAACCACTACACAGTTTTAGCTTTAGAATTCGTCTTATATTATTTTGGCTTCCTCAATACTAAATTATTTACATACTACCTGTATGCCTTGCCACCACTGCTTGCCACAGTGATATTCATCCTTATCATTCAGGGATGTTTTAATCTGCTTTATGAAATAACTGTCACATTCAAGTGATCCAAAAACCTGCATTAGACGATTTTTTAAAAACTTCCACGTCATTCCATAGTTTTCTAAACCGTTAAAACAGCTTTGTCATCTGCACTTATGAAGTTAAACTGTAACTTTTACACACCTGCGTTGAAAGCGGGATCAAATTGAGGTGACCACAACAGTCTCGTAATGTTGGTGTTATTAGAATATCACTAAGTTTTGTAAGCGAGATGTAAAGTGCGGTAGACCATCAAGTATTATTAAATTTACACCCGTTATACTTGCTTCTTCTTTTTTGTAAATTATCAATAATTTAACACGACCGAGGTAGCAGTAAACGTGTACCTAAGTTAAACTTAAACCTTAGGGCCTGTTTCACAATCGATTAGAAAACACTTACCAGCGGATAATTCAAATATAGAACGTCATTTCGTACCTTTATAGTATCTGGCCTGGCTCATAACACTAATCGGAACTTGTCAAGACATTGAGAAAGAAGCCCTTGAACTCTTTAGATTATCTTCTATATATGGTAGGGCTCTGTTCTTCGAATCATGTTTCCATCGAAAATTCCAACTCCCACGATCGTTGACTCAAAATCTACTTCTTAATTAGCAGCCAATATTCACAAATCTGCGCAAACAAGAGAATTGATTGAGACAAAGCCCCAGAACTGACAGAAGGCATCTAACTGTTCGAATTAACCCTTTAATTAGACCTTTTTGTTAATTAGCAGTTGATAATTGAATGGGTACTTACTTACCTACCTAACTTATTTAGTGTCAGTACATGGCACTATAGTAAGTATCTTAAGATAGTCTGTTAGTTAAACAACTTAAGTAACCCGAGAATGAGTGGACGGATTTTCATGATTTTTACTTTGTTTAATTCATCTTGGCCCCGAATTGGATAATAAACATAACGGGGTTCGAAACAAAGTTCACTGGAACCTAGATAATAGAAAAAAAACTGTGGTTTTGTCGTTTTTGAGATTAAAAGATCAAAGGCATGATGATGATTACGAATGAGGTTGAAGGACGAAACTGTATATAAATACTGAACTAAGCGTTTTAACTATCATTCCAAAAGCAATCAAAATATAACGCATCACTGAACTTTAATAAATGTGTAACCCTAATCTTTCTGCGATATTCCCACGCAATAGCTCAAAATCAAATCAGCGTCATGTCTCAAAAGGAATCGCATTTATTGTGCTTTATCGGTGTTTAGAAGCCCGAAACTTGTAATTCATTTGGTAATGATCAATCACTATATTGCTTGTGGTACTTAGTCGGTACAAAGAATGACTTCATTGCAGGGTTGCCAGTTCTATTAAAAGTTTTTAAGTAGTTAGGTTGTTACCGTAGCATTTTAATAACTTATTTTTTACTAAGCAGTTTATTACCAGTTTTGTCTTATTGATAAGATTGGGATGATGTGTTGTAAGTAGGTGTATGAATAAGACTCGCAGCATAAGTATTTATTGATCTAACTTTACCAATCATACCTAAACGAAAAGTGGTTAGGCGCGAGCGATTTTAAACCGTACCTATTTCCTGGTTATTATTATTTACTTCACTGCGACGAAGTCTTTATGAAGTGTGTAGGATTTACTTGAACCAAAAGGTTTTGAAAGTGACAACCCTACGATACTTATTAACTGCAATCAATCAATCGGATCCAATTTGTGGTCTCACGCAGCCATCAGCCATAATTGGGAATTAGTCGCAATTAATAACTCAACTAACACTTACTGTCAATATTATTGATATTGACATCACGAATATTAAATTAGAAGGAAATTAAAATTTTAAGACCACGGATGGACTTAGAAGACTAATTGTTGTGTCTTAACATGGATCTAAGACGCAGTGTTAGGCCTGATTTCACGCTTGATCTGGAGCTCTATTTAGAATATGGCGTGTGATTTTCGTTCGAAAAGTAATGAAAAATCAACGAAAATGTTGCGAAATATAGACTTGAGCACTCGTAAAATTGAGCTTATTTTTTCCAAATCCCTCCTGTGTGGATTGCAACTGGATTTCATTCTAAAATATCACACGCCATCTTGACGCAAGTTATTAAAAAAATATAGAGCTCATGAACTACGTTTAAGAAGCTGTCACTGTTACATTTTTATGGCTGTGACATCGTATCAGCTCTCTAATTTTCTCTAAACAGAGTTCACAATCAATATTTTTAGTGAAATCAGCTCTTTTTTATGCCCAAATGACTTCAGTTTAGCATAGTATAGTCCACGCAAGCTCCGACCGTGACCTCTTAAAAAGTTATTCTATGAAGACTTATTTTAATCCCCCATTCAAACACAAGTCAGTATCATAACCATCTCATTATTGTGGTACTTAATAGCAAATATGACTCATCAAATTCATTTACATATAATTAAAACATAATCTGAATGGCTTCAATAAAAACACTCCAGCTGCGTATAATATTGATTCTCTAATAGTTTTGACATGTGAATAAGTATGTACTTAGCAATAAACATCTGTCTAATATATCACTTCATAGAAGACTCCGTGATTGATACGTAGAGACATTGCGTGGAAAAATATGCGAATCCTTTTTGGGACGTACCCACTTACTATGTAATACTAAAGTAATTTTAAGGATCCTGTAAGTAACAGATACAAATTTTGTATAGTTCGTAGCTGTATCTCTATTAGAAGCTATTTTAACTATGTATTACAAAGCACACCAAACCGAATCTTAATTAGAAGCCAATCTTGACACTGTCTCATATTTTGCGTTAGGTTATTATTTTCTACAGCACACCGTGTGAAAGCCGCCTCATCGTGACGTATCGTCGCTTGTCTAGTGATTGACTATTCGTCCTCCCTTATGCTAGAACATTTTGAGTTTTACGTACATAACAGTAAGGCATACTAAATGTCATTTTCATTTTCTCAAGCCCCCAAGATCAGAGGTTCCCATGCGGACTTCACAAGCACACGTGACTCACTGACAGTTGTCGGTGTGATAATAGTGATTGTTATTGAAATATCATCGATATTACATTTGTAAAACGACTTGGATATGTTTTCTCATGGTATCTATACAATTAATTTGTTAAAAATGAAGCGTTAACAAAGGGATAAGGCCCTTTAATCACGAAGTCAACAAGGTTAGGTCAACGTCTTAAGAGGAAAAGAGCTACAGTCGGTCAAACGTACGTCATATCGCTTATTATTTATAATTATTCTAAATTCTAAGGTATTCTTTATAAAGCTAATTAAATACTTAGTTTAAATCAGTTTTTCAAAAGATCGGAGTCACTTTGATGTAGATTGTTATGATACAGAGATCTTACCATTACTTATTACTACTTTCTACCTTAGTAGGGTTAAAGAACTTCTAAATAATTTAATTTGTTTAAAAAGGTTGTATAAAATAAAATAGTTGTTATTTAATGATCTAAAGTAGTCTAAACTCTTTAAAAGAAAGCCAAATTACCAATCAGGATTTGGTGTTATTTATGGCCCGTGACAGACATGTCTTTTATTTGGTTAATTAGAAGTTAAATAATTTAAGATAAATATCCCATTAACCCTCTTTTATGCGTGTTGGCGTGACGTCTCACCAATTACTTTTTAAGTGCCCTAATAAAAAATATCGGTAGTTGAACAGTTGTTGATTTTCGCAGTAGCAAATTTAATACTTTACCAATTTATTTACACTGATATAAAAAGATGGGTACTCGATACTTACGAGTAAGTAAGTATGTCATTAGAAAATCGATAACGACTTTTAGAAAATTAGAATGTGCTAATTTATTTTATATTATTTTAGCTGTAAATATAGAGGTAGGTTAATATAACAGGTCCTAATGTAAATGCTTATTTTAGGATACGATTTAGGCAAGAAGTCATTGCCACAGACATATACAGATGCACTTTGGTTTCTAGTATAGAGAATAGTAGACTTTTATTTAAGCTTATGTTCTATATTAAGCTTACACATAAGCATCGACATATCATTTCTGTCAGCAGCAAGATTCGTGCTTGCGACGTTTTATAAACGGAGTATACTTAATACAGTTTTTTTACTTTCTATTAAAAAAAATACAAGGTTCTTTAAAGTGTCACTTCGCTATCGCAATAGTTTACCACCAGCTGTTTAACATTAATTAATAAATAATAAAAATAAATAAACAGGAGTTCATGGAAGATTTATTTAACGATCTTCTTTGCAAAATAAGTAAGTATCCCGAATAAGGTAAACAGTTTTATTTCCTTTCGATAGTCTACTACATTTTTATTGAGATTTGGGCGTATTTTATTACCCTAACTTAAATGAGGATCGTTAAATTATTTTACGGTGTCATTACAAATAATATAAAAAACTGATTGTTTTTGGTTTAACGTGCGTTACCAGTTTGTTAAAATATATTTACGAGAGTACGTCGTACTTACTTTTATGTATCGCTTCAAATAAAATGTGGATCAGTACAAAATCAAAGGGCAACACAACGCAGCGCAATACAAATCCTACTTATACTATTATAAAGGCGAAAGTTTGTAAGTATGGATGTATGGATGTATGGATGTTTGTTACTCTTTCACGTGAAAACTACTGAATGGATTTGAATGAAACTTTACCACAATATAGCTTATACATCAGAATAACATATAGGCTACAATTTTTGAGGTTTCTAATGTGAGGTCGTAAAAAAACTAGACGGGACGAACCTGAAGTCCACGCGAACGAAGTCGCGGGCAAAAGCTATTTTAAAATAATTCAGTGTCAAGAGAGGCAGTTTAATAATTTTAGAGAAGAAGTTGAGATAATTTCTTAAAAACTTTTAACCATTACAAATAAGCGCCAACCAACGAATAATTCAGATATGGAACGTCGTTTTGTGTGAAGTAAGTATTGGGCACAAAACGCTATCCAAAGTTCAGATTCTAGCGTCAAGAGAACTTATTTCGTGTAGTAATTCCTGTGGTAATAGTATTATGAGTTTCACTGTTTTACCGAAAAAAAAACAACAATTATCATATTCACACATAAAAAGCTACCCAACCACTGTAAAAACTGTATTTTCTTAACATCACTTGACGCCACTTGTCATCATCTCATACAAACTGTTTCATATTCGAAATTCAAATTTCAAGGAATACTCCACAATCTCGTCGTTGTATTTGTGACACATTTTTTGCTTGGCATAACTTCTATAGTAATAACAACTTGCTGGGCCGAAGTAGCTAAGAATAAAACACGCTTCTCGTAATGTTTGTCACAATAACGATCGTTAAGTCCGGTCTTTTCTGTGACCCGGGCATATTTTGCCGTTTTTCTTTGTAAAAAATAATTTATGTCGTACCTAGTTTTTGGAACTCGCTATCAAAACGGTACGTGTTGTTTGTAACACCGCAATGCCTAGTATTTTAAAACAAGTACGAGTATGACCATAAAAGGCGTACAAACTAGAGTAAGTTTACAGCTGGCAAAATTTTAAATGGTATACGGAATGATGATTTAACTTGAGAACTTTGCTTCAATAGGTAAATTAAATACTACGTTATCATAATGTTTTGTAACTTTTGAGAATTCAGTAGGTAGGATACATATGTGGTCAAACCTGCCAGTGATTATAATATGTTCGTATAATGTTCCCTACTACAAAATGCTTCGGATCCGCAAAACGATTATCGTATTTCGTGGTAGACCTTCTGGCACCTACTTACTTACTCGAGGCGGAGAAATAGAATTGAATTTCATTCCAAATGAATTATTTAAGACGTATGTAATAAAATTATTTAACGATTATAATTTTCCGCGTGTTAATTGAAGAACAGTTAGGAGAATTATTAATTTTTCATCAAACATTCATGATGATATTTTACGATTCCACGCGATACTTAATGTGTAGATTTAGCAATTAGGTATAAACTGCGCGATGTATTAAACATTATATTGAAAAGTCGGCATTTATTGAAATTGCCGTTATGTTTTATGACGTTACGCTAAATTGATTGTTTTGAAATTATTGTTTAATGTGTGGGACAAGATGTAATCATAAAACAAACATGGACGTTAGCTAAAACAATTCGCGAAGGTAAACTTTACTACCTGCCTACGAGTAGGTACCTATTGGACCTTTTTATCAAATGTGTAGGTCATAACTTAGTAAATCATAGATACCTAGGTGTAGAGTGCACGCACTCTAGAGCTGGGACAATTTCTTCATAAAATAACGGATAACCACTTACAATTTTTTTTTACTACAAAACGTATAAATACCTACTCGTAGTTATAAAATGGGCAGGAATTGGAGAAAAAAGTGTTATTTCTCGGTTCTTATTCGCAAGTTTTTACTATATATTCCGAGTGAAATATTAAAATTCCGAAAGTAGTTAGGTACCTTGCTCCATTTAATATCTTTTTAAACTAAAATGAAAATTTCTTCTAAAGATGTAAATAACAATCAATCGTATAAAGATGCCAGCGCTGGTTGGTAAGACCAGTTGTCAGATTTTTATCTCGTCAGTATACTACGGTAATATCGTTTGTTTAACATTGTCTACAAACAAATAAAGGATTCATTATTTGGGTAAAGTTTAACGAAGTTGTGATAAAGGTGAAATAATTAAACTGAAGGAAAATGGAGAGGTTAAAAAAAAGAAATAGAAAAGAATGTAATGTACCTGTTTACCGAAGACTATGCGACCCAGATGCTGAAAAAAATTACTGACTAAAAATGAAAACTAAAATTCAGTCACATGCGGTACGGAAGAATGCTCGGTGTTTCATCCAATGCAACAAATACAGATATATTTATTTGCCTATAAGTAGGGTACAATACATGAAAATGCGGTCTTCAACTTCAAAATGTACCCAAATCGGCTCATTCGAGTCTTGGCAGATCTGCATCTTCCATTATATTTAAAGCTAGAGTAGTCTAGTCTTTAATGAACAAACAAGAGTCATAAGAAGTATCCTATTTGCTCTGGGGTTTTATGAAATCATTTGAAGCGTCTCTAGCAATCTTAAACAGCTTCGCCTTGCAGAGGGTTTAACGAAGATCATTATTGAAGAAAACCGTAAATCGCGACCTTAGACTTTCAAATATTCTGGAATCTTCGATAAAATCCATATGAGATCATTTGTATTCCATCCTACTCACGTCCGAACTATTTAAACAGTATGCACACACAAAACGTTCAATCGATGTAAAGCAGACAAACATCTAACAAGAAAACGGTCTTGTACCTATAATTTCATACAAAGCCTAACTATATGGAAATGTAGGTCTAACACACATACATGGTCTTACACATATGTATACATTTCGATAGTCTTTGTTGAACCTATTAAACACTCGTAAATTTGAAATGCCCTCATATTAAGGTTACTTATATAAATTAGTACTTAAAAACCCTAGGAATCCGTATAGGAGGTTGTGTTCGTACTTGCAGGGTAACTCAGTAAAGCCTAGTTTATTGAACTGAAAATGGCAGCAACTATAATTTTAATAACGCGAAACAAAGCGTGTATCAAAACAATTTAAAATACATTTGAATAAACAATATTTTTGCATTTACATAAATCGAAAACAACAAAGATGATTAACGTTTTAAACACACATCTTATTAGAATAAAAAGTTTGTTAACCCCGTTATTTGACTGTACAAAAAAAACTCAATCACAATAGTATTTATTAATCTCATCATCCTCTTTCTGCTATTGAATACAAAATCAAACATACTTACTTATTTATGATTTGCAAATCAATTTCTTTAAATGAAGAGGTCTGTCTGACTGATATTATGGTTCCGCTCAAATATTCTATGGATCAATTCCATTTCATGTGTGTTTTACAAATGTTTTCATTAATTTAGTTTTTACTTTTCAGCATTGGTCATTCATTCAAAATACGGATATTAATATAGGTACGATTGACGTTTCATGATTACATTATTTTGTTTTTCTTTGCCGCTTCAAATTGTTTTTATTTTATTTATCATGGAACTCTATTTAAACGGAGATCCATACGCGCGAGCCTCCATTCTATTATTAATAACAGGCTCGCAAATCTAATGAACACATTATGTATGATTCAGCTTGTAGTAATTTATTGTCAGACGTAAAAATGAAGCTTTGACAATGAACCTAAAAAAATTAAACGCCTAAGTGTGACGAACATGTGATTTTCTGTGCCTAATCGAACTTTAAACTATGATGATGGCTCAAATATTAATCTGTGCAAAATTTTACATGTTTGATTGTGGGCAGGTTCTGTAAAGTCTAATTATTTACCTATAAAAGAAATACTGATTCATTCTGAAGCTTACTTTTTATGTTTTGGAACCATGCCTTCATTTTTGAAAGACCTCACTTTAGATAATCTATACCAATAAAATGCTTTGTCCTGAATGACTGACTGACTGACTGATGGATCAACGCACAGCCTAAACCGCTGATTGTAGAGACCTGAAACTGGGAGGGTGTGTTCTTTGTATGACGAAGGGATCCGATAAGAAAGGATTTTTAGAAATTCCACCCCTAAGGGGGTCAAAAAGGGGTGCAAAGTTTGTATGGGACAACCAGATCCCTTGGTCCAATCTACTTCAAATTTTGCATACACATTCTTTTACAAAATTGACGGAAGATTTATTTTGTATTTTATTTAAATTCATCTCTTAAGGGGGTTAAAAAGGGGTGCAAAGTTATTATGGGGGTGATTTGCTTTGAATTTGATATCAATACTCTTTAGTGCTTACGATATTTTTTATTTTTGACAGTCATTTGACATATCTGAGACAGAATATTTGACACATGTTTGTTATTGATGTTGTTCGAGAAGAGATTTTATTCCTTAGAATAATAGTAAATAACATTTTTTGTGTTTAAACATCGTAGGTATCAAGCGGTCTGTGTCCAGAGTAGATTGCAGATCGTATGTTCATATTGTCGGTGGACATTCTACGCTGCTCCTGTGGTCGAAAGGTGTCCAATCTGGAACTTTTCTGCAAACTTTTCGTGGGGGACCTATGTTTAGCAGTGGACGGCTTTTGGATGTTGATGATGATGGTGGCGTGGATCTCTACATAGAATTGTTACTTTCAATTTACGATTGCTATTCAAGAAATTAGAGTAGGTATTCGCTATAACCAATAACCATAAACAAAGCTCAAATTCAAACTCTTAAGGTAGCGGGAGAAGACATGAGGGAATTTGCTTCTCTCACAGCCTGTATGTGACATGATGCTGTGTAAGCGCAGAGAGTAGCCTGGTCATTGTAGTACCCGAAATTAATATACGATTGACGATAGGGTACGAAGTATTTCCATTTCGTTGTAAAATAAAAAGATAATATCACTGTGTAAGTTTGACCATTAAACCGGGCTACGTGTTGTGTGTACATAAAATATAACATTTATCTGTACGCATTTCTTTGTATATATTTTAAAACTGGATGTTTTTGTTTGTTTGTTTGAACGCGCTACTCACAGGAACTATTGGTAAGGTTATATGAAGATAGCTAATTTACCGTGGAAGGCTATAGTTTAATGCGTATAGGCTTATAAATTTTCGCTACGATCTATGGGAACGGAGTTAAACTAAAACGCGCGTACGAAGTCGCGGGCGGGCCGCTAGTTTAAAATAAACATCGTTATTATGTAGTCACCTACATGGAGAGTCGTTTTTTAATTAAAAGTAATATGAAATATTTTTTGATATATTTTTTCAATTTACGATTACGTATCCAAAGTCATTATTCGTATAGCTAGATTAAGTCTAATTTAACTTTGCTCTATATCCCTAGATTGACTCCTAGATAATTCAGTGCACGTGTTTATATAGGATAATGTTATTTCAATTTCCCTAAACGGATCCAGACGACTAGTGCAATTACTGGATTCGATTCGCTCTTGAATTTATTTACGTGTTGTTATTAGGATTTGGTTTTCTGATTTGCTTACTATTGGTTTGAGTTCCCTTAAATGATATTTTTTGGTGTAACTTGCCTTTTGTGCTATCATAAAAGGCAAGTTCTTAGGCATAGTTTTCTATGTATAATAATGTATGTATTTACAAAAAAAAAAGAAGTATTTAAGTATGTTTATAACCGTTGTCTGGTTACCATAGTATAAGCTTTGCTTAGTTTGGGATGATGGCGCTGTGTGAAATGTCCAAGGATATTTATTTATTATTTATTATAGTTTAAAAACGAAGCTTAGGACTTAGCTGTAAGGTCAATAGGTAAGACAGTGTTTAGCCAACAATAGATAGATGGTGTGTGTACTCTTTCTATGGATAGAAGGTAGGTGTAAGTAGACATCGTGACAACTAGTACTCGTACCTAACCTTTTTAAAATAAATGATAAAGTTTGGTGCAGGCAAAAGTTTAAAAAAGAGAGGTAACTAAAAAAAAATAAGTGATAATAACTAAATACTAAAAGTCAGACTAACACGTCGTAGGTTTACTTGCGGTTCAAATATTCTTTTTGCAAGGTCTTTAGGAAACCGACGTAATTTCAACGTTATGTATCGTAATGGGTGAATTATCCGAAGATCATGTGCCGATTGGTCGTGCTCTTGAATTCGGTTACGTGTCGTTATTACAGTTCGGGTAACGGATGCGTGCGCCGAGCGCGATTTCAATATCTTGCAGTAGGGCTGCCTATATTGTAGTGGGAAAAAGAATATCAAACTTGAGCCGGAAACAGACAATGGACATTTATCGAGTTAGTGGACTTTTTGAGATGTAATGTAGCACGAGTTTTGGCTAAATTCTCTTACGGAAAATAATGCGTTTAATTGTAAGCACTACATTAGGGTTCACCATTCATCGACAGTGTACAATATCGCGAGAGAGATTATAATCTGACGGTTTTTATAATTTCACGGTGACAGAAATATTTAACATATGCTAAAGGAGAATGCCCACGATCGGACATCTACCAAATAACTACCTTTCTATTCAGTTACTTTGAAAACACTCCTTAAATCTAGACACATACAATGTTATTCTATCAAAATGTATTTTAATATTTAAAAGAAATTTTATAAACCTTGGAATCTATCGGCAACTGCATTTTATGATCATGATGGGCGATAATCTTATAACTAGTTATAAATAAGATATTATGAACGAACTATTTGGTATTCATTAAGTTAAACAGTAAGATGGATTTAAAAGTTAGGTCAAATAAATGCCATGTATTAGTTGGTGTGAAATATAATAAAAAATGAGGAGTATGCTCTTGCCGCAACTGGCCCCAATAAAACAACCTCTTTTATCAGACCTCAAACTAATCATTACAGATACAGAAATACATACTGCGAGTAAGTAGAATGTAAACGTCACTGCCTTTAATGTCGATTTTGAATAATTGATTTATTAAAAAAAAACGTGTAAGTACGCATTTCTAAAACCGATTACGGGCCATGATTTGTTATAATTTTATTTTAACGGTTCACTAAACACCTACGTCTTAATTTATTGTCCGGGGTATATATTTGACAGTGATTTGACTAATGACTACGGACTAGTGGCTGTAAATTAATCGTGATTTGAGCAATTGCTCCCGTGTAGTTTTTACGGTGTAATTGTGGGCACGTGTTGGCATTTAGGGGTCAGCGGTCAAGTATACGAACACTTGTTACTACCGATTGCTACTTACAGTTAAAAAATTTGGGCCACGCTCTTTTGTTAATACGGTAGCTGTCGTTAATTAATTGTAGTAAACTTACTATTAATTAATCTGTTCAGTATGAAAAATAGTGTCTGAGTAATTAAAATGTTCATTTTAATATCTGATTGTATTGATGTATTGTATAGTTAGGACATAATATATGTATTTTAAGGACGCGACGCGCATTTATAATTTGCGATTTTGAAATGTATATCTACGGAACTCCAAATAATTTTACATCTGCTTAGTGATTTCGTGAAAGTGATTAAATTATTAATTGTATACTTTTTTACGCGAGGTTACAAAAGCAAAAAACTGAATGCTTAAAGCCTAAAAAAGACGTTAATCTTATTAGATTACTAGTAACACTCAACTGCACATCAGATTACAAGAGATTCTTATACAGATGTGTCATGTTGTCGGAGGCTACAAATAGCGAATTTAAATTCGAAAGTGCGGGAATTTCAACCGTATTTCAACGTATTAGGAATGAAGATACATGTGTGACAGGTATTCAAATGTAAGTATATGGATTGAAAAGGATAACTTAATTGGGAAGTATGGAATACACCTGCTTCTATGCATTATAGAATTTAGATTTGAACACGTGAGACACAACTCTTTAGAGGACGGTTTTTTTTTAATATATACAAGTTTAACGTCCTTGGTCACAAATCCATACAGACAATCATCATTAATTAACATAAAAGTTCAATATTTACACGTTTCACTAAAACCAAACTAGACTAACTTAACCTAATGCATTGAAATGCGATGCTGGTTCGCATTTCAATGCTCAACAAGGGAGTTTAGCACGAGAATGGCGATCCGAATCAGAAGACTTTATTTCCCACTTTGTTTTCATTGTTTTCTTCAATAGCATAAATTATAATGACAATTCCAACACAAAACCACAATAATGTACTCGAAAAATAAAATGAAGAAACAAAATCCTTCTTCCTCTTTTCGTTTCCCGCGCTAATAAACTCTTTAGAGGACGGTGAGAGGCAACTGACAGTGTATTTTTTCTAAAAACCTGAATATGGGCATGAACGATTTATTATTATTTCTAAACACCATTAATAACATATGTCTATTTTTATTATTGCCAGATTTAGGGCCGGTTTCACCAGCGATATATAAGCACTAACCAAAGAAGAATTCATAAAATATGGAACGTCATTTCGTATGAAGTAGCGGAGAATAACGTCAAAGGGAACTTATTCAAACATTGTGAAACAGGAGCTTATTAACCATAATATCATAAGTGATTTGCTGAAGATAAATTTAGTTTACATAAGTAATTTGCTGTCATCTCCAAGATTACTATCTTATAAGTACTCGTATAATGTAATAGGAAACATTTTTGTTTGTTTGTGACGAGAAAATGAAGACTAACTCAAACGGAGGAAAACGGCGCCTTGAGCTCGAGCTAGACACGAGAACTTCTATTATTTTGTAAACTTAGGTCTAACTTTAAAACTCAACTCATTTTAAAACCATGGTACTTCCACCTCTTTGTAAAACCTAACGTCAATAATAAGGAAACATGTAACAATGTGTGCTTTGGCCGCCATAACACGAGATAATTGATGCACTATTGTACCGTGTTCTCTGAGTACCGTAAGGAAATTGCATAATAGTTCACCTGGGATCGATAAATACATCGATACATCACAAAAAATGGTCAAGAGTTAGCGCGTTGATGGTTCCGTATTCTATGTGTTTTGAGTTCCCCTAAAGGCTAGTTTTATGATACGTAGTAATGGTAAGGTTACGTTACCAGCGGTTGAATATTTAGAAGTAGTGTTTTAAAGAAAAACTACCTTAACCAATTGTCAGAATGGCTATTTAATGAGCATTGGCTACGGCGTTTTTTTTTTTCAAAACACTCAACTGTAAATATTTAACAGCTGGTAACGGAACTTTACCATTACTACGGATAAAAAAACTGACCCTAAGAGGTGTAGATTAGAAAAAAAACTTAATATTCTTTTCATTTACCTATTTTCTTTAGGTGGATTTGTAACTGACCTTATGCAATAAAGAGTTATCTTTACCTTAAGCCAGCAGCCCATTTCGGTAAACAAAAGAAAGTAAATGATTCCGAGCAAACTCTGCACTGTGGCTTTTACTGTCATTTAACAGAACACTTTGTTATCCCGACGCTCTCTTAAATAACACGACTAACTAGATAATTAAAATGTAATTAAACACATCTCAGTAGAATAGAAACAGCATGAATGAAACATTACATACGTTCACGTAGTAAACTGAATTGTCTATTTGTAAGTTAATAAATTAACACTATCTTAACGAGTGGCGGTACTCACGATACTAAAAAGGTGCTTTTACATAGCACGATCTTATTTTTAAATAGAGTACTTATTTTAACGCTTATAATCTTTTGTTAACACGTTCCGGGACACTATTCCAGACACAATAGATGTTTTATTGTTTTCACGCCTGTAGGCGTTCACTGTCCCGGAACGTTTTTAAGTTTTTTAACACATTTTGAAAGCCATAACTATCTCAATCTATTACATTATATTACGTTTATTCCTTTTCTTTATTACTTGCAAATTGTTAATGAGCTGAAAATTTATAACGTGTCTATTTTTATCGTGTTTTATAAACCGCAAGTTTGATTATTTATAAACATAAGTTAGTTACTTTTTGATACACAATCATGTTTTTTAAATTATTATTTTTATTATGTCTGTATTGTTGTGTGTCAAATAAATGTTTAATTCTTTCTTTCTTTCTTACTTGTAAGTAACTATTTGCATTAGTAGTCGTTCGGTGTAAACTAAATACAAACTAGATCTTTCAAAGCCCACGTGCCAACCAGCCCATCAATCAGGACTAATGGGCTAGATAGCCTAATGATATTCTGACTCGATCAAGATTTAGGGTGTGAATGAATGGAATTAAAATCTGGAGGTTTGCTATCGATACAGCTCTACTGAATGATTTATGGTTCGAATTTTGGTTGGCCCAAAATACAGTACATTTTTTTAATTTAGGGTTTGGACTTAAGCTGCACAATTTACTAGCTACTTACAGCAAGCATTAAATCGTTTTTTTAAATTAAAGTATACATTTTAGAAGGTTCAGTTGCCATGTCTTTACTTAATAAAGGTAAATAATATACCTAATCGTAAACGTAACATCGTTTTTTCGTATGGAGTTTGACATTTAAAGTATTAGACATGTTTTTCCTGTTAATTGTTTTTGTTAAGTAAAGTAAGATACTTAGTGCTGCCCAACTAAGACAAAATGAAGTTTCGACTTAGGTTAAAGTAACTTATTGAAATGGAAGCTTTAAAAAGTCCTATAGTCTTTATGTCCTCTCGCTAAAATAAGAAAAACATTTACGAGAAGTTATCCTCATGTATTAAGTTATGTTATACGTACGATGTGCACATCTACAACTAGCCGTATAATTGGATTCGTTAACAAGCGGGCTGTCAAAGTTTAACTTGTAAGTTAACAATGGATGGATTCAAAAGAAATTTTATTACAGCGAAGTAACTGCTCACCCAACAGTCCAATAGATCAATCATTGCAATTACTATTCAAATAACGAGATTAGTTTCCTGCAGATAACAATACATATTTTTTAAACTCTTATTATGTGTCATGTAATTTTATTAACGGTTTTTATATTGACATGAAGAGCACACGGCGGCGACTTTTGATCATCTTATTAATCCATCATGTTATATAGTATGACTGCCACTTATTTACATAAAAATACAGGGTGTCTTTGATTAAACGAGAAAGATATCCTCCCTCGGGTTGTAGATAGAAAATCTAAAAGAAGTGTCCTTTTACGATTAGTTTCTTGCCCTAGATGTATTAAAGTAAGTTATCCAACAGTAAAATGTAAAAAAACAATTATGCATTTTTTATAGAAATACAAACGTATTTATCTATACCTATAAAATGCTTTGTCCTGAACGACTGACTGACTGACTGACTGATGGATCAACGCACAGCCGAAACCGCTGATCGTAGAAACCTGAAACTGGGAGGGTATGTTCTTAGTATGACGTAGGGATCCGATAAGAAAGGATTTTTCGAAATTCTACCCCTAAGGGGGTCAAAAAGGGGTGCAAAGTTTGTATGGGACAACGTGATACCTTGGTCCAATCTACTTCAAATTTTGCATACACATTCTTTTACAGAATTGACGGAAGATTTATTTTGTATTTATTATAATTAATCTCCTAAGGGGGTGAAAAAGGGGTACAAAGTTATTCTGGGGGTGATTTTCTTCGAAGTTGATATCAATACTCTTTAGTGCTTACGACTATAATAAAATGATTGTTACTTATTTTGACAATAATTTGACAAGTCTGAAAACTCAATGTTTTGACACATGTTTGTTATTGATGTTGCTCTAGAGAACTAGAGAACAGACTTTATTCCTTGGAATACATATACATAGTTGGAATAGTATATAATCATTTCATCATGTGTAATCCTGCAATCTTCAGAAGGTCGTTTGTTCATATTGTTGGTGGACATCCTACGCTATACGCTGCTCCTGTGGTCGAAGTGTGTCCAATTTGGAACTTTTCTGCAAAGTTTTCGTGGGGGGTCTATGCTTAGCAGTGAACGGACTTTAGACAGACTTTAGACCCCTTAATGATGATGATGGGGTAGATTACATATAATGGTCTCTTTGAATTCACGTTTTGAATTCAAAATAGTAGAGTATTCGTATGACCATAAACAAAGCTCAAGTTCAAACTCTAAAGGTAGCGGAAGAAGACTTGAGGAAAATATGTAAGCGCAAGGAGTTGTCTTTCTTAGTAGTAGTACATATTTTCATTTCGTTGTAAAATATAAATATAATACCCCCAAACTTCCAGTTTGACCAGAATAAATGCCAAGCTACGTATTTTGTGTACATAAATTGGACAGTATTATGCAAAAGAGTGTCAAGTGACATATTGGTCATTTCGAGATAAACGCGTTTAAAGATTTTCAAGGTCGTCACTTTTAAAAATTGCTGTAACTTCGTATTTACACGGTTTACATGCCTGGAAATTGGCATAACTACAGAATGAGATGTATATTTTATGCATTTGATGTTCATTTGTGTGAATAATAATTATACAAGTAGATAAATGCAATTAAATAACTTGAAACCTTTTTGCATTAATAGGATATCGTTGCAAATAATATGCTAAAAGGTTTTAAAGTACTTTAAATCCTTTTTGCAAAACACTTAAGAATCCAATTAGTGTTAGTTTTATAGTCAAACAGTTTCAACGACATAGTTTTCTATATTCGAATGATTTCTTTATTTATATGTCATTTGTTTTATTTTGTAGGAGTTTATAAAAAGCGTTACTTTCAATAATTCTAACGTTATGGTGTATCCACACACTTTTACTGGATTTTTGCGATTCGTAATGTAATCTGCGTATTTTATGCATTTTGTAATACTTGATTATTAATCAATAGGCTGCCCATAGCGTAATCATCAGTATAAAATACAACTTCAGGTGATAGATTGATCAATCAATACCCCGGTAATCATAGCCCCGGCGATATATTAAAAAATATTATATTGTTTTCACTTTCTATGTACCCTATACTTCCAAAACCTCAGTAAATTGCTTCTTTTTGCAAGATTTTAATAATAAAAAATACAGATATTTAAACTTAAGACGCTTACATCCATAGATAACTATAATTTTGTTCAAAAATAATAAGATGTCTACGTAAAATCATTAGAAAATATCTGTATTTCTTAAAAAGTTAATTCAAACTATTTTACAATATAAACCACTGTTCTATTATAAGAATTTTGGAATACATAGATGTTTTTGCTTAAAGTAGGATGACTTGTCATCCAATTTATTGGTCAAAAATCGAAAACTACGGACTATTTAGTCATTATTTAAAGACCCGTGCAAGAAAAAACGACAGCTGTTTAAACCTGACAGAACAACTATTCAAAAAAGACAATAATTTTAGTATTTCAATTAATAAACATGAACTTGAAACCTTTTTGTAAAAATAAATTCAGCAATAGTAAATCGCTAAACGGTATCAAGTAACACATGAAACCTTTTTGCAAATGTCAGAATATCCAATGGATTGTTTCGCAATACGTTATTTTTTGAAATAACGTTTAATATATATTTTTCTGAAGTAAGACCTTTGGGCGACCAGTTAGAGGACGTTTTTGCGAATCCAGTGGTACCAATAACTCCATACCTGATTTTTGGTCACTTGACACCCTTTTGCATAACAGTGTCCAATTAATATAATATTTGTCTATTCGTATTTCTATGATATATGTTAATAAAAAGCTGGATGTTTTTGTTTGTTTGAACGCGCTAATCTTAGGAACTATTGGTCCGGTTATGAAATTTGACAGATACATTGTTAGATAGCTTATTTATCGGGAAAGGCTATAGAAGTAGTTTAATGCGTATAGGCTTATATTTTCGCTACGATCGATGGGAACGGAGTAAAACTGTTATAGTTTATATATATATAGCGCGTACGAAGTCGCTGGCGGGCCGCTAGTGAGTAACTAATAGGCTGCTTCTTGGTTAGCTCTAGTTTTAAGATTGGAGTCTACCTATACAAACAACCTCTCCTGATAGTATTAAGGTTAGATTACATGCTGTATTTTTTTTATTAGAATAACAAAAATTTATGGTAGTGGTTCTCCACTCCATAAGTAAGTTTTAACATAGTAAGTTCTAACATACGAAGTGCGTCTTCCATAAAATGTTTAAAAGTTAATTAACCAATAAATACTCCACGCGTTCGCTCCACGGAATCGGTAATTAAATCTTCTAATGAGTGTGTGTATCACCGACCCACCGCCACTATCTAGCGATTTGCATAACTATATCGTCAGATACGATACGGTAATAAAATTAAATCACTGCAAGTGCGAACTCTTATTGGAGGGAATCATGCAACAGACAAATTAATTACCAGTTGAATAAGTTCGTTTCGTTAGGCATCAGTCTTTTGTTTATTACGATCTATGCTAATTGCGTGATCGATGGTTATAAGTAATAGTTTAATATCGTAACTAGCTGTTGAATATTTAAAATAACACTATCCCATATTAATTAATCAATATAGCTATGAATGGCTTCACTTATACATATTTCTTTGGATGTATGAACCTATTTCTTTAGCGTCTTGACATTAAAAAAAACTAAGAGAGTGGCAGTGGTCTTTCGATTAACAACTATTAAGCCCGTACGACCTTATAAGTATATCTTAAAAAAGCTCAGAGAAAGTAGTGAACGTCACTTAACTGTGTAACATGAACTTTAACCCCTTCAAAAAGAGTCCTAACAATAGTTTGTGGTCTTTATCAGAGTATATTGTCTAGTTTTATCTAGCAACGATTATTGTCAAATATTGTTAGGGGCACCTCCGGACAATAGTCTTCAAGAAATGTCTAATCAGATTTCGAATGATGAACTTGAACTCTGTCACCTGTGTTTTAAGGCTTTTGTTGTTTTGAGAGTGGTTGTTAGACAGTACTAACAGAGGTACAGTCACCATAGTCATCATCACTTTTGTAGCAAACTAGCCTTTATTACAACTATATAAGATACCGCTGTGTTTACCTTGACGTACGTACTGTTGTAAGTACCTACCTAAAATAGTATTCTTTATGACCTTTCATGCATTCCCTTATCCAAGTGTAGAAATACAGTAAGGTATCGAAGGTAAGGTGTTCAAGATCTGCTCCTAGATACCTATTGTATTGTGTACATACCGAAAAGTTCATGCTCAAATTGCATAAAAAAATATATTCGGTGATTTTCGATACTGAAATAGTTTGGTATATCAGTTTCAAAGACACTAGTGGTTTCGCCATTAACAACTACGTGCTTATAACTCGGTAGATGATCAAAGTGGAAGTATAAAAGATCCTGAAGAATAATTATTGTAAAAACTTTAGTGCTGCAGGCAAGTGCCAGACAGTTAGTGATAGTTCTAGGTACGTTACCATAATTGCAAATCTTCATTCGCAATTTTAGTTCTTTGACAATACACTACAAATATTAATGTTAATGATGTATCGAGTTATTTCTTGTGTCGCTTCCTTTGTTAGTACTTACAGTTACCCAAATTAATAAGGAATGAAAGTATCGTCTTTTGCTATTCATTTGGGCGTATTAATTTGATGATCGAACGTTCAAACTCCACAAACAAGTTTACTTTTCATTTTGTATGGGATTAGGGATATGAGCTGGAACTGGAGATATGAATGATTTATTTTGTAAAATTGTCTAGGTCTAACTATTGATCTTTGCGTCATTTTTAGGGTTCCGTAGCCGAATGGCAAAAAACGGAACCCTTATAGTTTCGTCAAGTCTGTCTGTCTGTCTGTCTGTCTGTCTGTCTGTCCGTCCGTATGTCACAGCCACTTTATTCTGAAACTATAAGCATCACACCATTGAAACTTTGTAGGTAGGTGTATCTTGTTCACCGCTTTCCGATTCAGATACTAAAAATTAAAAAAATGTCATTTAAGGGGGGGGCTCCCATACATGAAACTAAAACCTAAAAAAAATTTTTTACCCAAACCTATACGTGTGGGGTGTCTATGGATAGGTCTTTTAAAATGACATTGAGGTTTCTAAGACCATTTTTTCTAAAAGTCTAACGTTTGAGAGATGGACGCTTCCAAAGTGGTAATATGGGCGTCCCCCCCCATCTAACTTCTGAACTAAGGAAGTGAAAATTTTGAAAAAAATACATAATGTAGATTTCAACAAAAACTTTCAACGAAAATTGGTTTGAGCGAAATCGAACTAGTAGTTTTTGAGATATAGCACATCTTCAACAACCGCAAACATAACTTTGTTCTTCATACAAATACTATGAAAAACAAAGTTATATTTGCGGTCAACAATATATTATGGTATTTTGGCTAAGTAGAAGTAAGAATCTCTAAATCAGTTAAAGTTGGCACGGAACCCTCAGTGCGCGAGTCCGACTCGCACTTGGCCAGTTTTTTGTACAATATTATGTGTAAGTTAGTACAATTCATAATATTTTACTCGTAAACTTGGCGGTTGGTATTTTTCAAGTATCACTCCAAATCTCCAATACCTATTGTAATTGTAAGTGGGGTACGTGTACAGTGACTTCTTACCAGATTTCCAGGGGAAGCCTTCATGTGCTGATAACGTACCTGAACAGAGAAAATTAAATGTGATTATTATTATTTGAGAACTGGTAGATGAAAATGTTAAAGCCGCGATTGATGGGTCCTCAGTGCCTTGATAGACGCACCTGCCGCTAACATAACTCTTCCATTTATCTGTCTCGTGCCGACATCCACGCTAGCTACATTATCAGTAATGCGCCATATTAGTCCTCAATCGCAAAACTGCACTTGTCATACCACAAACGACGATTACTCTCAGCCAATCGCATTTTTGCGAAAGCGTTGACAATTTCGCGTCGTTGCGGCATTTGCGCGATCAGTGTAATGTACAGTCTCAGTACATCACACTTTACATTTTTGCAAGAAAATAAACCTTGTGACAACTGCATAAGATATATCAGTGTTTAGATTTAGGAACTGTTATCGATACGACATGTGGCATGCGCGAACATGACGTCTAGAATGTGAGACCCTCGCCTAAGAACAGATGGGATATAGTGATTGCTAGATTGCTCAGATATCATGATTTGCTATGGTATTTGTCCTTTTATGGAACCAGTTTTTTGCTAGAATGGGTGATACATACTTTGACAGGTATTTGAATTAGCTTTTGGTATTTAGAGTACCAATCAATTTTTTTGAATTATTGGGAAGATGCTTTACGGTACCGGTTTTATGTGTAGTAGCTACCCCATTAAAAAAACATTTATTTGACCTTAAATTGACGTTTAATGTGACTACTATACCTAGTAGCACGGCATGCAACTCCAACTAAAGTCATCGATACAATGTATGGTTATTACCACATACCTTCTATCAATAAACTTATCCACTTAGGATTTAATTACAAATTCCTCGCATTAAGGCTAACATTCACTTACATTTTATATCATTTTGCCGCGTTCAGAAAGCTATTAATACAACATTATTGGCCGGGCCGCACAGTGAGTGCTGTGACAAGAAGTATGATTGGCATCTAGGATAATAATCACCTATGCAGGAATGTAGTGACGCCTGATCGACAGACAACGTAAGAACTTATCTTTGAATCATAATGAAGGTATTAATCCGATATTCAATATGAGTGTTGCTGTAATTAAACTGTTCTAGACATTGAAGACTGTCATTTAATTGCACTTAGGTTATTCTTTGAATAATTCGTATTTCTTTATTCGTATTTTTTATTGTAAAGATAGTCATTGTGTCTCCTCAAACTTTGCGTTGTGGTACTTTATATTCATATAATAATTCTTATTAGGTATCACAAAAATATTATAGTAAGTTAGTTGTTCATGGTAGACGTTATTTATAAACAATCACTTCTACTGATTTTGTCTGAACTTAAGAGCTAATGTTTGGAACTTCACAGTAACTTATTTTATTAGTGCTCATTATTATATTTTATTTGCATGCCTTCTACACTTTCTGGTTGTACGGAAAAGCACGTTAGACATTACTAACAATACGAACATATAAACACTTGGAATGGTGAGGGTACTTCACGTTATGCCACAGTTAAAGTTATTATAAAACCAGTAAGTCCACTTCAAAATGACTCATGTTCATGTATCATAAATAAGCTATTGTGAAAGCATGTTAAGATTATATAAGAAACCACAATCTTGCACATGTATAGATGGACGCATGTAATGTTAAGATTTACATATATTTATGCAAGTACGAGAATTTTGTTGAACTGGCTGTGATTTTGTGATTAGATTTTAAACATATGGCCAACTTTACTTGTTTTGAGATCGTGACTCTATTTCTTCTTGACATAAATGTATTTACATAATATTCCAGTTATAAACTCAAAAATATAAACTTCAATGTTTGTTTGCTTCTCTGGTGGTAGTTACCCTGTGTAAAAGCTTTTGTCAAAGTAGGAGTTCACGTTAGGAATTTCGCTAAGTATGAACAAGTACTATATTGTCTAAAATGCCTCGATCAAATCAAGAGGTGTTAATTGTAACGCCTTGCAGTTTTGATGTGACAGTCATTGTTACAACCTACTGACTAAAACTCTACTGTGTCACTACTAACACCGACAGCATCAAATAGTAATTTCCCTAGGCATCTTGTAGACTTTCAAGAAACCGTCATTAATCAATGAACGGACCTCAAGAATTTACTCAATTAAGAATTTGCGATCGGAAAGCAAAAACTAGGATAAGACGAGTTGGTGTTAAGAGGGTGGCTAGTAGGTTAAATGAGAGTTATACAGGGTGACTTTGCAAGGTGTTTCCATATTTTAAGAGTACAATAAACAATACATACAACTTTTATTAAGGAGTTATGGTCGAAAGCTTAAATATTTCAGATGCCCCATAATAATAGGCCCCCTAGCCGATTTCGACTACGGTGGCCAGTCACAACGACTAACCGACTGCGCGGGACATATTAACGTGCACAAGTGTGTGCGCAAACACAGGTGCACTCTCAATTCCTTTCACTCTCATAGCCCGATAGGACAGCAATCTGACACGACCGGAGAGAGATCAAGCGCAGGACCAACGGCTTAATGTGCTTTCCGAGGCACGGGGGTGAAACGGGGTAGCCCTGAGAATTTCTGAACAAGAACAGAATAACTTGGGTACATATTTTTGGCCAGACCCGGGAATCGAACCTGGGACCTCCCCGGCGCAGTCGTCGCTTTAAAATGCGACCCTCTCGCAACTACGCCACCGAGGCAGTTGCCCCAACAAATCCGCCAGTTACATTGACGATAATGTATTGTGAGAGTCAGAAAAAATTTTTGATTCGGATGATGGCCCCGTAGTAAAAGTTCTAGGTACTGATGGTGGCATTTACCTCTAAAATTTGGAAACATCTTGCACAATCACCCTGTGTAATACATATGGTATACAAAGTGGATTAATATCGAGCGATTAAGGAAATTCCACATTTATTTACAAAAATATCAAAGTTGAAATCTACGATCCACATAAACGTTGTCACAAGTAATAACTTGTAACGTAATAAAACGGATACGGCATATAAATACTAACGGAGGAAGTGGGAAAGATGTGCATTTATAATTTTGTATGAGTTTATTATAAAAGAACAAATCATTCGATTAATTTGTGAAAATTTCATTAGCAAAATGTAATCAAGCTTGTATTATGATTAAATTAATATCCATGCAGAAACAGATTTCCAGTGTTTATTAATATTACATTCCGTTACCGTGTAGAGTTAGAAAGTTGTGAAAGAATGTGATTTATCTTTTCCGTTGATCAATCGACGATTAAAGATCCATTATCAGTATCACCATCCGATATATTATCCGACAACAATTAAAAAAGTATTCAGTACAATACAACCTTTGCCCTTTATTTCGGTTCATTCGCCGCAAAGAATTATTTTCGTATGCAATCAACAAAAAGTGGCATTGAATACACTTATGGCTTTTTCACACTCATCCGTATTCAATAGTATTCAATTCAAATCCGAATTAAAACCAGTATGGCCGTCCTTGTAAGTGGTTAAGTGCTTTATTTGTTGCTCTATGATATAATGTTAAGCAATATATTCTGTATTAATTTATTAGATTAATAAATCACAAACGATGCACCTTCAGAAAGTTACTTTATTTATAACCTTGCGAACAAACTGTTTGACAATAGCTTTAGTAAAGATAGATCTTCCGTAGACCATAACTATTAAATCATATCTATGTAGTGTATCAAATCGTTTAGCCGCGAATGGCCCTATCAAGAAGCGCGTGCGATGGTGCCGAGACCGCAAACAGGCGAGATAGACGACACACGTCTCTTAGGTAGGGCTATTCTGATCATCAGATACTTAAAATAATATTTGATATGGAATTGGTACATATGTATTCACCTAGACATTTGTAAGGAACACGATCACATGTGAACGTTTCTACTTTATTGATAGTTTGTCGCTAGATGATTTTTTATAGTGTCTAGGCAAACATTGAAATTTGGCAACAATCTCACCAATCTCTCTTTGCATAAATGGGCTTAATTTCCTATGTTTTAGCTCCTAAGTGAATGATATTTATTTTGGGATTTTAGAACACTTCTACAATAAAGCCAGCAAGTAGGTAACTGTCACCTGACTGGCTTTTAAAATATTTTGTAATATGGTGCATTACAAAGAATTTTCTATCTATCTTTTTCTAAAAAATCACGCTCACATCTTTCATCTAGGTACTTAAATAATCAACGCGTCGTTATTTACACACCGTCGCATTCTAAACCGACATACCTACCTCCAATTGTAGTGTACTTACTGGCAATTGATTTGATTATACACACACACCTAATGTGTTGAGCTCGGCCCGAGTCGGCAAAAGCGCCTACCTAGCATTCACGATACTGCGGGCGCGCTGCAGAGTCGTATTATTTAGAAATAGATAGATTCTTTTTTCGATCACACAATATGTGGATAAAGTTGTTGGTTGTGCAATAATGTTAAACATCTTTATGTTAATTTATTAAGAGGATTGTACAATTGTTTTTTGACAAAAATAAAATAAAATATACACACTCTTGGCCACAAAGTCGGATCAGTAGTAATAGTGGCGATTTGTAGCGGAATGCCCCATCTCTGCGCGCGCGCTGCGGTATGCGGCTTCTTGCGCCCGCGCGGTGCGTAATCGAGACCGATAACATGACGCGCCTTTGTCATAGTTTTTTAGGAGTAAGGGCTTGGTCACATTGGCGGTTTTATTCGATCGCTCATAGTTTCTAAAACGATTTAGCAGATTTTATGGCACGGACGGGTCCGATGTCTTTGGCTTGCATCCAATAAGTAAGCTTTACATTCAGCGATCATCTGTTGCTTCATCAGAAGCGGTTCAAAAGGTTTTAATTCAAAAACTATTATTATTATCTTAACGCTGCCATATTGATGCCTTATAAAGACGCCCAATTGATGATGGTAGCTGTAGTGTGTTTCAGGCCTAAAGATGTTCGGTGTACGTCGTGGTCAATGATGGCTATGAACGGCTAAGTCGGTCGTGTATGTCGGTAGCACTTTGTGGGCAATAATAAACTATGTATATTGAGTATCATGACGTGGTACAGTGCTGACATACAGGGTGTAGATAAAGAGTAACGTACTCTACCTTACATTCGAATTCCTACCGTCACGGCTTGAGTGTCAGAAATCTAGACAATAATTTAACTAAACAATTAATCAGTTTTCTAATACAACGAATAATGGTTTTATTTCCTATAAAGTTTTACACCCTATAATAACAATAAAAGTAAAAAATAATTTTAGCAGAAAAACATTTTTTATCTGATGTTAACAGAAAATTTTTCTTTAATCTTAATTTTATCGTATTCCTTTTTTGTATTTAGTACTTTATAATTCTACTTCGAATATAGTTTTCTAGGAAAATTATAGAATTGGCTTTTCTAAATTTTGTAATGTTGTTTACCCTTAAAATGTTCAATTTATAAAATTACATAAATATATGCCGTTTTTCCAATTTGTGTTAAGCGGCGTAAGTCGTAAACCCAACTCCGGTATGACACCAAATATGTAATGAACATGCTGTAATATTTATCCAGTTTCTGGTCTCTTCTGCAATTCGAACCATTATTGTTGAGTTTTATAATCGTATTAGATAATAACTGTGTAAGCTATGGAATAGACCCAATAACAAGAGCTTTTCTTTTACTCGATTTTTACCTAAGTACCTATACATACAAATGAACTTTAAATCAATTCATTGCCTTGTAAATACTTAGAGCCTGCTCATTACAAATGTGTTGTCTCTCTATACTAATTATCAGGTCTAGGTTCATTCGCACTTCAATAGTACAATTTGTGGGAAATAGACATTTCTCTTTATTGTCTAGAACCAGTCATGAGAATAAAAACTGGCTAAGGAACAATTGATAGAATCTAAGTATCTGGTATTGCCTTTGTGGAAAATTATGAATGCTCGTGGAATTGTCGTGGTGTAGGTACAAATTTATGTGAACTTTAATATTTCCTAAAAGATTTCATAATTATAATCTGAAGCGAGTATGTAAGGTACGTAAATTTACTGTCATATTTTTTAAGGTTATTTTTATTTATTTATTTATTTTTATTGTAAGCATGAATGAGTAAACATAATTTTGACTTTCATCCTAGGGTTTTGTTTTGTACGAAATCAAAATAAAATTACTTTAGCTCTACAATTTAGCTAATTAGTGTGGTGTGGTGGATTGTGTGTGTCAAATTAGGCATTAAATAGGAACGCTATCCAATGCCTATTTTGATGGCAAAGCTCATCGCAATTTTGTACTTACTTGCCTACGCGTAACCAAGGCGTAGAAAATATTTGCGGCGAATACTTACAAGATAAATAACTCATCCTTATTTTATCGACATATTTGTCCGTGTGTCGTAAAAGCCAAAGATAGCCTTTGGCATAGATTGAGTACTTTTGCGCCGTTAGAACTTGAAATTATTTGCCATACAGCCCTTAAAAATATTGATGGACATATCTTGCCGTATGTACTTAATTGCATGTCTTATGAAGTATTAATATGATCATATTGATCATATTGTCTAAGTTTAAGTGCTTATTAGTGGTGATGGGAAAATCGAGACCCTCCGAAACCCATCAGGAAAACTACAGTCAGTAAAATACTTGAGTTACTTTTATAGTACACTACCGGTAAGTCTGTGCCACAGACTTATCACAAACTTAAATAAATTGAGGGATGGTACCTTAGCTAAATCCTTTTCCACAGTGTCTGTTTATTTAAGTTTGTGATAAATAAATTTAGCTAAGGTACCACCCCTCAATTTATTTAAGTTTGTGATAAATAAATTGAGGGGTGGTACCTTAGCTAAATCCTTTTCCACAGAGTCTGTGATTATTTAAATGTGTGATTTATTTAAGTTTGTGATGGAGGTCACAGCATCAAACAATGTATTTTAAGATAGAGCAATGTAAAACATGCACAGTTACACCCTTATTCATAAAAATGCAAACAGCTAATAAACCTGTTTTAACTATTACACTGTTTTGTCTTGTTCTTTCTTGGCGCTGTCATCATTTGACAGAAAGTGACAAAACAGTGTAATAGCTAAAATAGGTTTATTTGACTGTTTGAATTATTATGAAAAAGGGGGTAAATCTGTAAATTGTTCAATCTTACATACCGCCATGACAAGAATAAACCTTTTTTTTGTAATGATATACTATACATATACACTGAACACTGAATATATTATATAAATAAATAAATAAAAAACATTCATTGGAGAAACTACCACTTCCGCAAATGAGTACTAATTAGCATCTTACACAACCGTACCAATAATGTTATTAATTTTTCTCAAAACTACATAAACAGTCGATAATCGAATCCAATTGCGTAAAAAAGTGAACTATTCTCAAACCCACTCGTAAAATTTCAAAATTAGAAAAAATCTCTTGAATTCGAAAAGAGCGCTAATAAGACTAAGTTTATCTCTAATGAACATCGCATTTCTCCAACTCCGGTAGCGTAGTGTGTTATTTGATCTAATTGCGCACACGCAAGCTGAATGGAGCCGTGGAACTAGCAAGGGCCGACTTCTGTACAATTACACTAGTAACCAGTCGATAATTATAAGTGAAGTACATTTCAATTATTTATTTTCTCATCGTAAAAACAGTATCGGTGCCACTCAAACTGCCATCGATAGCATACAGCTATTTTTGGTTCGGATCACTTAATTTGGTAGTTCTATGTAAGTAGAATTAAAATTCTTTTATGCATTACTGAAATTACTCAACCTATCATAAACTAAATACTTGTTGTACGATTGTATTTTTTTTGTATGAAGTAAATTTACGGCAAACACGAACGCGTATTTTGGGTTTCAAGATAAGATACTTCTCGAATACAAAATGCTCTTAAATGGCAAAACATTTAAACATTTTTATTTATTTATTTATTATTATTTCCTTACCAGGAAAACCATTTCTTACCTACTTAGGTACTTCTGGATACTAAATGCTTAAGACACTATAAGCACAACTTCTAAGTTCTAATAGCGGTATGACCCCTAATTGTATCGAGAACAATGTAGTTCAAACTCATCATCACTATGCGATCATGCGTCTTGATTCTTGACCCGTCGTAATTATCTCTCTCCCATCTAATAAAAGTCATATATCCATCTACTTATGTCTAATGATGCTAGAATTAGATCTAAAACGATTTTACACGATAGCTGCCATTATGATAAGAACATGGAAGGGTCAAAAGAGATTTGAAATTGAATCAAAGATCAAACGATGAATTAATCATACCGGACTCAAGGCTTTAAGTTTAACCATACCAATAATAATAACTGGAATAATTACGTTTTATTTACAGAATAAGTCCCAAAAAACTTACCATGAAGGGTCTCAAAGAGATTTTGCTAAATAAGTTTGTATAAAACCTTTTTGTTAATTAAAATCTTTCAAGCTTAACTTACATCTACCGCATTATAGTAAGGCAAATCAAATTGATATATAAGGTATTGAGATCATAAATATTTTAGAAGTTATGTACAAATAGGTATTAAACCAGAAATCAATATAAACTATCATGAAATGAGAACACAAAATAAAACTACGCAATATTCATATGCGTGAGTTCACTCCATACACTGAGATTACTTTACTTATTTGCAACTGTTGCGTTTTTACGGCTAAGCACTACACACTCGTATTGTGCAAACTATCTTTTTGCTATTTACAAGTATGAGAAATATTATAAATTCCTCCATGGCTCGATGTCACGTCATTGTAGTTAAATCACTGTATCGATTATGGATGGCATACCTGTGTCTATCGTGATAGATCTCACGATCCATCATCAATAGGGCTGGTGCTCTGTCAACAACGATATTGTCAATTGTTGTAAAATGTTGCACAGTTCCTCGCAGATATGTTGTTGCTGCTATTTTATGACAGGAAGTTGAACTGACTTAAGGAACAAGATATGTATAACCCTTACTGCACATTACATAGTTCTATCTGATACAAATTCGTTTAAAGGGCACTGTACAATTTGGGCGGTCGCTATAAGCTTAATTAAGCCTTAAGCCTTTTCTTGACAACTTTTGGGTAAATAAATTATTAGTTAACAGGAAGGGGTTCATTTAAAGTAAAGTTTGGTGTTTATTTAAAGTTTGATTTTCTATAATGCAATGATGACTCTATTAAACCACAAAAATTACTCCTTAAATTTAGTGTTATGTGGTTGTGGGGTATTACTTATGCTTTCAATGAGAAAGATCACACTTACTCTTTAAATTACTTCATTTACATCGGTCAATTACAAAAATTTAAGCCTAATCAAATCAAAAATCAAAACAAATACAAAAATACTAATGGTTGTTTGTACTGAACTAGCAAGGACTATCGGCCCTGTAATTATTAATTAATAGTGAGTGAGTTGTAGTGGGTGTGTGTGTTGTAATAAATTGGCGTCCTTAGGCGATACTCTTCGAGATATTTTCTACGATATAACCGATCAAACTTTTGTGTCAAGTTACTAGAACTGACACCAAAACTTATTTAAATTAGTAGATAACTTTTTTTATGAATATTAGCAATAATTAGATCGTGCAGTTCTTAAACTGTATGGGTGTATAGATAGATATTTTTGCTGTGCTCGTTATAAAAAAAAATACCTATACCATTATGTTTCTGTGATAATATTCAAATTTTTGATTCGCGTCCACTATTGCAACATTTCTTGTATGGTTAGGAATCTCTTTTCTTCTATTAAAGCTTAAGGATGCATAAAAAAATCGATTATTCCAAGACCTACAAATCGTCTCTTCCAACAACATTTCATAATCCACGTCAATTCCATCGGCTATCATTGGCGCATGATAAATGCGGCGCGGGCGATGCCGCTGTTACATTTAACGCATTGCTAATGCATACTGAAGGGACTTTATACATTCAAACAAAACAATACACACATAAACTAACCTCTATGTTCGACGACTAAGGTCTAAAATAGAATGACGTTGATATACGATCCAGACTTAGGCCTTTATCGGAGCGACAAACGTTAACGAGGAGGACAAACGACAACCCTATGATGTTAAATGAAAAATCCTTAGTGGGACCTCCCAATAACATATTGTCATTTTATTTAGAATTGAACATTGGGACCGTGCACTACGATGACGACAACGTTAAAAACTATTGGAGGACGTTGCAATAACAAATGGCAATGGTCATTACAAAAAGTTATTAAACCAAAGTAAGTTCAATGTAATATTGTATTAACCATTTATTCTATGCAATAACGTTAATCTATAGTGTCGATTTTTACTTATTAATAAATATAATGCACGGTTACGTAAATTTTGTACTAAAATGGCTAGAGAAATGGTGACAGATATCCGCCAACGTTGATACGGGCTGCATGTTTGATCTTAGGCTTATCTTTTAGACAGACTTTTAATCCAGAATTGTCAAAATTGCGACCTCCAGCTCTTCTTTTCTGTTCTTTTCTTAAAGTAGGTAAGTAGACCTGCTTTGGAGTTGGATTTTTCCCCGTGAAGCCTGTTTTACAGTGTCTAAACAAGTTCTGGTTAGCGTTATCTGCTAAATACTTCATACGAAATGACGTTCTATTTTTGAAATATTCGTTGGTTAGGTGCTTTTTCGAAGTAGGTGAAACGGGTCATTCCAAAAAGTATGTGGCCTATTGCTATCACTATTGAAGTTTATAGTGTGAATGTTTTCAATATTTCGATTAGCAGTTTATAAAAAACTACAAACAGTTTTTTACGGAGTGTCCTATGGTGCAACTCCATTTAACCGAATGGACCCAATTTTTCACTTAACACAGGTGCATACATTTGCCTCTTTGAGTATGTGCGTTTTACCTAAGCTCTCAATTTTTGAGACGAGTCTTTTTAAGAGGTCTTCGAGTGTCTATCTGGGGCCCTATTTTTGAATCATTCGAGTCAATATGGCGTGCTCTTTGATTAATTATGAGAAACTCAGTAATAATTTAAACGACAATGATTAAAAAAAGGATAAGTCAATTTCGAAAATTTTCAATAACATTGAATCGATGTTCGAACTAAAGCCACTCAGAATACTAACGCGAATAAACAAAAAATAGAGCTCCAGGCCGGTTACAAAAAAAAAATACTTAATACCTACTCGTATACCTCTAAAATAAGGTTATCATGATAATCAAAGCAGCAGGATTTACGAATATTCATTACCTTAAGTTTTTTCGGAACTTCAGAGGTAGTTTGAAAAGCTTTGAAACTATTACCACAGGTAATATAAGTACTATACCTACTGTCAGATACTCAAGTGTCACCTAGTAATTTCTCGAAATTCGCAAACAAGCTTTTTACTAATGTCATATGTACATAAGCTTAGATGAACAGTTTTGGCCTAATCATTGGTCAATCGTTATCAGTACCTAAGTTACAGTTTAAAGTAAAAGACAAACATCTTCAATAGTAAGCAAATACTTAGATGGCTATCCCACCATATATGTACAAGAAAATAGAGCACTTAGCTTCGAAACCGTAGCGTATCAAGCGTTTTTACGAAACCAAATAAAAGCTTGGCATTCAAATTGAATGTAACAAAAACTAACGTGCTTTCGGATCAATCACAGTCAGAGAAATGTCTTCGAAGGCTGCTCGTTAACTTGTCTATACTTTACACAGTTTCTTTGGATGGTGTTATTCAGGTATTTATCTGAAAAGGTAAAATGCGCATCGTGGCTTCGCGCGCCGGTTTGAACGCGCAGAATCTGAAGTCTAAATTTACCTAGGTAGTTCAGGCTACTATTGAAGTGTATTGTAGTCTTAAAAATACTAGTATATTACATACGAAATACGCAGAGATGCTTTTATACGTTTATGACGTGATGCAATCACTCTATATGCGTGTTTGAAGATACCCTAAAAGTGTGTTCAAATTTTTTCCTTTAAATACTTAGATGAAAAAATACGACTTTTTCTTTAACAGCAACGCCAGCCAATAAAATACCTGTTGGTGTTCATAGACCATTACGTTAGGTACAATTACGAATTGCAGTCAGTAGGGTTTTTTCGATGACCTGTTGTGAAGCAACTCTAGTAGGGGTTTTCAGCAGTTATGTAGGTTATCAGGGCTTCGATCTAACGTCGATTGAACTTTTTTCGTATGGTAATTTGATAAAGAGTTTAACCGTTTTACCTTAAAAATCTAGTATCTAGTCTAGTATATACCTTGAGAAATCTAAAACAATTGTTTCTTTCACAAAGAAAACTCGAGTAGTAAACCATTTTGGAATTCGATTGCACTAGAATTGGCACCCAGGGGCCCTATTTTGGAATCACTCACGTCAATATTACGAGTGATTTTCGTTCGAAAACGAGTTATTTTCTTTGATTTTTAATTCATATTTGAGAGAAAATCACTTGCCATCTTGAAGCTAGTAATTCAAAAATAGAGCTCCTGGTCATAATCATACATAACTTACTAAGTGACAGAGAAGACCAGTAGAGTCAAAATAAAGTAAAGTCCAGTTTTTCATCGATAGGTATTAAGGGTAAAGTTACGTTACCAGCGGTTGAATAACTACGATTGTGTGTGTTTTGAAGAAAAACTACCATAACCAAATGTCAGAATGGCTATTTTATTGACTATTAGTTCAGGTATTTTTTCTTCAAAACACACACAATCGTAAATAGTCAACCGCTGGTAACGTAACTTTACCGTTACTACAGATAAAAAAAACGGGCCAAAACTCGGCAGATACATGGCATTAAAATACTTATTGATTGTTTAGAAGTTTCAGCAAGTTTTAGATCTTTAATAATAATGTTTTCTTATACTATGTATTTGAGACGTTGTTTATAGTATAATTATGATAGTAATAATTACCTTACTGATCCATCGTAGGCTCCATCGCTAATTTTATGATCTGCAACAAAAACCACCATTTAATACAATGTCTTAATTTTCTTTGTTTCGTTGAAAGAATACAGTATTTTCTCAAATTGAGCTGTTAGGATTACACTTTTTTAAGCAAATAAATCATCATTAATCGGATCATTACCTATGTAACACACGTAACTGCCGTATTTAACGTTCTGTAATAGAATTTCACGCAAGTGCACAAATTACTTTCTTTGTGGTTTAAACATGTTTTTTTTTTAAATTTACAATTACCTTAATGGACAATCACATGGATTTATTTGTGGTTGAGACATGTGCAATATTTACAATTAGGGCCTTTTTTGCGCATGCCAGCAGGCTTAACATGGACGCCGTGATAAAAAATTATCGAGGCATTCTATAGCATTTGTTTGTCAAAAATCGACTTATCCACAGTTGCTAACATGGCTGCCAAGAAAGTCATGTCGTACTGTCCAATTTCGAAATATGACACATATTTTTATCGAATTTTGACATTTCGCTGTGTAACATTATCGTCCACCATTAGTGACGGCGATAAATGAAAAACAACATAATATATAGAGGAAAAATATATATCTGTGTCGTGCCATATTTTATCCTAGGCCCTCAAAAACAATACAGTGTAAAAATATCGAAAAAAAAGTCCCCGTGGAACATTTTTTGTCCCTTACACATTTATTAGTTTAAAACCTTTATTTATCTATTCAGTGGATTTAACCCAGATCTAATCAACGTAATAATTTTATTTTGGAACAAAAAAAGCAAGCACCTTGAGTTGTTGTTGTTGACCATCTCTATCCTCAAAGTCAAGTGTACTATATCTCAATGCTTTGTCCAATACTAAATCCCACAAACAACTACAAACATTTGATCCAAGAATGACCATATTTAACGGTAGCCAACTCTTGCGCCTACGCTCGGTAGGCGTTCTCAAGCCCCGCCTTCTATAAATACTTCTGCGAAACCAACAATCTATTGGCGATACATGTACTCTACTTCATGACGCATGTTTGTGGACCAACGGTGTTTGTACTGTAATTTAGAGTAATTTGCAGTATACCTACATCTCGTACTGTTAATTTGATTTGGAGATCATGTTCCTCCTATTTAATTATGCTGAGGTTTAAGTAGTTGCTATTGTATCTGCAAATCAGTCAAGATGGTATTACTATGGTAGTTTGAAGACTATGTTTAGTTGGCAATTTAGGTATACTAGGTTTATTGTTGTCTACTAACTCGAATACTAGATAGTTATTAAAACACTGCTGTTTACTCAAGACACAGTTTTCGATTTAAATAGAAACATTGAAAAGAAAGTTAAATTATTTCAACCTACTTTAGAAAGACAAACATCGTAAGTAGTCAAATCGCGAACACCAATAATGATCAGTTAAAATAAGAATTGCCTATGTATCTTTGAATTTATGTGGTAGCTGGGTGCACAGTATTTAAATTACTTTTCCACTTATCGCAACTTCAGCTACAATGTAAAGTACTACCCGAATACCTCTTACAATTAATTCATTTAACTTTAATTGAAACTGTATGCTTCTGTTGTCTCTGCGCAATAAACGCTAACATGTATAATCAAAACGTGTCGGTGAATAACTGTATTTACATATTTGCTTTGTAGTTTTACGGCTTACGCACGGGGGAGAGGCTGTAATAAAATTTGTATCTTAGATGCAAATATGTTTCTAACACAAGAGTCAATGTCTTGAAGGAGCTATATAACTTGCACAAAGCAAGAGCAATGAAACAAACGAAGGTAGACGTCATCATTTGTATGCATCACTCATTTCAGAAGTCTACTATATAAAAATAAGTCGGGTTTTCCTTCCTGACGCTATCACTCCAGAACGGCCGAATGGATTTCCACGGTTTTGCATTCGTTGGAAAGGTGTCGGGCTCCGTGAGGTTTATAGCAAAGAAAATTCCCATAAAACGGGGCCAGGGGGGACGGGGCTGGGGGGCGAAATGAAGTTCGCTGGGACCGCTAGTTTGTTATAACTAATAATAATAATAATAATAATAATAAATAGTTTATTTTCTCACCATACTTATACATAGGTACATAGTTTGATTAACGCAAAAACAAAAATATGTAAGGTATGGTGGATTGATACCTAAACTAGGATGTTTCCTGTATCTTAGGTTATCAACCCTCCACCCCATCAAATGTAGGTACTTCTTCTTAGTGCTTAAAACTAAATGCTCCTAATACAATTTAGAACACAATATAAACCAGTCACACATATTTTTTTCCAAATAAAGAGGGTAGTTTGCAAATTACAAGTCAACTGCATTCATAAAAGTACAACAATTTAGCTAGGCGATTGAGTGTGTGGTACAAGTGACAAGCTATTAAGTGATTTGATATTTAATAGATTTTAACAGAGGTGACAAAATATTTCCAACTAAACAAGCTAGGAATTATCAATATTCATATTCATATAAATGTATACATTAAATTATTTTTGTTTGTGTCTATTTATTTATGTTTACCTATTTGTTTGTAAGAATTTCAATAAATGATGGTATGTGTTTCTGTGTGAGGAGATTTATTACAATTACGATGTAGTGATTTCATATGTGTAGTAGTCAAGTGTATAAGATGTGTAGTGTATTTATGTTTATATAGCTTTTGCCCGCGACTTCGTTCGCGTGGACTTCAGGTTCGTCCCGTCTAGTAGCGCAAAAAATGTGTTTTTATTTTACGACCTCACATTAGAAACCTCAAAAATTGTAGCCTATATGTTATTCTGATGTATAAGCTATATTGTGGTAAAGTTTCATTCAAATCCATTCAGTAGTTTTTACGTGAAAGAGTAACAAACATCCATACATCCATACAAACTTTCGCCTTTATAATAGTATATAGTAGGATGTATGTACTGAACTAGATATTAATTTTGAGGGTATTTTCTGTTTCGATGTATCCAAATCCTGTTAAGTTCTTTTTCATCAATAATTTAAGACGTGTTCTATTTAAATTAATAATTTTGAGTAAGTCATTGAAGTTTCTATATAAAAAGGGTCCGCTAAAAGATACTTGACGTCGTGCAAAAATTGTATTGACCATAGGCACAAAGGTACGAATCCTTCTTTTGTGTTGGGGCAATTTCGTTGGAACAATGGTTCGATGATGGCGAAGAACTGAATGCAGTATAAATAATTGTCTAACCGTAAGTAGGTTGGCCTCCTCATACAGTATGTCCGTCGGGTGGTCCCTCGGCTTACCAAGCATAACTTTGATAACAGCTCGTTGAGCTCTCTCAAGCTCTAGAAGATAAGTTACAGCTGCTCCACCCCAAACGGGTATGCAGTACGTTAAGAGGGATTGGCCAAGTGCAAGATAAATCCTTTTGATAAGATCTGTGTCAGCAGATTCTCTAAGGCTTTTAAAGATATACAAGAGCTTGCGAAGCCTTTTACTGAGTGCTGTAATGTGAGGTTGCCAACTTAGGTTCTTGTCAATTACAATTCCTAAATATTTGTGGACATCAGTTTGTATAAGATTGGAGCAAGAACATGTCGTGTTCAAGTCGTTATAACTTGTACAGTTGGGAGTATGGGCCTTTATTTTGAAGTCATCTGGTGGTTTCGTAGCTTCGGTGATTCTAAAGCAGATATACTTTGTTTTAGGAACGTTGAGAGTCAGAAGGTTGTTATCAAGCCATTTCATGATTTTCATTAAACCAATTTCAGCCGCTTTCTTAACATGCAACCACGTTTTTCCTCTAAAAATGAGAGCCGTGTCGTCCGCAAATGCAATCGCACTACCATTGGCAATATTAATTTTGCACAGATTATTGACATAGGCCAGAAAAAGTGTCGGACCAAGAGTACTTCCCTGTGGTATACCGTAGGTAACGGGAAAGCTGGAGCTTAACACATCAGACACTTTGACGACTTGGCTTCTATTTGAAAGGTAGTCACGAAACCACTGTAGCGCTTTTCCTCGTATTCCCAGATCCTCTAATTTGAGCAGCAGTAATGGGATAGATACAGTGTCAAATGCTTTTTTGAGATCAATAAACACAGCTATGCATTTGTCACCTTGGTCTAAAGCACTCGTTACTGTTTGTGCAAGGTTGGCTACCGCGTCCTCCGTATTCCTGCCGGAGCGAAACCCGTATTGGTTATCGGCTAACAGTTGCTTTTTTTCCAAGAAGCTAGTTAGACGAATGTTAATAACCTTTTCAATAATCTTGCTGATTATGCTGAGCAATGAAATCGGTCGATAGTTCGACACCGCATTTTCGCCTCCACCCTTGTAAATTGGAACTACTACAGCTTTCTTGAAAATAGACGGAAAAACTCCAGCAGAAATACTTAAATTGCAAAGGTGAGCCAACATTGCACATAATGTGGCGTGGGAATTTTTGATAACAAAGCTAGTGATACAGTCCACACCCGGTGCGCTACGAGTTCTGAGGTTAAGAATAATTTTGTCTACTTCCATTGAGTCCGTAGGGAACAAGCAAAGAGAATCTACACTTTTTTTAGGAGATGCAATAATTTTTGATAACTGTGCCTCGTCAGTTTTTAACTTTATCATGATATCTGTGGCAAGCTCTTTACCAATAGATGTAAAAAATGAATTAACTTCATCAAGAGATTTTTCTGGAGTTGATAGATTATTTATTAAAGAAGTAGCTTTCGGACTCTTATTTTTTATATTACATAATTCTTTAACTGTGTCCCAAGTTCCTTTATTATTTTTATAGTTCTGGCTGAATTTGTTTTTGTAATAGTTAATTTTAAGTGATTTTGATATTTGATTACAAGTGTTACGGTATTTTATATATATTTCCTTAGCAGTGGCATCCTCAGGATTCTTTTTTACAAGCAGGTGTAGGCGATTCCTTTTTTGAAAGCATTTAACAAGACCTATTGTAATCCAGGGCTTAATGGGTCTTTTTCTCTTAGTGAAAGTAATAGTGGTCGTATGTGATGCAATTAAATGTTGTAGTGTTTCGATTAATAATTTCGCGGCTTGGTCGGGGTCGCCAGTAGCTAAGTAAGGATTCCAATCATGAGTTTTAATTGCGTTCTGTAAAGATTCGTGATTAATTTTAGTTCTGGTCAGGGAAGTAGTGAGAGCTGTTTTTTGAACGTGAGATCTAGAAATCGTCAACAGGAGTGGATAATGGTCTGTGATATCAGATACGAGTACATAGCTTTGGAATTGCTCCATTAATTTGCACATAATATGGACACTGTTATGCAAAAGGGTGTCAAGTGACCTAAAATCAGGTATGGAGTTATTGGTACCACTGGATTCGCAAAAATGTCCTCTAACTGGTCGCCCAAAGGTCGAACTTCGGAAAAATTTCTATTAAAAGTTATCTCACAAAATAACGTAATGCGAAACAACCCATTGAGTATACTGATATATGCAAAAAGGTTTCATGTGTTCTTAATACCGTTTAGCGATTTATTATTGCTGAATTTATTTTAACAAAAAGGTTTCAAGTCCATGTTTATTAATGGAAATACTAAAATTATTGTGTTTTTTGAATTGTTGATCTGTCAGGTTTAAACAGCTGTCGTTTTTTCTTGCACAGATCTTTAAATAATGACTAAATAGACCTTAGTTTTGACCAATGAATAGGACGACAAGTCATCCTAGTCATAATTCCCTTAAAAAGATTATTCAACCTACTAACTAACTCCTAAAAATCTATCCAGTTTGACTTACTTTAAACAAAATCATCTATGTATTCCAAAATCCTTATAATAGAAGAGAATTTCTTTTTGAATTAACTTTTAAAAAAAAAAGATTTTTCTAATGATTTTACGAAGGCATCTTATTATTTTTGAATAAAATAATAGTGACCTATGGATGTAAGAGTCTTAAGATTAATATCTGTGTTTTTAATAATCAAATCTGGCAAAAAGAAGCAATTTACTGCGGTTTTGGAAGTACATAGTACATACAAATTAAAAACGGAGTACATTTTTTAATATAGGTCTTGATTGATCAAGCTATCACCTGAAGTTGTATTTTATACTGATTTCGCCATGGGCAGACTGTTCATTGATAATCAAGTATTACAAAATGCATAGAAATACGCAGATTAAATTACGAATAGAAAAAATCCAGAAAAAGCGTGTGGATTTACTAGAACGTTAGAATTATTGAAAGTAACGCTTTTTATAAACTTCTACAAAATAAAACAAATGAAATTTTAATGAAGAAATCATAAAAATATAGAGAACTGTGTCGTTGAAACTGTTTGACTATAAAACTAATACTAATAGAATTCTTAAAAGAGTTTTGCAAAAGGGATTTAAAGTACTTTAAAACCTTTTAGCAAATTATTTGCAACGATATCCTATTAAAGCAAAAAGGTTTTAAGTGTTTTAATTGCATTTATCTACTTTTATAATTATAATTCACACAAATGAACATCAAATACATAAAATATACATCTCATTCTGTAGTTATGCCAATTTCCAGGCATGTAAACTGTGTAAATACGAAGTTACAGCAATTTTTAAAAGTGACGACCTTGAAAATCTTTAAACGCGTTTATCTCGAAATGACCAATATGTCACTTGACACCCTTTTGCATAACACTGTCCATATGGTCTAAGCAGGTACGTCCATGTGTAGGCATATCAATAGTGTTTTGAAAGCCATGCAAACCTAGTATGTCAAGATAATCTTTAACGTGAGAATTGTGGGTATCCAAAGTATCAATATTTATATCGCCCGTTAGTACAACGTTTCGGGATCTAACGGTGTGTAAGGCTGAATCTAATGATTCCAGAAAGACACTCGGATTTTTAAATGTGTAAGGGCGGTAGATTCCAAAGACAGTCAGATCATCTATTTTGGCGGTCAAACAGTTTGCTTGTTCCAAGTCGATTTCTTGGACAACAGCTGACAAAGCACTACTAATATACATTATAACACCATCGTTTTGATTATAGCTTTTTTTAGTAAAATAAAGGGAGTAGCCATCTAGTAAAGGGGGTATAGAGTCTTCATCACACCAGCACTCAGACAAAACTATAATGTGGATGTTTGTTTTTAACCTAGTGAGATATATTAAAAAGCTGTCAAAATTTTTGTTGACACTCCTGATGTTCATAGAAATAATGTTGAATTTATTATCACTGTTTAGAGAAAAGTTGTCCAAATCGAGGTTATCAGGGTCTTCTATATACGTACAAGAAGGGGTACAGGTTTTTTCTATTTCCTCGAATAATTCTACATTATTCATTTTTAAAACAGATTGATAGAAGTGGAACGTTAAAATAGCAGTGTTCAAAAAATAAAATGCAAAAAGGAAGCAATATCTTGTCACAGTTTGAACTAAATTGTGTATAGTTGAGTATGGCGGTTGTGTAATTATCATAGTGTACGTGAGATGTATGTTTTGAGCAAGTGAATCCCCGATAAGTGTTTGTAGGTTTGTGTACTGCGTTGTTTTTAAATAGGTAAACATTAACAGAACTTGTATTATTTAAAACATGCAAATATTTTTTTCGGTGGTTGTGTAATATCATGGTTGAAACTAAACATGTAACTAGTCATTTGTTTCTCAGTATTTGAAGTTGGGCTTCATTTTTTATCAGTATATAAGGCTCACCTTGCCTCTTCCGCAAGTATACTAGGCCATTTGAGGTCCAACAGAAATCATACTCCATGGCCTTGCGGAACTCGCGAGCGAGGTAGGTCGTGCTGCTCGCGGTGTGAGATGTTCGGAGAGATATATCTCAGCTTTTGGTCCGTCCAGGCCCAAATGTGACGAATTCAGTTGCTCTGTCCTGAATCGGATGGAATTGAGTTTGTGATTTTTTGCTGCAGTAAGAATATTTCCTTTCTGGATTGTTGAGGAGAACTCTGCTACAATGGCCGAAGTTTTTTGATCGGGTTTGGACGGCATACGATAAACGTCACGCAATTCGCTGTGTTCAACCTTGATACCAAGGGTGGTGGATAGTTTATTTACCATGTCAAATAATTTTTCTTTTGTTTCTCCGCTTTGTTTCGGTATATTTCGGATTTGGATGCTGGTTTTGCGAGTAAGCCTTTCAATATTTTCACATTTATCCTCCATGATTGTCATTTGTGATGCAATTTGCTTCCGCTGTTCCTCCAGATCTTTTATTGTGAGTTGAACCTCGTCTAATTTCGCAGAGGCAAATTCTATAGATTTCTCAATATCAAGGTGCTTCTTGTGCGTAGTATCGTTTTGGATTTTGATTTCTGAAATATACTTTTCAAGTACATCCAAACGCGAGTTTTGTTGAGTCTGTAGTTCACAAAACATTTCACGCAGTTCTTCTCTTATAATTGACCTTATATCATTAGGTTCTAAGCACGCACTAGTCGCTTCGTCAGACACCCGCCTGCGTTTATGGTCCCTTTGGGTAAGGTGTTGAACTGTTGATTTAGGGGTTTACATGGCGTTACTTCAATGTCAAAGTTCCCATTCATTCTTTGTTTCTACCCTTTTTTTTAACGCGGAGGAAATGCTTTACGCATACCTACTACCGTACGGCAATAGTTGATGTGGGACTCCCTTGACGAATGACAGACCACTCGTCAAGTATACCCACTAAAACCTCCGCGAGTTCCCGCAAGCCACTATAAGCAGGACGACGACACATTTATCAAGTTCTTTTCTTCTATCCTCGTTGGTGTAGTGGTTAGTTTTCTGGTTATCAATCAACAGGTACCTGGTTCGAATTCCGGGTAGAACCGGCTTTTCTGTCTTGATAATACCGAAAAATGAGAGTGAAAGAACAGATTGTCCCTTGTGTATTGCGGACACACTTGAGCACTATAAGCAATGTCCCGCGTCGATGTCCATCTCAGTTGAGATTGACCGCCATGGTCGGAAATTAGTTAGGCACCAAGATTAACCGAGAAACAGAATTAGTCAATCAATAGTTATCGCGGCCTTGACGGTCTCTCTAAATACTCTCTTATACGCATTTAGGTTCATTATATTAGTTCGTTGAGCGTACATACATCAGCTGTTCTAATAAAGCCGTGGTATAAAGTAATGCTCAATAAAACCAGAGTACCTTTATCGAGCATAATCTCTTTTCGCTACGATGCATCCAGTATTTTATAGCTCGAGCTTATGATTAACCGTAATCGTAAACGAAAGTAGGTTGTAGACCCTATTAATTATAAACACAAGTTGATTGTAAGTATTTTTAGAACAAAAAATTTAAACTACTACGATACGTAAATGACCAAAAGAACCTACCTATAAACGAAGTCGTTTCCATGTGGCAAGGAGGCAATAATACTGGCTGCATTTCTGCGTTGGATTGGATAGCTGTGCTAATCCTTTGAGCTAGGAACCAGCCAGCTTTATTATTGACAAAATAGTATTTAATTTCCATACAATTTTACCTAAAAGCTATTTAGTAGAAGCACCCACGGTCCAGTTGGCTGTTAATTTATTTAGATCGTCAGTATTGTGTCGCGTTGATGTCTTTTCTTAGTGAAGTAACATTTTGTTAATTATAAACCATTAATAACAAACTATTTTCAATTCGTACAAAAATAAAAAGAAGTGTAAATGTTTACTCAGATCTAGAGTGACGATTACTCAGTATAAATTTACTTCAGGTTACTAGACAAATAATTTATGCGCATAACATAGTTCATTCACTTAGAAGATTCATAATTGCGCGAGCTTTTTTATGATTTACTTGGGTTTCTGTTTCTTGGTTGTTAAAGACGATTTTAGTTAAAAGGCGGTGATTATGTCTCGGGTGTATGACGGGTGGTGAGCATAGACATAATACATAAGTAGATAACGCCAGTCAGCGGTAAGAAAATGAGATCCTTTCGATGATAATTCGGCGATAATACACCACGGAGCGTCACCGCTCCGAGGTCCCGGGTTCGATTCCCGATCGGGTCAATGTAGAAATCATAGTTTTCTATATTGTCTCGGTTTTGGGTGTTGTCGTGTGGTAGTTATAAAAAATATAAGTGTATGGGGTTAAAAAATACACATGATTATTATTAAATTAAATAAATTTTATTCTAGCTAACTAAAGTGAAAGGTTGTGTGAAGCTCATTTTTGACGTCACATTTTTATCTCGCGCGTCGCGTCATCTATTCATACACATATCTGTACGTGCGCTATGGTAGGCTGGTCTCCATCAGAGCGTGGTAATAACCCAGACTCGTGCGCAGCCTTCCTGGTTCGCAACGGAAATAAGCAGTGTATGATAAATTTTATAATTCAGCTCGTTATTTATTAAGCTTATAAGTCTGTTAAAGCTTTTATTTTATGGTAATTAAATAAGTTATCAGTAAAATAACACATTGGTGGTTTATTCTTTACGTAAAAAGTGTGATTTCTTGATTCGATAAGTATATGGGGAATAAAGTACCGCCTCCAAATACATAGATTGAAGTTTGACCATTGAAGTTTCTTAATAACAACCTTGAATAAGTTCTTCATTTAGGTGTACATACTGGTCTTAAAAATTTTGTCGACATAGATATAACATTATCATCATCATTATCATCCAAATGCACTGCTGAACATAGGCCTCCTATACGATTTTCCACTGCAACCGGTTGCAAACGATCTGCATCCAGTTTGGTCCTGCCTGTGCGATCTAAACAAGGCTTAAAAATCTGCTGAAATCACTCTTTTCGTGTCCAAACCCAATAGCCCGGACACCTGTCAGAGTTTTAACGATATTTGACGTTTGCTACAGTTAAAGTCAAGTAACCCAAGTAAATTAAATGTATCAATTTAGCAGAAAGTCTCAAGACGCAATAGAGATCACATGATTACTTTACCGCACCACCACAGGGGCTCCTCTTCCCACAGTCGAGCAAACCGCAGCAAAGGAGACGACTCATACAGGGTGAGCAAGTGTGAAAACCATTTGGAATTGTCAAAATATATGTATCGACAACATAATATTTTTTGGACGAGCAAAGAAATCAGTACTCCATTTCGAAGCTATCTGCTTAACGCTCGGCAATTGATAGACCGCCGGCGGTCGCGTAAACAAAATAATGTTGTTACACATGAGGGTTTTATATTGCCCAATAAAGACCAAAATTGTGAACTGCCATCCAAAAAACTTAACTAAAATACAGGTATATAGTATCTTTCTAGAAACAACACAAAAAGAAACGTTCTTGGTGCTTTAAAATAAACTAGCCTGAACGCATCGATTAAAAAGTCTAGAGTACTTATAATGCTCTTTTTTATTTTTAGTGACATCCTGTATATGTATATACAACGAGTGCGTGTAATAAGCCATCAAATTAACGCTGCGTCGTTACACTTGGTCGGAACTAGAGTTTAGCTCTGCAGGGCTTATTTAGGCAGGGTTGCCTGGTAGTTAGGTCTCATTAGATTTAAACTCAGCTCAGCTTTAAGCTACATTAAGCAACGTATTTGGACACAAATGCTACTCATTATTTATGTAAGTTCTACGTAATGTCAAAAGTAGTGGTCCTTAAAAAGTTCTAAGTGGTCGAAAACAGTGGCTAAAACCTTTTAAAAGGTATAGGTGTATTGGGTAAATCATAGGTTTATGATACTAATCAGAGATTTTATATTTCGTGGTTACTGCGAATTTACGTTTACTATTTTTTTTTAATTATTATTACTTTATTAACATAAAAAAAATATATACTATGCTGCAACTCATATCGATACTATTATACAATATAATTCACTAATTACAATAACATTTTACGATAAAATAACAAATACAAGTAACAGAGGACAGATACATTATTTCATCTTTTAATGTTTTTACGAAGCAAAAGTTGCAAAAAATGAGCTTTTTGTTTATGTTTTATGTTCATCGGAGTGATCATAGAAGTCCCTATCTCAGTTCACTACTTGTTTCGTATTTCCACCCTTAATTGTATGACTTATCTCTTCAAAATAAACTGTACAAACCAAAACAAGTGACGAATCCGAAATTCAGAAAGCTCACGCTCTAATTGTCAGAGAAGTGGGTAAAAGTTTGGCGACGTCACGAGAACGAGCGACGCGTGTGTAGCATACGACGCTACGTTTGTTAGCTCGCGGATTACATTTACTCCAGTCGTGCGATTTCTTAATTCATTTGTTTTTTGTATATTGAATGAGACTGACATTTGTCTCAAGGGCAGCCGTGTATTAATTTGGTGGTAAATTGGTAATCTGTTATAAGCTGAGTTGGATAGAGAAGCTATGCCAAGCAAAAATCGCGTCGCAACCCGATGAGAAGATTGTAAACTATTCCGTGAAATTTGAATTTCGAATATGAAACCATTTGTATATGTTTTGATGACAAGTGGCGTCAATTCATGGCGCACAAAGTTTGGTCGTGTTTACCCGTTTGATAATAATTTAAGTACTTAGTTATCTATAGTATTTGTCTTAACTGAATGTTCATTTTAATGATATTTACAATTTTAAAGACGGTGAAATACAAACAGATTACTACTAGTATGCATACTCAAAACTAATTTCATCTGAGATCATAATTACGAATCGATTGGTGGGAAAATAAAACCAGTCTGTATTGAGCCACTAAAACAGACATTCTAGTAATCAAGTTTTTTTTTTAAAGTAAACATCTGAGCGACATTAACTGATGAAGTGTTTGGTTTGAATTCCTGGATTAACCGATGACATCACTATAGGTGTTCAACACCCGATTTGTGTGATCATCAATTTGCTAATGTCCTAATTTGTTTGCAGTCTGCATACCGCTTTACATTTTTTACGTGATCGTTTGAAATTTTTGCACACACTCGATCGTGTCATTGACGACTATTTAAAAGATAATATGGATTCATTTCTATTTAATGTGAGTGTGTAGGTGGGTATGCACTAATAGAAATGATACATGAAAGCTTGACTAGATAAAAGTGTGACGACAAAAAAAAATTGAAATGAGAATTTAAAAAAAATAATACTCGCAAAATCAAGCAAAATTACTCGTCAACTTGAAGGTGAATTTTGTGAATGCCAGTTCTAACAATGAAACTATTTATACATCGTTTCATTCAGCAGTCAATAATAAAATATTGAATTCATACGAATTTATTTGTTTATTTTCTTATGTCAGAAGTGTCATATGTTACTATTATATTATTTATCAAATTAAAATTCAGTACCACACAGGATAAAGATATTTCTATTTCTATTATGGCTACGACGAGCGATAGAATGCCATTCACTCGGAATACGGCATTTTCATTCAAGTTATTCTTTTGTTAAAATCCGCAAACTAAAGGCAACTTTACAAGGAATTATGAAATAGTGGAGACAGTTCATAAAATAATAATATTGTGACAACAAACCCCCGGTTTTATGAAAAAACTCCACCGACAAGAAGCGACTTAGCTCTTAAATTTGATGATGATAAAACATTTTTTAAATATTGTGGAACTTGGTATAGTACCTACGTGCCATTTACGAAGGCGCGCGCCGCCTTGCGTCCTAATCGTTTTAAGTAAATTTGTGCAAGATTTTGCCGATATTTGATGACATTTTAATGAATATAACTGTTAAATATTTATTATTTCATATTTTTATATATGCCACACACCCCGTACCTCAATCTTTTCTCAATCAAAAATGAATTCGCGCCTTCGTGGATGGCACTATCTACATCTACGGTCATCTGTCAGATTTTTACACTCTCTCGTATAGTGAGCACTATATTCAATGTTTTTGAAAATTAATAAAGTTTTGGAAATATTCTATTATTTTGTATGTTCCAATGAGTACACAACCTTATACCTCAGAGTTGCCAGGCGTGATCGCACATGCAACTCGCACGTTACACTAAACAATCTTCGTTTAAGGCAGTACTTAGTGCTTTAGTCCTTAAAAGCAATATAAATTACAATGGGCGCACTAAACTAAATTGGAATGCTGTGTTTGTGGAGTTTTTTATTTTATTCTGGCCGTTACCTGACATTGATCCTTAATTGACTTGTTTACAGCTTAGCAATTTACCTGTGTTAGGTAAATACGAAAAACTTATGATGATATAAACAGAATGAAGGTTTTTTCTTTTATTTACACCAAAGCGCAACGATAAACATACAGGTATGCAGCATATGGACTTAAGTTATTAACCAAAATGCGACACAAAGTCACAAGCGTCATTAAATTCTGATTCCTGTTACGCAAAATGCCAAAAAAAAAACATTATTTGTAAGTACTTAATTAATAACATTACATTAATTTAGAGTATTTTGTATATTTTTTGGCAGATTCAATAATATAAATTGCACTTGTAAAAAGACAACTGTGAACCTGTGACAGACGAGGAATTGAACCCCGTGTCTTACGCAATCCGGGCGTATGCCTATACCACTCGGCCACCATCACATTAACAGTCCTGTTGAATTTTGCAAGCGCTTCTTAACGCGTAGGCTGCGTGACATCATCAATGCTGTGAGATTGCTCTCACAATATCTGAAGGAAAATATTTTTACAAATATTTTAACAATCAGTTAAGATGATGATAGGCATACGCCCGGATTGCGTAAGACACGGGGTTCAATTCCTCGTCTGTCACAGGTTCACAGTTGTCTTTTTACAAGTGCAATTTATATTATTAAGTTTGTATGGTGACAAAACACTATAAAAAAAAACAAAAATAAACTATAGATTCAATAATGAAAAAATTCAAAACACTAATAATAAAAAAAACATTTATTATTTTTTATTTTATCGTCAGAACTTTTAAAGACATTGACAGTACGGTAGCTAAGAAGTATCAGATGACACGACATAACCACAAGAGAGGCTTTAACCACTAAACGTCGAACATTTTCGTACGAACAGTAAACTTACGTTTCAATCACTTGATCCACATATGGAGTGGTCGCGGAAAATCGCGTGTTATAATAAATTTACATCCGTTACAAGTACTGTGGCTATACGACCCGTTAAAAACGGGACCTTCCCGTTTGAATACTATTCGGCCCTTAGTGGTCATAAATGGCGTCATGGTCATTTGAATTCAAGCAGGTAGGTGAAATTGGCTGCCTTCTCTATTTCTGTAAAAATTAAATATGTACTACGCTACTTAATGTTTGATAATGATAACTTCACTTCACTTCAATAGTATTCGAAAAAGTAATATACAGAGGAAAATGACAAGCAATTGTTAGTTGATGGTTGGTGATCGGTTTATCAAGGCAGTAAGTACATTCCCTGATTACTTATGGTAAAGAAAATGAAAAAAGGAAGGTAAAAAAAGCATTTATTAAGTAAATATTGAAGAATCAAGGTTTACTGAAGAACCACGCATGAAAACAAGTCCAACATAGTCCCATTTTTAACAGGATTATATCCTCGATACCACGGTGTATGTGGTCACCCGAGGGCCGTACGTCGCCGCACCGTTACAGAATTGACCGTAGTAACGGCGCGCGCGCACGTTTAATTGATGTCCGCACGTTTGTCAAGCCGAAAGCTCTGTTTTATTGGCGTATGCTAATAAATATGGAATTATGTTTTTTTTTCCCTTTTGAGCTTACCGTCCTTGTAAGAAAAGGAACTTTTTGTTCGGTAGTGAATAATCCTTGTGAGATGAGGTTTTAAAATGCTTTTGAAATACAATAAATTTAAGAGAGTTATGCTGTAAAGTAGGTGCTTTTTAAAAGTGTTATAGTTGTAGAAGTATGGTAAGTATTCTTAATCGCAGTAAAAATAGACTGTCCTTAAACTATAGTTACATAATAAGTAATATATGAATTTACTTATTTACATGTTTAACTATATACAAATAATATTTTTTGCTAAGTACCTATTTATCAGCCCTAACTTTTGTTGATCAAACTGTTAGTAAACCGATATTTTTGTTACACCATTCTGTACCTACAAAATATCCGTACAACTGATCCCCGCCTGAAATCAACGTATGCCCAGTAGTGGTCAAGTGGGGGCCGTACGTACCACGCAATACCGTTAACTCACTGAGTATTGAGTACTTACCTTCTTATCGCAAAATAGACCCGCCTATAGGGCGGCACCGCATTGACGAACTACGAAAGGAATTCGTGCAATTATGGACATTTTACAAGTTTGAAAAATACTTCATAAAAACTTTGATAAAAAACTGCTTTATGTATAAATAAAAATTGCATTTCTGATTTGTGATTTATGATAATGAAGATTTAATCAAATAAATCGGCCGCTTAAAATGACAAGATTACAATACATCCTTATTAGCTATGCAGCCTTCAATGTTGATTTGCATTCTAGACAAATGACTTTTAATACCTACGTGTTTCAAAATTGCATTAATTTTATAAAATTATTTTGATGTGTTGCAATCATATGTAATTTCGTATTATTTGGTGAAGAAATAGTAGATTTTTCACCCAGGGTGTAAAGTGATGTTTTTCGGCGCGGACGCCATTTTGAACCACGAGTGAAGCGAAGCTAAGGTCCTAATGCCCAAAGCATTAATATTTTAGATGACATAGCATTTTGCTACTTACTGATAGTAAAGAAAGTTCTGGTTCACTACTTAATTCATAACACACATCATTATTCCTGACTCTACCATAATAATCAGTGCAAAAAGTATTAAGAATAGAGCATTAATGCTAATACTTAATTCAATGAATGCACGGTTGCACAAACTATAGAATGGTCGATGGACCGAGACAATCACTGGGTAACCTTGTGTTTTCAATAGTTTAGGTGATCAAATTAATCGATAATTAGCAGTTATTTTATTTTAAAGCTTCGTTAACTGTTTCAGTGGCCGTGTAGGTTTGATGGTCCGAAACAACGTGAAGTCTTAGTATTATTAATATGTTTTTGGCCTAAAATATACATTTTAATTAAATAAATAACCTATGTGTAGCTTTATCTGCAAGTTATGTAATGTGAGTACCTACTACGAGTAATAGAAATCTATAATTTTAGATCTTCAAAGCAGTAAAGTATGAACCTAAAAATAATTAAATTGGTCATTATTATAGGGTGAAAACGGGATCCTATTACTAAGACTTCGCTGTCTGTCCGTCCGTCCGTCTGTCTGTTACCAGGGCCCCTATTTTTGAATCACTCGCGTCAAGATGGCGAGTGATATTTAATGTTTAAAGTTGAATTTTGTAATGAAAACCAGTTGTAATCTACATAAAAAGGATTCTAAAAATCATTGCTCAATTTTGTGAGCACTCACGTCTAGATTTTGAGTGAGTTGATTTTTTATGTGTTTTCGAACGACAATTACACGCCATATCAACCAAGCGAGTGATTCAAAAATAGGGGCCCAGGCTGTATCTCAAAAGCCGCTATATCTAGACAGTTAAAATTTTCACAAATTATTTATTTATGTTGCCAAAATAATTTGCCCTTCTTTGATCGATATCAATTTCCCTTGTCAATGGAATGGCACAGGACACTACATTCGAATGTTTTTTTTTACATCTTCGTAGTACTTCGTAGCGTTATTTTTGGCTACAACTTGACTACAAAACCGCGAATCACCGACCTACACTAACTACAAAGAAAGTTTCTGATGTATTTTTTTATGTCGCATTAATAGGAAATAAGTGACAACATAATAAAAGAAAAATAACCATCTAACAATGCGACTCAATAGCAAACAAAAGAGAAAATGCTACAGTCAAACTCGTAAAGGTTTTGTCTCAACTAATTTGAGTCTTCTTTCATTGAAATACGGGGGGTAAGTACTTGTATGCAGCGTACAGTCGTCCGTATATCAGTATCAGATTTTTGAGGTAAAATGGTACTTATTACAACTGTACAAGAGGCAACTTTGTTGCATTTGATGTGCTGTAGTACAATGCGGTCGGTATGCTTCGTTGTTAATTTCTTGGTTAATTATTGAAAGATCTTTTTATTCCACCGCTGTGGGAACTCACCGGAACAATATCGGAAACGCTCTCAAGGTAGCTATACTTAGTTGAAGAAAAACTAACAAGTAAACCCGCCATTTTTAATAGTTTCATGTAGGTACAATAATAGAAGTGATTACGTATCGATCGATACATTGTTAATTTAACTTTTATAGGAAACGCTGTCATTAGTTAGGTTGTTAATTAAAAACGAATATCATGCTACTCATTTGTCTTTGATTTAACATAGTAATGGGTTTCAATTCATATGTTGTTTTTTTTTTGTGAAAAAAAATATACTATAGACTGTAACAGATACAAATTTTCCCTTTTAAAACCTTATAGTAACTAACTTATCATAGTTCCAGATCAACTTATAAAATGTATGCAAGACGTCACTTCGTTCTATTGAAATATATTTTTCTGCTTACTACAACTATTCATAGTTCATATTATTATTTCTGAGTTGGTATAACTTGTAATTTCAAACGCATCTAAGTAATCACGGATTTATTCTTGGATATCGCGGCAAAACATGTGATTTTCATGGTTTGTGTAAGAAGTAGCATTCATAATGTCAATAATTACGACGCCACGACTGAAGATGGCCGCTTATTAATAATAATAACATCCGCCACTATTATTAGAAAATTTATTATGAATTAAGTTTACATTCAGAAGCATATTATATGTATAACTTTGTTGTGGTGCGTTATTTCAATAACGTATACGTTCAGAATTTTTTCATATTGCACAAAGGACATTGCTCAATTAACACATTTTTAAAATAAGTTTTATTTTTAACCATCTATTTTATCTTGTCCAGAATAATAAGATATGTTTTTGAGATTATGAAAAAAATAACAGGTGTCGATAGATTAAATATAAAGACAGTTAATTAATTATTTATTTACTGCATTGTATTGCAACGCTCTACCAAATACATAAAAATAGTGCAGTTATTGTAATACTGGTATAACCTAATCGTTATTAATATTGTTATACAAAATAATGCGACTGGTTAATTAATTTTATCAGTCATCTGCTCATCTTTGAACTTAGGCCTCAAAAATTATTCATATTTGATGCACTTTCCATGCTCTACCAATATGTAAATTCTCAGAGAGTATTAAAGTTAAAAAACATGATCACATTTTATTTTGCACCTATAAATTACAAACTTGATTTTGTACAGTCATCGTCATTACTTGTTTTCTACTTTCTCATATAAATAAATCTAGTTTTGAACGTCCACTTTCTTCCAATTTAATAATACAAGCGATGTAACATTTATCTTCACCAAGATTAATTTAAATCAATTAAAAGCTACGTTTCAATTTTAAAGATACAAATATTAATTATTCTACGCAAATACGGATTACACGAGTGATCTATTAATTATTAGATTTATTTCTAATTACTTATTCCTTAAAAATCCAATTAGGATTTGATAGATGCTGGTCAATTATAATTTAAGAGGTATTAGAACTTTTTAGAAAGTTTTTGACTGAAAAAAAAATCTTAATTAAAGTACAATAAAAACAATCTTCTTACCGTACAGTTCTTTGGCGGGAAAACTCGCGAAACTCAAATGCTCGAACAATATTTCATTTCTTCAACGAACCTACCAAGTCCTGGCCACTTCATAAAAAAGTCACTCGATAAAAAACAAAACATATTCGGATTTGAATTTAAATAAAGAACGCGGTTGGATATAGGTCAGCGCGCTCGGTGGGATAACATCAGTCGCGCGCGTGCGATGCGCGGTGACTGGCCGCAGCCGCGGGAGACGGCTAAATGAAAGCACCTGCCGTATCGCACGGATTCGTCTCGTCGGCGATCGCTACTTCTTTAATGATTGACGATTTGCACGGATTCCGAAAATCGAATAGACCACGTTTTCAGGAACTTAGTTTTCGATTTAGTTTAATTTGTTAGAGAGCCTGCTTGTTTGTGATCCAGTTAATTCTTTTTTTTAAAGATATACAGTGCTACCACAGATAATATTACGTGCTACTTAGTGTTTAAAAAAAGTAAAATAGTTTGTTACTAACAAAATGTTGTAATACAAAAAAATATTCGATTTGATACATGAGTATAAAAGCTCATATTCAATTGCTTTGACCAATATTATTTTTGTAGGTAAATGGAACATCGTTCATGGACTTATGTCCAAAACATAGCTGTTTTATTATTAAAACAGCTATGTTTTGTGTTTATGAAAGTAATGCTAAGAATTTATTATTTTAATAAAATACATACACTGTCATCATTACAAAATGAGCATGAGTATTAGGTATTCTAAGGTTACCTACCTGATAGAGCTTTTACGAAAAAACTCTTTCAAAAAAGTTTGCCTACTTGCATCGGATTATCATTTTTATAGTTTTTGCAGCGTAGAATTTTTCTATTTCTTAGAAGCCTGTCTGCGATTTGATTGAGATTGATGTCCGTCATAATGTCCATATGAATATAAAAAAATAGGATTCAGTAGCTTATAAAAAATAAATACCATACCTAGGTAGAGTCATACATAAATTAATTATTTCCGTGCTCTTAAATGGTCATCTTCCTTTTAAAATATATTTTTATATTTTTTTTATTATTTGAAGCTGTCCTCTAAACACCGCTGAGCATCGATCAGCTAAATTATATTATTTCGGAGTGAATTGACCAATAACAAAAATCAGCGTTTAATTTCTACACGGGTAAAGTAGACAATTGCTACGTTAGTAGTGATTATAAACCAGTAAACCACTCACACATTATATATACGAGTACATAGAGCTACGGAACCTTATATGCAAGTAACATACATTTGTACAAACACAATCCTACATCTTTTACAAAATCAACGTTCCATTCCAAGCACACACAATAACTGAATCTCAAGTGATTAGAAACAAGAAATATTTGATTAATGCTCTAATGATGCTGTCTACATTGACATTTCCTTTGAAGCATCCAAATGATTGACGTCACTCAAACTCTATTCAAATTAAACAGTTAATAAAACTAGTAAATGATCCCGCCCTTTACTCTAAACTTATTTATTGAATAGTGATTCGTTTTCCTATTGATAAGTAATTAATTGTGCCTTCAGGGTAAATTGTATTCATCTGGGATGTTATTGAATGATTATAAAAGGTAGAGGTATTAAATTAAACGTTTGATGGTCCGATTGTGCTTTTAGAGGCGCCATTATTGTGGATTGGTACTTAAATATTATTATAGTGGCAAATATTGTACAGTTATTATGAGTAATGCGTTTACGGTGTTGATACAGCAAGGGAAGGTAGCTGGTACAGATGTTTCTTATATTGGGATAAATAATTAGGTCTTTATATGGCATACTAAAGGTTAACCATATTTTGTCTAAGATACGAGTATGCTTACAATCTATTGCAATGAGAAAATGTTCAGTAAAGTTTTTCTTCTTTTTCGTAGAGTTACAAACATAACTCATTTTATCTAGATTTATACAAACGCAGGCTTATCTACCGTGAATTTATCAATCAGCTGGTGTAAATATTAATAGTATCAACACTATCAATACATGACCAGTACTGATAGTGACAATGTTTACGTGTAGTCGTAGTAAATACTATTGAATAGAATCATTTATATTTTATGTAAACGTATTTATAAATTCGTGATTTTGAAAAAAACCGAAAATTGTAATAATCGTGTCAGGTTAGATCAAACTTCTACTATTTGGTGGTAAATTCGCCTATTCTATATGATATGACTGTTAAAAACAGTGGAGCACAAAGAGAAGTTCAAAGTTATTATCACAATGACTAGCAGTAAAAATGTTTGAAATATGAGCTGTGAATTTTATAACAAAAAGTAAAAAAACCTGGCAGCGGTGGGATTCGAACCCACGCCTCCGAAGAGACTGGTGCCTTAAACCAGCGCCTTAGACCGCTCGGCCACGCTACCACTTGCCGTTGCTGCTGAAATAGGGCATTGCGTTCCCAGCGCTCCCGAGTCTATTATTGGATTGTCCCCATTGCACAGTGGGGACACGTGCCATTGTGTCGGACATAGTAAATTGATACTAAATGTTTCGAGTTTATTTTTGGAATGAGATATGATATGTTTTGCACGATTCGGAATCGGTGTGTTGTTTATAGATTCTTGAATTGAATTTGAATATGAATCGAACTCGAATTGGGTAACTCAGGTAGAATAAGTTCGACAACGCGCTAACTTTCTTACAAGGAACAGTATTGTACAAAATGTTTTGAAGAAACTGGCCTACAGTTTGGTACGGAATTGCTACTTGCTGTTGCTACCATGTATTACTAATTTCGGGAAATTTAGTCGTATGTTCTATTGCGTAGAGATTTTAATTACTGCATTTCTGCATAATTAGAATCAATATCAGTAATGGACATTTCTACAGAAGGGTACTTTTTTTTTCAATTCGGTGGTTGATTTGTAATTTGCTTTTTTAAGTATTTTATATAATATAAAATTAAGTTTACCCCACCCTGAATCTAAAAATAACTATTTGCCTTAATTTTGTTGAGTGGTTAATGAGAAAAGTTAAGCACCGAATTGAGAAAGCACCGAATTGAGAAAATGAATTGAGAATTGATGTAACCTTATAAAAAATAATGTATTAGAATGACCAAAATAATAAATACCTAAAGCGTTTTGTTAAATAACTGCTGGTCTATCGGTAATGGTTTATTTCAGGTTTTTGTGCCTTTATCTTTATTGATTGTTTGAAATATAAACAAAAAAATCTAATCAACATTTTATTTATGTTTGGTTACAAACACTGGTTGAAGACTTTCGTCTTCCTACGACACTAGAGTAATTGAGACGAGAAGATACTTTTGCACAATTTCCTGAACGCTGCCTAGCTGAGTTGGAATCGTTGATTGACCTCTTTCTCAAAGTTTAACCTACCTAATTGGATTACTATTCCCAGGTAGACTCATACTCGTCAACAACTTTAAGAATTTAGTTCCTAACAGATACTGGAGTATGTACACTATGGGAGCTCGACATGATTTTCGTCTTTTTCATCCATTTCTTCGAGCACAGTGCCAAGGTTGTTCAGCGTCTTTGCCACAACGATTATATCATTGGCATACCGGAGGTGTGTGATGACATATGGATCCGAAACATGGTATCTTACTATGGGCCTTATAAAGAAGCTCAAAATCACATAACGAGTGATGGAGAGGGCTATGCTCAGTGTTTCTCTACGAGAACTAATCAGAAATGAGGAGATACATAGAAAAACTAAGGTAAAGGACGTAGCCCTTAAAATCAGTAAGCTTCAGTGGCAATGAAAAGGGCACATAGCGCGAAGAACTGATGGCCGTTGAGGCAGAAAAGTTCTAGATTGGAGAACCAAAGACGCAGTGTAAGACGTCCACAGACAAGATGGACAGACTACCTTGTAAAGATTGCAAGATTAAACTTGATGCAGAACGCTATTGATCGGTCGCTGTGGAAAGCCGTGGGGTTGGCCGATGTTCAGTAGTGGACGTCCTTTTCATAATGATGATGATGATGTGTCTTTTTTGATACTTACGATAGGTCTTTGTTCAAGTGTATTTTTATTGCTCTATTTATTGCCATTAATACATAAAACCGTCAATTCATTTACTTTGCCTATCTGAAATTTTTGAAAGTGGAAGGAATGAGGGGATGAAGAAGACCTAGGAGAAGTTATTTTGACCAAGTAAGGGAAAAGTAAATGTCATGTCATACCAGGATGACAAGAAAAAGGCAAAAAAAAAGAAAATAATGGCAATTGCTCCACCAACAAGAGCCAAGCTCTTAAGTTTAAAAAGAAGTAGTTTTGTGTCAACACTTTTTCAATCTGTTTATTGGATTGTGAAAGAGAGAGTTTTACTAAAATTGGCCTAAGTCTTACAAAAAATAAGACAGTGCCATACACAATCTCCAGCATAATCGTTTTATGAAATAAATGAATAGTTCCTATTAGCAAAATTCATAATATTACAGTAAAATCTCAATTCGGTGCCCATTTTCCAGCGGAATTGAGATCCACGGAATTGAGGAAATATCACAATACATAAAATTACTCAAAAATATTATGAGTAACAGTAATTTTAACTAAATGTAACGGAAAAATGCAGTTAAACAGTTAATAATTTTAGCACAAATCTCCAAAAATACTTCAGAAACATAATTTAAGTGGCACACCGATTTGAGAAATTACCCTAAACCAAAAACACCGAATGATTTCGAACCTCTGAAAATTGCTCCTCAACGCAACAAGTCCCCCGTCTATGGTGCTCGGCTGCTCGGGGGCAACGGTTAGATGGCGGGAATCCATAGTAACCGTTTCTAATAAGCGTAGATAGTGCTATAGGTAAATAAAAGTAAATTTCACCGAATTGAGGTACACCCTTCGGACAATATTTTAATATGTCACTGTATCAAAACTAAAGGATTCAGAATCAATGTAAACACTGTTATGGTTTCATTATTTATCCCTTGTTACAGGAATGTAGAAATAATAATGAGTAAGTCATTATTTTAAAAGTTATGAAACAAAAACGAGTAAATTCTGGGAACCGGACACTCCATTTTAGGCCAAATTCTGCCCGTTTTTGAACTTCCAGATTTTTTTAAGCCATATGTACAACCTGGTGGTTTTTTTGATATGCTCTCCATCAGGCCAAGAGTTGTATAAATACGTGTGATTTTTTTGAGACACGTTATTAAATTTTAAAGGTAGTTTTTTTGCTCCAGTAGGTCAATCAGTCGTTTCTGTAGAAGCTGAGCTTCAGTAGCTGAGTTTCTGTTTAATAATTACGATATATCCCACCCAACTAATAATCTAGAGCAGTTTACGTGATATTGTTACAAAAATTTTTATTTGTACTGATATTTTTAACCCCTCTTTACAATAGTAATATTAATTAGTTTATGTAGATATTATTTACTAAAAAAGCGGAACAGTAAACGAAAGCATTTCTTATTTTCCCAAACATAATAGCACGTAACCAACACGTAACGTAACTCTACAAAGAATTCCCTAAAACAAATGGTCGGATTTCTTCGAAATATCGCAATTTGTAGTGAGCCGTTTAGCTTGGAAAGCTGTAAAAATGGCGGCTTTACGAGCCGTGTACGTGACCGGGCTGGTGTCAAATGTGCGGCGCAGGGCATTTGTTGAACCACTCATTTATTGTAATGGCTGGCCGACTTCAATATTTCATATACTTACTTATGATTTATAGGCCGACTTGATCCAGCTGGTGCATTTCAGTTCAATTGCAAAGATTATGTTATGAAAAAAGTTTATAAAATCACCAGGGCACCAAAGCAGGGTTTTTCACTAAGTTCTTTGCTTATTTAGCCATGTACAACTGTTTATAAAAAAATTGGTAATTACTGGCCTTTCTATTTCAATGTACATGTTTTTTGAGTGCGTCTCAATGTCGACTATAAAAATGCCCAAAAAAAACACCAGTCAAAGAAAGTAGATCTAGATGAAAAACAATGTTCGTCAGTTACTCGATTTGCTGATTCAACGATTTTACTGCAACATGCACACGTTTAGTCGCATTTCAATGACACTTTTCGCAAAACGGTGCAAACTAAACTACGACTGCAGAACGGCAGAGTCAATACGCTGCTAGTGACTGGATATTCTGCTTATATCAATAAAAAACTGAAAAATCACAAAAAATGCTATGTAGTTGCACTTTTTTTGGGATTAGCACCTCGAATTCAAATCTGCAACGTAATTGCTACAAGGCAATAATCAGATTTTTTCTAATTTTTCGTCTATGTTGGCGAAGACGAAGGCAAGTGAGTTGATATTAATAGTGCATTACTTAAAATATGAGGTCACATATTTTTTTAAAATGTTGAACGTAATTAATGAAGCATTAGAGGCGTATGAACGTTTTCGTTTCGCCATTTTAATTTTGTTAGAAAGTAGCGGCCATCAATAATACCTTAAAATGGATTCCTTGCATTATTTTAAAAATACAAACATTTTATGGCGTGATCTCCTAAATCGTCACGTTTAACCATTAACAGACGGTAAAGGACGCTTGAATTTTAGTTTTACATCTCTGTAAGATTTTAATTCTATAAACTTAATTTTACTTTTACTTTTACTAAACTTAATTTAAAAACCAAGTGAGCCACGCTCCATAGTAAATTTCCAAACCCCTTCCTCGAAGTTCCCATTGATCTATCAGCTTTAACTTTGCAAGAACTGCGGGTCAATCCGAATCATCATTAATTCAGATTAACGCCTACGCATTTATGTGTTAACATCATTTTTTCTTTAGTTAGTAAGAGGTATGTTTATTGTAGAATAAGATGTGTAGGGAAATCCTATCATGGATCGTAAAAAATCGTATTTACTCACAATTTTTTTGTGATACAATTTCATAATTATTTTACATAAACTCGTGCTGTATTTAATGGATTGCTCAGTAAATAAAATATTTACATCACTTTTATCGAAGTATTTTATGTATAGAATCCAGTTTTTCGGAAACACTACATTATTATGCGAGTATATCTACCTAAATTACCATTCTCGTTTATAATTACTCTTATCTGTGCACTTTTCGGTACTGCAAAGACATCAGGATTTTGAAAACAAGATTTGGTATTTGATTTGTATGTAAATATTTAAGAAAAATGTCTGAGTATAACGGTAGGCGTTACAGCTTACCATAATTATCGTTACCGATAATTGCTAAAAGGATAATGATAAAATTTAATTTAAATAAAATACTGGTTCACTTATAGGAGCCGGAATATAAAATAATATTTTTTATGTTTTCTACACCAAATTAGTATTTACACAGTACTTTTTATTTGTACGAAAGTATAAAAGTACAACCCTAATCCGAACAAAGTAATGGTGTCATATCTATTGTGTGGTTTAGGTATCAGATTTTTTGGCAATTACTTTATAGGTACCTACTTACATACTTAATAGTATAGGTACCAATAAAACTTGTAAAACGAATAAAATAACCATGTTTACTTTATTTGCCAATTTTATCATGGTCTTAATAGCCGCATCTTCCTCGTTAACTATATAACCTACATAGGATTTTAATGGTAGTTAATGGTGCTGCGCAGGTCAGCTGTTTATTTTCTGGATATTATGCCCATAGTAATTCAGCAGCTATGAGATGATGGCATAGATTTATATGTTAATAGACGCCGCGATAATATTTACCAAACAGAATAGAATTGCGACCATTTTCGAACGTTTGTCTTAATTGACCAATTTGATTTCTTCCGTCCATCAGCAAAACTATCATTGTAATGGTAATCGAATACAAAAAAAACATTAAATGGGTTTAGGCTTTGGGCAAAAGGCGTTTTTCATTTGTTTACAACAACGCACTGCAAAAGTTTTCGTGTCTCTAAAATATCATTTTGCAACCACTGTGCATCGCTCTCGTGACGCATTTTTTTAAATATTTATTTTTCATTTTAGGTTTTTAAAGTGTGTTGCGTTATTACCTGAGGTACTAGTCTATTGAACCTACCGCGTCTCTATCGTAAAATACAATGTTTCTTTACCGTGGCAGCCAGGGTCATCAGGATAGTATAATAAAATTAACAGTTACATCATATCCTTAACTATTAGAAAAAACAGATCAAATTTATCGATATAAATTATACTGGAGTTCCTACAATATACTTTTCATGACCTAATTTTGATTTACCTTTTCATGATTTATTTATTATTAAAATATATTATTTATTATGGATGAGTATATTAGTTGTAATAATTATTATATTATTTATTTGTCAAGTCTTTTCCTAAAAATGTGTGTTTGAGTAACAAAGCTCAAACCAATGGTCATACGAATTTCACGGTTTAGGAAGGCTAATACAAGCTTTAAGAAAATCAAACCAAAAATAATAATAATAAATCGCTAACAAATACAATAATCCAATTTTCAGTCACAAAAATATAGTGGCCCATGAGGGGATCGAACCCGCGGCCTTCGCGTTATTAGCACGACGCTCTAACCAACTGAGCTAATGGGCCGATGTGTGATCGGCCGAAAATAAAATCCTGAAACAAGATGCGGTGGTGAAAACAAAAGAAAGCTGATAAAATTTATTCGGCTGTATGATTTGGATCTGTGTCTTAAAAAAACAGGAGATCCTAGGTACATCAAATTATTGGTATTGAAAGCGTTCCAGCCAGACTTATCATGACCTAACTAAATTATAGACGATATTTCAATGTAACATGTTATACTAGCAACTGATTCAATTGTAAATTAATTGATTGGAGATCTATTTCCATATTCATATATATTTTATATATCATAGTTCATCATAAATAATATCTAATAATTGTTAATAAAATTAAAAATCTCTAACTTTTGTGGTTTAAAAGACATAAACGCGTTAGAGAGGATAAGAAAATCATAAATTTTGTATCTAATTATTTAACCTTCCTATTTTTCCCTATATCAGTGAGTACCTTCTTTCTGTACCTACTTCGATTAGAAATCACCAAAGCTCAGTATTAGTATGAGTAACAATGACAGATGTTGTATGTAATTTTAGGTGCGAGTATGATCCCGAATTGATCAGCGGCTACTTTGTAATTATTTAAGCATTACGAGCCGATAATAGCAGTGATCATCTTTTACACCGTAACGTAACGTTGTAGGTGAACACGAATAGAAAATGTGTACCTAACTAGACAAAATAATAATTGTATGGAAAGTTTTAGTTATTGGTGTGTTGTCTGGCGCATAAATATTATTTTTTATTTAACTTTAAAATTAAATCTTAATTAGATTTTGAATACAACTTTTTGCTATCATACTATCGTTGTGTGGGTGTCGGCCGCCTGAGGTGGAAGACATAAGTACTTTGCCGCCCGTTTTTTAGGAAATTAGGGGGTTTAGCACCGCAAAGATTTCGGACCGCGGCAGTGCGAATCGAGTGCTGTTTCAGATTGGGAATTGGGAAATTGGGAATTTATTCGCACCGCCAAGTAAGTCGCCTATCTTTTTTCTTAAATATTCTAAAATTCTACAATAACCGAATAAAGTGCGAATTAAGCTAGAAAATCGAAACATATTTTTTAGGAACGAAGTCTAACTAAGTATGTACGGAAATTCGAGTTTGCTACAACAATTTTAGCCTTGCAACGGAGTTTGAGATATTTTGTAAAATATAGTTTCAAATGTGATGTTCGGTGTGATTGGTACCGTATTGGACATTCTCACGCCTATCACGGTACACATAATAGGTGGGCAGTTTTAATCTTACATTCTGGAGCACATCGAGATTTCATCAAGTCACTGCTGTTTTACACAATACAAGCTGTCCGCGGAATTCGGAAGTAAGTTTATTTATTATTTAGTTTTATTGTACAAAAGCATTATCTCCCAATGCGCACACACAAACGACCTATCACGGCTCACCCCGAAAGCATACCTTTTTTTTCGTTTCGTCGCAGGTAAAATCGTATTCATATTGTTTATTTACGATTAGCGATTGTCATACGGTATTGGGCAATAAAACCCTAATAAACCCATATCTTGCGATTTATAGAAATGAAGATAGGGATTTTGATAAGGGGGTGAGATCAGAATACATAGTTTACTGATCTTTAATATTTTTTTTTAGGTGAAATTCTTGATGTTTGAAATATATAGGTATTTTAGTTCACAAAGTAAAAATAATCCTGCTGTTCCTTTTTCTTCCGGGTCTTTTTGTTTTATTTTGCTATCTATACAAAACAAATTCTGTGGTTTCTTAAAAAGGTTTAAAAAGATGAGAGTTACATGCTGTATACAATATTATTCACGTCATGTTAGCAGTGATGTGGCAGTGATAAACTTGTTAGCTACTCTATGGCGTGTGTGCTGTAGAATTAAGAAAGTACAAGACACGGCTTCCCTTTTTAGAAAAGAGGGTTTCGATCAATAGTATTTTGTTTTTAAAACAGAGCTACTTATTAGAAAAATAGCTGTAACATTATATTAATTTACTTTTATTATTATTAAGTATTTCGTATACCTGCATATTCTTACTATTTCATGTAGGTACCACTTCTTTACCTCACTAGCTATTCACTTTTTTATTCCGTTTGCTCATATCTATTATTTACCCCGGTCTGTGGTTCACCTTTCATCTATTACCTGAAGATCTATTTTTGAATCACTCGCCTCAATATGGCGTGAGATTTTAAGTTTAACAGTGTTTGATTTTCGAATGATAACGGGATAAAATCAAGACAATAGTGATTTAAAAACAGATATCTCGATTTCAAATTGACTTGTGTCAATATAATTAACGTGATTTTCGTTGTTTTTTTTTTATTTTCGAATAGAAATCACCCGTAATATTAACGCGAGTGATTCAAAAATATAGCTCCAGGTGTATGATTGTTGACGAGGTGATCAAATCGTATGGGCGTTGCCAGAATCAGGAAAAAAGTAGATTGCCTTCATCTTGTATTTAATAATCTTGTTAGTACGCTACACAGTAATTAAATATTCGTGTTCCCACGATCTTGTTTTATTTGGACCGCTCTAGAAAACTCTGAAACCAAAAACTGTAATTATAGTTTGGTATCTACGATATTTTTTATTCGTTATTAGATTTGCCGTTACCATCATGTGGGTATTTCAAGTATTGATATTGTTAGAGGCAGGATCTGGACGGATACTATACGTGCCCTTGCCGCATGATAGCCATTAAAAAAAAAGAGGCAGGATCAGTGCTGTACAGTGTGTCTGGTCGCCGATGTCCGATCCTAATCGGAGGCGCTGTAATATGATCAATTTTGTCGACAAATTCACTGAAAAAATTTTATTCCTGTTATGAAAAATATAGAGCTTAGTATTTTTTTTTTGGTTTCCGAGTCCGGGTGGCTTGATATATTTGGCAATAGCTACCGATGTACACTACTTACAAGAATAAGCAGCTAATAATGGTATTAAAGTCGCCTAAGTGTGAAACCGCTCTTATACTATACTTTATCTTTCATTTGTTTTTATCACCTCGCTGAAAAGTTTTGGGATTTAATTTTCAGGCATTGGAGCATCGGCCCATTAGCTCAGTTGGTTAGAGCGTCGTGCTAATAACGCGAAGGTCGCGGGTTCGATCCCCTCATGGGCCACTATATTTTTGTAATAGAAAAAAGAAAATAACACGCTTGTCATTGTTATCAAAGTCTTCTTCTTCTTCTTTTTTTAATGACATCCGAACTTAATATTTCCCACACTCATGTGGAAACCTCAAAGATTTTAAAAAATAAATTTAAATTATACAATTTTTATTCTAAACTTTGATAATAGAGAGCTGTCAAAGACAATAATTGGAAAATCAAATATGCACTTAAGAATTTAATTTAAAACTTGTTATTATAATAAAAGAAAGCCACAAAATTATAAACAAAAACTTTATTTATCTATACAAGAAACTTTTTTACAAAGTCAGAAAATATTCCCACCTACCTACGAGTACCTATAAGTCCTTAATGCAGGTAAAACGTAACACAATTTTACCCACAAAATAATATTAATTGAATAAATTATAACTGAGCCTCTAATCCAATCCAATCACCATAAATTTAGAAAATATACACATTTACCAATCAAAATTTACTTTGAATCATAACTTTAATAAAAACAATTGCACAACCGGCCGGTCACAAAATATACAAACATTTATCTTAAAAATCATAATAATTATAATAATATTTATATTTACATTTTTAATAAAGGATTATAGTATTCGTAAATTCGTTAGTTAGGTACCTAATTCATGTAATAAAAATAAAATAATCGTAACAAATAATATAAGTGATTCCTACAATAGATAATGGATAAAATGAAGAGTATTTAAAATGAGCATACTAAATTCTTACAATGGTGGGCTTAATGGTGTATAATTATATTTTTAGAACCTATTTTATCATTTCTACATACAACTATACGCAATTTCTATCAAAATTACGTCAATTTGAAGCCATATTAGCACGACACTACAATTTTGCAATAATTCACGCATATCTTAAAATAAATCTAAGATATAAATTCAATGGTAATACACAAGTTTAACCTTATATTGCTCACAATATACACTTATATACAGGTTGAGTATTATATGGCTTAAATTTAGCATTCAACTGAATGAACATATGGCGGGGGGTCCTCTATTTTGGTGATGGATGCGGAAGACGCTCTTCCGTCGCGCCCCGCGATTATAGATATCACACTCCTATGCTCCGAATCACTATCTCCACTCACAATAATATTGGTCTCCCCCATAAAACCTGAATCAATTTGCTCTTGACTCAACCCTTTGGTATTCAACTCGAAACTGCTCAGCCCCAATTCAGCAAACAGTTCTTTCGAATCATCAAAATTCCCAAAGAACACGGAATCTGTCTCGACACTCTCACCGCCAGATTCACTTCTTCCATCGCAAAGAGATTCCAAATCATCGGTGTCAGACTCTATTTGCAGTGGCGTTTTCATCAGGACTTTCGCAGTGGGTATCGTCTCAAGCAAAATTGTTTTTGGTCTCAACTGGAGTAAATATTTTGCTCTACGTTTCGATTCGTTCGAATCTGTACTCATGTATCCGGAGTCTTCGGTTCTGTACAGCTTTCTCAAGTCTGTTCTTCGAGATCTTGTTCGAGCTGATCGTCGCCCCGAGCGACGAGCGTTTAGATTATCTAATCTTGAGTAAGATAAAAACCGATCTCTTTCTTCAGAAGTTTTTCGGCGGTCCGGGGGACTATTGCGGGTGGCACTAGAAAATTTTGGTGACAAATCACCTACACGTCTCTGCTTTGGTGGTATTGGCGGTTTGTGGTCCTTTTGACCGTCTATTTGGCGTATCAAGTCCGGAGTTTTCAACCCACGGGGGTACCCAGTTATATCTTGACTGATGAAAGGTATGCTACCCCGTCTGCCATAGAACGGCATATCATCGTCGCTGGACTGAACTTTAGTTTTCGCTTCATATATTTGCCTCAAGCTACCAATTTTTCTCGTAAAAGCAGCTTCTGGTGGAGTTTTATTCTGGTTTTCTTCATTTTCTGGTGTTTTGAATTTAAAACTCCCACCAGATTTGAGAAGTATTTTCTCAACTCGTTTTTTAGACTCTCTTTTTGGTTTTCTATCTAAAGTGTCAGGATCGAATTCCTCGTTTTGGTGCCTTCTTGTTTCAACTGGAGATCCACTAACTTTGATTGTCAAAGGGCCCGGCCTGCATAAGTTGTCGTAGTACGGTTCTGTTGTATTTATGAATACCTCGCTCGTGTTCGTAAATTGTAAATTCATCGGAGATTGTTGTTCTTCTACTGCTTTTTTGATATCACGCCAACTGCTTGATAATCTTTCTCGAGCCGCTTGCATACTTGGGTGATACCGATATTGTTCCTTTTGCGCTAACTCAGGCTCACAAGCTAACGAAAACCTACGCTGCTTCATCACGTTACGCTCCAAACTATCAAAATCCACGACACTGTCACGATGTATATAAAACTCTTTCTTACGGTTATCTGCTAACAAGTTGTCGTCACTATAATATTGAGAATCAGCAGCTAAAACTGGAATGACAATTTTGGGAGCAATAGGAGCTATCGTTTCCATTTTTACTTCTTCTAGCTCCTTTGGTTCTACTCTTCTACACTTATTCAATTCTCGAATGACAGCTTCCATTTTTATTTTGACTTCAGGTGGTATTGGCTCTTCATCTTCTTCCTTGGGAGGGGCAGGGGGTTCAATGGGGGGCGGAGGTGGAGGTGGTAACTTTTTACGAATTCTGCGAGATTTGTGATTCGGGGGACTTCGTTTTTCTGGAATAACAATAGCTTGTGTAGTTTCTGCATTCATTTCTGTAGTGGTTACGTCTGATTTTGTCTCATCATCATTCTTTGTAGAATTATCTGCATCAAATACATCATTGATAGCGTTTCTCAATATGTCTATTGGATGTTTCGTATCGTCGTTTCGAGTCGGTTCTGTGCGTAAAGGTTCTTCGTTTTTTATTTTCGGTTCGATAATTCTAGGCGTTCCGCTTACTTTTGCTACGGACTTCACAGGTTTGTTTATTGGTGGTGGGACGGGAACTTCATCCAACCATTTTCTTACAATTCGTTGTTTGTAGTCATCACTGACACACGTTTTACAAGAATTAGATCTTATAAGGGCTGTGCTTTTCTGCGAGTTAACACTACTGTCACAGCCTGGACAGCCTCCACAATGGACTGACCGTCGGCTGTTTTCATGTTTCAGACTAATAGCACTGAATCTTCTACCACGTCTAGCGCAAGGAATATCCCAGCCTAAATCTATAGTGTGGTACAACTCTTCTTCAGGTATATCAGATAAGATTGGTATAAATCTTTTTGAAGTCATCTTCTCCTTAGCGATGGACATGATTTCACGAATCTTGATAAGAAACTCAATAGCAGCTGGAGGTGGGTTCTGAAAAAAATAGAAACGGTTAGTTTTATATTTGACCTGCTTTATATAGGAGGACTAATATTAATATAAAGAGTTAGGTACCTTCAGATGCTCAGTTTCAAAGAAAACTGGGTTGAAATACAGCTTCTTTCGTAAAGCTGGTTCTCCATTTGAAGATTGCACTGGCTGTCTGGCGACATTGTTATGTTCTTGACTGCAGTCTATGATAGATAGATCTGAGTGCGGTGCCCTTTCCAACGTATCTGGTGAAGCAGATCTCCTTTGCAGACGTTCGTTTATTCTTTCTGGTGTAGAAGTTGCGCGCATGTTTGAACGCACTGGCTTCTTTCGTCGAGTGTGTACCATTGCTGATATCACGTTCGTGTTAGGCTTCTGAAACTGAGGAACAAATATTTTATATAGACGAGCTCCTTCACATCATTAATTGATTGAATTAAATTCATGGATTTGGGGCTCAAGTACGTACCCTATGAATATTATTCGGCGATGAGTCCATAGTGTCTTCTGTGTGTTCGCTGACGTCAGATAGACCAGCGTCATGAAGGAAGTCATTGGATAAACTGCCCATGCTTAGCAACGGATTCGTTTTCAATTGCTGAAACAAGAGTCAACTGTGAGTTCTAGATTCCATCAGACAAAATTCTATAAATAAATAACTATAAAAACATAAGACTCCATTACACAAGAACCGTCAAAGTATCCATGATGATTGACGAATATAGTAAGGTACTCATAGAGGTAAGGAGTAACAGGATAAATAATTACCACATTATCCATATCGATTCTCGAATCCAGCGTAGACCCATTATCAGTCGAAATAGTGTTCGACAGATTCATTTCGGGGTCCTTTTCTTTTCGTTTTTGCCTCTGTTTGTAGTGGACATAGAAGATGATGCCAGCTGCGTATATAAAGATCAGCATAAGAACACACACGCCGATTGCTAGCGACTCCAACACGCTGAGGTTGTGATTCTGGGTTGCTGGTTCGGTGCTAACGATCTCTCCAGCGTGAAATGGTATGGATTTTACATCTGGAAGAAAAAAGAAAAATATTTTTATAGTTTTTACACTACGTCCTATCCAGAAAAATAACAGTTTTCTTTTAAATTCGATATGACAGAAGTCTCGAACAATAATAAGAAGAAAATAGTACCTTTTGATATCAGTATTTTTTAAACGTTTCTCAAATTCTTAATCGTAGTATGTACATAGCAGCTGATTTATTGTGATTTTTGTGATAACATATAGTTATTTGAAAACCTGCAAGTCTTTTGTCCCAATATCAATTGTAATGGGGGTCAGTATTTCATATTTTATTAAGAAGCTGATATCAGACATCATTTGAAGAGTAAATAGGCTAATACTTACTAGGCAGTCAAAACATGATCTATTCTCTGCAATAATTACTATAACCTTACACATCAGGAGTTCCCACCTGATATGTGAAATAGTCAAATTAATCATAAAGTATTACCAAGCAGCGCGCTGTGAGTAGCGCCGGATATCCTGAAGGCGGCGCAGGAGGCGGCCAGGCGTGCATGCGCCGGCGCAGAGCAGAGAACGTGCGCTGCCACCAGCCTGCCCTCGAGCCGCGCGTGTAAGCTTGGTGAGCCGCGCCACTGTAGCAAATGTCAGGAGTTAGCAAGTGTACATAGAACCTTTGACGACACGTTTGGTGTATTGGTTAGCGCTCCTGACTATTACGCCGGCCGTAGCGGCAAATGTGTGTGTGATGAGCATGAACCTAAGTCATGGATGTTATATGTATTTAAGTATCTAAGGGAGACGCCTCCGTCATAATCGTTTTCTGGTACTTCGCAACACAAGGAAGAAACTCCTTACCACGAAACCAGACCATTGGTGTGTTGTCTGGCGCATATATTTATTTATTTAACCTAAGACAGTAAAATTTTTATTTTAAAAACCATGGTAGTGCCAGGAGGCCCACTCTGTTCCGCTATCTATGTCCGTACTTTCCCTCCTTAAATCTTTGGCATGCCAGGACAGCATGGTCTTAGGAAGGAAAGAAATAATTAATGGCTATATTCGAAACATCGGGATACGTACAGAGCAGGGTAACACTATTGCCTAGACTTTATGTGTTTTTAGGGTTCCGTAGCCGAATGGCAAAAAACGGAACCCTTATAGTTTCGTCAAGTCTGTCTGTCCGTCTGTCTGTTTGTCTGTCTGTCTGTCCGTCCGTATGTCACAGCCACTTTATTCTGAAACTATAAGCATCACATAGCTGAAACTTGGTAGGTAGGTGTATTTTGTTCACCGCTTTCCGATTCAGATACAAAAAGTTAGAAAAAATAATATTTAAGGGGGGCTCCCATACATGAAACTAAAACCTAAAGAATTTTTTTTACTCAAACCTATGCGTGTGGGGTCTATGGATAGGTCTTTTAAAATGATGTTGAGGTTTTTAAAACCATTTTTCCTAAAAGTGTAAGGTTTGAGATATAGACGCTTCCAAAGTGGTAAAATGGGCGTCAAAAAATTGAAAATTTTGAAAAAAATATATGATGTAGATCTCAACAAAAACTTGCAACGAAAATTGGTTTGAAGGAGATCAAACCAGTAGTTTTTGAGATATTGCACATTTTTATCAACCGCAAATATAACGTTATCTTTCATACAAAAACTATGAAAAACAAAGTTATTTTTGCTGTCGCAATATATTGTGATGTTTTTGTTAAGTGTAAGTAAGTGGACCCTGAATTCAGTTAAGGGTGGCACGGAACCCTCAGTGCGCGGGTCCGACACGCACTTAACCGGTTTTTTATATGAATAAATTAAATAATATGTAGAGTGTCATCTAGCTAGGAGAAAGAGTTTAAAGAGACTGTGCTGGTATTTAGTAGTAACTATTAACTAGGGTTATTTTTTACTTAGGGTAACTATTTTACTAGGGTAATACTCCTCTCAACATTATAGCTAGTTCTATTCTTTGACTTGCGACTTTTGTGTTCCCTCATATTCGCTTCAAATATTCTCGATTAACCTTAATTCATTTAAATGGTAATTAAGGGTTTAACTGTTTCTGATATGATTACGAGATATAACATGACCAAACGAATACCAAAGTTTATGCCAAACACACCAAGCTAAAGAAGATAAATAAACATTATCTGATATTGTTAAAATCCTGCCATAAATTGCGGATAAAAAATCAAATTAATAAGCATCAGACCCGTTGCCGCGTCCTAAGGAAAAGGGAGATTTAAATCAACAGTTAACTTGTCCACAATTTGTCACTGAAATAAGTCTGGGGATATATCACTTTCTTTTAATGTAAGCAACTGTAATACTTGCTCCATTTTAAATAAGATTAGCTTTATTAAAACGAACTGGAACGTCCTGCGAGAATTCGTAACCGTCATCTCGCTTAGCACATGCAGTTGGGTTACATTTGTTTTTCATTATCAGCGTTGCCGAATCTAAATGCGGCAAATTCGCACAGATTAAACACATCGTTCCTTTGACGCCTCCGGTTTTATCTTCACACTTCATCGAGTGTCTCCGAATCAACCGAGAAATGTCTCTCGCCTGCAACGACAGACAAACTGAACTCGTCTCATCAAGCCCGCCCAAAAACATCCGAAACTCGCAAGATAACCGATCTTTCTGGCAGACCAATTTATAATAAAATACAATTTTATAGGAATCCACCCAATTTAAAAATCATTTCTGACGATAGCAGCATTTCATTCAACCGTACGATTCTATCAATACAAACTTTGCAGATTCTTAAAAGTGCAATCAACATTTTATGAGGAGACGTAATAAAAGATGAGGCTGAAAACTGGATTATCTCAATATACATGTTAATTTTGAGGCTGTGTGTGATGACAGTGTTTACACACTTTGAGGGCCTAATGATATTTTGGTAGTTAGGAGGAGTGAGCGCGTGCAAATTCAGGCAATTGCGCCACAAATATGCTGGCAAATGACTTGGGACCTTATTGTGGTCGTATGCGTGAGGGTGACGGCTAATATATTTCTTTTAATAAGCATCTTCCGAACGGCTACTACATAGTAAACAGTTGTGTTTACGATGGGCGCCGTTCACCGTACGGAGGCATTTGTAACGCATGACAGAGCATAAAATGTAAACGAACGGAATTATCGAAATAGACTTGTTCGTTGAAATCGTTAACCAAATGCAACGATGCAGTGGACAATTAAAATGATGGATGAGTTTGTTTAGGAAGTGTTACATTTGTAATCTTTTAAGGGTTCTGTACCCAAGAGATAAAAACTATTACTAATACTTCGCTGCCTGACCGTCCGTGTGTCTGTCACTAGGCTGTATCTCATTAACCGCTATAGTTAGATATTTCACAAACTATGTATTTCTATTGTCTATTCATATTACAACAAGTATTAAAACAATATAACATCAATATTTAAGGGGGGCTCCCATACAACAAACGCGATTTGTTTGCCCTTTTTTGCTCGATATCAAATTGTTTACCTAGTCAATGTTAGGGAAACCTTTGTGCGCGAGTCTGACTCTCTTTTCTGTTTTTTTTTTTGCAAATAAATACATCTTTTAGTAGTTTACTTGACGTCTATACACATATTTATTTGAATGAACTGTAAAAATATAGCATTACTTTTGGACATTTGCAAGTCATGCTCATGTTATCAAGTTTAATACGTTTGATGGTTTATGGATAGTGTATTCCAGTTTCTTTTAATGGCTAGCAGTAGCTGCTATTGAAGCAAGCATATCACGTTTTCCAGGTAGCAAAGTAATGTCTCGGAAGCGATACAATCTGGGCAGACCTGACATGTCATATGGTAGAGCATAACTCGAAATTCAGGATTCAAATTGTAAGGATACCGCACACGATGCGGACTGGGAATGTGGAAGGCAAAATTAATATAAAATAAAAAAAAATACGAAATCTATATTATATTGTGGATAGTATCGAAGGGAGCATTTGAATTTTCTTTACTCAGATAAGTAGGTACAAAAATACTTTGAGTTTACGAATGACCCGAGTTAACGTGCGTTTTTAATTTAGAATCGATTTTACAAAGTTGGTAGTGAACGTTGATTAAATTTGTACGAAATTACTGAAACAAACAATAGCTAATGTCAAAAATATAAATAAATCGGCTAGCTTTAGATATTACGCAGTCATTACATTCGTAAGGTAACAGAAACGATTCATAATGATGCCAATGTGATCCAGTTTTTGGCATAACAGTTTCAGATCCAAAATAATTAGCACCCTAATTGAATTTCGTGAGTGGTAACCTTGATCTTATCATTATTAATTACGATAATTTTGTAATAAATGGAATTTGCAAGACTTAGTAATAATAACATGCGAGTTTTACTCACCATCATAATCAATAAAAGGTCCATTAATTAGGACAGAATTAAAATAATAATCGTTAAAAGCGACGTAGGTATTACCTGATACTAAGTAAATATTTGAGTGAGTAAGTACCTACTGGATTATAATTTACATACTTGCTCCATTTATGTGACCGGTCCACGTTAAAATAAAATTTACAAGCTCAAATCTTACATCTCGTTTTATATCAAAACAAAAGATGTCGCCTTTTTTCGCATTGTTGGATGTAAAGATTCTACTACCTATTACCCTTATTCCAAATATTCAGATGTAAAAATGGTTTTAAGCCTCTATTTTCCTTGTATTGGGCTTCATTTAGATTACAGTAACCCCCCAGTAAACCCCCAAAATAAACCTTTGAAATTGTTGACGAGTCTGAGTTTGTATTATGAATATTATGATGTCCAGTATTTTAATTACTTATTAACAGTACCAGCATTTAATTTTCATTGGTTTAAGACGCCATTAATTTATAAAAATGATTGCCTTATATAATGAGTCTACCAAATTGAAAGTTGCAAAAATCTTCTTGGGTGGCAAGGTTGATCCTTGTTTTGATATTTCTTTGAAGAAATAACCAACCAAAACCTAAGCAAGACAATTTTTTTTTTATTACCTAACTGTCTTAGGTTAATTATTTTTATATTTTTAATTGTCCTTCAACAAAACAAACCTTTAGTTATAGGTACATACAAATTGCACATGAAAAAATCAACTGTGTTAGACAAGAAACCGAACCTTGTGTCGTACGCAATCCGGGCGCATGCTTATACCACTCAACACACAAAACGCTATAAAAACAAAAATATGATCATAATTATAATATTTAGTTAGTTTACTTTTTCAAAACTTTCTTTGTTTAACCTTTCATTTAAACAATACTCGTAAAAACTAAAAGTTGGTTTGATCGGCCTGTTCTCTAACCTTCATTATATTGATCTCCAAGTTTTTTATAGAAGATTTTAATTAAAATTATTAGTACCTTTATTTTTTTCTTTATTAATGGTGCAGTAGCATCTTACCTGCAAGAAGGTGCTGCCCTCATCTCTATAAAGGCTGAAGGGTACATCATTGTCCACCAGGTCTCTCAGGGTCACCCATCCTGACGCCGACAGGTACTGAGCGCTTGTCACTGCGCATATCGCGTCTGTTACGTCTGTGGAAGAAAAAAGCTTATGAATTGAGACTTTTAAGATTATTTTAGTGGTCATTTTTAGAACATCATGTTATAAAAGTTGGTAGTACCTAATTAATAAAATAAAGCAGGTGATCTAGTGTTATACTATTACTACTTATATTGATACGTTGTCCTTGAATACTTGAAAGAAAACATCAATATTTGTAAATTTCTAGACAAGTTACGAAACCTTCTTCTTCTGCACCCGCGTAAATATTGGAATTCTCAAAATATTATTACGAATTAAAGACGATGTGCTAATCCAATGTAATAAAAATAAAAATATAATAAGCTTTATCATTGCTTTATTTTTATTTTTTTATTGCTTTATCGTTCACGTACCATTTCGGGGGGAGTGGTGCAGAACTGGCCACTTTAAATTGTATTTTGAATTTGAATTGTAATTTATTTGATTTAATTTAATTATTTTTAACTAACATAGTTTATAAGATCTACTAACAATCTATGAGTCATTGTTACTTTTAATAAATAAATTATCTATCTATCTATTGCACACTTTCATCAAAATCCATTCAGTAGTTTTTGCGTGAAGAAGTAACCAACATCGTCCATCCTCCCTCACAAACTTTCGCGCATCATGCATTGCATACAGACAGAGTTCACTATCGTATGACTCGCTGTATGGAGCGCCCTCTTCCGTAGTATTCGGCAACTAAGTTGTAAAATAATCTATGGTGTACTTTGTTTCTAATAATTTCAACTTAACATTCATATCCGATATGGTCTAGTGGCTAGGATACCTGGCTCTCACCCAGGAGGCTCGGGTTCGATTCCCGGTATCGGAAATCTCTTTTTGCATTGTTTAGTTTTTTTTTGCTCACCTGTAAACACTATTTCCTTTGAAGGGTAAATAATCTGCCCTTTTAGAGGCAAGAAGACGAAAGGTATTTGTGGTTTTGTGGCTCCGCGTCCAAAGCTAGCCATCGGACATTCTGAAAACAAATAATATTATTGATGAAGCACATCTTAGCAATCATAAGATATTAAATTACCTGGAATCCACTGCTTTATGAACTAATTACAATTAAATTACACATTGAATAATTTATTAGCTGTTTTCGTAGAAAAACCTACAAGTGAATCACGTAATGTTACAGCCATTTCACTTAATTGTAACAGACAAATTAGACGTGGAACACACTCCTTGCGGATTTCTCACCATTAAAAGTATTAATGAGTAATCAAATAGAAAACGAGCTTCAATCTTGTTTCAATTAGGCGCTTTACTTTACTATTTGATCTTGTTACAGAAAAGAGCAACTTAATAGGTCTTTTCGTATCAAATATTTTTAATAATCAGATTATCAACTTCATTCTTCAATTTATGTTTGCTGTAAACGTAGGTAGGGTTTATAAATATAAGTAAGAAAATATAAATTAATAAACTATAAGTAAGAAAAGATTGTAGGTAGAAAGAATTTCCGACATAAAATAATAACGTATTATTTTGCAGTATGTATCGGTATTTGAAAGTAAATTAAGAAGGTTCTAAATGATACTACATTTCTTTTTAGTGAAGTAAAATATCTTATTCCTATAGGCCTGCGAAGGATTTAGAAAAGTTTACATGCGATTCTACATTGATAATGATAAATCTCTAGTAACTCTACATGCGTGTATTTACTTTGCATTAAATATTAACTTAATTGACACAAAATATTGATAGAACTTCAAAATCAAGCAGTTTTCGTCTAGCTCTTCTTGATTTGAGGGTTGCCAAGTGATTGCTTGTACCATCCAAATAATTTATTCAAATTACGATAAATATCTCATTAAAATCTATTAGCATTCTGCCTGATCCTGATCTGGGCGACCTTGAATTAATTTTATCGTCTAACGGGACTGCAAATGTGGTCAAATGTCAAGTCAGTGGTTCAGACTAGCTCGTATGTCATTAAACTTGATGAGAATGTTGACAAACTATATAAGATGGTGCTTACTAATGAGGAGCTTTGACAGCAATCAGGGTCAGGTTATTATCGTGGTCAGGTGCAACGTATTTTGGGAATAAAAGACTAATAACACTTTCAAAATCTTTAAAAATTTGGGGTGAAAGTTTTGTTTGGTAGCTTGAAGGATATGTAGAGCAAACCTTAATAATAATAACCCTTATTTATTAGCACCGGGCCCAACAGTCTGAAGCAAATAGGAGATTTTAATGATAGGTATGAAGTATAACTGCTGCTCATCTAATGGTAGCTTCAGAAAGTTATTAGAAGGTATCTAACTAAATACCCATCTCTTGCATACTGTAAAACAACGTAGAATTTTACTAATTGAATCAGACTTAAATGCTTATGATCGTTTTAATACATTTGTGTTTTAGTTTCCAAAAGTCAGCATATTCTACGACATGCAATTTTTTTATTTGTATGGATTTGTTCTTGACTGTAGACCAAGCCAAATGCGACTAAGTCGGAGTCGAAGGTGGAACGAGCTCGCCCAGAAGAAGCCTGTTGCTGTTGACTCTAACTTTGAATAGATTTAGATTGGAATCATTAGGAAAGACTGACGCGGGCAGCGAGTTCCACTCCTTTGCCTTTTTAAGAGTTAATCGCTTTTTATCAACATTTATAATGCGCACTATAAATGTTGATAAATAGCGCTTACTTCTTATCAGCTAAAATGAAATCTTTTAATCAGGCACTAAACTTTAAAGTATAAGTAACCATGTCTGAAACAATCAAGAACATACCATCAATCGATCAACAACCCACCATCAATATTATTGACGCATATCCTCTGGTCCTCGCGGAAGGCAGGGGTGTCTCTTCGGCACTGGCAGACGCAGCCGTGGCCGTCCAGCGCGGCCAGGGCCGTTCCGTGCGAAACCTCCATGCACCGAGTTGGACCGCAGTCCGTACCTGGGATATTTAGATGGTGTGAAAGGTACATTCATTGAGAGACAAATTAAAGACAATTATAGATATCCCTTTTATTTTTATTTAGAGGCATGATATGAGCGCTTGGAATTTTTGGTTGACTGACAGTAAGTATTTGTTTGGCAAGGCAGGCAAGCCTTAATCCTACCATTTACTATTTATTTACTATTATTACAAAAAAATTACACATATTGCCATAAATAATAGAATTTTAAAGCCTATTGCAGGTTTGTCTAGAAACTATGAAGTTCTCAAGATTGGTTAGTTCCATAGTTAGTCAGTACCATTAGTGTTCCGTGATACTAAATAAATATTATTTTAGCTTGGCTCAAAGATTACTCAATTTGTAGTTATTTTGAATGAGTAGGTAAGTACGATAACTCTATTTCGATAAACGACATAATAAAATAAAGCAGTATGAATGCGTTTTTATTTTGTAACCTCAGAGGGTCACAGGTCGCAAAGTTCAAAAATAGAACAACCCAAATTCTTACCAACAAGCGAAAAAAGGTCACCAGGCGCAAACCTAGTGACGTTCGCCAGCGCCATCTCTCCCACATTAGCAGAACCGCTAGCCAAGTCGATTGCCATCAAAACCACAAACAGCGCCATCTCGTGATACATCTTTGAACTTGTTTCTCTCGCCGTCATGTCGATGTTTGTTGTTGGCTGTTATTCATCTTTGAACTCGCCCCATTCATCTTCGAGATTGTCTTTCCTTGTGGGCCCATTATCTGGAAAGATGACAGAGGTTTGTTTTGACTAATGTTGCATTTAATGTTTTGACTAAAATTTATCGAAGTAAAGACGATATTGATGGGTAATAGTCAGTGACCCTCGTCGGCACAGTCAATGGGATTCTGATGGGATTATGCTCCGTGCAATTTGCAATGTTGGTGGAAGGATTATGTCCCCATTCATAAATATTATGGCAATAGCGGCACATCACATCGTCTCTCCACTTAAAAAAAAGATTTGTTGAGATCTTATATTCGACATCAGTTTTTTTGGAGCCTTCCTACATTATCAAAGATGTAAAAAAACACTACTTGTATCATATCTTAGGTTGGCCATACAATAATAAATTGACCTCATTCTTAGTAGCATATTAAAATTTATGAGTGAATTTCAACAGGTCCCTAAAAATCTTCATTCCGTGGCTTTTTTTTATCTTTAGCTTTTTTAAAAAACAAAGTCGCGTTTATTAAAGTACTAGATAATGTAAGTATTATTGCCCAATATCTAGCAAATAACTTAAAAAACTAACGAGATATACAAGATTGAAAATTTGGTGCCACGGCGATGAAAACTGCGTGCACGGCGATGAAACAAGCGTCCACGGCAATGAAAGAACTGTGCCACGGGAATGAAGGAATCAATCCACGGCAATGAAAAACCTATTATCTTTACCTTATAAGTAATTTTGATACTTTCACATTATTAGCCAATTTTGGTAAATGTTGATGATGAATGATTTTTTACTTTACTTTGTAAAAAATATCAGTTGTAAATATATTGTATGGAAGGTTAAAATGGTTTTGTACCGTAAAAAACGTATCTCTCCTCATTTCAAAAAGTAAGAACCATGCATAGAACCCAATTATGGTATTATCCATTCAATTCATTAAAAGAAAAACCGCCTTCAAAAAACTGACTAAAAAGCTTCTTCTTTTCAGAAGAAACAAATTCTTTTGGAGTCGGTGCATGATGTTAAGCTTACGTACATCGACAGTCTACACACATGCACCGACTCCAAAAGAATTTGTTTCTTCTAAATATGAGACGAATGCGTTATTTCAAGCTTTTTATCCAGCTTTTTAAGAGCGGTTTCATTTTTAAATTATTTTTTATTTCATGATTTTAGTTATTTACCCATATCTCAAACACTACTGGACCGATTTTGATAAAACTTACACTGTACCTTAAGCAAAAATATACTTGATTTATCTAAAATAGAATCATTGCGCTATGACTTCTCGTTTTCGAGAAATCCGTGGACAAACATACAAATATACAAACATACATACACTTACGAAGTTTTGCACACGTGTTTGGAAGCCTTAACAGATCAACACACTCAGGTTTTATCCAATTCTAACATTATCACATACATACAGGTTGAATTGAATACGTCCTTTTTTAAGTCGGTAAAAAAGAATGTTATGATGACAGTATTCAAATAATAGAGGTATACTTTTTAATTAGTTGGGTAACCTTACTCTTGGCTTAAACCAGCGGCCACAGTCTCAAACAAACGAATCGTCATATTTTTGAGATTCAGCCTCAATTAGTTTGATTGTTTTATTTTCTGCTACATCAAACATCCTTTTAATTTAGTTACCTAGCAATTTCTTTGAAGAAATATCTACTGCTATCGTTTTTTTAGTAAGTGGGATCAAGTCCATCCTTAAGACCTTTATGCTTTTGCAGGTAGGAATGGTTGAATTAAATCATACGTCGTAATAGCATATGTCAGTGCGTGTTTATTTTTTGAATCACGATATTGTGACAAATTAAAGTTATAAATAACACTTTGATAAATTGATTATCGAAGAAATTACAGTTCCTATTTTTTTTTTTTTAGTTAACCTATGTCATCCCACTGCTGGGCAAAGGTCTCCCCCAATTCCTTCCATACGTCTCTGTCAGTGGCCAACGACTCCCAATCTCTCAAGAAGCTAGACAGATCGTCACTCCACCTCTTTCTAGGTCTACCCCTTCGTCGGTAGCCGTCTGGTGGTATCCATCGCGTGACGATTTGGGCCCATCTATTCGGGTGCATTCTACACACATGTCCCGCCCACTCCCATTTAAGCTTTGCTGTCTTTTCGCCTACATCTGCTATGCCAGTTCTAGAGCGTATTGTGGTATTTCGGATCTTATCAATCCTTTTAATACCCAATACGCTCCTTTCCATAGCTCTTTGGCAAACCTTGAGTTTGGATTTCTGACTTTCGGTCAATGACCACGTTTGCGCTCCGTAAGTAAGTACGGGCAGTTTACAGTTTCTATTATTGACTAAAAATTCTAAAGTATCAAAAATATTTTTCCGCCTAAACGCACCAGCCTGCCAGTATCCCTTTGACTCCCGCGCCGCGCCACTCAGTTCCGCATTGGCTAAATAGGTGCGACGACGCATTCCCCTAGTGGGAACAATCATGCGCGATAGCCAGATTACTAAAAGTGTAATTTATAGGATTTGTATCTTTTAATGTCCCAGTGCACGTACAATATCGTTGGTGGGGGCCGATTTGCCACATGTTTTTGTACCGCAAAATACTAACTCAAGTAATTTTCAAGGGGAGTGAAAGTGTTGTTTGTAATATTGTGATAGTGCTTAGGCTTAGAATGAAATACACCAATCAACGTAAAACGTAAGTTAACTCAATTACCTACAATATTGAAAATAATAATATTCAGGGTGAAATATTTTTTTGCTACTTGATGAAAAAGTATAGTTTCGATTTAATATTGTGAAATCTGATACACATCGCTCTTGCAGAGGGCTAACTTGAAAAGCTATGTACTATCAGTATTCGATACTACCTTTTTTATATAACCTTATGCCTAATCATACCATGGCGATGAAAACATAAGGCACAGAAATGAAATACTTGGCCTCGGCAATGAAAGTAAATCGTTTTAAAAGGCATGGCAATGAAATTTTTTTCATTGCCGTGTCTTTTTTTTCATTTCCATAGCAAATTTTTGCCACGGAAACCACGAAAATGAAAGCACGGCAATGAGAATCGAGGCAAAAACGTAAAATAACAAAAAAGCTTTTGTTTGTGCAAAGTAATAATAACTTCACAAATAAACATCATAGCAATAGCATTCTATCGAATGGCTAATCAAGAGGCAAAACTTATTCAAATAGAAGTTATACCTATGCACGGCGATGAAAGAAAAAATGTCCAGTAACGTGAAAATGGAATACTTAAATTTATGGCGCGAAAATGCAGGCACGTGCGGGCGTCCTTCCACGTCGAGCACTTAGGCGGCACTGCTAAGCAACGTTCAGCGGGTAGGGGGCGGGGCATAAGTCGTTAGAAAAAACAGTATTCTCTAACTTGTTAAGGACACGGAGATGAAAGGTCGTTCTGGGACAGATGTTTTTTTATTGACAATTCGTTGACTTATTAATATATTTGAATAAATCTATTCCGTAACAATGCTTTAACTATTCACGTATTTAATAAAAATAGGTTTTAATATAAACAACCAATAGATTTTTATCAGTAAGGTATAATATGTATCAAGGTGTCGTGTGGACAAACATGGCAATGAAAGATTTCGAGGTTTCAATTTTTTTTCTGGAAAACCTATTTATCCAAATAATAAAATACTTAGTGCTTCACAAAGGCTACCATTTCAACTAACTGAAAAAAAATGATTGAACATGATTACTATGTTTTTTAGTACCGATTTCATCGATGCCACGCAGTTTTTGCTGTTGGGAAATCCACCCTTATAGACATATGTCTCTACTTCATCGTTAAATTACTCATTAGTGGGCGTGGTCAAATAATATAGTAAACATTTTAAAGAGAAATTGATTCACTTTGCTAGTTTTCTACTCACTATGCATAAAATATGAATAAATAAAAAATAAGTCTTTATTTTTACTTTATGATTAGTCATTCCGGTGGGTGGGCGACTCGACCTCAGAAATATTGCTTTTTTTGCCGTTACTTTTAAATTCAAAAATACTGCACGTCAAGTTCGATGCGCTCAAAAGTTGTAAACATAAGAACTTGTCGAGAAAATTAATAGGTATGTTTATAACTTTTTCTGAAAAAAAAATGCTCTAATATAAATTGCAAATTTCCCCTTTGCTGACCCGGAGGTTACTAAGTGGGACTTGCGCACGATGATTTAACTAGGGTTACGCTAACCCAGGATTAAATCAACATTCTGTCTCTGTCAACGTCAAATATACTGACAGAGACAGAATGATGATTCAATCCTGGGTTAGCGTAATCCAGGGTTAAATCATAGTGCGCAAATGGGCCTAAGTGTTTACGATTTTTTTATCTAACAGGAAAAAACCGACATACCTACTTAACCAACTTTATTAATACCTACCCGAGATTAATATGTGTAGACTCTTAGAAAGATCGTAAATTATTTTCAAATGAAGCTTATTTTTCTACCTAGCTAGATCCAATTAGTGGCTGTGAGATGGATTTATGGTCTTCATTTTCGTTTAGGGTCCTCTGAGTATAAATCGTCTTTTTAAAAGTGTCTGATTTAATTAGAATTTTACAAAATTGGACTTAAATTATAAAACATAGTGATGATGTGTACAGTTTTCTTTTAAAATTAATATACCTACATTACTTGGCTTTTACAAAATTGAACAATAAATAATGAACGATAAATAATAAATATGTATTAGGAGCATCAGGAAATATATTTTGCGATGTAACTGTTCGCTGCCGGCAGAAGAGTTCCCTGGCAACTACAATTTGGACGTTTTCAAGAAAATTCAAATTCAAATTCCAAAATCTTTATTTCAATTTAGGTCATGAAATGACACTTATGAACGTAAATTTTAGGTACAGTGAAAAAAAAATGTGCCCTGAAAGGGCCGAAACATGTCTCCTTCTCTTTGGGGCCCTACCAGCGCTTTGAGACAGCAGAACACAGACAATTAGGCAAGTGCTGAGAAGAAACGTCGGAACAAACTCAGTCTCCACTAGCTGCCGTAAAATCAAAATCATCAAAGGTAAGTACATCAGTCGGTGCAGGCTGGACGGACCACACATTCGTGTCGTTTAGATAGTCTTGAACCTTATAATAGCCTTTAGATATGAGCGTGTTTTAAAATAAAATAAAAGAGAATAAAATAAAATTAATAAAAGAGTGAATAGGCTGTTACTAGGCAGACATGGTCCATCAAAAATTCAAAAATTCAAAAAAATTCAAAAATCTTTATTTCAATTTAGGTCATGAAATGACACTTATGAACGTCAAAATATACAGTGAAAAAAATAAAAATAAATGTGCCCTGAAAGGGCCGAAACATGTCTCCTTATCTTTTGGGCCCTACCAGCGCTTCGAGACAGAACACAGACAATTACCCAGACAGACATCTTAGGCTACATTGTCACTTAACATCAGGTGCAATCGTAGCCAAATGTCTGGCTATCTATTATAAAATGAAAAAAAAATCTGCAACAAAATTGATTAGGTATTCATTAATTTTAAAATATCCGCAGTGAAAATATTTATAAAGATTTAGTTTTTAAGTCACTTTCCAAATCGTGAATTCATTATTCATTTTGTATTGGTATTAATACAGAAACCAGTTGAACGATATGGAATGAAGATGTCCCGTTGAAAAGTTCATTCAGAAGCGGTTTCACTCATAAAATATTAAATAGATAAGTACGTAATAAAAAACCTAGATCGTAGAAATATAGGTTAACATGTACTTTACCGATCCGTATGTCAATCATCAAAAGTTGATGGCATTAACAACACCGTTACCAAATCTGGTAATTTATTCAAACTGAGACTTTATATCTAAAATCAATTTAGATCTACTCTATTTAGCATTTACGAATCTAAACTTTGCCCTCCATAACTTATTGCAATTTGTTTTTAAACTAGCCAGTGTTAAAGGCATGTTAATTTCCCGCCAAAACGGCTTATGGTTTTTTAGCGGCCAGTGTTAAATAGCTTTAAACAATTGAGGTTTGAAGTTTAACTATTTCACGAGTAGCACGAGTTGCTCTCTACGGTATACTCTATTTAAAACTCGTTTACTTTTTCTAAGATCACGATTTAAATGCATATCCGCCAGGAATCCTGTTACATCTCGAAATAAAATCAGTCTAGCACTAGAATAACAAAACAATAAAACACCCATACTGACTTTGGAATATCATTTAATAAGTTTCATAAGTCTTCCGCGTGCCTATATAAAATCAATTATACTATTAGCGGGGTCATAACACCTGTTCATAGGCCATAATAAATATATAAAGAAGCATAACAATGTTAAAGAGTTGATTGAGTGGCCGGCGCATGTTAACACTAAACTGCGATTTGTCTTTTTTGTAGCCGGTTATTGGACGGAGGCAAAGGTGCCGCTACCAATGGTGGCCATTGTTTAATAAACACGCTCATAAGTTTTGACATTTGAATAATTTGACACCTACCGGAACACTAAACGGTGGGCGTAGTAAAGCATAGTCAACACAATGAAACAGTAAGTTGTCTTTGTTTGGTTTTATTCGCAAAAAATGAACAGTCGATTCCGTAGATACAAAATAATCTCTATGCACTTTATAATGCCTTGTTATTAAGTAATACATACTTCTGAAACCTGTATTGAAATACTAAGATGCTAATTAGTGTCCGATAATTTTATAGCGACAACATAAAACACATTATCTAAATAAGAACGCTACGTAATAAGCAATATAAATCTTAGCGTATTTCCATATTGGCAAGTCATTCGGTAGATAATGACATGAATAAAACTTTCTAAAAACGAACGTCCCGCTTAGCAGTTTATTTTATTTTAGAGTTCCTAGTTGAGTGGACGGGTCAAAAATTATACAAAAACGTGTTTGGATATTTTTGCAAATATCTAACTTTCTCTTAAATGATAATTTTATTAATTGGTCATACTCGTCTACCAATTTGTAATCTTTTTTAGTAATATCGTACATCCAAAATTTACGTTTTGATTTTACCTAACCACATGAAACCACTTACTTATAATCACGGTTGAAACTGAAATAACATGATTGCGTATTTTCATAATATTATTTTTATTACATTGATTAAGTTTAATATTTGAGGATAAAGTAGTTGTAACTAATAGGCTAACTTACTGACGTGTATTATGTCAGTTTGTGCATATAACTATATTTAAAACAGATTTTCATACAAAATAACAATAAAGAAGTTTACGTATTTACGATTATATCTATAGATTAGATTAAATTAAATTATGTTATTATTAGACGAGAGTAGTTTACTTTATTACATTGAAATAATTAAATTTATGTTTGTTAAAACAGTTACAGTATATTACGATCAATGTTAAGATACTGTTACCAAACTGCCCTGTGGCGTTTGGGCCCATCAAAGCGAAGGCTTGGGGTATCCGTTTAAACGCCTATACCTATATTTATTGATATGCATCTTTCATTTGCATTGTCGTCTCACAGCTTATCTTATAGGCTCTACTAAATCTCCACAAAAGAGTGTAAAAGATTTTTAGGCTTTTGTTAATGGCATATTGACATAATTACTTAGTTGTTTTGTGACAAATTATATTTTATTTATACTTGAACAGCTAGGTCAGCTACAAGGCTTGTTTTTGTTATACAAAGTAACTAATGGGAATAGGCGTCCACTTAAAATGTTTTTAGTTTAATTTTACAGATCTCTAGATTCGAACAGTAAATTAAAAAATATATATTACATTTTGTTACAAAATGCTGAAAAATGACGTTTAGTCAAACATATCCCACACGCTTTGGTGGTAAAAAAAGACCAATTCAAAATCATGTGTAACCACATAGTAGCCACCCCTATAGCATAAATAAATAGGTAGTCATACTTAAGGTCTGTTTCACCATCGACAAATAAGCACTAACCAGCGAATAATTCAAATATAGAACGTTATTTCAAAGACAGTATCTGGCAAGTAACGCTAACCAGAACTTATCAGGACATTGTGAAACAGGCCGTTAGCTAACAAAATGTTTTCGGGTGCATCTCATCAATAACGTGGTTCAAAAGTTTAAGACATAAAAAACATTAAAATCAATAAGAGATTCATTATCAATATTTACGAGACTTCGGTAGGCAGTTTTTTGTTATCCAGTAAACTTTAGAATTAATAACTAAATGGAACTTTAGTATGAATAATGAATTTTGAATCTTATTCAGTAATATGAAGTGTCATTTTTAAGCATCGAGAAACTTAACCACGGTATTTTATATGAGATATGACAAATAGTAATAGCATGCTGTTATGTTATTAACTAAAGACATATATTTCCGTATCCAAAAATTTGCATTAAAAACGGTATAGGCCGGTCGCTTAGAAAGAAATATTAAGTGCTGTGATATTTTATTGCTTGCTGCTAATACAAGATTCTTCAAATTCTGGAGTCATAACTTTCATTAAAAATGAATTATTCATTAATAAACATAATCATTGCTCTCAATTAAAGCCTAGGTAAATTGGTTACTTTACAGGTAAAAAAGTACGAGCCAAATTCAAGGAGGTGATTGTCAATCCAGTTTAGAATACGCCCTGTTTAAGGCAGAATATAATACAACAATCTTAGAATAATACATAAAAAATACGCACATTATCTGCTCTAAATTATCTGCTCCAAACTTCTTGGTGTCTTACCTATATTACCCTATTACATTCAAGCGTCTAAAATGTTAACTTCTTTACGGTACCACGCTTTTTAATTAAATAAAGCTCTATCTACACTATCTTGTCGTTAAATCTATCATTACAATGTAGGTAATCTTTATAGCCACATGCATATTAAGCCCAACCTCGAACATAAAAAAATCCTAATCACTTTTACTAATGACCCGAAACTTTTTAGTCAACGCTTACACCCAAAACATATCGGGGCTTCAAATTAATATGTATAATTTGTAAGTGAAAACGGTCAGAAGCCGTGAGAGTTCATCAACAGTTATTAGTGTATTATTGGGTAATTCAAAAGTTTCTTATTAATTCCAATAAGGGGCAGAGTTCACAGCTGCAATGTAAAGACGACCGTTACTATAACGCGTTACATACATGAGTTTGTATGTTAGAAATGAGGGATGTAGGTGATAAGTTGTCTCGTCAATCTACTGTTAGTATTGAAAGCATCGCAAAATCACGCAGTCATGACCTTCAGCTTTTTGTAAAGAATAAAAATGTATGTTTGGCATGACTATTGATTACACCTATGTGAGGAATTGATATGTGCTTAATCATTTTTTTATGTTGGCAACAGCACATTTGCTGTGTTCCAATTGCATTTTCATAAATAAAAGGATATGCTATAATACAAAGTAAACGTTCTAAGTAGTCTTGTTTCACAAAATTGTTTGGTTTATCGAACTGCTGCGATTTATTAAATGTTAACTGAGCAGTTACTAGGGCCAGTTTTTGATCCGTAGTAATGGTTAAATATTTACGATTGTGTGTGATTTGAAGAAAAAATACCTTATCCAATGGTCATTAAAATAGCCATTTTGACATTTGGTTAGGATAGTTTTTCTTTAAAACACACTAAATCGTTAATATTCAACCGCTGGTTACGTAACTTTACCATTACTACGGATAAAAAACCGGTTAAGTGCGTGTCGGACCCACGCACTGAGGGTTCCGTGCCACCCATAACTGAATTCAGGGTCCACTTACTTTCACTTAACGAAAACATCACAATATATTGCGACAGCAAAAATAACTTTGTTTTTCATAGTGTTTGTATGAAAGACAAAGTTATATTTGCGGTTGAGAAAAATGTGCAATATCTCAAAAACTACTGGTTCGATCTCCTTCAAACCAATTTTCGTTGCAAGTTTTTGTTGAGATCTACATCATATATTTTTTTCAAAATGTTCACTTTCTTAGTTCAAAAGTTAGATGGGGGGGGACGCCCATTTTACCACTTTGGAAGCGTCTATATCTCAAACCTTACACTTTTAGAAAAAATGGTTTTAGAAACCTCAAAATCATTTTAAAAGACCTATCCACAAACACCCCACACGCATAGGTTTGAGTAAAAAAAATATTTTAGGTTTTAGTTTTATGTATGGGAGCCCCCCCTTAAATATTATTTTTTCTTACTTTTTGTATCTAAATCGGAAAGCGGTGAACAAAATACACCTACTTACCAAGTTTCAGCTATGTGATGCTTATAGTTTCAGAATAAAGTGGCTGTGACATACGGACGGACAGACAGACAGACAGACAGACAGACAGACAGACAGACAGACAGACAGACAGACAGACTTGACGAAACTATAAGGGTTCCGTTTTTTGCCATTCGGCTACGGAACCCTAAAAAACTGGCCCTTAATAACAATTTACAAACTTTTTATAGAATAAATTTAGATCCAAGTCCAAATCTCCAGTTTTATAATTTGCTTTTAAATATTTAAAGAAGATTTGACAAATGGCAACTAGTTTCAATGTGTATTTATAATCACTGAATAGCCGTAGCCCAGCTAAAAAACTATATTTAGTACAAACCTGTATATGGCTTCAAACGTTAATCGTAATATTAATGTTTTAAATACCAGTCCATATCGTTGGAAAGGTCATCATCAATATTAAAAATTCATGGATAATGCTATTTTCAAAGAGGTTTCAGCACTATAATATATATTGCACCGGATTGCAGATTTCTTATTTAGGGGTCGGATATTCAGATGCATATTTACCAAAAGTACCGAGGTGAGCTATTATGGAAAACGCTTTCGAATCGAGAAAAAAATTACTTAACACAGGACGAACTTTATGCACTCTGATTAGAAGACATAAAATTCACCTTACTTTCATAGGCACTCAAATTCTTTGAGGAATTGGAAAAAGCCGTTACAGAATTTTACTTATTGGAATCAAAAAAAGATCGTAAATTACTCAATTAAATTAACGATTTTGACACATCGCTAAAAGTTTTTGCGGCTGGGCAATTAAATAATTTATGCAAACACGAACATCACTATGTCAGGGGGTCAATTCTCGTGCAGTTCGTATACGAAAAAAGTTCACCGTTCCAATTTTCTTTGTCGAATAAAATTTAGTTCTTGATTTTTTTCAGGGTCACAATTTCTATGCATTTCGTTTTCTTCCGTGCCGTAGTTTATTCACGTAGGTATAATATTACTTGATTTTTAAGGTAATACGGTTAAACTTGCAATCGAATTACCACACGTAAAAAGTTCGGTGACGTGAGAATCGCAGCCCAGATCGGTTAATAACGATAGGAGGATGTTTTGAATACTTCAATATTTTAGATAGATATTTTGGGTAAAACGGTTTGATTGAGTGGCATTATCGAGTAAAATCCGCAGTAAATCACTTTATTTATTACACATTCAAAATGTGTAGGTATAATAAATATGTATAAAATCGATACTAATATTATTGATCTGAAGAGTTTGTTTGAACGTGCTAATCTCAGGAACTTTTAGACTGTTTTTATGGTGTCTCCGCTCCGAGGCCCCTGGTTCGATTCTCGGGTCAATGTAGATATCATAATTTTCTATACAGTCTCGGGTCTGGGTATTATGGAACCACCGTTGTTTCTGATTCCCATAACATGTGTGCATTAACTCCTAAACTTTTCTATTAACACTTCCAATAACAAAAAAAAACCTCATTTGTAACCAGTGTTTCACGCTGTTGTGGGTTGGTGTCAAAATATTATTGTAACGTATTCAACAACGTAATACAGTAACGCACAGTAAAAAACCATATAATTTAATTCAAAGACTGGTTATTGTAATCATCCATTCCATATTCAGGAACTGAAAAATACCGATACATTTTTGAATAGCCACCAGTTAAACTTTACAAATCGCAAAGTTATTAGCGTTGTGGAATATTTTCAAATAAGTATTAATTGCATTGAGGGATTACTGCTCATATTTTAGCTGTGAACCATTTAACGATGGGAGCAGATCACAGATACAATTCACGGGTAGTGTGGACTCTGTATCAATGTATCAACAGCCATTGTTAAGTAATTGACGTAATAAAGTAGAAAATTTTATAACAACACCATCCGAGCCTGCATTTCCTTTGGAAAAGGCAGAACAATAAAAATTCTAATAATGATCATGATGTTGATGATTTCTCAATGTTATTATGGAGGTATTGTAAATTGTCTATAGACATTCCTGGCATTTGAGTAATGAGAGATCATATGGTGTAATCCGTAAATATGTAATCCTAACTATATGTATAAGACCTATATAATATGAATAAGACAACATGACTAATATCAGTCCATCACAGTGTGAAGCACAAGAAATGAAATTAGTTTGACATTTCGCCCTGATAAGTTCAATTATCAGATTTTCTGCTGCATCTAATATCCTTTTGACTTATGTTATTAATAAATCGTTAATAATATTAATAATTTTGTAAGCTTATTTGTCTTTGGCGCGAAAAAGGTTCTCTGTCTACTCCCTTTGTCCCACTTGCCGAGAATCTCCCTCCTGGACATGATCTAACATGGCCGATCTGGAAGTCCTTAACTCGTCAAGTATGTGTAAACGAGACACAATAAAAATTCCATTGTTAAGCGACTCTCGGCATTCGGCAAACTATGGCACACTTAACATCGTGCCCGGCGTGCCCCAACACCTCCAGCGGATTTAATGAAATGCAGTCGATCCGCTAAAACAAGTGGCTGAATTCTGGGCTGCTACGATGTAATTTCTCCATTGTGATTCCCCCATATGGGTTCCCATCGACACGCTAAGAAGAAGAAGCTTATTTCAAAAATTCTTCTCAATCACGAAATCACAAATTTTGTCTCATGGTTGTTCGACAGATAAAACTATGTCGGGTCTAACATAGCTCTATTTTTGAATCACTCGTGTCAATATTCCGAGTGATTTTCGTTCGAAAACCAGTTGTTTTCGTTGACTTTTAATTCAATTCGAACGAAAATCACTCGAAATATTGACGCGAGTGATTCAAAAATAGAGCTCCTGGCTTAAACCTAGTGTTTATGTCAAAGGCACATGCTCTGTCTGGCATCAGTCCAGTCCACCACGACTGACACCAGAATGATGGACCATTTGGTTTAATTGTTAATATTGTTTTTTGTTTCATCCTCACAAGCTTTAATACCTCTACTTTTTAATATCAAGCACCCATAATATTCTTCCTTTCAAATAAGATGACCTCGTTCAAAAATTAACGATGATTCCTTTCGCTTTCAGTAGTGGTGATCATCTCTTTGGGAACGATTACACACTCAGTTATATTATTTTGTTATTCCAACTTATTTGATTACTAGCTTTTGCCCGCGACTTCGTTCGCGTGGACTTCAGGTTCGTCCCGTCTAGTTTTTTTACGACCTCACATTAGAAACCTCAAAAATTGTAGCCTATGTTATTCTAATGTATAAGCTATATTGTGGTAAAGTTTCATTCAAATCCGTTCAGTAGTTTTTACGTGAAAGAGTAACAAACATCCATACATCCATACTTACAAACTTTCGCCTTTATAATAGTAGTAGGATGAATCGATAAAAATCAATGTCCAGCTTCGCTAATTAAATATTCTGTTACTCTTTTTCAATTAAATAACCACACAAGTAAACATTAATAGAAAATAACGTGTTATTACCCGACATAATGTCGTAATACAGCATTACCATAATCATAAAACCATCAATTCGCATCGTAAAGGATTCCATCCCGAGTCTTCGGAACCGGTTTGATGTCAGTGGTTCCCGCTAGTACGATTGAAGAGTCCTTTATTGGAATTTATAGACTACGACAACGAAATGTAAATTGGTTATAATAATCTTTTTTAGGGTTCCGTAGCCGAATGGCAAAAACGGAACCCTTATAGTTTCGTCAAGTCTGTCTGTCTGTCTGTCTGTCTGTCCGTCCGTATGTCACAGCCACTTTATTCTGAAACTATTAGCATCACACCGCTTAAACTTGGTAGGTAGGTGTATCCTGTTTACCGCTTTCCGATTAAGGTACAAAAAATTAAAAAATATGATATTAAAGGGGGGGCTCCCATACATGAAACTAAAACCAAAAAAAATGTTTTTACTCAAACCTATACGTGTGGGGTGTCTATGGATAGGTCTTTAAAAATGACATTGAGGTTTCTAAGACCATTTTTTCTAAAAGGCTAACGTTTGAGAGATGGACGCTTCCAAAGTGGTAAAATGGGCGTCCCCCCCCCCCCCCATCTAACTTTTGAACTAAGGAAGTGAAAATTTTGAAAAAAATATATGATGTAGATCCCAACAAAAACTTTCAACGAAAATTGGTTTGAGCGAAATCGAACTAGTAGTTTTTGAGATATAGCACATTTTTATTAACCGCAAATATAACTTTGTCTTTCATACAAACACTATGAAAAACAAAGTTATATTTGCGGTCAGTATAATATTGTGGTATTTTGGCTCAGCGGAAGTAAGAAAGAATCCCTAATTCAGTGAAAGTTGGCACGGAACCCTCAGTGCGCGATTCCGACTCGCACTTGGCCGGTTTTTAATTATTAATTAACCCCCGACGCAAAAAGTGGGGTGATAAAAGTTTGACCGTTATGTGTTGTCTGTCTGTCTGTCTGTGACACCGTAGCTTTTAAACCGAGTTTGACGCGTTTTAAATGCAAAGGTCATAATTACTGGCACTTGGAAATAAAAAGCGAACTTAAGGCCGTCTTATTCCGTCAAATTATCTCATAAGCCCCGCCCCCTTGTTAAAAGTGCGGGGCGCTTCCCCCACCAGCACCCCCGCACAAAACTTTTTCTGTCAACTTTGTCTTACAAATCTCGTGTATAATTAAGCCATCTAGTGTTTATTTAAGGAACAAAATTTTCTTGAATAAGATACTTCATGCGCTTTTGTAAGTAACATACCCACGCCATCTAGCAGAACCCCTAAGAACTTTTACAAAATGGTTTCTTTAGTACACCATACATGCTTTTTAGTCTAAACGTTTATCGAAAGAACAAGGAACGCAAAGAGTGGCATTTCATTCTCACACGACTGGTCAGCACTTTATGCCAGCAACCTCTAACCATTATAAAAACAAGAGAGAATATCCGATAACATTTATTATATTCTTTATTGCACTTATAAGATGTACAGAAAATAGGTACAAGAAGTCACAATGTGAACAAAGGTGGGCTTATCCCTAAAAGATACCTCTTCCAGCCAACCCATAGGTGTAGGAAATGTAATGTAATAACATTTAGGTGGTTTATATTAAGATCCTTTTTGTCGACACAGTTATAGTCTCACTACTATCTTCCATCAGTCTTCCAATTGATGATGACTGAAGACCATTACAGATATGGCACTTCAAATTTAGGGTTCCGTACAAACCAGTAGGTATATAAGTCAAAGTTCACCCATCACGAGAATTTTGTCATGGTTTTTTTTACACACTGAAATTCATAACATTTCAAATCATCATCATCATTCTCTTGCCCTGTTCCCAGTTTATCTAGGGTCTGCGCAGTATGTTTCACGCTTCCGTTTAACATTACAAATATGGAAAGCTAAATTAAAGACAAAGGTTTCTTTATCGTTTCAGTAATCCTTTAATAATATCAAAGTTTTTTATTTACTAGTCGTCTCCCGCGACGTCGCCCGCGTATATTTTGGATGTCCCGTGAAATGGTTCAAGTAAATTAATGGTTTAAAGTAATTACTATCGAGGTCACCCACACCACGCTTAAAATACTCGCATAATATCAGCCTGAACTATAAAAATGACTTGACTATCATGTGTTAGAAAGTAAGACAATAGTAAGGCAAAAGTAGTTAGTAGTAATCTCTCATTTAGATGCAATACTTTTTTCGGCGAAGTTCACTATCAAATATACTGAGCATTGAACTTGGCTATCATTTTTCACATTGATGTTTTTGTTGGGATATCATAACTTTTTATAGAAATATTTATTTGCTTATTCATAAATCATTAATACATATTTTGTGCAAGCTTCCATCCACTTAATTATAACGGTTTCAGACGCTACAATTAAAAAACTTTCTTTTGTTTTCAGATTTTTTCCTTCGCTTACACATTATAACCTACCTAGCTAGATGCCATATTTCAACTGTCTAGGTTTGTTAATTAGAGCACCGCACCCACACAATTACTTTGATAAACCATATATGGTTTTGCCATGTTTGACTTTTTGTAGTCTAGCTTATAGACCTTTTTTACTATAAAACTGTAATTTGGCATGGGTTTCTTTATATCCTAATCACACCGCCTAAAATATGTATTTTAAAATATTTTTGAGACACCTCCCTACAAGGAATGAATTATGATGAGCATGAGTTCCTACACCGAAAGGGCAACACCAGGGTTTATCTCATGAATCGTGATAGTAAGACAGTTGAAATTTTCAGGAAGGATGTATTCATGTTGCCGTTGAAAAAACAAAAACTTAAAAAACAGTTTTTTTTTCAGGTTGCTCTCATACAACTTATCTACTCTGATAAAGATAATAATGAGGGGCTGCCCCATTATTAGGACTTCATATCTTTTGTATGGGACTCCCTGACAACAGATATGATGTTTATGCCATTTTCATAGATAATGGTACGGAACCCTTCGTGACCCCGAAGCGCCATTTGGCGCTAACTACAAGATTAATAGAATAATTATGTGTCACAAACACCAAAGTTGTTTTGGATATTCAGTAACAGCAATTTGAGGAACGGTTATAAAAATAAAATTAAGACAGTCTCCACACATTTTCGACAGAACAAAATTGAAAAAAATTATTCAGATTTGACATTTCTGAATGCAAATATAATTGGATTATACTGAGTAATCTCCATGTTCGTCGCTCAAGTCCATGTCACCAAATAAGAGATAGATAGTCAATGCATTATTACTACACGATTCAGAAAATGTGTACGTACGTACGTAAATAACATGGAAACCTCAGTTCCATACACGAAAAGAGCTAGACCGACCTTAACTTAACCTCCAATGTTTGTATTTTGTCACAGGAGTCTAGATGTAAATAAATAAATAAAATTAATATAGACCTATCACCTAATAATTTTCTCCCTCCCTCAAATTCATATAATATTTTCTCGTCTCCAATATACTAGAGTCACCAGGGCACAGCTTTAGCATTTGAGATTACTGCTAAACCTACAGTTATGGTTTAGCTCTGATTTTTCCAAATAGAGAAAATGTTCAAAACTACAATAATTTGACATGAGTGTTTTATGCTTTTTGTTTATATTGTTACTATAGAAACGGATTCATCTCTACGATTGGTACAAAAATATAGTTCATTTATTCACAACAATTATATATGTCGCTACAGCCTTTCTCTTTTTATTTTGCTTAACACGTAGAGGTTGGGGGTTCCATCCTCATGGCATTGAGGAGATTTATCCGCATGGTGATGATGTTTTTGATACTAATTTTCTTTTTGAAATTTATTTTCATTGTTATGTAGTTTTTTTAATAGGATTTGCTACTTTAAAAAAAACCTAAAAATTTAATTAGTTTTTATTTTTATTTTTTTTTATTTTAAATGTTGAAATGTCCAAAAATTAAAATAAATACTTATTTCGTTTTCTAAAAAATATTGTGACTATGTAGAAAAATATTCATGATACCCCCGATTTGAACTCGCGACCTTTGATTAGTATAAGACTGGTGCTGATCCAACTGAGCGTGACGCGGCGCGGCGAAATTAGCTATTATTAGTTCTTAGGTGTTTTACGTAATTAAGTACGCAAATAAAATTGCAAAAATTGACATAGGTCCAGCGTTCGCAGTGGCGTCAAGGGGAATGAGGAAATGGTATCTCGTGCTTGTCATTTGAATAAAAAGATAGCGCTATTTCTGCTTGCATGTATAGAACAGAGATGACACGACGATCAACTGTTGCGTCAAAGTCGTTGCGCGAATCACCATCGTCACAAGTGTGAGAATCACTAAATCAGTGTTTTATGAATGAAAATGTTAATAAAACTGGAAAAAAACGATTGGACGCCCTAAACATCTTTGGTGTCTAAAGTAATCTTAAAAAGACAATTGGAAGAATTTGCTGCTTGTAAGAAAGAATACAGACTAATGAAAAAAATGGACCTTTCTTTGCCTGAACATAACACCGATAAAAACTAAAAAAAAATCATTTGATTCATAGCTGAGATCTCACTTATGTGGTCAAAATGTATATTCTTATAATCCTCTGTTCCTCACATCTGTGTAGCTTGAGCAAATCAAGATCAAAAAAGTCGAAATAGGTCAAATAAAGTGTTTTTAGATATTTCGTTATTCTGATCTAAATAACAAACATTTTGAAATCATTTTAACATGTATATGTGTAGAATGGAATTACCTACTAAAATATGTGATTTTCATAAATATAAGTCCAATAATTTGAAAACTACATAGAAAATACGAAAAAAATGGGGCCCACTTCTGAGGCAATTATTATCGAGCAAAGTAATTACAATCGTGTTTCCAACCACAATCCAGCTTTCTAGTAATCTTCTTCTATAACATATATAGATTCGAGATTTAAATAATTAGTGTTTCCATGTTTAAACTCAATCGAAACATCGTAAAAATGGAATATCTAAGCCTTAAATCTATTTTAACTTCTAGTTGGCCTGATAGTACAGAGTGCGATCATACTTAGAAGTGCTTAGAAGGCAGACTTAAGCCTGCTTGCGAAATACCTTAGCCAATGGTCATTTAAAAAAAAGTCATTCTGACATTTGGTTTAAGAATTTTTTCCTTCGAAACACGCACTATATTTTTAACCATTGTTGAGTTAACTAGCAATCATGCAACCTAGCCTTACACTTCACTAAAATAGTAAGATTTTTCTATTCCCATAACTTCGACCTACTTAAATAAAAGAACATTTCTAAAATACTCTATGCTTAATTTATAACGAACAAGCATACTAATGAAGTCGAACATGATTGTTGCTAAGTCATTATTAGATGTAAAATCAGTTACCTGTTTACCATACCAATAAAACCAGATAGAAACGTTTCTATCTAAAACGTTCTTTAAAATATGCCATAGAGAATCACATAGACTAAACTTTTACTGGGTTATAAAACCATAAACCGCAATTAAATATATTATCACCTTATTACCTATGCCGAAAGGCTGCTAATCAAAAACTAATGATGAATACTTATGCTTCATTATAAGGTGTCGATTTTCATATAAATCCAGGTTAAGGGTGTTCAAGGTTTTAAATGATTATCAGTTTCGGTGCCTACATTTAACGAACGAAATTCTACTACATAGAAAATGGGGAAATCGTGAAATCATAGATATAATCTAATGCGATCATAGTATTTTATTAGTGGTCGTATTTTTGAATTAATATTAAAATAGGGCCCCAGAAATATCATCCTGAAACATTATAACAAAGCTAAAGAACTGTGTTTGTTATAGAGCCAGTAGGTAATATCGAGGAGACTGATCTTGAGATACCCAGATATATGCTAAAAATACATCTATCCACGTCTCTACGACGACCGTCCTAAGACAAAAAAGATTTGTAAATAAATCGGGTTATTACCAAAATTTTATATTACTTTATGTGCTTATGATGATGTTCTCAATCAGTAATACTACTAAAAGTGAGCTTACGCCTTCCGTGTTGGCTTATCTTCAAAATAGTCGTAAACTTTTCAATGAGTAAGTAGTGTAACCAGTAAAAGTAGGATTATTCTTTGTGTTATGTGATCTTGCAACTTAAAAAAATTGAGACGGTGCAATTTGGAACATTTTAGGGTTGTCAGAAGCACTTTTATTCCAGTTCTAGGGAACTTTGTTTCGCCCTCGGCCCGTGCCGCCCCAGCCCTGTTTAATGGTTATTATTATTTTACTCGGGGCCAAGGAGAATAGAATAATAAATTACTATAAAGGGACAAATCCAATAAAGCAAAAATCATGAGAATCGGTGAACCCAATCTCGAGTTAAAAGTGGTGTAACTCTACATGACTTTCATTATTTCTACATGAAGAAAATATGAAAAACTAGGCTTACAAAGTTACTTTAACGTTGTGTAACATATTTTTGAACTTTTTTATATAGTACTTTATAATTCCATCGAATATGAAATGAAGCACCTACTTTTTATTTTCTTATTACACATGGAAAACAGCAAGGTTATTCTTAGTTAAAACCTCTTGCTCAGTGAAGAGTCGACCTAAGATCTTCGGGTTTTGTTATCGAGTGCTCATCTGTACCGTGTTTTAAGCAAATAAATTTCATTTCATTTCATTTCATTTGCTAGCACCATTATAGGTATCAAATTATGTCATCTACCAGTCTACTGACGGCTTGTGAACTGATTCGCTGATTGCATCTTTATGCAATGCCATCAAAAAACTTGATTTACACCGAAGCTATAACAGCGTTTTGTGAACACGTTCATGTGTGAAACTATTACGTTGTCGCAGGCGAGTTGTAGGTAACCATGTAGATATATGGAGTGTAAACCACAGATGTTCTGTGGTGTAAACTACAAAAAAGGGCAGTCAAAACCTCACTGAGGCGCCGTGTCGGCAGCTACGTATCCAAGCATAAATTATAATATCGATATGTAAGGTAGCCAAAACGTCGGCAACGCCGCTAAGTGGGTAAGCCTAAGCAAACATAAAATTTAATATTATCTATTTGAATAGATACGTAGCCGGCGATATCGCCATGGCATCTCGGTGAGGTACGGCACTAAAAGAATAAGTAAAAAATAAATAAAATGGAAGTGTTTCAATTTTTTTACCGATTATGATATACGTTTATTTGTATTATGATGAATGACCGTTTAAATATTTCAGTCAATAAATATTTGATAATTTACCTTAAAAATAATTAAACTGTTTACATTTTACACGTTAATAACTTTTCAAAATCCTTATATTTTATTCTAAATGGTCAGTCACCAGTCAATTATCAAATCGATAAAAAACGATAAGTTATTCCAATCCAAATATTGTATTGCACTAACAGTAAGATAGTGTAAACAACCAAAAAAAGGTAGACAAATGTAAATTCATAGATTATCGTCTTTGGGATGTAAAAAAAAACAACATCTTTTGTCGCCCACCTTTTCTGGTCAGATTAGAGTAATGGCTACTGTTTCCCTACAAACGTTATGGCTTAGGGCCATGCAGAGATCAGGAGGCGAGATAAGATTTATAACATAATCAACTGACAAACATGTTTGGTATTCGAAGGGCGTTCAACATGACACGCGTCTACGTGTCCACGTTAATTTACGACATTTGTAAGAGCTTCGGACCGTTTTCATTTCTTGGCCCTTCTCTGTGAGACTTTGCCCAGGTTTACAGCTATTCTTTCACTTACAATGTCAGGCTGGTTAGAGCGATAGAAACGGTTAGATTCAAAAATATTTGCATGAAGTTGAAGAGTCAGCTGCTCTGCCTGGGCTCCGATTCTCAAGTCCATCGAAATTTTTTCGTGCGGTAATTCCATTGCATGTTTCACATATGCAGAAATCTTGTAAAAGAATAAAAAAATCCTCAAAGAAAAAAAAATTATTGGTGAATTTTTTTCGAATGCGAACTGCTCAAGAATTGGGGTCTGGAGCTTTGGCGACTTGATGCGTGTGATTTGCTGGATCTTCTTATTATGGCTTTTAATCAACTTAAATATAATATAATTACATGGATAATTTATGTTCAATATTTTACGAAGCTGTATTATTGATCAGTCACGTTACGCACAGTACCTACCGCATGTAGGGACACACAACCTAAAATGTGTCCTAAATGGTAAATAATAGGCTATTTGCCACCACAAGTTGACGTACTTTTCATTAATTGTGAAAACGCTACTCTTCCATACATTTCGTATGGAGATTTGAAACTATGACGTCATAGTTTCCTGTGTTCAACTGACGCACTCTTACTGTTTACAGCGCGTTTAAGAATACATTGTGGAAATTAATAAGAATGATCAATGAAAAGTGGGTCTAACTAAAATATTGCAATTTCTTTGAGGTAGAGGAATTATGGGTGATTGTAAGATACTACCAATCTATAAAAAAAACTACCAGTGATTTATAATGTAGAAGCTTTGTGTCCGTCAAAGTTCATCTTACAACCATTCACGATTAGACAAGTCTCTCTAAATGATGGTTACCGTTGAATTTTGTAAATTTATTTTTTCTTGACATAAAATTTGATTACGCTCACTGTGCTGTTGTTGATCAGTTCACTTGTTACAGAATCAAACAAAAACTAAGTATCATTTCTAGTTCTTTGAATGCATTAGTTTACAAAAACCCGTCTGACAACACATCTATTAATAAAACCATTCAGAAGCTCTATTTTTTAATCACTCAAGATTGCGTCGATCGTCGATCGAAGAGGAATTAAAATTCAACGAAAATAGCTCGTTTTCAAACGAAAATCACTCGGATTATACGAGTGCTTCAAAAATAGGGCCCCAGACTACCATAATTTTGAGTTCACGAAAGTTTAATTATAAAAACGTGTTTCGCCCCTCGTAAATACGGATGGTTTCTGAATATTTATTTTAAAATAGAAAGATCTAAACTAGCGTATTACGGATGTAAATTTTAGCACAGTTTCATATAAGCCGAGACCAATATTTCACATTACTTTTGGCATAATTGACACACTTTATGCAGATGTTTTTTATTAATTTCGTTTCGTTAACTTGTCCTAAAGATGCCACTGTAGCTGACCTGATATTTTTGAATTAATGACTACTGCATAATTTATAAAGATTTCTTTAAAAGCCTAGTGGTATGCTGATATGATTATATATCTATTTTAAATACAGAACATTAATTTGAATAAAATAATTGGAACACACTTACTATCGAATGAGATTATTAACTATAACATAATTATCAGGAGAAATATGTTTGTCTGTTGTATAGGAACACAATGTTGGCTAGTCAAGGAAGCAGTAAAGAACATAACATATCACAGTATGTAACTCATGTTATTTCTTTACTTTAGCTAGAGTATGTATTTCATGAGAAATTATAAAACTGCAGTGTTACTTTGTTTGCACGCGCTATTCCCCGGATCTCAGGAACTACTGGGGCGCTATTTTTGAATCACTCGCAGTCGCATCAATATGGCGTGTGATTTTCGTTCAAAGATGATTAAAAGTCAATGGAAATAACTCGTTATCAAACGAAAATCATTCGGAATATTGACGCGAGTGATTCAAAAATAGACCTCCTGGTCCGATCAGATTGTTTTATTTTTGCGTAAGATAGTATTTACCGAAATAAACTGTATAGCCTATAGCTAACATTATGCTACGACCTACGGCCACAGGGTAAAATTAAAACGAGTGGAGTACGTCACGGGGGACAGCTATTGGGACCGTGCGGAGTGTATGGTGGGGGAAAAGAAAACGATCACTGCGCATGCCGTGGCAAAAATGTGCAACTATTCGGGGCTACTTGTCAATGTTTGTCGTCAAAGCTATGAAAATGGGTAAATAAATTTTATAATTAACAAATTAGAAACACGGCTGCCGTTATGTAATTTGCACGTTTCGTGTAGAAGGTAATGATTTATATGTTTATAGTCGATCTGTCATTCATAAAAATCCTCTGTTATTATACTTTTTTAGGCAAATTGCAAAACGGTAGTCGTGTTTCTAATTGTTTAAATGAAACGTATTTTATACATTTTTAGAGACGAGAAAGAAAAAAGGCTTAGATATGTGTAGTGGTAGCTGTTTCAATTGATCGTAAGTACTTAGTAGTGGTCTTTCTGTTAAATATTCTTATGTTAGGATTTGGAAAACTCATTTGATTCTATTCGAACTAATTCGGTGTATACGCGCTGCCAACACCCCACACACAATTGCTATCGCTTCCCCCCGCGCCCCTGTGCCCTGCAGGCGAGGTCTCGATTTCGCGGTCTACATGAAGAATGTTTTTTTTAGGTTCGGAAAGTACTTACGATTAACCTTGTTTTATAAGGTGTAATGGTCACTGATGTTTGTCGAATTATATCGGCTCGAATAATGTAACTATTGCTTTTACTTCGTACTTCTTCTACATTCCTTACGTGTTCGGCTAAAACCAATTTGCTACCTTTTAGCAAAGTTTGGGGCTGGAAATAGATTTTGTGTTTTACACATTCAAAACCAGTTTTTATTACAATATCCATTTTTCTCTCCTACTGCCTGTACAAACTGCCTCTAAAATACGATTTATTGACTTTCTTTATTTCATAAATTTGCTTTATTTAATATAAAATAACAAAAACTTATCAGTCACAATTTGACAGGTGCCCTGAAGGTCACGATTGCCAGAGGGCGCTCCTATCGTGCACGTTCCCAATAGTAATGTGATAATTAAGATTTCGCTTTTTTTGATAGAGCGCATAAAATTTTATCTGGCCATTATTATAAAACATCATCGCCCAAAGGATGCCTAGCATATCATATTACATAAAAGTCTTTATTGAATTTTAACGGAGTTTTGATAGAGGCTCAGTGATATTATCAATAATTTAAACTAGCTCTATGGGGTATCCATAAAATTTGATTTAAATGGCTATGCTAAATCTAAAACGTTTTTGCTACTCACAAAATACTTTAAGAACAAAAACATTGTACCGGTCAATATGCATAATAAAGCAGTAAGTTTAAAATGTAGATAAACATTTTAAAATCGAAAATTCAATCTAGAAAACCGCAAAATTATTTATGGAATGGCGGATTCTATCATGACACCGTTGAGTTTTATAAACAAAATAACCGTTAAGTATCATCCCATCTAAATTAGATGTTTCAAATATACCTAACAATGGTTTAAATAAAATAATATTTTGGTATAGGTATGTAACAATAAATTTTCGATCGAATTCATTTTTAACACACACGATTTGTTTTTTTTATTTCAAAAAAAGACAATAAACACCATCGGAATCGGATGGTGCAAGCGGTTAACTGTTACAGCTAAATCCGACAACTTTACAACTTGCACTCCAATAGAGTCTAAACAGAAGAAAAACAGAGCCTAATATATTATCACCCTAAATAAAAAATAATGTAGTACTAGGCAAAACTTATGTCCACAAAACAATTAACAGGCCGCCCTGTTTGCAAAACGAGTGCGTTTAATAGCTCGAGTACCTTTACGCGTCATTTCAATATGTCCATCAATTAGCTAACTGCTCGTTAAAACGATGTTACACAGTAACTTTTCATATTACAGCTTTTATTTGTAATCAAATGCTCCAGATTTTAACGACATCTGCAACATTTTAAAAGTATTTCAAATGGTAGTCTTAAAACGTGATAAGTCAATGTTGCATGCATCATATAATCCAATTATGAAATTGGTTTCGAATAATAAAATGAACTACGTTAGTAATAAGATGTGGAACACTTGAAGTTAGCCAGATTCTTAAAATCATCCGGTTATCAAGATCACGAAACAGGGCCTTAGTAGTTCGTTTTTAGGGTTCCGTAGCCGAATGGCAAAAAACGGAACCCTTATAGTTTCGTCAAGTCTGTCTGTCTGTCTGTCTGTCCGTCCGTATGTCACAGCCACTTTATTCTGAAACTAAAAGCATCACATAGCTGAAACTTGGTAAATAGGTGTATCTTATTCACCGCTTTCCGATTCAGATACAAAAAGTAAGAAAAAATAATATTTAAGGGGGGCTCCCATACATGAAACTAAAACCTAAAAATTTTTTTTACTCAAACCTATGCGTGTGGGGTGTCTATGAATAGGTCTTTGAAAATGATGTTGAGGTTTCTAAAACCATTTTTTCTAAAAGTGTAAGGTTTGAGATATAGACGCTTCCAAAGTGGTAAAATGGGCGTCCCCCCCCCCCCCCCCCATCTAACTTTTGAACTAAGAAAGTGAAAATTTTGAAAAAAATATATGATGTAGATCTCAACAAAAACTTGCAACGAAAGTTGGTTTGAAGGAGATAGAACCAGTAGTTTTTGAGATATTGCACATTTTTATCAACCGCAAATATAACTTTGTCTTTCATACAAACACTATGAAAAACAATGTTATTTTTGCTGTCACAATATATTGTGATGTTTTCGTTAAGTGAAAGTAAGTGGACCCTGAATTCAGTTAAGGGTGGCACGGAACCCTCAGTGCGCGGGTCCGACACGCACTTAACCGGTTTTTTTTGTTACAAAACTCATTTTTCAGAACGCAGCTTTTGACAAACCTCATTGGAATATTCATCGACCGACAATAATATATCTTTTTTTAAATATTTTAATTACTTGTTATACGGCATGACATTAGATGTTAAGACTAACATGTCGGCTTCTGTTAACCTATCAAAGCTCATAATTAAATTCGATATGAGTGATTAGGAGGCTTTTAGAAGTGTGCCCATTTGTTTTGTGTCCAATGACCTACGTTAGCGGTTATGACCACCATAAAATTTAATTCAATCATAAACTATTAAGTGATGTGGTGCGCTTAATTATATCTTAATATCTACAAGAATATAAGAAATATATAATAATAGATAATTGAAATAGTACAACACTAAGCACTATGGAAATAAGTGTTTTCTCTATTATTGTTTTGTAAGCAAATCAGCATAAGTTACCTTAGCAACTGCAGAAGCAGTCACTTCAACACTACATAGCAGAAAATGTACATGTAATAAATAATTCTAATAATTCACTTAGGTTAACTGTTCAGTTTAAAATGGAAAGTATGAGACTACAATCGCTTGTAACAATGTCATTTAAAAAAAAATAAGTACAACAAAGATTCAACATCAAGTCTTTGGATTAATAAGGAATTTCTTAAAACTAGTACTAGTATAGATGGGTATCGGTACTACTCTCTGTGCACATCCCTAAGCATGGATTAGGTCTCAAACTCGAGAACGGTGGATAATAGAATGGTTCTACAACAAAAAAGACCTCCCCCTTTCTCAAGAGTGTTGCTTATTACCGAGAATATAATTACCCTGTGTTGATCTTAAGTGTATCATTAGGCTCGATTAGGCATTGGGAAAATGCCTAACTGTCACGATCGTTTAACGTCACTTCACTTTTTTAGATAGTTGTAACGTTTTTAGCCGGTCCCGTATATTGTTGACGAAAGGAGAATGTCAACGGTGCATTGACAGTTCGAACAGAGCTTGATGACTATTTTTACTAAAACAAATGCAGAGGGGGCATATTGCGATCCAACTTAATACGTTCAATTCCGAGGCAGTTCAATTCCGACGTAGTGTAAACGAATATTATGAATATAATAATACTATAATGGTATGAATATTAATATTTATATTGTTATATAATAGTAATGTTATCAATATAATGCGAAATTGCAATAAGAATTGCTAATTTGACAGTAAATCAGAGCGTTTTAACTGTCAAAACTGCATCGCAATACGCCCTCAAGTACAGATCTAACCTAAATTATCAAGTCAACAAATACATATTTGGCCTTTTTACCGTCAGAATTAAAACCGTTTGTTAAAATCTGAAAGGATAAAAATACATATAGTATAACTAACTTATTTCGAATTTAGTCCCGGTGCAAGGTGTTGAAATCCAGTAAATTGCTGAAATTAACGCTCTCAATAGCATTTCAGTTCAGTATCAACACGACGTCCATTGGGTCAGAAGCCGTACTCTGAATTAAGCCCCTATTCTCGATTACTACAAACATCTCTTTCACTCGCAAGGTCATGCAGGCATGAGCAAAAGGGATAGCTAAAAAAACACGGAGATTGTGTTACAGAATCAGCCTCTGATTTTGTCCTCGTTAGCTTCAATTAACACGATAATATTCATAGCAACTTTCAAAAAAATCAATAGCAGTGTGATATAATATCGCGATAATTATGTAAATGTTCACTAACTGTATCAGAGTGCCAATATAGAGGTACATTTTCAAATATTACCTACCAACAACAAGTTCTTTAATCGTTTCGAAATTTATAAGTATGAACTTCGAAAGTACGGGTAAGTACCGGTGTTCCGGAAAGGGTTTGACTTGACATAGTATGTTACGTATTTAATTAAAGTACACCACATTATTTCAATTTAAGTAATTGATTCCAGAACATTTATTTAAAAATTTATGTATTTAAAACAAGAAAGTCATGTAACATTTTTAAAGGACTCATTGATTGTCGCCATGGCGCTCAAAAGGTTAAATTCTTCTTAGCAAAAAAAAATCGCATTTCAATAGTGAAACTTTACGACGCGTTTGGTGTATTGGTTAGCACTCCTGACTATTACGCCGGTGGTCGCGGGTTCGAATCTCGCAAGGGGCAAATGTTTGTGTGTTGAGCATGAACATTTGTACCTAAGTCATGAATGTTATATGTATTTAAGTATTTATGGTAGACGCTCCCGTCATAATCGTTGTCTGGTACTTCGTAACACAAGGAAGATAATTCCTTACCTCGAAACCAAACAATTGGTGTGTTATTTGGCGCATATTTATATTTATTTATAAAACTTTAAACTGGGTCCATTAATGGTACAAACGCAATTCATTACAATATTATCTGACTGATTATCTGTCATTTTTTTTTACTACGCAGACGTCAATCACGGCATTCATAAAACTCTGAAGTGCCACTAGAAAATATAAGTACACTATTGCCACATGTAATTACTTTCTGTAATAATATTACACGGTCAAAGGTTACGTCAAAACATACTTTCCCGTAGTAAATATTATTTGCATACTACCAAGTATAATGCTTTATTACCACCGTAAATTGAAATTATAAAGCTATTGAAATGAGCCGTAAGTAGTATCAAAACGTTGATTTGAAGTTTTGAACAACAGTTGTCACAATTTTATACAAATAAATTTCGATTACTTATAATTTTCAAACAAGTAACAACACATGCATTTTAAAGCATTATATTCATTTTTCAGCTTATTTTTTTTCAGAAGAAGCAAGAATAGTTAAATTTTTCAGGGATGTTGTGTTCCCATTTATTATTACAATACAATATACAGGGGTAGTTGTACAAAGAATTAAGTATTTGTTCACCACTGCTTAAATACAGGAGGCCATAAATTCAGTATTCAGGCAAAGGTACAAAGTAAAATAAAATGTAAATCTATAACACTAACCTGAAAAAATGTTCCTACATTTTCATCCCATGCTAAACCCTGCATCCATTGGCACAATATTCTTCAGCTGTTTCACATTAAAAAGTAAAAATGACACAAAACTTTTTCGCGCGCTCGCGAGCTGTCAGTTTTCCCGCGTTTTCGCAACGCTGCGCGCGCCGCGGCAGACGTCCTAACAACAAGTGTAGCGTGTTGCGTTCACCGACACTACTAGACGACCTTACGGCATATTGCTCAGCACAGATTTGACCACAGCAAACAGGGTCAGTGGATGAGATATCAAATTTTAATAATGTATACGAAAAACCGACAAATTAGGTTGATTAAATTTGAAAAAGTAACACCGCCGCTGTGTGAAGTCGTAGATGCGGTCGTAGCATTCTTACTAACTCATAGAATAAATTAATTACTAATACAGTTCTGTTAACGTTACTAAGTAATTACCTAAGGTGCCAGGTTTCACTAATCAGCCAATCGTTATATTAGTGACATTTTATAGCTAACTGTAGTTTTTACTTGGCCAGTAAAGATAGTTCGAATATTTGATGCCATTTGTATGTTAATTTAGGAGCACCTGTAACTGAATGGTTTAATGAAATTCATCAGATTTTGATAGCATATTGCACATGCGTTATAAAGTTGATTTCATTAGGTTTATTTTCAATTCGGAAGCATCACATGCGATTACCTACATCAAACCAATTTGGCGTAAATCACATACTTTCACTTACATGAGTTTTTATCAATATAAACTTGGATCGCTGCCTAAAGCCGTAATTACTATTTCGAGGCATGTTATTAGGGTATATTTAATGCACTCACGCCCATGTAAACATTAATACAGGTTGATAATGTATAATCAAATGACGGATATATTAGATGTTTACCACCCACTGCCAATGGACTGCAGTACTTATTGGAATTGATTGTTTTAGGTTATTACAGTTAGTAAAGCAGCTAGGTTTCGATGGCTCGGACACTTACGGCCATTCCCTATATCCATTCTGTCTGTGGTTTTGCTCTACTAGAGATAGAAATGGTTATCTACCTTTAGATTTTTTGTCCCTATAAAACTTCTGGCAATACGAAATCCTAACTCTGGTTCAGGTAATTCTATCTCTGGTCGAGGATAGATCTACCTTTGATTTTGAGGTTAATAAATTTGACAAAGTTCCAGCGCATTAGCAACTTGCGGCCTTCTAATCGTTCAAGTTTTACTGCAATCAATTTTATTCTTCCTCTAATATCATCTTGAATAGGACCTTATTGTTATATTGGGTAATTTATTAATAATTCTGAACGGATCATAGCTTGAGATTGTGTCATCTGATAAAACGGGACTTTACAGACAGGATGATGTATTAGTTTAGTAATGAAGTCCTGTCAATACTTTTACATTAGACCATGTTTTGACGAAACCGTCAAAGTTGATTTTTAATTCCGATCATCTTGTGTAGATCATTATATCAGAGTAGAGATTGATGCGTCAATAACTAAGTCTACCTTATTAGGTGATGGTCGAGTCTTATCTAACATTATCTAACATGATAATTATGTTCTTACGACCCACAGATTGCTGTTTAGACGTGCTAATTTGTTTTATTATTTTACTGCTGCTACTTGTCTCTAAAACATTTGCTGTAATTAATTGTTTGAGACAGGATTGCGACTTTTGGCTTACATTTAGCTAAAATTATTGTAAATGAGTAGTATTTTGAATTCAAAGTTTAGTCTTCATACTTAACTTTGAACTTTGAAGGTGGGTTACGCATTTTATTATTACGAAAGATTCCTTTTTTGACATATATTTTTGTAAATTGTCACATCTATCTGTAATGCACAAGCAGGGACATCGTATTTTCAGACACAATCCTTAACAATTTCAATTTTAGCTAACGAGTATTCCAAGGAATAAATTTATCAATAAATGAGTGTTAGACTATTATTTTTTCAATAGACGTGAAGCAAGTAAGTATATAGTCATGCATGAGTATACCCCAATAATAAATACAAGATGAAAGTAGTCCGTAGTTCCCGCAACGCTTCACCGACGTGCGTAATGACGTAACTTTTTACATCGCCCTCGTGCTTTACTTTTAACTTCCTATTCGATACGATTCAGAATAAACATTCGATTATAATCGATTCAAACATCGAGAAAAAGTAAGTCGTGAGTTCAGAAGCCGCGATGCAGAAAATGAATGTGGAGATGTTGCATAAAAAGTTAATATTCATTTAATTTTCTGTTCGTACCTTTTATAATTATGCTTAGCATAATAATGTTACGTAGTACAGAAACGAACATCCTCTCTACCAGGTACATAATGCTCTTTGTAAAGATGCTCACACTGTTTTGTTTTCTTCTGTTGAATGAAATTGCATGCAAAATAGGTTCATATCATATCGTGGTTTGTGTTAATGTTCTTGATTACGTCTAAGTGTTGTATAAACTAATGTAATTTTAACGTAAACGCTTTCTGAATGTTTATATTTACATCTGACTTATGTATGTATCATTTGTACATGCATTCAAATGATTCGCAGATATACACGTCGAAAATTTAAAAAATATATATGTATCTACTTATGTTGCCTAAAAATGATTGGGTGACCCTTTAAAAAATAATAAATTGCTTATAGCGAATTACCTATTAATTACAGTAAGACTCCTTCTAAAACATCATATTGTTTTTATATCTTGTTTTAATTGTTTATAACTTAGTTATTTAATTCACTTATCAAACTTTACTATAATCATTAGTATCCTTAGCTTGGCCTCTATGTCTATGAATATCTACTTTATATGCGTGACATATTATGCCTAGTGTACCTCTTATTATCATATCTAAGGCTAAGACAGCTTTCTAAATGTGTGAAAACACCTATTGATTATAACGTATTAAATTAAAATATCATAACGTCAAAGTGTCAGAGTGGATGATACTTAAATGATAAGCGTGATGAGTATTTAACATAAAATTTCAAGACAGGCATCGAGAGGTTGTCGTATTTTGCAATAAAATACTGTTAGAGTAAAGTGTCAAGATAGGTCAAAAGCCTCATGAAAGTGCTGATAAATTGTAGGTAGATTAGATATTTGACATTACTTTGTTGCTGCATTTATTCATAACATCTTACTTGCTGCAAATAAATGAGAAACAAGAAAGTAAAAAAAACAAGCACACACACGCACACACACACACACACACACACATTTGTTTTGGTAATGGTGAATACTAGCTTTTTTACTGACGTGTACAAACATTCAGACTACCTCACTATTGCACTCAATCAAACGATAAATTAAATAGATAATATTTTAATCAATTAAATTATAGTCATTTCATACAAAGTGTAATAACTTTAATCTAATATGCAGGAGAGTTTAGATAACACATCGTTTGTTACGACGTCACCAACAATTTATGACGTCAATATGAAATACGACTTGGCTACTTTACGATCGACGCATCCTAGGGAGCTAGGCACGGAGCTTAACATAACTTGATACTTAAAGTCAAGCTAGTAATAAAATTAAGACATGCTTGAAATTATAAAATAAAAAACTTAGAACTTACCTATTCAAAACAAAATGAATGACCTGTTTCCTTCAGGCAAGGGTGCAATGATGCTGGCTGCGTTAATATACGAGTATTCCCTACTCTTAGATGGCCATCGCTTTGGCCATCTCAAGCACCATCCCTCAGGGCACCAACTCCAAAAGGAATTGTTCGCCTAAAATGGAGTCCTTGAGTTTATTTATGACTTTTAACTGTTTTTTGTTATTCAAGACATTTTTTTTCTTTGTTTTATCAATACCTACTTATCTATCTAAGTATCGTGTCGTGAATTGTATCGTGAATCAAACGTGTCCCTTAATCTAGCTTTTACGATCGAGCTTTTCATTCAAGTTCATAAAACGAAAGTTAACGACTTACACACACGTTGGAACCTTAGCTCTTGGTCTATTACTTAAATCACCAAGCGTGAGTAGCCTCTTAAAGCAGGAAAAAGGGCAAAGGATAATAATTCCAAGCAATAGAAAGTCTTTCATGTATTAAACATAACACAAAACGCCGTTTCAATGGTATAAACAAATCGATGTATTCAATTACTAAGACGAGTATGATGCGAGTGCTGGGTTTCAAAATTTCATATTGATCATTGGTATTTTAGGTACTAGGACTTAGTGGAATGAGAGAGAATTATGCACTAGGTAAAGAGGTGTACGTGTGTATGGTTTTACTTTCCTACGAATACCGAAACAATCTTTTGATAATAATCCTAATTTTAGTACACATTTGTTGGGTTCTTTTTTAATATTGTCTGTATCGATTCTATGCATCTTATGGATGTCGCCTAACTAAGTGATAATAATGTAAGTCAAATATGTATGCGCGCACTTGTGACCTACTGGGAACATCTTAAGGCTCTACAAATATAACATTTCTTATAATTGCCTACCTACATAACGCCTTTCGATTTCATTCAAACTAATTAAATTAGTAGCGTATGCGCATACCCACTAGTATTATTCTATGTTGTTCATGGGAGTACAAAAATCAAACCAACGATCTTTTTCCTTAATAGATTTTTAATTACACCTCTTGAACTAAGGGCGCCACGATCGACACATATCTGGTTCCGGCCTAGCTGGGGTCCTATTCTGTGTTTATCTTTGCGTTCACGTTTTTGAAGGTTTGACTTAGTAGAATGGCAGCCTTCTTTCTGTTAGTTCTACTCCTCTCTCTTCAATCATCAGTCACTTTTCATCAGTCAGACTGCCTTCGTGAGCGGACGTGTATTACGCACATGCTTGAGCAGTATTATTCTCTAATTTTGGTTCAGCAAAAATATTGGATCATGGGACGAACGGATGGACGTAGCATAGTTATAATGACAGTTTGTATGGAAAATCCGACCTGAGGGGTAATTGCGTAAAGAAATCGTATTCATTTGACAGTTCAAAACGTACGATATGATCTTTCAAACCTTTTGTTTTTTGCCGTTTGACAGTTCATATCGTACGTTTTGAACTGTCAAATGAATACGATTGTTTGACACAATTCCATACCTGAGGAGTGATTGTGTAAAGCAATCGTATTCATTTGACAGTTCGAACGTACGATATGATCTGTCAAACCTTTTGTTCTTTGCCGTTTGACAGATCATATCGTACGTTTTGAACTGTCAAATGAATACGATTGATTTACACAATTCCATACCAGGTTCCCACAGGACCCGCTTTTAATTATAAAAGCTGCTACATCAACTGGAACTTGGAAATCAAAACTACGGGCACCCACGGAAATAGTCTTGCATAGTAGGACTGCGCGGGCGCAGTTTTTGCTCCGCATCATTTGCCTACCCCGATGAGGCTTGATCGACGCGACTAATGGCACACGTATTATCATTGCGGTCCACCGCCGGTCGTAATTGAAAATATTGTCGGGAAATGTTTACAACGATTGACATGGAATAATAACATTTGTAATGGTTTCACGATTCTAGCACTTGAGCGGTTAAAAAGAGCATACGGAAATTAGTAGATCAAGTTGTCTCAAAAGTTTTACAATAGTAACTTAGACCATTGATCACGTTTATTTAACTCTATTATAGACGAAAGTCAAAAAGTATTTCCATTTTCATTCAGTTGGGCCCAATTTCTTCATCGATAGTAATGTAAAGCTACGTTACCAGCGGTTGAATATTTACGATTGTGTGTGATTTGAAGAAAATCTACCCATTGATATATCTCAATGAATCTACCTCAACCAAATGTTAGAATGGCTATTTAAATGACCATTGGTTATGGTATTTTTTCTTCAACAAAACACACACAATCGTAAATATTCAACGCTGGCAACGTAACTTTACCATTACTTTCGATGAAGAAATTGGGCCTTAGTCATATCTAATCTAACCTCATGGTAAATGACGATGCGGACGAGTCAGACTTATTAAAACACAACCTATTTTCTACAAAGATAGCACCGGGGTATTTAATTAGCTATTCCTCTTTCACGGCAGATAGATTTGATAGACCTTAAGAAATATAATACGTGTGTGTATGTATACAAACAAGAAAATGCTTCATATCTCGTTCATCTGCAAATACCTACCACGAATAGAAACGTAATAACATAAAGTACAACTTGATTGAGTATCAACATCATTGTCTGATACTCGTACACAAGTACGTACGATGGCAACCTGAATGCGTACTAAACACGATTGCTCTAGGAAATGCTAATTTCCACAAGTTCCTCGAAGTTTCGACGGCCTTTGAGAACAATGCTCCGTTCCATGCATCGGATGGTTATTCTGAAATCGGTAGACATATCTCGAACAGTATTTACGAACACTTGGAATAAACTCAGGTCACTTGAACTTGAATACTGACTCAACTCTAAAACTCATTATTTTAGGTTTGTTGCGAATCATAAAATGTTTGTTAAAAATTTATATGATGATTCCGAGTTTGTCATCCCATAAACTGCTATTAGTCCAGGCTAGAAATATTTTAAAGAATTGAATTAAATTAAATAATAATAGTTTATCGATATTATTAAGACAACTTTAAACTTTTTTTTACGTTGTCCAGTCACTTTGCAAAAAATGACGCATGTAATTTAATTTTACATAACTTTTCTTGCCTAAATAAGAAGCCAAACACAAGATTACACTCGTAACATAAGTGATAGATCATTTTACTTAACTACAACTTAGATATTATATACCTTACATTAAATTAGTCAGTCTTTTCAAGCGGAAGTGGAACACGTAATCTCATGTTTAAGTTTTCTATAAATCATGAATAAATATGAAATTATGATCAAATCATTTATTTATGTAAGAACTTAATTAGATTCTTTTACATGTGCTTACTAGGTATGTTAAACGCATGTTAATGTTTCTGTAACTGTTTTCTGTCAATGTAAGATGATGGATATTACGGTTCTTAAATGTAATTGCTATGATATGGTATGTACTTTTCTTAATTCAATCCGTATTTAATACATGTTATTGAATAGCATTATCCGTATCGGGTTTTGGTGACGGCAAAAAAGCCCTTATTTGTAAATATTGTTGTCAGATCACTTAACTCCTACGTAGTTTAACCATTTTTAATCTTGGTAGCTTTTTATAGTCTAAACTTGCTCTAGTTGAGTCTTGTATTGTTGTTTAATGAAGGAAGTACTAGGTATCTACCATGAATTTTATGGCGAACGACTGTGTGAAAACCTTTTCTGTCAAGTCGAGTGTTTCCACAATAGCCCCCACTTCCCGGATGAAGATGCGTTTTTCTCACAACCCGACAATTTCCTCGCGAACGCGATGACAGCTGGTAAAAAATCGTGTTATATTCAAACTCACTCGATACGCAAAACGTACTTGTATAGTCAAGAAAAATTTATGAACCTATGTACCTACAGTCCACAGGCTCCAATTACGTAAATCATCAAGTAGTACTATTTCATTCATTCACCAAATGCGATGGAGGACTGTTGTGGACGCCCTCCGCCCCATTTAGGGGACAAAGTACCATAAGTCAATTCCATTCATGTTATTTTACTAATTATATTAGCATACATAGTCTGAAAGTGCAAGTATACCAATGTAAACCTTTTATGAGTTCTAAAATACACATAGTCTAACTAATAGATACACCATATTTGAAAGCATTTTATTTTAGGATGAAAATGGAGTAATGTAGTTTGTAAGAGTACGAATAGGATATACGAGTAACTTCAAAAAAACCGGCCAAGTGCGAGTCGGACTCGCGCACCGAGGGTTCCGTACAAACCTGCAAGGTTTACAAAGTTCTTTTTTTTTTTTCAACTTGATAGCTCTACGCGTTCATGAGGAAAAAAGTAATAAGTTTATATTTATTAAAAAATATATATTTTGTAATGTAACTAAAAATTTAAGGTTTTCGGAATTTTCCTTTAAGTGTGCTATAAAACGTTGCTTCATGCCAAATTTCAAGATTCTAGGTCGACTGGAAGTACCCTTTAGGTTTTGATTCCCTTGCGAGTACTTGCGAGTTTCAAAATATGCAGCTTAAATTGCTGTTTCTTTTGATTGCGTTGACATAGAAGTTTGATTTTGTTACAGCTTAAAGGTATTATAGACCTGAGTATTTGGTATGAATTTCAATTTAATACCTCTACGCGTTTATGAGGATTTTTTTTTATGTTTATGAGGTTATGGGTAGTAAGTTTAAAATTATTAAAAAAACTAGCTTTTGCCCGCGACTTCGTTCGCGTGGACTTCAGGTTCGTCCCGTCTAGTAGCGCAAAAAATGTATTTTTTTACGACCTCACATTAGAAACCTCAAAAATTGTAGCCTATATGTTATTCTGATGTATAAGCTATATTGTGGTAAAGTTTCATTCAAATCCATTCAGTAGTGTTTACGTGAAAGAGTAACAAACATCCATACATCCATACATCCATACTTACAAACTTTCGCCTTTATAATAGTAGTAGGATATATATTATGTGACGTAACTAAAAATTTATGGTTTTCGTAATTTTTCCTTTATCTATGCTATAAGACGTTGCTTCGTACCAAATTTCAAGATTCTGAGTTCACGGGAAGCACCCTGTAGGTTTTGATTCCCTTGCAAGTGTCGAAAATTTGCGGCATATACGGCTGAATCTTTTGATTGCGTTGGCTTAGAAGTTTGATTTTTTCACAGCTTCAAGGGACAGTAGACTTGAGTAATTGATATAAATTTCAGCTTCATACCTCCACGCGTTCCTGAGAAAAAGGGTCTTGACAGACGGACGGACGGACAGACGGACAACAAAGTGATCCTATAAGGGTTCCGTTTTTTCCTTTTGAGGAACGGAACCCTAACAAATGATTAGGCACTGAATTATATTAAATACTTATTATACCTTTTATTTCTTAACAAGAAAGCGAAAGTACTAAACGCAATGATAAATCAAGAGGAGGAATCTTAATACGTGGAAAGCCCATAGAAAAATACCTTCGTTCAGTACAAGGCATTTATCGAGAACTAGACGCGGTGTCTCCGCTTTTCCTTTTATTATAGCTCACAGCTGCTTGAAGAAACACGTGAGATATTTAAGTAGTAAAAGATTATACTTAATTAGGCCCTAAAAGATAATTCTGACCTCAACTTTGACCGACCCCGTATTACGAGAATTATCTGAGTATCTAAGAATCTAAGCGGTGACATCAATAAACATAAGCTTTTATTGAAGTTACCGACTATAGAAATCTCCATCGTTTAAAACGAGAAAAATTGTTTTATATTCCTTCATGCTCATAAAATGTTATAAAAATATACTGTCCTTAATAATGGCACCGAATAACTAAATTGGCAGCACTGCCTAAAATTGGCAAGCGAAAAAAAAAATTGCAAGCAAATTAGCAGTTATGTAATAAAGATGATGGTGATAGCGAGTGGAAATAGTGGACTGTATGAATGGAATAGATGATGGAAACAACGTATATGTTTTGGTAAAATAATATTATATTGAAATTAATACAATCAAACCCGGCAAAACATTACCACGAACCTGACATTGTGACAGCTGCCTTTTTCATAGAAAAACAATGACAATATGAATATAGAAAAAAAGGTAAAAAAAGGTCGGATCGCAGCCAGTCGCTAACAGATGGGTTGTTATCATATGATCGAAAAGTATAAACGATTGACATCATTTTGTAATACTGAACTTACTAGATTTAATCCTCACCGGAACAAACGAGAGGCGAGGTCATTTTTGAAATCGAGTAATGTAGCTTTTACGATAAGTACCTACTAAGTTGATTATATCTGTTTTTGTGGCTGAGAGCTTAACAACAATCAGTGCTTATAGCATCCGCATTCATGCAGCATACGATATGGCTGTGTAGTAAGTAGACGCGAGCTTAAAAAACGCGATTTGTGATTCTTACAGCCGAATAATAAAATGCGAGCTTACGGCTACACACTTTCCCTCCTAGGAAATATTTGCTGCAGTCTTCGGCAGACCGTGTCCTGACTCCAGGGGGCATATTTTTTAATCACTTGCTTCAATATTCAGAGTGCTTTTCGATCGAAATTATTTTGACATTTCACGAAAAAAAAATCTAATGCTATACTGACGCGAGTGATTCAAGAATAGGGCTCCTGGTCCTGGAAGAGAAAGACCTGTATCTTCAATTTCAATTTGATCACATCGGTGTCATCAACCGCAAATTTAACTTTGTCTTTTATACAAACACTATGAAAAACAAAGTTATATTTGCGGTCAACAAAATATTGTGGTATTTTGGCTAAGTGGAAGTAAGAATCCCTAATTCAGGTAAAGTTGGCACGGAACCCTTAGTGCACGAGTCCGACTCGCACTTGGCCGGTTTTTTTAATTTTATTAAAAGGTTACAAGTTGGAAGATAATCCTTAATTTTCTTGAAGATTACAAATTGGAAGATAATGTGGGTCCTAAAATACATGGGAAATATGTATTGTTTACAGATTCTTGAGCTTGAGTTTACAGATGCTTGAACCCGCACTGGGAATATTTTCCCAGTGCGGGTTCCGTGCGATGTCATAGCAATGCTGCCCGCGTTTACAATTTTATTTACAAAAAATCACAGGGTGACCAAAATATTCCGTACATAAATACCAACGAAATGATAATAAAAGCTGATCGCGGAAGGAAAAGGTGCTAGTGTGGTCGCCATCACAGAACAGTTGTGTCAGAGATCAGTTACGTGACCACTTTGACAATGTCTCTCATAATGCTAATCGGAATTAATGCTTATGTGATCTAATTTCCTATTACCAATAGCACTGAAGATTCTTTAAAATCTTTAAAGCTTACATTTGTTTCTAATTTATAAAATTGATGACCGCTATAAAGATCGCTCTTTCGAAATAGAAACTTTACGACTTTTTGCAAAACAGCATCTCAGCATTTTTTACGACAGGACTAATTAAGTGGGTCAATGAACGATAACTATGGTAAAAGTAAAACCGTGGTAATCTAAGGTACTGGTAACGCCAGTTTTCGGCAAATATTTGCATAAGTACACACGTTTTAATTTATGAAAGTCGAAATGATTACTAGCGAGCCATGTTACTAGGAATTCCATTTCACTTATTAATTGATTATAATTGTAAGCAATTAAATGTTGGTCTTGGTGTTTAGATGTAGGCATTACATGTGCTCTCTATAGCCTATTTGATCATTTTTGAAACGGTTGGATTGTGAATTTTAACATTTATGGACTTACCGGAACAGATTGATATTTATTCGCTAATGATACCACAAATAGATCTTAGATCATAGGTGATCTGAGGTGGAGGTTTGTACTTATTAATAAAAGCCGAGAAAGTAGCTCTGTAGACTGTGATATGTTTACGCCAACACCCACAAACAGAATGATGTTGATAATGTTTAGTCTGATACAGTTTAGTTTCAGAGCTACGGATGATTTCAATACGAAACCCTAAAAAGTATGTTACTTATAGTTTTTAAAACCTATATTTTATTATTTGATTTACTTTGGAAACCTAGAAGTTGGAAATATAATTTGTATGTGCAATAAATAAACATTCCTAATTTTATTTGACGATGGTAAATACATAAATCTTCGAATTAACATTGCCTGAATTTTTAATTTTAACGTCTATCTTTGAATTCATTACATCTATTAGCATTTTAATAGCTGGCATCTAAGAGTTATAGAGTAAAAAGGCATAAAATTTAAAGTTTTGTGAGGTAGTGTGACAGTAAAATCAAATCATATGCACGATCAGTAAAGTTTTGGGAATATGATTGAAATATTCATAAAACGAACTCCCAGCAATAAATATCTAACTGTCTCAGCTTATCTAGTATGGTATTTGGTTAACACCTGTTTGTGGCTTAACTTTATATTACAGAGTCTTAAAATAATATTGAGTATCATGTCAAAGATACACTTTACATGCTCAGTCTGGTATCAGTCAAGTCTATCAGCCTTAACGTAACGATACCAGAATGAAGGAACATTTTCGAGGTAAAATTTTCATCAGCCTGGCATCAGTCTGTCAGTCCGTCTAAGTTACACGATCATTGTGATAAGACCGATGGACGCCCTGATGGTCTTACGAATGTATTCCGTGCCTTATAATACTGACTATTGTACAACGCACTTTGTCTAAAGTTCGCTGACCTGCGTTCCCTAGGGATGACTACAATAAGAAACCATTCCTCCGTTCCTAGAAAAACCTTAGAGAAAAGAAATTAGCCGGACTGCAAGAAACTCTTGAATAATAAGTATAGTGATTAGCAAACAAATGCTTGGGGCCTCGGTCCGATAAGCATAGGGGAGACTACTCCGATATCAATTTACGACCCCGTAATAATATCAGTCGAGACATCTTGCCGATGTCGATCGGTCATTTGAAGAGATCTGAAATTATTGCTTAAAATACATTGTATTTGAGATCAAATCGTTGCTAAGGAGGCCAAAGTTGGAAGAATGACAATAAATACTCGTAAGTATATATAAACGTCACGTGTTTACGTCTACTATAAGAAAACTATACTTAGTTGTAAGTATTGTTTCTTATTGCTAATCAACAACACTTGGTGTGTTTTTAGGGTTCCGTACCTCAAAAGGAAAAAACGGAACCCTTATAGGATCACTTTGTTGTTCGTCTGTCCGTCCGTCTGTCAAGACCCTTTTTCTCAGGAACGCGTGGAGGTATGAAGCTGAAATTTATATCAATTACTCAGGTCTACTGTCCCTTGAAGCTGTGAAAAAATCAAACTTCTAAGCCAACGCAATCAAAAGATACAGCCGTTTATGCCGCAAATTTTCGACACTTGCAAGGGAATCAAAACCTACAGGGTGCTTCCCATGAACTCAGAATCTTGAAATTTGGTACGAAGCAACGTCTTATAGCATAGATAAAGGAAAAATTACGAAAACCATAAATTTTTAGTTACATCACATAATATATATTTTTTTAATAATTTTAAACTTACTACCCATTTCCTCATAAACGCGTAAAGGTATTGAATTGAAATTCATACCAAATACTCAGGTCTATAATACCTTTAAGCTGTAACAAAATCAAACTTCTATGTCAACGCAATTAAAAGAAACAGCAATTTAAGCTGCATATTTTGAAACTCGCAAGTACTCGCAAGGGAATCAAAACCTAAAGGGTACTTCCAGTCGACCTAGAATCTTGAAATTTGGCATGAAGCAACGTTTTATAGCACACATAAAGGAAAAATTCCGAAAACCTTAAATTTTTAGTTACATTACAAAATATATACATAAATACCATAGTTATGACTCGATTGTCGTAATGAACGAACTTTGTAAACCTTGCAGGTTTGTACGGAACCCTCGGTGCGCGAGTCCGACTCGCACTTGGCCGGTTTTTATCATATAACGTTTATCATCCGATTTCATTTAATTGAAACGTGTCTCCATCAAATCGGAGATATGAAAAGGGATGATGATAGAATTTTGCGAAGAAACAATCAAATTCAATTCCTATACTTAATCACACTTTTTTTTCCTCTCTTCTCGCACATTTTAGTGGAGTCACATCGATCGTCAGTACAAAATCTAGCCTTGCGTTATACAGTTTGGTAGATTAAGCGTTTTAATTACCCAAACATGTAAGCTATCGACCAGTTACATTAAAATCGTGACACATGACAAAATGAACCGTGTAAATAGCTACGAAAACAGACGGTGTCGGTAAAAATTCACACAACACGCACGAAGGAAGTTGATACAAAACAATGTTCGATTGCCACGACCGGGTCTGATGAATGCCTCAGCAGTAACTATGGGAAAAACGTTTGCATGCAGACGGCACACGCTTCTTACCATTTTCATACAATTACAAAATGAGCGATGGGCTGTTATTATGATTTGCGACATGTTTAAAGTTTGAGAAGTAAAAAATAAAACGTATTATTAAACTGAAGTTTAAACGGAACTAGTATTTCCTTATCTGTTTTTTTATGATGTTTAGTTGTTTTGTTTTTAAATAGCAGTAAGTATGTGCAATGAATACACTTTGAGAATGGTCCTGAAAGTGTAAGATATGAATTCTAGTAAAATACATACGAGTAAGGTTTCATTATTTAAGATATTTTTTCACCGAAAATATGAATATTCTTTGTTTTTCTAGTTTAGCTATCATACTTCAGTAAAATACGAACCACAACTTGCAAAGTTGAACCCAAAAAACCAAGGTCGTGTAACCAATGAGGATTTTGAACTCAAACCAGCATGTTAATGTTAATTTTCCTATCTATAACTAGATAATTAACCGACTTATTAGTTCCAATCCATAGAGCACTAAAACAAAAACCACTTTCTAAATTGAAATAAGAACAAACACGGACTCGAAATTATCAATTAGGGGACCACGGAAAAGATATTCATAAAAAAGTCTAGGTTTTTACGTTAGTATTCATATACAGGGTGTCCCAAAAAATAGTGTTAAGCCAAAACCCTGAGGTAGAGCATCACTAGGGCTACCTGAATCACCCCTGTGTATGTTCCGCGATTTTGGTTAGTTTTTGAGTTATGTTTTTTTTTTTTCAAAAGGTTAAATTAGAGCTATGGATGAAAATACTTCTGAATCAGCTAGTACTAGAATTCATGTAATAAAGAAAAACAGGAAATACCTTATTTATTCGCGCCTCACGGTGACCAAAAAAGTGACCTTAACACAGTAATAAAATAAAAAATATTAATTAACTCGAAAACTATCACAAATCGCGGAACATAGTACATGGAGGTAATTCGGATAGCTCTAGTGACTCCAGCTCAGTCTACCTCTGGACTTCGGCTTGACAATATTTTTGTTACACCCTGTATATCTTCTGACCGATAAGATAATTGTCCTTTCACGAGATGAGTTGTTAAATGAGTTGTTCAAGACATTTAAAAATCGACAGTCATCAATTTATGTTCTAGTGCTTTTGCGAAGCTGACTTGATAAATACCTGAATATTAGGAAATAGATAAAAAATAACCGTTAGTGCTACTATTCTAAAATAAATCATACTTAGGTACAACACGAAGAAACGATCAATGGTATTAGTCAATTCTCAGACTCTGATGTCATACGCAACTCGTTTCCCAGTCTTAGGCCCACTTGCGCACGATGATTTAACTCAGGATCACGCTAACCCAGGATTAAATCATCTTTCTATCTCTGTCAACGTCAAATAAACTGATAGAGACGGAATGATGATTTAATCCTGGGTTAGCGTAAACGTTGGTTAAATCATCATGCGCAAGTGGACCTTAGAGAAAAATCACGTTAAAAAACAATCAAAACATAAGAATTGCATCCGTTAAACACACTGAATTCAGTCCAAACGCTATAATTTGCTTGGTCTTGAGAAAAAGTTAATGAATCAATTTGCTTAAAAATCTAATCGACAGTTATAACTAACTTTTCCTTTTACAGACAGTGATTAGTCTAATTATGATTGCAATGCAACATTGTAGTAGTAACTGGGTATCTAGGGATCAGATTGTGATACATCGTTATAAAATATAGGTGAATGGTTTGTTTTTATTTTGGGTTATTGGCCTTGCATGGTTTGTGCTACAGCCACAGTGAAAGGGAATGGGATGGGACAGTGACTATCATCATCATCATCATTATCAGCCAAAGGACGTCCACTGCTGAACATAGGCCTCCCCCACGGCTTTCCAAAATGACCTGTTGTGAGCGGTCTGCATCCAGTGCGATCCTGCGATCTTTACAAGGTCGTCTGTCCATCTTGTCGGTGGACGTCCTACGCTGCGCTTTTGGTCGAAGGGTCTCCAATCTAGAACTTTTCTGCCCCATCGGCCATCACGGGAAACGGATATTACGGGAAAAAGTTACTATTTAAGAAAGGATCATGAAAGTACATTAAAGTTTAAAATTACATAAATATTTACAACTTTATATTTTTATTTATATAAAATGAAGTGTAATGCTATAGGTATCAAAGTTACACATATTTCATAGAGTGGTATAATCGAAAAGGAAGTTTCAAAAAAGAAATCATGAAAAAAGGTTAGTTGATACGCTGATTTTCATCTCACGGTAAGCTACTTACATTCAATTTGAGATCACAATCAATTTGATCCTTGCTAGTATTTTAATTTTAATAATTACTTCGTCGTAGACTCTTTGGTTCAGTACTTCCAGAAGTAGAAGTTCCTAGACACTTCAATCCCTGGGGATGGACAGAATAAAGGATTTATCTCGATTATATGTCTTGATTAAAGGTATGAGATTTGAATAATGTGATCTCGGTATGATCCTTTATTTCAAACATCTACAGACACGTACTGCCACAAACTCAATAATTATAGAGATAATCAACTTCTTAGAAATAACTTTTTGCTACTCAACATTATCGTGTTTTGGAAACAGTTTTTTTGATTAATGACTAAACTTCTTCCTTTAAAAGGAAGTGTTATTTTTATCCAAAAGCTTATAAGCATTTTTGATGGTCAACCGGATTTAAAAAAGTCAATTTCAATAAATCTTCAATATTAGATATTCGTAAAAGTAAAATGTTTATCAGACGGGGTCGTCTGTAAATGATAGCTGATTATAGTGCAGGGTCAGCAGCTTAAATTTATTCAGTATTCGAAAACATGACTATTTTATATTATATTTCTGAGATCTGTCTGGGTTGTCTGTTCGTTGACCTCACACAGGTTTCACCTTTGTGATGATGACTATCATTTGGGTAATTATTTTAACTAGAAAAATAATTATGACTAAGCTCAGCGGCTGTTAGCAAAGGTTCACAGATGGCAAGTAAAAGTTTGGTTGTCATTTGATAAAAAAACTTATTAATATGTACGTTTAATAATATACATTTGAATGGACCACAACTCTAAGCACTTCAACTGTAAGGGTACTACAACCGAAAATAGTTAACTTATTAAAGATTTATTACACAGAAAAAGACATGCATCAAAAAATAAATATTAAACCTTACCTATTCAAAAACGAAACCGTTTCCTTGTAGCAAGGAGGCTATGAAGCTGGCTGCGTTGCCGCATTGGATAGCTATGATAATCCCTTGAGCTAGGAACTAGCTCTTTATTAATTGCCGTAACAGAATTTAATTTTGGAGCAATTTCCCCCCTAAAGCTAAATATTAGTTGGATATTAGTCATAAAACTAGCAGAAATAAAGAAACTCGTACTCATTTGTGTAAGTGTTTGTATTTTTATTAATAAAGCTTTTGAAAGATATGACATTGTTTAATAGCTGCAGCCACTATGCTTCTGGGAATTGCCAAATCATAATCATGTTTTGTTGTTTTATTTATGAGCTTCACTTAAGATCACAGATTTGAATTGTATATTTAGAGAAAGAAAGCTTTTAACTCAGGTATCCTAGATTGTTGAAAGCAGTCTAGTATGCTAATATCAATTTACGTCTTTGGATTTCGAAATATCGAAATATAATTTGCATGCGAATGGTCAACCAAGGTGCAGCTTGTGCATCATTATTATGTTTGTCTGCATAGTAAAGAACCGATGACTTTTACAAAAAACTGGTTCAAGTATAATTTAACAGCCAATTTATTAATTAGCTAGATACATAATTAATTGTCTGGCTTTTTGTCTGGTGTTGGAGAAACGCGGTGTTTTATTGACAAAAATAGGTGCCAATTTTCGTGTAGTTCACATTCGAAAAAAGTTCACCGATCGAAATTTCTTTGTCGAATTAAAAATGGTTGATTTCTGATTCTGATGGTCATGATTTCCACGCATTATGATTTCTTCCGTGGACGCAAGATCCGACCAACGGCCTAACGTGCTTTCCGAGGCACGGAAATGTCTCACCACCAACTTCCTGACTCTGACCTGTTGCGGAGAATTCAAGACAGAAAAACCCAAACACAAATTTCGGCCCGACCCGGGATTTGAGCCCGGAACCCGCAAACTAACCGCTACACTAAAGAAGCAATGTCATCACTTTTACATACTATTTAAATCTTTAAGTAGCCAAAATCCAGTTATTAAGACCATCCCAAGCACATGTGGTATTCCAGTTATGGCCCATACCTCTCCACAGTTAAACATAAATATTCAAGATTCTAATACCGATATGATTCATGCATATTCAAAGTGCATCTATGTCTGGTAAAAATGTGTGAATAATTTACCTGCATTTACTTAATAAATTGTTTAAAAAACTATAACTCGACTACGAATTAACATTTCTGTGCTCAGTATTTGGTCTTCTTTTATTTGATACCCTTCTATGACTGTAACCTGCTTTAAAGTACTCCAATATATTGTTGTAGCAATCGCCTATTTACTTTTTTTTACAAAGGGAAGCCTACGTTAACCGGACTATAATACACCTCATTCACCAAAATCGGCTCAGTAGCTAAGCTTATCCGCATAATATGTGGAACACACATACCTAAATATATATATAGATAAATAAACTGCTAACATCATAACCCTTCCATAATCGGGTAGAAAACGCACTAACTAAAAAAATTAGAAGTTTGTTCCATAAATCCTTAACATTTTCTAAGTGCAACAATTTTATCGCGGATCTTTATCAAAGCACAAGAGCGAAATTAGCCTACAAAGGAGCAACAGAGCTACGCCCTTAGAAATCAGAACATTACCGCCCGATCTAGATATTTTGCTATATCTGCATCTTATCTATCATCAGTGCGAACTATGCTCGTATTCATAATCAAATCCTGAAAGTATACATATTGTTTGGTTTTCATTATAAAATTTGTATGTATGATTTTAAGAGAACATATTAAGTTGTAACAAGAAAATTGCTAACAATTTTGTTGTCAAAAATATAATATTTATCTATCTACATAATATAGGTACACAACTACTTTTTAATTAGTAAAAAAAAATTTGGGGCTATCAGTAGCCTTTACTGATCATATTTGCGTAGTCGAAAGTAAAATAAACTGAATTCCCAAAATTTTCCACGAAAATTACTAATTCATGGTAAATGATTACTTGAATCAATACGATACACAGCTTAAACCGCTGATCGTAAAGACTTGAAACTTAGAGGGTGTGTTCTTTGTATGACGTAGTGATCCGAGAAGAAAGTATTTTCCGAAATTCTACCCCTAAAGGGGTGAAAAAGGGGGGCAAAGTTTGTACGGGACAATGTGATTTCTCGGTCCATTCTACTTTAAATTTTGCATACATATTCTTTTACAGAATGGACGGAAGATTCATATTGTCCTATAATGAAATTCATCTCCTAAGGGCAAAATAAGAGGTAGCAAGTTATTCTGGGGGTGACTTGCTTTGAAGTTGATATCAAAAATCTTACGATTAAAATATTTTTTATTTTGTTTTTGACATTCATTTGACATGTCTGAAAACTAAATGTTTTGACACATGTTTTGTTATTGATGTTTTGATGTTCATTTCGAGGAAATAGTTGGTTAATTCCTTAGAAACGAATAAAATCATTTATTTGCGTTTAAACAGGGTACTCACACAGACATTCCCCATAGTTTTCTACGGCGACCGGTTGCAAGCGGTCTGTATGAAGTGAAATCCTGCGATCTTTACATTAAGGTTTGATCATCTTGTCGGTGGACATCCTATGCTGCTCCGGTGGTCGAAGGGTTTCCAATCCAGAACTTTTCTGCACACTTTTCGTGGGGAAGAAAGAAACTTAATTTTTTTTAAAGGGCACGTTTTTGTCTCAAGTTGTCAAAACAGCTGTTGTCTCGTCTTAGTTCAAGTTCAAGGCCAAACAAGTGCGAGCGAGAGCACACGAATGCAAGAGCGAGAGAACACAATCAAGAAATATTTTTAAAAATTTCGCGGAATTTTGGGATACAAACTAATGCGAATAACTTTGTAGTAACAAAATATTATTAAATTATGACTTCATTAATATAATTATCAAGGACTTCCTCAATTAGCCTTTAAAAGGTTTGTATAATTAAAATGTAGTGCTGTATAAAAATTAATGGCTTTTTGTGTTAGTCTCGCTAAAAATCGAGAACGGCTGAACTGATTTGGCTGATTTAGTCTTGAAATATTCGTGGAAGTCCAGGAAAGGTTTAAACGTTGATGAAGTATAGAATAATAAAATAACTATGCAACGGAGACTGGGCCGCCGGGGGGCAAGGAAACGAAGTTTCATTATTAGTTTGTAACCGTATTATAACAAAAAAAGACAAGCATAGTGAAAAAGTGAGTGTGAACCCCAGACTTAAGAATGTTCAACCAACAATTAAAAAAAACTAACAATTCACAAGAAAAAGATTGGTTTATAAATAAGGGCTACATCATCTCAGTGGGAGACGCGATGATCAAGCGACATTGCCTTGTATTTACAGTCCAATGAAATCAAATGGATTGATGATGTAAGACTATCAGAGCCCTGACTTGCTGATTTAAAGACCTCTCTGGGACGTCACATGTCTGATAAGGTAGATGGAATCAAAGGTGGAAATAATTGAAAGCTTTACCTAATGCAATAATGTATGGGGTGTATTTATAATAATTTAGTCAATAAATAAATAAAATATTATCATAGAAACATTAAAAGTTAATTGTGCAAATGTTTATCCTGGATGCAAAGTCGCTTACTCTTAAGGAGAGCTAATTATTCCTTAGAACGTATGTAGTGTGGTGTGTAGGTAATCATTACATTACGGAAAAACATATTCAAATTATGAAAAGCGGCCATACCATACTTAAACTTAATCAAAAGCAATTCGTAAAACTAGCCTATTAGGCTTAGCATCGAAATGAAGTTTTTTTATTGAGTAAAGTGATTTCAGAAACGACCATCTGCAGCTTTTAATATGCAATATAGTCTACAAATCCAAGAGGTACCTAATAACAATATAATTTAAAAATGCTAAGGCATTTCAGATTCATTTTATGAGTGATTAGTTAACAACGTAGGTACTAGAAGTTTACGAAGTATAATAGTAAGACGAGAAACAATATTACGGATATCGAACTAACGACCTCGCGGAAGAAATTTTTCTCCCAAGCTATCGCACCATCAGACATGTCCACATTATATTATCTAATACAGACTATGCTATTTATGAGGTCACAAAAGTTATGAAACTGAATATAAGTGAAAGTGGTGATTTACCGAACAAATGGACAGATAAAAATGTCCGGACACAAAATTACATTTTAATAACTCTATTTTGGTGTCTCCCGCCGTTTGGAGATAAAACGCAAACATTTAATTGTACGTTCATGTGATGTGACTTATTTGTTGTTACGTAACGGTTTTGTAACAAATAATGTTTTGTGAACTATGGGAAATAATGTTCTTGTAGGATTTGAGACCAGAAATAAAAAGGTCCAACTCTGTAACGGAGACAACATAGTTTACGAAGTAACATAAAAATGAATGAATGAATGATTTATTTATTTGTCACACAAGAGGTGCTATTATAAAAATAGCAAAGGCAATAATAAAAACAACAGATATCAAAATAAAATCTATACATATAATAAAATTGTAGAGGTCGAATTTCTGTACAATAAAAGAAAATGCTTAAAACCGAGTCAGGGGGATGTAAGAAGTGCAATAGGACTAATCTAGATTTTTTTCGAATTTCTTATTTCTCTGTTTGTCTGTTTGTCTGTTTGTCTGTCTGTTTGCTCGGGATAAACTCCGAAGCGACTGATCCAATTCAAATGAAATTTTAAACAGTGGTAGCTTAAGCCATCGGGCAACATTTAGGATACTTACAATGCCTGTAAATAAAATAGTTTTCGTGCGATAGTAAAAAAATCGAACTATAGGTAAAATAAAAATCTTCAGTAGAACAAAACGCACCAAGTGTCACATCATCTACCATAGGGTGCGTTCCACTTGATAACTGCGACAGCTGCCCTTACGAACGCCCCTTTTCCTATTCCACTGGGTCCGCGAACTACGTGTACGTTGTGGTCTTCATGTCAAGTGGAACAGCCTTTAGCATTTGGGAGCGTTCATTTTCGTTCTACTATTCTGGGGAGTTATTTAAAGGTGGTAAAGCTACAGAAATTAATAAAAACAATAAATTTAAAAAGCGCGCATCACGACCCACCTATTGACATGGGTCGCCATCGGACCATTGCGAAACAGATTATATGAATAAAAAGTATGTCTAAAAAGTCATTGTCAAATGTCAAGTCAATATATCAGAGCCGTTAACACGTTCCGGGACAGTGCCCGCCTACAGGCGTGAAAACAATAAAACATCTATTGTGTCTGGATTAGTGTCCCGGAACGTGTTAAACTTTTATAGTATAGATCAAGTCAATATATAAACAAAACAAAGCATTGAATTATTGAAACGTGTTATTGGCGGAATTCTATGGCGAGGTGTTCAACCGATGACCCCTGATCTGTCGACCATAAATAAAAGAAGAAGAAAGCATGGAAGATTGCCTGGGTGGGTAAATAATATTTTCGAGGAGGAGCAATAACGCCACATGTGAAGGATTAAGCCACAAGTGATATTAGACACTGATGTGTCGCAATGGCCTCTCCAGTATCACCTGTTGTTGCTGATAGGGCCCTAGGCCCTGAGCCCATCACCTGTATAATGTAACACCAAAGTTTTATAAACGGTATGTACTTAGATGTCACTTTTACAATTTATTTTATCCACCAGTATGTTACCAACTGCTTTTCCTAATCATCTAAACTCTATTCATCCAAAAATTCAACTGGTAGGATTGCAGAGTAATTAATGAGAAGTGAAGCTCTTCTTCCAGAGAAAGAATTGAAGAGTTTCTTTCAGTTGAATTTGAAAAATCTACTCTCATACAGTTCATAATCAGAGAATTCAGATTTTTTTCTCATCCAGATCATAACCTTAGCCTCACAGTCTTTAGAAATGCCACCAATACATACCTATAACGACCAAAACTTTGTTTCAGAGAGCAAGGGGCATTAATGATAACCGAAACCTGGCTGCTGATCGTCAACATGTAAGGAAGGTTGTTGCATACCCCGTGCCAAACCCGCTACAATTGAACAAAAAGATTAACCAATTTTTACCACCTTTCAAGTGTCACATCACATACCTCTCCAAGATGTAGGAGAGTACAGACAGGAATGTGACTGTGGCATCTCCTACATCGCTGAATCAACAATTAGTATAGGCATGCAGATTAAAGAATTTATGTGTATAGCTGATTTTTTGATGTTTATTTATGTAACAAAGAACCACTTCATATGTTTAGACCAACTAAAGCTACATTTCCTTCTGCAAGATCTCAAGACACAATAAGCTTTTTCTGGGTGGTTAGGAACGTCAATAAATATTAATGAGCAATGGTAGTTTCTTGGTCTGCCTGAGACCACGGATGCTGATAATAAAATAGAAAGGTGAGGACCTTTATTTCATTTTAAATAAATGTGTGGGAAATTAATCTGTAAAGTGTTTTAATTCCATGTGTAGTGTTTTCTCCATATTGGTTTGCATAAATTAAATGAAATTTTGGTACTTTACTTTATGGTACTTGCCAAAATATATCAAAACAGTGCCATGAAAAAAAATATATTTAGATAAATTTTTTCCACACAACAAAGTAATATGTTAGTAAAGTAAGTAGTAGTTTTTTTTGTGGCAAAGTAGTAGTCAAAAAGTAAAGTAACCATATAATCCTCTCAAACAAAGGAACTCCTAATCGAAATACAAATTGTGAACGTCCAAATAATCGGTATGGTCATTAATTGATCACCTTTGGTGTAATATTGCTTCTTATTGTTGTAATAATAAAAATACTGATTTTGTTTCAAATTAAGTTTAATAAAGCTTACTAAGCATACTATATCGCCCTTTAGTTCTAGTTAAGTATTACAGGCTGACTTGAAGATGGGTGCTAAGCTTGGAGGCGGAAGTAGTATAGTTGAGCCACGGTTGTCTTACGAAGTTTCACTATTTTTCTTAAATACTTATTATGTTTTTTTATATAAAACCTAAACTTTTACAATTAATTGCTAAAAATGGCCAATTTTAATGATAAGTGAGTACTAAAATGTACTTTAATAAACTTATATAAATACTTTATATCTTGCGTACTTATGTACTTATACTTAAGTATCTTATTTGTAAAATCATAAGCCTAAATAGTAAAAAATTCTACCCAAAGTCACTATTCCACGCGGACGAAGTCGCGGGCACAGCTAGTAAATAAATAAATTGGTAGAACAAAAACTGTGTTTATGTGTCTAAGAAAATTTTAAGTGCTGCTAATGGGTTCTTATTGCTAGGTGTTGCTATACTTACGTCCATTCATATTTGCTATTATGATTCATAGTTGCCACTTTGTATGCACATAAGCATCGAATAACTGATCTATGCAAACAATTCACTAAAATTGGCCCAAATTGTACCTTAGGATGTAACAAATAGTAACACCTGTTCTTAATGTCTACCGAGAACCTTCCACGTGCCCCGAGCCTTTGAAAAGGGCCGGTGTTGAAATTATAAGGAATTTTGAGGGGACTTATTTTTGAATCACTCGCGTGAAAATGGAGATTGAAGTTCATCATTTTTCGGTTTATATATAAAAATCTGTTAAAATCCATACGACAGTGATCTAAATTAAAATAAATAAATTTTGTAACTACTTGTATCTATGTTTAGCGTGATTAACGTTGACTATTAATTGATTCTCGAACAAAAATCAATCGGGATATTGACGCGAACGATTCAAAAATAGAGCTCAGATCTAAATCTGGAATGTCTCTATTGTGAAAATAGAGCTGAGATCGCGACCATCAAACCATAAGGCGCTATTACTTTAAACTGCGGTTCGGCAAAGAGTAAGGAAACTACAGACACAACAAACATAACAAAAATAACTAAGTTTTCTTACTAAACAGCTTTCCGTTAACATATATTACTTTGCCGTCGTACCATTGTAGATAAATTGTAAATGTCTAACACGTATGATAGAGCGAATCAAATGTAATAAAGAAAATGTCAGTTAATCTCACGGCCAATATGTTAAGATAAATTATGGTTCGCAATAATGAAGAAAAAGACTCGCATATAAAATAATTATCATCCCAAGACTTACAAGAGTGATAAATCTATCGCCATAATTTATGTAATCATGGTGCTCACTCAAGCAGCTTCAAAGATCAGTTTTACCATAGACCCTATTTAAGAATCACTTGCGTGAATATGGCGTGTGACTTTCGATAATTCATGTTTAAATAATTTTCAAACGAATTTGAGTTGAAATCTGCACAAAAGTGATTTAAAAAAGTTAGCTCAACGTAGTAAAAACTTGCGTCTATAGTTTATTTTTGTTTTTATAGTGTTTTGTCTATGTTTCGCGTTATTTTTAAGTAAGGACTTATAATTGTTTTTCGAAAGAAAATCGTTCGCCAAATTCACGTGAGTGATAAAAAAATAGAGCCCTAGACTATTTAAAACAGAAACACAATAAGAACCAAAGAGATAATATGGATTGTTACTTGTCCTTTTGAAGTCGTCTTTGCGACGGAGCCTTTGAAATGGCATTCTATCAAGTTTAATCTATGGAAAGATGACGTCCAATCACGTCGCCAGAGGCCATTAGCCGCTGCTCTGATAAGCAAGCAGGGCGAATCTCACCGGATAACACCATCGCCGAATGTTGTGGTCGGAACATGGAATAAAAACAAATTGTCTATGGTAAGGCATATCAATGAAATTGGCAACAATGTTCAAGTTACTCGAGTAGCTTTTTTCAAAATACCTACTTACATGATACAAACGCTGTTATCTTATGGAAATACTCGTACAGTCAAAATCTTTTTTCCGACATTGATTGTAACACTCACAATTTTAACAAGTTTATAAAGCGCTGCATTAACATGCGCTTAAGCCTTGTCAACTTAATTTACCTCATTTCTTTTGCAAATACAAAGAAATATTAAAATCTAAATAAAGCCTCTTGGATTGATAGGACATTGGGCGGCGTCTCCGATAGCAAAACAATGTGATACACACATTTCTAATTAATTAATTTATAATTGTTAAATATGACAGAGTTAAATAACAAAAACAAAATACCTATCGATATAAATAACAACGAGAATTCGTAAAAAAAAAACCGCCAGTCGTATTAGCAATTTGCGGGGATTACTCGTATACTAACACATACGATTTGATTTATTCAATTGTTTTATGAGTGACACTAGGTCATTAGAAAGCAGGAACTAAATCGTACACAGTAGCTATACTATTACTACACAGTCACCTAAAGATATCAATCATAAATAGAAATATGCTTTTCAATTTCGCTAAGTTAGCAGACACAAATAAATATTTTTAATGATTTGGAATTTTATATTGACAAAAAGAATCTGAAATTGACTAATGTTAGATGACCCTAATGATATTGCCCTGTTACTGCATTGATTTAGTAAGTAAATACAGAAACACAATTCTATCATAATATCTCAATAGGTTCTGGGGGAGGAGTATACCTGGTATACTCAGATTCAGAAAATTTTGAAAATATACCAAATTTTGTATAGATCACAAAAAAGGAAACCCAGTTCTTACAGCCCAGAATAGTTTTATAGTATTACTAACCTTTCAAACTACTTACAAAACAGTTAAGACTAAAAAATAATTATGTAAAGATTCATCTTTCTCAGAACCAAATTAAAGTATTCAATAAAAACTAGAAACAGTAAATTCTTAACTATTTTACAAAGTAAGTAACAGATGTAACTTAGAAACATTAACAATACTTCTTGAATAACGACGTGGAACTAATTTTTATCTTTGAACTTGCTCTTGAATGAAGAAGAAAACCATGCCGTAACAAATTGCTCTTGCTCGCCCTTTTTATATTTTTAGCAGGTAAATTTTAATTTTATTCATGTTCATGACAAAGCTATAACATTGTGGATACAAAATTGGATTGTGTCTTGAAAATAATAGTAAGATCCTGCTTAACCCTATTTAAATGCAAATACTTAAATCTATTCTTTCTTTCTTTCAAAGTTTTTTGTTGTTTTTAAAGAATTTAAAGACTGAACATTTTTACAGCAAACGAAAGTACGTAGGGTCTATGGTAGAGTCTCATTATGACGTTATTATCGAGTAAAGTATGTTATCGGACGTACAGCACGTCAAGGTAAACACTGCGGTATCTTATGCAATTGTAATAAGGGTTAGTTTTCAACAATAATGCGAAGCCAGATGTGCTTGCGACTGTATACCTAATACTTAATTTTGTTGCATCTGGCAACATCTAACGTTCATTAACGTCGATGATTGTCAGAATTTACATGCAGTTAATTATTTACTACTAAGTATGTACGTGTTTTGGCTATGACTGGTAAATGGGTAGACCTATTGACATAAAATGGCTGGCCTACTAGCCTTATACAAAAAAATGTTAAATCATCGCTTATAACATGCAAAAAATCAACTGTGAGCGGCATTCAATTTGAACAACTTCTTATAATTCTATGTATATTCGATCAGGTAAAACCAGGAACCCTATTTTTCAATTGATAGCGTCAAAATTACGACTGATTCTCGTTCAACAGTCAAGTCAACCGTAATAACGCTAAACATAAGTAGATAAGTTGTACTGTTACAAAATTGACTTTTAGACCACTGCCGTGTTGATCTCAACTGTCGACGACAACAAATCGAACATTAATAACAAAGCAAATCACATGCCATTTTGACGCGAGTGATTAATAAATAGGGCCTCAGATTTTGACGGACTAACATTGCGCATTGGTACTAAGTAGGAACAAGAAACACCTATTTCCACGTAGTTTTTGTGTCAATAATCCCACAAATAATATGTTACAGAAATTAATGTAAGAATTTCATAATACATACGTTTAAAAGGACCAAAAAAGCGCCAGCTTAATGCAAAAATACTTTGCAAATCTGTTATTAAAAATCAACAAATTCTTACTATAGTGTCATCATAATTAACCGATTACGCCCCTTTACCGTTCTCTTAATGCGACAAAGTAAACAAAATACGGTTTTTATTATCAGTAAGTGTAATTGGGAATACTTGGTCATTTGTAAGGCTTAGCAAGCAAGGATTGCGTTCAATCGACTATATCGGAATATTCAAATACAAATATTAAGGTGTAGCCGCTCAGGAGCTCTATTTTTAAATCAATCGTGCCAATATTCCGAGTGATATCGTTCGAAAATGCGTTATTTTAGCGTTGATTAAAGTAAAATAGCGGTATTTTAGTTGACTTTTAATTTAACTTCGAACGAAAATCACATGCCATATTGATGCGAGTGTTTCGAAAATTGCACCCCAGCCTGTCGTATTATTTGAGGTCATAATCTTTCTAAAACGCCATCTTAACTGGCATTAAGTCCGCCAATTTAAATAAATAAATAAAAACTGCTTATTATTGTTATGATTGATGATGTATACTGCTCTCTATTACGCAAATATGCTACTAAATGTTTTAGTGAAATTTTAGCAAATTTTACGCATAGTAGTACACGAAAAATAACGTTTGCAAACTTAACACAGGCTACCTACCTATCATATCTGTAGGCATCTCCACAAACAAAGTCTAGGACATAAGATTAAACATAACTACATTTTTCTGATCGACAGCCTTCATCGAAAACTTCCATAGGTAGGAAATCTCAGTTATTACGCCCATTCATACACATTTCACTAGCTAGCAGTAACATTTGCAAATATACATGCCTGCCTAAAATTACGTTGTACGGACAAAAGCACGTCAAGGTAAACACAGCAGTATCTTATACAGTTGTAATAAGGGCTAGTTTTCAACAATAATGTCTAGCATAATGTGCTGGCGACTATATGAAACCGCTAATACCTCCGGCTTTTAGGTCACGTCAATTGCTAAAATATGGCATTCAAAATATTACCTGTTCAATTGTGGAAATGATTTATTGATTGATGTTGCCGATCCGCATCGACGCACTCAACACTGTCTAACTGTAATGTGCACCCGATTGTTTACGATTGATTTGAAATCTGGGATTTTCGCGTCAGATGTCTTGACCGGTATATGTGAAGTGGCGATGTGATTGTTATGGAGTAAGAAAATATAAGCATATCAAAATTTTACGATTCATCAGAGTTCATTTTTAGTAAGTAGGTAACTACAACTACTATATTTTATTTATTACATATATAATTTATTTAACTATAGTTTTATTAAAGGACATGAAATTCGTTGTTTAGCCAGTTTATTTATCCAACGAACAGACTTCGATTCTTCAGACGAATATTTTATTCCTTTGAATAATATGTAAGTGTGTGGTCACTTCTACTGTATGGGTGTAGTAGTGACCCAAAATATATTAATTTTATTTATTTATTTATACCCACACACTGCCTCGTTGGTTTGTATCTACTTATTAAATAGCAGTTGACCAATTTTGTTAAAATAAAAGGCGCCAGTTTATTACATTCTGATTCAAAATTATCTATTTGACTACGTTCATAAATTCAGCTACCTCAAGTCCATTGTAAGCTCCACAACAATAACACACGTGTTACAAAGAACATGATTTCAGAAGATCCACTTAGATATCATTGATACTACTACGATTTCCCTTTCGCTATTTTCCCAGCAATTTGTTGGTGAGGAAGCAATCTAGTCGATTGGATTCCTGACTACGGCAAAAAAGAGAAAAATGGTGTCGCGTGCTTCGCGCTCTAGAAATGATTACCAAGGTGCCATTTTGTTTTTAATGTCACTTTGACAAGACCTATTTTGTAGATATTTATATACACTTATTGGAGTTTCCAGTACTGGGCTTAAATAATAATGAATAACTTTATTCACACTTCCTACGTTTTATTACTTTACAAATGAAACCCATCAAGACGGCATGGCATAAACATCTAACTTGAAATATCATAGATAGAGTAAGAAGTACCTGCAACAACAATCATGTTTATTACAAACGCTCTAATAATCATAGTAATTGATACGATAAAAAAGTACTATCTCCTTCAATCTAATAATTTACCTAGTTTGACAGGCTCGTTGTGAGATATTTATCATATAAGTCAATGGGAAAGCAATCACATGCCGATTCCGAGGAAAAGTTGTAAGTAGTTATAGCGTGTGACGTGAACGAACGTGTGCTAAAATTAGGGTTGTCAAGTTATGATTAATTTATGACTTAGATTCCAAATCCTAAAGTCATTAGCTTTGGAACATCTTTGGAATAAACATCTTTGGAACTACCTTCTTCCTAATAAAAATCTTACTTAGATTAGAAACTTAGTTATTAGGGAAGTCCAAGAAGTTAAGAAGAGGCATTCTAAAATGACAGGTGCTGAAAAGGAAAGAAAGACGAAAATGACAAATCAAATCAAATTCATTTGTCGAGTAAGGTAGGTACATTAAACCTACCAACAAACCAAATTCACTATCAAAGGTTGTATTTAGATAATTAATAATTAGTTGTATTTCTTCCTTCCCTCTTACTGTGAATGGTCTAAATGTTTTCAGTACCTATATTCAGCTATAAAATCGTCATTGGTGTAGGTAGATTACAAAAATAATAATTATTAGATAAAGCACAGATAGAGCATTACCTACTCGTCATCAGTACGACACGGCTTATCTCACTATTCAGTGGTTTTTCTCTTTCCAGTATTAAACTTCTCCAATTAAAGATACTGGCCAGACACACCATTGTAGATTGTGCACTTTTTAGGGTTCCGTAGCCGAATGGCAAAAAACGGAACCCTTATAGTTTCGTCAAGTCTGTCTGTCTGTCTGTCTGTCTGTCTGTCTGTCTGTCTGTCTGTCTGTCTGTCTGTCTGTCCGTCCGTATGTCACAGCCACTTTATTCTGAAACTATAAGCATCACATAGCTGAAACTTGGTAGGTAGATGTATTTTGTTCACCGCTTTCCGATTCAGATACAAAAAGTAAGAAAAAATAATATTTAAGGGGGGGCTCCCATACATGAAACTGAAACCTAAAAATTTTTTTTTACTCAAACCTATGCGTGTGGATAGGTCTTTTAAAATAATGTTGAGGTTTCTAAAACCATTTTTCCTAAAAGTGTAAGGTTTGAGATATAGACGCTTCCAAAGTGGTAAAATGGGCGTACCCCCCCCCCCCCCATCTAACTTTTGAACTAAGAAAGTGAAAATTTTGAAAAAAATATATGATGTAGATCTCAACAAAAACTTGATGATTAAACACTATGAAAAACAAAGTTATTTTTGTTGTCGCAATATATTGTGATGTTTTCGTTAAGTGAAAGTAAGTGGACCCTGAATTTAGTTAAGGGTGGCACGGAACCCTCAGTGCGCGGGTCCGACACGCACTTAACCGGTTTTTTACTTCTATTCGACCTACATGCTCAAATGACGCCTTAAATGGCCAGTACCTACTATTCTTTATTTTTAACTGCGTTAAGCTAAATCTACATACATGCTCGAATAAGTGGCCAGTAATTTTGTTTTTCATTCTTTTTTAACTAGCTAACCCTGTTTGAACGCGTCACAAAGACCGAGCAGTTTAATTTGTCGTCACGAGCGGAATCTTAAACGTTTTCACCCGATTCACAGGCGTGAGGAAGGAAGCAAAGGAAATTGATATCAACAATGGCCACTTTACACGTAAGTAGTGTTCGTAAAAATGCTACTGAATATGTACTCGTAAATCAAGTAGCTTGTACTAGCATCGTCTTTTTTTTAAATTTCGTTTCGCAATACAGTTATACATAATATATTACGGATATAAATAATGATGCCACGAATAAATCGGCTTATTGGAAGGTGGAATCTATAATAAGGATCCAATAAATATTAATTAGCAATTATAACACGCGGTAAGAGTGTAGACATCAAGGGCCCTATTTTTGAGTTACTCGCGTCCATAAAGCGTGTGATTTACTTTGATTAATGATCAATTTTTGAATTAAAATCAGTTGAAATCTAAACTGTCGGACTTTAAAAAAACAATTTTGTTACTTCTTTCGTCTACGTTCAGCGTGATTTATTTGAGGACTGTTGTACAAAGGTGGACTTAATGCTAAAAACATTATCTCTCAGTCTAACTTTTAGGTCATTCAGAGTTTGCAATGGGTGCAGTGAAAAGTAATAACAGAAAAAAAAAGAACGAAAATCACTCGTAATATTGACGTGAGTGATTCACAAATAGGGCTCCTGAATATAAGGTACATCGTTAATCATCGCTTTATTTTTATAACACTCACTTTCGCAGGTAACTATATCGGTAAGTGGTTCTAAGACTACTGCTAAATGAGTATTAATTCAAGAACTCTATTTTAAAATAAAAAATCAACGAAAATCACGCGAAATATAGACGTGAGTAGTCACAAAATTGGCTATATTTTTTCATTGTTTAGATTTTAATCAATCACAGCACAGGGAATCTTGATTCGAGTGATTCAAAAATAGGGCCCCTGTTGTGGTGTTACAAGAATGTTTACCAAAACAACCAATAGGTAAGCTGTATTTTTATTCAAATTACGAGGATATTAAATAGAAAATGTGTGGGTGAAGAAATAGATTTATTTTTCATGAACTGTAATTTCAGCTACAATAGATACCTACTCAACTGCTGATACTACATATCAAAAAGGTATGTCCACTCTACACTTTATTTCATACCTAATATACAGTCGACAGCACATCAGACTACACATTTTTGTTGAAAAATAGCACTTATTTCCACAGCATAAGATACCGCAGTGAATAGCTTGACGTGCTGTCGTCCGACGAGATTCAAAAGTTTATACATAAATCACACCATACTTAACCTAACTTCTGCTAATTAGTACCTATCATGAGAAATAGATAGGCAATATTATTCCACAGACAGTTGATTATTGAAATTCATTTACAGATTTATTTATTTTATGGGCATCCTTTATCGGTGGATGAGTCCTACTTCTCAACTAATTGAGACATAAATCAGAACAAAAAAGACTTCAACGCTTCCGCGCGCAAATTAATAAAATAAGAACAAGTAACATTAATCACTTTTAGTTTGATGAAGTAAGACTTCAATCTGCATATAAATAAATACTATAAATATCCACTTACTTGAAAATATTAAACAATCCTTCTGACGCAGTCCGGTAAAAAGACGCATCTTTTTAAAGAATCACGCGATTATATTAAAAAAATATGGTGCTCATTTATTTTATTCAATCTTTACCTATCACATACCATGCATGGCCTAATTTTTAACTGTCACATTAATAGTACACTTAACTTTAATTTAATGAGTATCTAATGATTTATTCTTACTCAAACGTTTATTCAGAACTTCAAAGGTTTCATTCGCACGTTTATAATAAGATATTTTACATTAATCCCATACTTTCTAATTTATATTTCGTGACTGACTGTATTCCGAGTGATACTATGTATAGATATGACAAATTAAAGATGGTATATTACGAAAGACAGAAGCGTAGAAGCGGCATCATAGAAAAAAAACTGTCGACATTATACAACATGACATGATTGATAAAAATCTAATATTGGAAGTGTCCAATTCAGTGGAGTATTTAAAACTCTATGACAGGCACAACAAGTAAAATACAATCATATAACTTAAATACAGTACTACTGACAAAGTAAAGGGACTTTTCCCATACCACCGCTCCTCCTGTGTATTCATTAGCTTCAACTTGACGTTACTGAAATTGAAATCCAGAACAAGTAAGGAATGCTCATATCATAAAACGATACATAGGATCTCTGCATCATTATCGCTCTGTGGCATCCAAAGGACAACTGTTTCATACATGCTCTTGTTTTAGGCTGCCTTTGGACTTATTCCACATTTTGTCTTAGACAATTCAGAGATGCTTCTATGCTTCTGTCGGTGGCTCTATCAAACGCCGTTACTGTCAGTAAGGCAATATTGTATAATTATACGGATTCTTATTAACACAATTCTAACTCCTGAGCTCATAATGTTTAAGCTATAAATAGGTGGATATTCAATTTATTGTAATTAGCTTCTTGTTGGTCATACAATTTGTCACGGCCCTACCGAATGCTGCCCAAAAATATCAGTTTGATGAATGTCCGCTGTTTAACATTAATTCGTGAGAAGTATAGTCTTTTTTAAAATTCATGAAATAAATTAATACCTGTGAGAAGAAGCACCTAACATACATAACTCACACACAAAAAATATCAGAAATATTTTTTAAGTAACACCTTCAAATACAAGTACAGTAAACAGTTCACATAAAATGCTTGAATTAATGAATTGACTAGGCAAAGGGTAAAATGTGTACTTTTCAAAAGAACTTGGTTTTTGGCACCGAGACACGGAGATAATGGGATTTTAAACCAAGAGAAAATCGTTTTCTAAGCAAAATACTTATAGGTAGGTATGTACAACCATTAAATGTCATAAAGTAATTTACTCTAAAAACGTGCGAATATTATGCGATAGATCTCAGACGTAAAAATTAACGGTACCACGATTTTGTGATAATCACAGGAAATAATTATTGTAGCAGTAAGGAAATAATCCTATAGGCTCCAGTATACGCGTGAGACTACGTAGGTCTTACCAATTTACGTACCATCGAGGCCACCGCCGCCTAACCACCTTTATAGCCAAAATCGCTCGCTTGTACCTCGCGTGGTCTATTGTGTGAAGTGACGCCCATTTTTTTTGTCATGTGTGTAAGCGATCTTTGTTAAAAATTTGAGCTTTTACAGTTTTCAACTTTAAGACTCTATGAAACAGAAACAAGCATTTTACAATAAGTTGGTGCAGAAAATAAGGCACCGGAACAAACATGGTCAGATCATAGGATGACTTACTTATATCTATGCACCAGTAACACAATAAAAACCGGCCAAGTGCGAGTCGGACTCGCGCACGAAGGGTTGCGTACCGTTAATTAAGTAAACAATTGATATCACGTTTGTTGTATGGGAGCCCCCCTTAAATATTTATTTTATTTTGTTTTTGGTATCTGTTGTTAAAGCGGCAACATAAATACATAATTTGTGAAAATTTCAAATGTCTAGCCATAGCGGTTCTTGTGATACTTATAGCCTGATGGAATGGATGACAGAAAGACGAACGGACAGACGGACGGACGGGCGGACAGAAAGCGAAGTCTTTTTTGGGTCCCGTTTTACAGGTACGGAACCTTAAAAACCAAAGGGAATTATCTAAGTAGACATAAGAAAGATAGGCGATTTCAATACGACTCTAGATTAAGTTATGGCAAACGTAGAGCGGCTCCTCTTATTGTATCGGCGGGTAGCAACATTTAGTTAATAAGCCTATGCGGTGGATTAGATAAAAAGTAAAGTTAGCCTGTTAAATCTCACTGCTGGGCAAAGGCCTTACCTCAAGTATGAGGTAGAATGAGCCATAATCCACCACGCGGGCTCAGTGCGGATTGGCGGAGGGGTGTTTGCAAGGCAATCGAAAAACGTGACTGTCAGACTTTTATCAAGGCGCCCATAGTGCCTTAGGATTAGATAAGTTATTCAAGTTTCCCGCGCTAACTTTCAAACATTGACCGTTAGGAACCCAAACAGTTTCTTCTCGTTCCAATTTTCATAAGTAATTGAACTTACCATCAGTTAACTTATAGATGTCGGCAAAAGTCAAAACACAACACAATCACCATAACTAATTGTCCACTGTCTTGATCTGATAACTCCAATCGCTACCAAAACGTTACCAATCGTAACCAAACCGCGCGCGAAGTAACGTATTGCACCTAGACTTGTATCACCGATACTTCAGCGATAGGTAACTATTACTAGAAATAGTAATTCGTACGTGCGCAAAGTAAGATGCGCTTACACCGTGTGAAGCCAATCGTCGCGTGTCCATGCGCATAGCAATCTGATGAATCGCGTGCCTCCGTTACATATGCTGTTGTTATGGTATTTTACGAAAGTTACCCATTTTTTTTTTATTGGGGAGATGGTTTATTGTATAATTGGCACTGGCGTTACGGTGGTCCGGCATAACGGGCGTATAGCGGGCGAGATGAGGTAGATGGTTCGAATCTAATGTTCGGAACTTCGGAACATTGGTTTATGCTCTTGTTTTTACACAGATATGGAAATATCTGATAAGATATATAGATACTTTGTTTTATTTTTACACAGAAACTGCATGCCCTGCTGCTTGATTCATTTTCGTGTAAAGAATGTTTATACTTACTTTACTGCATTGTAAGTTGCAAAATTGGGGACTTAATGCCCGCGCCCTAAATCTCTACCAGTAAATTTTTTCTTTTCTAAATACTAATTATTAAGTAGATCCATCTCATCAGGTCATTTAAAAAAGGTCTAGCCTAGTCTCAAAACTAGGTCCTAGGTTAGATACTTAAGAACTTCCTACCCAGGACCTAGGTTAGATAATTAAGTTTTACTTTTGGCTATAAATTTCAGTTTGTCAGGTTGTAATTGTACTTTAACTGGCCGATGATCACAAATGGTTGGTGATTTTTGTTTTTATAGTGTTATGTCACTATACAAACTTAATGATATAAATTTCACTAGTAAAAAGCAACTGTGACTCTGTGACAGACGAGGAATTGAACCCCGTGTCTAACGCAATCCGGGCGTATGCCTATACCACTCGACCACCGTCACATTAACAAGCCTGTTGAATTTTGCAAGTGCTTTTAACGCGTAGGCTGCGTTGGTAAATGGTTGGTACTTTAGGATACCGATGGAGGTTTGGAAAGCTTGATTAATGTAAGGTAAACAAATACCTAAAAATGTTTAAAAAACAATGACTATTCTCTAAAAATAGAAATGAAATTTATTATCTTAATTATTTAATTCTAATCTTAACAAACTAGTCTATAAGAAATGTATCTGCCGGCAGTCTCAGATGATCTGATAATCTTCACCACCTGGAACAAATTAATTTACAGTGTAACATTCTTGACTTGAGACATTCTGACATTCATTGCAACATGAATAAGCGAGCTGGGCCTCTATTTTTGAATCACTCGCTTGGATATGGCGAGTGATTTTCGTTCGAAAACGATTTTTTTTCTATGACTTTTGACACTACGTCGAACGAAAATCACTCGCCATCTTGACGCTAGTGATTCAAAAATAGGGCTCCAGGCTAGAACTAAAATCGTATCAAAATACACTATAATAATAGTAATATTAAACACTCGCTTCCTGTGTGGCCATAAATCATTTATGATCTTGGGTATAATGTAATATGTTTCTTTCTACAGACATAAAAAAAACAATAATAATCATTATTAATTCTTCACTTTTTTTTGTATAATTTTATTCTAATTTTGAAATAATAACAAATTATATTATGTTAATTTTTGTAAGAATGTTGATTTTTGTACGATGTTGATTTTTGAAAAAATACACGTAGTTATTAAAAGCTGTCATGTTTTTATTTTCAAACATAGGTACCACCATTATGAAAATTTTAAAAAACTTAATCTATCTGGGTGTGTGACTATTTGCGAATGGGATAAACTGCGAATGGGACTGAATGCGAATGGGACAAAATGCGAATAGGACCAAATGCGAATGGGACAAAGTACATCAAACCCGACTACGCCTCCCCATGAGGACTGTGAGGGTAAAAAAGAGATAATAATGCAAACAGTCTATGTTTTACTGCCGCAGAGGAAGCGAGAGTTTAATATATAAAGTCATAAATGATTACTCTTTACAATAGTAGGCAAAGAAAAACGAACTTTAAAGCTCATTTGCGCACGATGATTTAACCCAGAATTACGCTAATCCAGGATAAAATAATCATTCTGTAAGATAGGGTACCATTTTAGGTGAAAGAGAAAATCCATTTTGGAGTCGGTGTCCGCTGATGGCGCTTGAGATGGCCGCAATGCGATGGCACCGCAGTCAGTTCCGATGGGTTTTCAAAGAGTAAATCGTTTATTTAAGACTTGTCTGTGCATTGTGTGTGTGCACACAAAATATAAAATAACATAGTTGGAAAGAAATGTGTTTCAGTAGAGGTTTGAAGTATATCGAGCAAGTTATTTTTTTGGTAACAATATGGAAATATGACTGCAGGATATTGCTCCAATAACATGAAACACGTTTATTACTTCCAACATCTTCTTGCAATTTATCAAACTTAATTGGTTGTTTGGCAAACTAATGAATAATGTAATATTTTATTTGCATAAACATTCACGCCTAATTTGTAACCATGTCATTTGAGATACAGTTAATAATGTCGCCTAGAAGCGATTTCTTTAAAATTAAATAATCTTTAGGTACCAGGTACGAGAAATTACCACAGTCAAAGACGAGGTTACAAGGAAACAGGGAAATTAATCGTTAATCATTCTGTTTAACATTCTTAAATTTTAATTCGTATGTAGTAGTTAATCTTTACCTTAGTGATTCATATTTGTGAGAGGGTAACGAAACTATTTATTAAATAAAATAACTTTATGCTTAAAATTACATTTAATTATTTTATTACATTAAGGGCCAGTTACACCGTCAACAGATAAGCATTAACCACTAACCAACGAATAACTCTAAATTAAATATGAAACGTAATTTCGTATGAAGTAATGGAGAGATAGCGTAACTAGTTACTAAACTAGGACATGTGAAACAGTGTGCAGTGGCAATGGGCAGGGCACATAGCGCGAAGAACTGATGGCCGTTAGGGCAGAAAAGTTCTAGATTGGAGACCCTTCGACCAAAGGCGCAGCGTAGGACGTCCACCGACAAGATGGACAGACGACCTTGTAAAGATCGCAGGACCACACTAGATGCAGACCGCTTGTTATCGGTCGATATGGAAAACTGTGGGGAAGGCCTATGTTCAGCAGTGGACGTCCGTTGGCTGATAATGATGATGATGATGATGACAATGTGAAACAGGCCGTTTGTAGAAGGTTTTTTCCAACATACCTGTCCTCTCTTCAGTCCGAAGTACCTCGCCACTGGATCACCGGCCTGTATTCTCATCAGCATGTTTTCTTTTAATTTACTGTCATAGTGGTTAAGGAAATATGTAATTTTAATAGCAGACAAAAGTACTATATTAAACTCAGTGAAGGCTTCATAGTCCTAGAAGAAAACCCGAACTGTCTTGGCCTAGCATGACCACAGCTACAGCATACTTCGTTGCGCAACATGTTTAAATATAAATTGCACTTGTAAAAAGCAACTCTGTCAGAGAAGGAATAAAACCCTGTGCCTTATGCTATCCAGGCGTCCTAGTCAAGAATCTTACCAGGGTGTCGGATAGCGTAAGACGCCGGGTTCGCTTCCTTATCTGACTCAGTTAAATTTTACTAAGTGTAATTTATAGGATTTAGTTTTTATAGTGACAAACCACTAAAAAACAAAAATATTTTGATGTATTTTTTTAACCAATGCCTAGATTATCTCAGTTTTGAGGTGCGTTCACGGCGAGTTGTAGGCCACACAAAATTGATATTCGGCAATCGCCGTTCAACGTTAGGTACTTCAGGAAAAAAATGTTTTGACCTCTAGTATTCGTGTGCCAAACGGCTAAACTGTACATCCACTTGAGTTTTTTTTAATTCTTATCTTACGCCGTTCACTTTATTTAGCTGAATAGTTGCATGACTATTTTCTTGATGCATATAGGTATAGGTAAACCGCTTCATTGAGACTTCGCCTGCGGGGTACAGAGGGGCGTGGGGGGAGGCGACAGCGGGTCGCGCGCGGGATGCGGGTTGCGCGAAAACACCCGCCCGCACCGCTTACTAACTGCACTCTCGTCTCCCCCCACACCCCTTTGCCCCGCAGGCGAGGTCTCAATTTCGCGGTCTACCTATAGTACTACTTACTATCCTACTACTATTATAATCCTACTACTATTATAAAGGCGAAAGTTTGTATGGATGTATGGATGTTTGTTACTCTTTCACGTAAAAACTACTGAATGGATTTGAATGAAACTTTACCACAATATAGCTTATACATCAGAATAACATATAGGCTACAATTTAGGGCTCTGCAGTGCTTAGTTACCGTATTTCTTACTTATTACTAGACTAGACGGGACGAACCTGAAGTCCACGCGAACGAAGTCGCGGGCAAAAGCTAGTAACATGATAAATCTGCGCGAATTGTTAGCGCCATCTATCGGTGGCGCACAGAACTACTTGTTTTTTTTTACAAAGGATACTATCTCGTCAGCAACTCCTCCTTCTCATCAGGGGTGAGGACGATGTGTTCAGGGACGAGCTCGTGCTCCGTGATGTTGATCAGCAGTTCTGACTCAAGGAACTGTTCTAATATGTACTTGGGGGCCATGTCTACGAGTGACTGCTTGGCTGATGGTGTCATACCTGAGGAATTAATAAAATGTGTGAGTATCTTTGCTAATATAATGCTGAAGAGTTTGTTTTGTTTGTACCCGCTAACATCAGGAACTACTGTACCGATTTAGAAAGTCATTTTTGTGTTGGATTGCTTATTTATCGGGAAGGCTTTAGGTTATAAAACATCATGCTGCACCGGGAGGGGAGGGAGCAAACTCCTAACCACATATACAAGGATTTAGATATACTATTGTTGATTGAAGATCACCCAAAAAATATCATCTTCTAATTTTTTTATTTGTAGTTATAGCAGCAGGACAGTGTAAATGCACAAATAGGGAGTTAATCAGTATTTTTTGGTGCATTGTGTGTGCCATACTGAATAATAAAGAGGCTGCAACTTTTTGTGTTTTATGTTCCATCCATCCATAATTCTTTATTTTCATAAATTTACACGCATCCCAAATTTAAATGAGTACTATATTTACCTGCTTGAACAACCACAATAGCTCTGTGGATGTTTTCTTCCTGCATTCTTGTACAGTATGTTTTTATTGTCTTGATACCAATTTTAGCCTCGTCAGGAAAGAAAACAAACATCTGATCAGTTGGGTCATCATTATGAGCCACAAGAACAATCAAATCACTTCTTGCTGGACGTTTTTCACTGGAAATAAACAAAAACAGAAAATATATGAAACCTATTTATTACTCTGCCAAAAACAGCAATGGCATAGTCAATAAAGATATGATGTCAAGGAGGTGTCATAAATGTCATATCACTTTTGATACAAATATTACTGTTGATAAATATTAAGTGTTTCTACAAACCTCACAAATGATTTGAGTGCCAAAGTATACTTAATAAATTTGTGATTAGATAACCAGGATCATGCAAATAATTGAAGAAGGAGTAAAGAAACATATAGCTAACAAAACAATATCAGAGACTACACGCATAAACTTAGGTAAGAAAGACTGTATTTGTTTACTCCAAGGTGAAGTAACTTGAATAACATCACCTATTATATGAATAAAGATATTTTGAAATTGAATTTGAATTGATAACATCAACTATAGTGCTCTAGCATCATCTAAATCTACTTTAGGACTGTCAGTGCAAACCGCTCAATTGTGGTAATTCTTACTGTTCTGAATTTCAATATAGTGCACTATAAATAAGTGCACTATATTGGAATTTGTAGGTTCTTCAGGTAAAGAAAAACTGAATCTATGCCTAAATCTAACATCATGATATGACATAGCAAACCACAAAACTGATAGTGTGGCAACTTTAATAACCAGCACTGTGTCATTTAAATCCTGATTATCATTAGAATGGACCTGCCACTGTCACTGCACAGTGAGAAAAGTGTGCAAAAATAAACTGTGTTGTCATGAAATGGAAGAATGCGGGTAGCTGAGCAGGAAAGTGGGAGAAATGTTTGACAGGTCCATTTTTATGATAACCGGGAAGTAACTAGTAATAGAAGTAATGATGCACTATTTTCTTAAATATAACAAATCACTCGTGAAGCCACAAAATTTACCTCGGTTTGTCCCCGAACTGTTCTTTGAACTGTTCTAACGTTTGATCTAATTCATCTTGGGTTACAAGGTATCCACGATCGTGACATAGCTGTAAAAAGAAACATTTTATACAAACTTAAAACGTAATTAAAATACTTCTTTACTTCATTCACGTCATATACAGTATTTGTAAACATTTTAGACAAACATAAAACGTAATTGAAATACTTCTTTACTTCAATACCATTAATATATCCTAATTGTACAAATTATGTTTAACTTTTTGTGAGGAAATAAATACTATTTATTTTAAAAAAAATCACGTCATATAGGTTTTACATGATTTTAAAAGAAGGTGCACGCATCAATCAATGGATATCTATTTAGTATTGACTAGATAATAGTTAACCAACATAACCTCACCTGCATCACAGTCTTCCGAATTCGCCATAGTTTGTATGTTTCTGCATCGTCATCCATGATTTGTATATAGTTCTTTAAGTTTTAAAGAATATTTGAAAGCTTTTGATAGTACCTAATTATGCAAAATAAAATAACTGCAAGAAAATGAATTTGTTGTGTTGGGAAAGAGAAGAAGCTAACCTAACCTTAAAAATGACATACTACTATTATACCGATTCAATGTCAGTGTCATTCTGAAAAGATGGTTTGTCTATGACATAACGATAACGTTGTTCGGTATTATTAGTATTTATTTATCAACAAGAATATTAGGAGTTTCCCGCGACTTCACGGGCCCGTTCTTATCTTACTCTATTCGACGACAATTTATTTTAGTCGTACGTACGTAGCTTGATGTTTCAGAGCATCTATAGACTAAATCTATAAATAAGCTACAAAACTAACAAAAAGTATTATTCAATTGAGAGTTAGTAGATCCCTGAGAATGTGGCAAATATTTTCAATGTTTTTGTTAATTATTTTGACGATGCTCTATCATCATCATGATCATGGAGTCCGGTAAGTAAAAGCTGCACCCAGCAGATAAAATCAAAAATCTACAAGAATAATATACACTATATTTATCACATAATTACCAAATATATACGAAAGAAAGAGAAATAAGTATCAAACTTGTTTAATCCCAATTTGCACGATGTGACGCTATATTCCAGTTTTTTTTTTAATATGCTAGGTTCAGCTTTCACTTGCCTGACTATACCATACCATACCATTTCGAGTATGCATTGCATATGGTATGGTATATGCATGGCGTTAACGTCAACTCATATTATGATATTAATGATACCGTTATTATAACGATATAAATAACTGAAAACTTTTCGACAGACGGTATAATAATATTTGAGAATAATAAATAATTAAGATGTATTGTCCATGGTTTTTTAGTTGTGTGTGTTAAAGTTGTTGCAATTTTTCTAAAAACTGATTTTTGTTATAATCGCTAGTTTTAGCCGTTTAATTGACCATTAGATCTAAGCGCAATGGCAGGGATTAAAGGTAAGAACATAATATCGAAAATTTATAGCGATATATCGATTATTTTGATGTGAAAGTCATTTCCTATTTCGTGCCTATGAGTCATGATATTTACTAACATAATTCCTACAAAAACCCATAAAAAATATTAAACTGTCTATTTTTGTTTCATGTTGTCATCATGGATAAATAAAGGGTAAGTGTAAAACATCTTTTAGATACACACTTCTTCGTTCATTGTGCTGAAAATGATAACAAGCTGATAGATTGGTGGTGATACTGGTGATAGAACTATGTATTTTATGAAATAGATATACCTCACGTTTGAAGAATCTTGAGAATATAGAGGGGTGTCTATTTGAATTTGATTGTTGAAAACAGTAGCCACATGTTTGATTGCAATGTACCACCATTAGATCCAGCTCAAACTTTTTTACCTTAAAAGCCACCTACGATTTAGTTCTTACATAGGTACTACTGTTATTTCTAAGTAGGTAACAATATTTTATATTCCAATTTCAGTGTCAACTTGTTAGTCAGGTTTAGGAAGTTAGAAGACGTACTTCCAATAACTTGACAATTTCATTTTCACAATAGTATTTTTTTTAAATCTTTTTCAGCTTGGTGTCTCTCGCATTCACTGGTTCAATTGGTATGACATTCGTCATACTGGCTTGTGCTCTCCCAACATATGAAAAGTAAGTGCAATTGGACGTAGTTCTATAGAAACGTTTCAACCCACACCTTGGTCGAAATTGAGTTATTATACTCAGGCTACCTATCTGGGTACCTTCTATCTAATAGTAAAGACACTGAATTAAAACAGGCTATATTTTATGAAATATGAGCATGCTTAAAATCGGAAAATGATTCAAAAACAAACTTAACCAACAAAATAACGTGCTATGACGCATGAAACGTTTTGTTGAAAATGATTTATTCAAAAAAGTTTCTAATAATGATTCAATATAAATTGAAACATTTCTAAAAAAATACTCGATTTGTTTCACATGGTATTTACAACGTTTCATGCTTTTTTGGTTGTTTCACTTGAAACTGATATCAATAAATATAAACGATTCAAAACATATGTTCCTCCTACAAAAGTAAAAATAAAAGTAATTTTAAATGATTCACATTGCTGTGAAACATTCAACAATAAATATTAAGCATTTCATTATACTGTTTTTAGTATAATAATTAAATGAATTTTAGTAGGATTTTCACGTTATTAAATTATTTGATAGTCAAAATAAAAATATCATTAACTAGAAAATCAATGTTTTTAGGACATAAAACAATCGTACAATCCTCTTAATGATTATTACTATTTAATACCTATAAAATAATTTGTTTTTAATTTTAAATAATTTACACGTCGTTGGTGTTAGGCTTACAGAGGTTATTTTTTTTGTTATTATATTTTTCATCATATTAGTTATAAAAACCGGCCAAGTGCGAGTCGGACTCGCGCATGAAGGGTTCCGTATCTACTAAGTATTTGAGCACTTTTGTTGCCTGTGTATGTCCTGTGAAACATTATTAAGATTGCCTTTTGAGGTTTTGATTCCCTTAAAATATCAAAATATCCATAATTATGAGACAAAACTGGTTATATATTCTGATGGCGCCGATGTACAATTTTGTTTCTTTACAGCTAAAAAAGACAATTAATATCAATATTTCACTACAATTACAGTTTCATATCTTAACGCGTTATGGAGGTAAATGTTTTTTACGCAAAAATATACATGGAAATGATTTGCTTTAAGTTTATGGACTACAACTCCGTAATTTGTTTAGTACTTATCATAGCCGTGATAGTTTTCCTTCTATATTCATCCATCATATTGATAGTGCTGTGAATTTTTGACGTATCTTCCTACTACCGTTTAGTTGGGAGAGAGTGGGGACATAGGACTCTTTGCCAAATTTTAAAACTAAATGTTACGGAAACAGGCCACTTTATCGAAAAGTGATGATAGAAAACTCATAATCATTTTAAAAGACCTCTTTAACGATACCCCACACGATGTTTTTGGCAAGAGAAAAAAAAAACATTCTCACGTTACGTTACATGTATTAGAGGTACCCAGAGAAAAATATTTAAAAAAAATGTATTTTACCACTTTGGCGAAGAGATTAGAATATACACTCATGCCGAATGACAGTTCTCTACCACCTCAGGTCTCTGCGCTGGACTGTAGACAGACGGATATAGCAAAACTATAAGGGTTCCATGTTGGACTACGGAACCCTAAAAACGAATAATCATATTTTGTTTTCCATACAATGATTATAAATAATTGCAATTTGGTTCTTGTTTATTTCTTGAAAAAGGGCCTTTTTTTTACAGATTATCAGGATGAAACGTTTTATAGAATAATATTCGAGACACTTCCATACAAAAGTGAAACGTTTCAAGTGCTTTTTTAAGCAAAAATGTATAATTTATATTTTAAATCAGTAAAATGAAGTATACAGAAAAATCACACTTTTTTGTTGATTTTAAATATGTAAAACACTCTACTATAATATAAAAGACAAAAAAAGAATACCATGAAAACACAAAAACTTAAATATCTCAGTTTCACTTCAGTGTGGGTTGAAACGTTTCTATAGAACTACGTCCAATTATTTTCATGGTAAAATGTGAATTTTTCCAAAATATCAAAGGTTAGGTTGGATTGTAGTGAATATATTTTATTTGTTCATCATTTGTTTCCTCTACCCGTACAATCTTAACTTCTTTATGGATTTCAGTGTGTGGTGGCCATTCTTCGTGGTTCTATTCTACTTACTCTGCCCTATGCCGACAATGTTGGCCAGGAGATACACAGACAGCGCTGGCGGCACCAACTCAGCTTGCATGGAGACTGCTGTATTTATCACCATGGGATTCATTGTGAGCTCGTTCGCTTTGCCGATTGTACTCGCACATGCAAGCATTGTAAGTATATAAAAATATTATAACAAATTAGATTAATGATTTTAGTAAAATAAGATTTAACACTGATATACAGATGAAAGCTGGACACAATTCAGTGTTGCAACTATGATTTTTCATTGCTATTTTGACGTTTTTAATTTTGATAGAAAATGTATAACAATATTGATAGTTATTAGAGATGGGCCGAGTACTCGGTTAATACTCGGTACTCGGCGTACTCGGCAGGTTTTTTGATACTCGTACTCGGCCGAGTAACTCGGTTTCAATGCCGAGTATACTCGGTTTAAGTAAAGCAATATATTTAGGTAGAAATTATATAAACGACTGGGGAAATCTATCACAACCTCAATTATAATTATGAATAAGTAGAGACAAAATGAGGAAAACGTTAATAAAAATAATAATATGTAAAATTTTATAAAGTTAGATTGTGTTGTGGTGATGCAAAGCTCTCAGCACGTTCTAGTAACAGACAATTCCATTTTTCTTCGTAGACTTTACCAGCCTCCGAAAATAATCAGCTGTGAATGGTGCTTGCAGGTACTCTTGTTAAGCATGCTAGTTCTAAATACCTTGATAGGGGCCCTGCCCAACTCTCGAACGGACACTTGTCTTTTGCTAGCAAATTCTCTTTGAAATAGCGACCTTATTTAAATTTAGTAAATAAAATGTAAATTCGTCATTGACTGTAAGTCTCACATGTCTATATTTTATGTTATCATCATGCTGTGGATTTTGTAATACAAAACAAGTAATGGGGCTTTTAGGATCAATGCGCTCTAGTGGCTTGATGAAAGCTTATTCTGCGCGAACCTGGTTTGTACTTGTTTCACCCGAAACAGGAGTTTGATAGAACCGAGTTACTCGGCCGAGTACTCGGTTGGAAAAAAAATGAACCGAGTAATACTCGGTACTCGGCAAAAGTGCTACTCGGCGCATCTCTAATAGTTATCTACACTGAATAGATAAATAAGGTAATTAGATAAATAACCTTATTTATCTATTCAGTGGTTATCTAGAGGTATAAAGCGTTCCCTGAGCGGATCATTCTTACATTTGCTTTACTATAAATTGTATCAATTCACCTGCTTTTTTTACATTTCCAGATCAAACTGGGAGCATGTTTGCTGACTCTTGCCGGGAATGTCATTGTCCATCTGACTATCCTTGGGTTTTTCACTATCTTCGATAACGATGACTCAGACTATGCAATGTGGTGAGAAATCTAAAACCACAACTCGTTAATACCAAGGAATGATTGTAGGCAAAATATTTTTTGTATTTTAAGGTATGTTGTGGTTGCTACGTCGACATATACTTAAGTCTGAAGTTTGATACTGATTAGGTAGAGAGATCTGGCAATTTAAGTTTTTGAATTTAACTATGTGCAATTTATATGCCTTATTGTGCTGAGGCTTTCTGCGTTCATCATCATCAATATTGACTGCCTTCATTAACATTTTGCCCGAAACATTGGAGTTATGCTATTGAGTTGTAAATAAAATAAAAACTCAATTGTAAACATAGAACATTATGTATTTTACAACAAAGTGCTTATTCTGTAAGTTTATGTCCGTATTTTCGTCTCCTACTGTCCAACATTGAGGATGTTTAGGTTACGACAAAAATACATACAATTTCTTACAAGATTAAGCCTCTGTTACTAATTTACTCACTCACTCACTCACTCACTCAAACGTTTATTTGCCAAGAACACAGTAAATAAAGATCACATTAAAAGTAGTACACATGTGTTCAGTCTGCTCGCAGACGTGCAAATCACAAGATTTGAGTGTCAATGTGACCAAGATCATTTTATTTATGAAAGGTTTTTCATAAATCATTTTATTTTATTTTAATGTTTTTACAAAATGCTTTTGTGTGCATTTGAGCCGACATAAAAATTGTTGTGAATAATATTTAATCCAAAATTTAAAAAGTGTTTCATGAGATGATAGAATAGCAGATAGGTTAATTATATTTGGGAATTCGAATACTTTTATCCAACAGTGTTATATTCTGAAGTATATTCCACTGTATCCATTATTGCATTATTAAATCAGTGTAACAGACTTATATTATGTTATTATAATAACTTAAATAAATTGTAGTGTAAGGAAATCATAGATGTATTTTTATATTTTCACATTAGAAGGTTTTAATGGTTAGTTTTTCTTTCGAAAACACTAAACTTTCTTTTGATTTTATCTTTCATTTTCCAACCAAAGTCGCAAATATAGTTTTATTCTTTCCAACATTGAAAGCAAAAGGTTATAAGTATTATGGCATGTGAAGTATAATGTGGTTATGAGAAAAATATCTGTACCAGAAGGAATCACATGTTTTTTTATTGTTATTTTTTTAACAATGCTAACGGATGTATTATCTTATCGTTATTATTATAAACATTTACTAACTTTTATGTAAGAACAGGGTGGGATGCTAAAAAATTTCATTGGCTAACACGAAAAGTATTTAAAAAATATTAATGTAGGGGTTTGTTTTTCAAAATTTAGTATTAAATTTAAATAATGTTATTATACTTTTAATAATACTCTTCATCAAATCATCCATTGTTCCACTTATATATTAAAAATCAGGCCCTGTTTGTTCACTATCGACAAACAAATAAGCACTAGCCAACAAGGAATTTAAATATACATAGAACATCATTTAGTATGAATTAACTAGCAGATAACGCTAACCAGAACTTATTATGTGAAACAGGCCGTTAGTCAAATAATAAGCATGGTGGTGTCTGATACTAGTGTGGCGTGTTAATTTATTTATTGATGAATGTAATAAGTCATTCGTCACTCATATCTCGTCAGTTGCTACGTTGCTAGCGACAAAGTTGCGTCGAACGTTAGCTTGACGACTCACAGCTACAGACATTTGAATAGATTAATAAACCATGAAAAGGAAGACCAAGGAACAGGAAGGTGGCCATTTTCGCTACTATCGAACTTTTTCCGTGTACGTTCGTAAACGAATTTTACCGTTTTACCTAAAAAAAAAACAAGTTATATAATATGACACGTAAAATACTTCCGCACGACAGAAATCGGAATGTATAGAAATATTGACCCTAAAAAATCAAGTTCAATTTTTTCTTCAATGAAAATTCGTTCGGTGAACTTTTTCGTATACGAATTGCATGAGAATTGAGGCCCAGGTATCTAGCGCCTAAGCCTTCGGCAGGTTTTGCTTCTGTATTTTGAATGTTATATTAAAAAATACTTAACAATCTTTTGTGAATAGAATTGTAATATGTACCTAATTACGTTAATAATGATTCTACTTTTCATACTTTTCATTATTCATAATGTTAATAAAAAAAATATGTTTTTTTGGCAATGGATAATAAACAGACTTTTTTATTATAGTTGTTCAAATCGACGTTTGGATATTAGTTACATTCCTGTAAAATGTGTAAATATAGAATCGGGTCACAATAAATATTACCTGCTTTCTAATTTATTTATTTGTTTTATTACTTTGGACCCTGTTGTAGTTAATGACAAAGAGAATATAATCACTTGGTTAATGACTTATAGATGACAGAAAGGTAGATCATAATAATGGTCCTAATGTAAAAACATTTTATTAGAGTAAAAAGTTTGCCTGTCAGTAAATGTTATAAGGTACTGGAGGTAATTAAGGCCCGGAGCTAAATAAGGCCCACAGTTCGTATTTCGCGCGAAAATGTGATTTCTTTCCTGTGTGACTTACGCATACATAGAACGAGTCACAATATGCACGGTTTGGCAACGTCGCGCACCCCGCGCGCTTCGTTTCGTCAGTAGCGAGCCGGGTCTCGTACTGACTTGAGGGTATGTCGCAAATTATAATTTTCGCTGTGGAATAAAGGTAAGTTTTGATGTATTTTTCCTACTGTTTTATAAAATAATGTGTTTGTTGTAGTAAGTGCATATTCCAGTTTGTGATATTAGCGTGTTTTTATGTTTCAATTGCATATTTTAATTTTTTTTTCGATGAGTGTGCCGATAGGTTGTAGGTTTAATAAGGCCCACCGATATTGGCTCTGGGCCTTATTATACTTCTAACTGGATTTGGTTAATAATATTGATTTTGTGCTCTCTTTTTTATTCAAGTAGCAGTTTTCTTTAGTTTTAGTTAATTTTCGTTGTTAAAAATATTTGTTTTCAAGGTGCACCCTAAAGTGGTCAACTGTGGTCAAATAAGGCCCAAAAAAAATTATTTCAGATTTTATTAACAATTATGTTTTTCTATGAAGGGAAATTCAGTTAAATTTGTTATTATAAGTTTATTTTTTGTTCAAATTTCATTTAAAATGTCTGTTTATAGTTTGGGCCTTATTATACTACAGTAGTTTAATTAATAAGGCCCCGCGAAGGCTTTTTAAAAAAATGTGCATTTCAAGTATTTATATTAAAAAAGCAAAAAATGATTCAGTGCGTCCTAAATATTTAATAAATATTCTAATTATTACTGATTGAATTATTTATATTAACCGGAAAATGTAGGATTTTTGAGGGCTTCAAGTTAGGTGGGCCTTGTTTGCCGCAAGTACCTTACTACTAGCTACTAGGCAAAGGCTTCACTGCTCAAGTATGAGGTAGTTTGAGTGAGATAATTCTATACTCTACTACGCAGGCTTACTTATGTGTGGATTGTATGGCTTGGCTTGACTTTTGCAAGAGATTCGCGTAGTCACTTTATAATATGTATGGTCGGACCATTTCGACATAAATATTCTAAGCGACTACGAGAACCCTGTAAACACGACCGCGCCGTAGGTTGCTTAACTTTGGCTAAAACCACCAAAGCGCTGCTAAAGGATACGAGCACATTAGTTGTTATACCAAACAATCAAGGTTTGTTATACCAAAGTTTTGAGCCGAAAGTGCAGCCGCGCAGTCGATAATGCTTTGCTCTTTCTGTGTTGCTTCTCGGTCGGAGACGTTCTAACTAATCTTTCATCAACTGAGAGTCTGAGACGGATTCTCAGCCTCGCAGGCGCACAGTACACATTACTTACAAGTCAAATACAGCTCACCCTGCACAGGCTCACCTCACACTGCATGCAAAGCTCGCAGTCGCAGCGCAAAGCTTTAGTGTGACCGTACCTTTAGTTTATTAAAGAGAGTCAAGCGCAAGAGCATTATAGATAAAAGTAGAAACAATCTGTTTTTATGTTTTAATTTCTTTCTACGAATACAAATGCAAAGCGTTCATTTGCGTACTCTAGGGAATATTTATTTTGGGTGTTACAATAAAGGTAGTACCTAAAAAATTTTTTTAAGTTAATTTGTTTTCAAAAATAGCAGAGTATTGCGTAGAACGGACCGCAATTGATTAATCATCTTCCGCAATTTGACAGATAAGAAACGTCAAAATTTTCTATGAAGTGGCTGCACCGCACCCAAAATACGCTTGAATTTGCCTGTAATTCTCAATTTGTGTGTGTAGTTTTTATACAAACAGGATAATAAAATGGGCGATCATTTGCCAGCGTGTGTTATCGATGTGGGAACTGGATATACGAAGCTGGGGTTCGCCGGCAACAAGGAACCGCAGTTTATCATTCCTTCAGCCATAGCGATAAAAGAAACGGCGAAAGTTGGCGATCAGAGCACTCGTCGGATGACTAAGGCCGTCGAAGACTTAGATTTCTTCATCGGCGACGAAGCGTTCGACGCTACTGGCTACTCGGTAAAGTATCCGGTGCGTCATGGGCTTGTCGAAGATTGGGACCTAATGGAGCGGTACATCGAGCAGTGCGTGTTCAAATACCTCAGAGCCGAACCCGAGGATCATCATTTCTTGCTGACCGAGCCTCCCCTGAACACACCCGAGAACCGGGAATACCTAGCTGAGATTATGTTCGAGTCTTTCAATGTGCCAGGCCTGTACATAGCTGTACAAGCCGTCTTGGCCCTTGCAGCTTCGTGGAAATCGCGTACATCAGTAAAACGTACCTTTACAGGTATTGTAGTAGACAGTGGTGATGGTGTAACTCATATTGTACCAGTAGCAGAAGGATATGTTATCGGCTCCTGCATCAAACACATTCCAATTGCTGGAAGAAACATAACATCTTTTATTCAGTCACTTCTCCGTGAAAGAGAGGTTGGTATTCCTCCTGAGCAAAGTTTGGAAACAGCCAAAGCCATCAAAGAGAGATACAGTTATATTTGTCCGGATATAGCTAAAGAGTTCGCTAAATATGACTCAGACCCAGGAAAATGGATGAAAAACTACACAGGAGTTAATGCCATAACTAAAAATCCTTTCTCAGTGGATGTTGGCTATGAGAGATTTTTGGGGCCTGAGATATTCTTTCACCCTGAATTTTCAAACGCTGATTTCACTGTACCATTGAACGAAATGGTTGATGAGGTCATTCAATCATGTCCTATTGATGTGCGAAGGGGCCTTTATGGAAATATTGTGTTGTCTGGAGGTTCAACCATGTTCCGTGATTTTGGAAGGAGGTTGCAGAGGGATATCAAGCGCACAGTTGATGCCAGGTTGAAGTTATCTACAATGCTTTCTGAAGGGCGCATCACGCCTACACCCATTGATGTGCAGGTTGTATCGCACAATATGCAGAGGTACGCTGTGTGGTTCGGAGGCAGTATGTTGGCATCTACTCCAGAGTTCTACCAGGTGTGCCACACTAAGCAAGCTTACATGGAGTATGGACCTAGTATCTGCAGACACAACCCTGTCTTCGGAACCATGACATAATGCCCTATAGTTGCCAGTATTAAGTCATGCAGTGACCCAGATCAAGTATGATTATGAATTTATCAGAACTGAACGCTCTTCTAATTATTTACTTAATTTAAATATTGTTAGCAATAATTCAATTGACTGACACAATATTAGATTTAACTGGTAGAACAAAATAACTTCAATAACAGAGAATTATGGATAAAACAAATCTTTTAGTCATTTTGTATGTATTTTTTTTTGTTTGTAAGTGTAAAAATACACAGAAATTATGTTTTTAGATAAATAATATTTTTAACTTGTCAATAAATTATGTAAAATCTGGTACGCTGGATTCATCTTGTAAATTATAGGCATTTATAATTGCATTCCAGCATTTTACCAAATATGAAATCTAATAATAAAATATCTTTAATTACTTATAAAATTTTATATAATTTCTTTTTCCATTCTTTTTTATTTTTATTATTCTCGGCTAAGCAGATATTTGACCTCAATTGCACCCGGTGTTCGGTTCAAACCTTGTGTTCTTTGCCGTTTGACAGATCATATCGTATGTTTTGAACTGTCAAATAAATATGATTGATTTACACAATCTAGGATGGTGCATATCTGCTTAGTAGCAGCCTGTTCACTCTTGCCTTAAAGAGACTTAGGTCATATTCCTAAGGAAAAACTTAATTTGATGTTAGAATCAATATCCATCCATTTATTAGTTTATTTCATACATGATTTGCAGGCATATAGTGATGGCGCTGCCTGGCTAAAATTCTGTACAGGAATCATAATTTATTAATTTATTGGGTTATTATAAAATTTGTAATACTAGTCTAACCGCCATTTTAATAGCAACAAACAATTGAGGTGACTAGTAGTGTATTATCCATCACCATGCTTAACATCTGCTATCCACATTTTCAGTAAATTAAAAACACCCAATGTCTTTTTTTCGGTAGTTTTTGCTGCTGGAGCTAGATGTTTTTTAGCCAATTGAAATATAAATATATCTGATTGACAGATTTTTTCACGGAAGTTGCATAGGTAAACGTTTTACGCGTAGTTTCACTAACTAGTTCTATTAGGTGTGTTGAGTGAGATACAACCTATCTACTAACTGCAAATACTAAGCGGACTGATTATGAAAAGTCAAGTAAATACCTACCAGTAGACAGACTATTAAAACAAGCAGCAACATTCTGTTTTACTTAGTTGTGGTTGGTTCTGCACGTCACTTCAAAAGGCATCCAATACAAAGTTACGTCAACGCTGCTCTTTTCATTACCCACTAATTAATGCCTAGGAGAGAAGTAAGTAGGTTTTTGCGTGCACTACACTATGATGTTTCTAGGGGTGTCGCTAACCCATAATAAATAATTTTCTTAAACCATGCCATGCGATGGTGGAATGAAACGACCTGCGTTTCCATCGAGTGAGCGGCCCTAGATTTAGTTAAAAGTATATTTATCATTTAGTTACAAGTTTAAAACAATTGTAGAAACAAGATTCTCTTTTTGTAATACGATTGAATGAAAGATATTTTGTTAAATGTGTGCTCACTCAGTCCTCACACACGGATAACCATATCTTTATAATGAAATAAGTTTGCCAATTCATTCAGTGTTCTTTTTTTTTGTCGAAACTCTCTTTAATAAGAGCCTGTAATTTCAGATCGTCAAGTATCATATTTAAAATTTTACTAATAATTCCTCGTGCTCACTCACACAAAAATATCTTTCATTCAATCGTATTACAAAAAGAAAATCTTGTTTCTACAATTGTTTTAAACTTGTAACTAAATGATAAATATACTTTATACTGAATCAAGAGCCGCTTACTCGATGGAATCGCAGGTATGAAACGCAGCAATGTCCATAGTTAACAAGTCTATAGTGCATACCTAATAAGTATCGATTGAAATACAGTTGCGAATTTAGCTCTCTACTCTAGACTAGTCCTGCGCCCAAGCATTCTTTAGTCAGACCATGAAAGTGCGGAAATCTAGAATTCTAGAATAATGTTTAAGCAGTGAGTCTGAACTGCTTGCTTGTATGTACTTACGTACCTTATTGTATTGTACTGTATTACTTACTGCATTGTGGACTTAGAACTAAAGGATTGTATTTATTCAAAATAGGTTTGCTCAAGACAGATTAGACAATTGGCTTAAACAGACTACGATGAAGCGAGCTTACTCAGAAGAGAAGTTTTTTAGTAAATTTTAGATAAAATCTTTAATCATTCAGATTGCTAGTTGGCAGTCTGTGTTTACCCTACCCACAAGCCGCGATGCAGGATTTGCAGGTGATGCCTATTACTTGTTTACAAAGCACACTGCTAATTAGTCTGCGTAGGTACTCCTGCGACTTGCGAGTCAACAAAAGAGCCAATTTCCGGCCGAACCAATAGCAGGCGAAGCTGATGCTTTGAAGAGCTGAATGCATTTTTGTGCAGTTCACTTGTGTGAAAGATAAGAAATAATCTACGCGTCAGCGAGATGGTATCACAACGTAGCTTCAACTCCAGTAATCAAAGCTTCATTAATTATACTTATGTATTGTATCGTCGTTCGTAACCGTAATAAGGGTAAGTTAAGTGATCGTGATGAACTTTTGAATATAATGCTTGTTTAATTCAGTAGAGGCAGGCCTTATTTTTACCGACTTCATTGAATCACTCGCGTCAATATGGCATGTGATTTGCTTTGATTTTGAAATCAATCGTAAAATCGTCGCGACGAGTAATTTAAAAATAGAGCTTCAAGGGCCTATTTTTAAACCATTCGCGTAAATATTACGAGTAATCTAAAATCTTCGTTCGAAAACGAGTTATTTTTTGTTGTCTTTTAATTCATCTGCGAACGAAAATACTCGCTCGCTTAGACAATGGTACGGTGACTTTCCTTTTTGATACAAACAAAAAAACATAGAAAATATAGACTTGAGTACTCACAAAATAAAGTTGTCTGTTTTCTAATTCCTCCTGTGTGGATTTCTACAAATTTTCATTCCAAAATGAATATACCTAATACGCCATTTTGATGCGAGTGATTAAAAAAAATGGCCCCATTCGTTTACAAAACATGATTCGGCAAAAGCAAATACCCAGCATTAGTCGGGTACATGGAACTGAACCAGTAGGTAAGGAGAGTTTATGTACGGGCATTTATTACGTTATTATTACGTACGCTATTATCGAAGAAGCCAGTTATTAATAAGTCATTGTTAGTATCAAGTCTTCCAAGCGACTTTCTCCTTTTATGGTCTACCCACTTTAATTTATAGTAAGAGCTCAGTGTAATTAATTTTTCACTTCATGTCCTTGATAGGTAGGTGAATTGATAGGTTTTACTTTGAATTCATCATCGGATGATCGGATACTCTTCACCGCCATCCTATAGACGTGACTGGTGGCTATAGCCTCTGGGGATAAACAACTAATATCAAAATACTTCCACTCAAACACGTTTGCTACCTCGCACACATATGAGGATCGAAGACCAATTGTTCGCAGCCAAGCTCGTAATCTTCTAGTGTATTATAACTGGGCATAGTTCAAGTAGAGCAGCCATTTAATTTTATTGAATTGCTTGCTGATACTTTTCGACATGCCCGCGGCAAACGCTACAAAGCGAATCAAGCTATCGCTACATTCTAGTAAGCGTTTAAAGTTTGGTAAATCAAGATAACACACTTCTGTTCTGTTCTAACGCGATAAAGGCTCGGGACACAGCATTCGCGTAGCGAAATATCGATTTGCTTGCTTACACTCGTGTTCCACTTGTCTTAGGCCTGCTGCTGCTTACAAATATGTAGGTTATAATGATTTAACTGAGAGTAAAAGGAAAATAGGTATAGCAAGTACTTATTTTATAAAGTTCAACGTCGTAGTTGAACGATAATTCAAGACTGGACCGTACGCTAGCATTCGAGGAATGGTTTAAACTACCAAGGTTATATCTTGAAGCTCTTATGTTTTCACAAACTCCACTTATTAGAGTGAGCTGGCTGTATCCGCACACTACAGCACCAAGAATGCGTGGGGTTGCAGCTAATTGCAAAGTGCACCCATTGTTTTTCCGTGCCCTCCGCGCCTCGGGGCACAGACCTCGCGCTATGAGATTTTTAATTATTCTACCAGACGAATTCAGCTTCAGAATATGAGAATTTTCTAGAAAATTACACGTTGTATTTTCAGCTTGAGAATCAGCTGCCGATAAATTGGACCTGTTTCATTTATCATGAAACAGCTATTGCAGTTCAGTTGCTACTCTATTTTAAAGCCAAAGGTACTGTGTTTATAATCTATAAACTTATTGTTGTATGGGTCATTTAATTCGTTACATTACAAACTTTCTTCTATAGTACTGTAGGTATTATTGTTATTTTAAGTTAAGTACTTACGTGCCTAACTGAACGAGGAAATAAAGTAAATAATGTTAATTTATTTTTGTTTTTATAGTGTTTTGTCACTAATATAAACTTAATATTATAAATTGCACTTGTAAATAATGCTGCACCACACTAGCAATCGCAACAGTGGGTATTACTGACAGCTTAGGGATACATAAACTGTCAAACGCGTAAAATGACTTTTTAAAAATAAACTGTTTTCTGAAGGATACTAATTTCGAGATTAATGTAGGCTAAATAACGAGGATGGATCAGCAGAGTCGCCACTTGGGACCATAAATTCCACGTTCACTGCCTATTACCTTGTCAGATCGTTCGTATGGCTTTTCTTGAAAATATTGCCTCAAGTTATGTTTTATTTCCCCCAAACGTTTAGTAAGAAGCTACCAATAACCTAGTATGTTGTCGATTCGATTTTATGTACAAATATTAAACCCGTAGAATCAGAAACTATTTACACAAGTAAGTACTTACTTACCTAATAATTATTTCTACTATTTCAAGATTTAAAATCGTAGAGAAGGCTGTGCTCTATTTTTAAATCACTCGCGTAAATATTCCGAGTGATTTTTGTTCGTAAATCAATGAATAGTTTAAATATAGACAAGAATAGTTTAAAATTGACTTATGTTTTTTTATCATTGCCGTGTCGATTTCAACGGCTTTTCTTTGAAAATAGAAAACCTCTAAAATATTTGGCCCAGTTGTTCCAAGATTCAACTAACCTATTTCTTAAAGTTTTATACCTATCGCGGTAGTTTTGTATGCTAGTGTATCGCTTGACCTCTCTTGGCGAAAGTCTACTTTTACCTCAGCCTAAAATATCAGCTAAAATCAATACAAAACTGCAAACTGTTGTGCTAGATAGAACCATTGTCGAGATTCTTATTCATAGGTAGTATTTTCATTAAACATCTATAGTGTAAGTATTAGGCAGAATCTGATGAATGGTCGTAAAGATTATCAGATCATTAAACAATAAGTACCTAGGGGCGTTTTGCAATCTTGATTTAATCCATTCAATTTTCAAACCAGTATAATTCCCACTCAGCTAGCTAATTCGCCAAATTGGTATTTCGATCCATCGTAAGAAAAATTTAAAGTAACTCTTTCTCTTTCTCGATCACGGACAAAATAACATGGGAATTGGTTGGAATTAAGACACCGCATTACGAAATTTGCGTATCCATTCAAAAGGAGTGCTCGCACTATGCATACCTACTGTCTTTAAATTACTAAACGATAGTCAATATTATTGGTTATCCCGACTATAGTATACATGTGAAGATGCTAACAATATCGAGAATACGAGACCAATTAATTCGAATTATATGGTAGTGTCTACTAGCAATACAGTTATTGGTGTACTTTGTTGTATACCTGTGAACGTATTCGTCGGTATGGAACCTATAAATAATGAAAATTTGATTAGTGAAGGCCTAGTACTCGTACTTATGAAATCAAATTATTTTTTTGTCTGTTCCTACTTCCTTATCCTTAAGTTATAATTCCCGTTGCCATACACTATACCATCTGAGTATAACGGGTGCTGTCAGCACAATTTACACTTTAAGCTCGAGGTCCGAATTCAATTCTAAAGTTCCCGAGTTTACCAGCTCGCTGAAACTACACTGGAAGTGACAATAAATAAATTTAACTCATTTACGTGCTTGTGACTCGATGTTTCTGTTAGAAATTTCAAAATGACAACATTTGTGTCTATATAGCAAAAGAAAAAGGAGAAGATAAGTTTTTCGTATTTTCCATTGTGGATATTTTCAAATTTTTCTTTATTTATCTCTATTGCGCTGTAAGTTGTGCGATTGGTGGACTTAATGCTTACGACTACCACTCAACCGCTTGCTTAAATATTAATCAGTTCTTTCTTTTTCTTTCTAATAATGACAGTTTTTTTTTTCAATCAGTTCTACATTCTTGATATCATTGCACGCGACTGTACCTTCATATAATTTTTATTTTTATTTTAGGTTACTCATCGATAAATTTTCCTATCTGAGGACATACCTAACCTAACATAACTAATAACTGTACCTTCGAGTACCTAACGGTAGACACTACGGTATTTCTTATATTTTCATGATGTCATATGAAAACATAAAAGTATATATGAACAAATCAACACACTATATAGCTTCATCTAAATAACGGGTTAGACATTTTGCCCGATAAAGCGTGACTCAATATGAACACGAGGCGAGGACGAAACGCCTCATATTGTTATGGCATTTATTATTGTGAAAACATGCGTGATGTTTCCTGTTACGTTTTCTACTGATGTTTGTTAAAAACTCGTGTTGTATCCTCTTTGTCTCGGACTACAATAGTTACTCGTTATTTGAATTATTTCTCGAGTGCCAGTTAGAGGAGGCTGATTCTCGCATGATCGAACTTCGTTTCGTGTGGTAATTCGATTACGAGTATCAGTGTTTTACCGAAAAAATCAAGTAATATATCCACTTTAAAAAAAAAACTACTGCACGAAAGAAATCAAAATGTATACAATCGTGACACGGATAAAGCAATAACTGTATTTTCTTTGAGAAAGAAAATTCGATCGGTGAACTTTTTTCGTATACGAACTGCACGAAAATTGGCCTCCAGTAGGCCTAACATGCATGACACACTATTTCTTTCCATCGACATGACAAAATTAGTCGATATATGCTATTTTATCATATTCCCTAACATGCCAACCACATTGGACAAATTTATCCACAACGATAACGAGATATGTCAATTTCTAACCATTCACTCAATTTTATGTCAGATTTGGCTCAAAATGATCAACTTGACACAATGACAGATTGACTCGATATTGCCCACAGATTAGTAAGAGTATATCTAATATTGCCCACGGATAATGAATTCAAATTAAGAAATATGTTAGGGATAAAAAATGATCCACGGGGACTTTTTTTTCAATATTTTTACACTTTATTGTTTTTTGAGAGCCTAGGATAAAATATGGCACGACTCAGTCATATATTTTTGCTCTAAATATGTTGTTTTTTATTTGTCGTCGTCGCTAATGGTGGACGATAATGTTACACGGCGAAATGTCAAAATTCGATAAAAATATGTGTGGCATGTTAGGGTTCAATGATAATTTTGACATATTTCGAATTTTGACAGTACGACATGACTTTCATGGCAGCCATGTTAGCAACTGCGGGTATGTCGATTTTTGACAAACAAACGCGCTAAAATGCCTCGATAATTTTTTATCACGGCGTGCATCTTAAGCCTGCAGGTTTCGTGGCACAATGTACCTGAAAAAAAATGATAGGGAAAAAACAACTTTTCTTACACCGCATGGTTTATTTACGTTAGTGAGTGTCCATACTTTAATCTTCTATGAGCCTATAGTGTCCCACTGCAGGGCAATGGCCTTCCTACCCCTTTCCTACTATGCACGATTTTATGCAGCTCCCTTCCAATCCCTGTTGAACTAGTCCAGCTCCACATTTAAAATAATCAGCATAAACTGTCCGGTCAAAGTGTGTTACAGTTTTACCTTTTACTATTATACTGCACCCCTGGCAAAGTCCGAATTGAGTTACCGAACTACGGTTTAGTTTTTAATTGGCTCACTGCACCAGTTTTGGAACCGGCCGTTATCTTCAGCTCATTGGCAGGTTGCCTTAAATAAAACGGGCTTAAACGGGCTGGACCATAACCGACCTAGGTCGTATGGCTAGCTACCCCTTATGATTGTGGTGTAAGACTACGTCTACATGAGGTAAGCACGAGCCGTCAAAATCTTTGGTCAAATGAGAGTTATCGACCATGGGTAATTTGTAAAACCTTTGATTTCATATGTCGCGACTAATACGAACAAATGTCTTATGAATTAACCATGACTTATAAGCGTGGATTTAAACCACTAACATATTAATTCCAATGGTACTGGCTTACAAACAGACATCAACTGAATTTTGATAAATTATTTGACTAGCAGATTGTATCTCAACATCAGGAAAGTAACGATGTAATTTTTATTTAAAGGAAAGAAGGCGTCATATTTTAAGCCTAGATAGACCTACATTCGTACATCGATTACCGCAATATGTAATATTTTAGGACAAAAGTCGGTCTAATAAAAGCTTGGATTAAAAGTCACAGCTTTGGTACGGCGAGGTTATAGTTTCTCTAATTATACTTTGAGAGCAATGCATACCAGTGAACGTGTGTATCCAAATATTAACGTGTGTTATACTTATTTACAGGCCGAAGTATACTTAAGTATTCCAGCGATATGGAAGTGCCAATCATCTCTAGGTCTTTACATATCCTATGCAGACCACGCTTAATGCTCGTGATAGTAAAGTGTCGACTGCGGTGCTCGCATAAATTGCCCCTCATGAACAATGTGCCAGTTACTGGATGCAATTCCCATAAAGGTTCATTTCCGATACTTTGAACCTCTTTTGTGGTGATAACCGGCAGAAATGTGGCTAATATTGGGTCGATTGTTTCGGGGGTTTGGGTTAGCCTATACGGTATACCACAACACAACAGCAAAGTACGTACTAAAGTTTAGTTGATTAGGACACTGTGAAAAAGAAATCGCATAAGTGTGTGACAATTTAAAAATGTTATTTTCATAACATTATTTCACTTGTTTGAAATGTTAATCCTATAGCGCGAATTTAAAATTAGCAATGTATCTTATCTTTCATTGATTTTGGACCATAACGAAACGTAAAGAAGTTTATTTTATTATAGATATTATTTGGCGGAGTATGGCTCATACTACCTCACACACACACACACACACACACACACACACACACAAAAGAAAATGAAAAAGCTGATGACCCTATAACAAGAGGTAGTGTCCATTTTCACATTGACCTACTAAAATGTAACTAAGCTAGTTACGTTTCATATTTAGTGCCTTACATAAATAATGGTAGAATAGAACGATGCATCGTACAATATGCATGCAATGAACCACATTGTTGGAGAGTCTGTAGCATGTCTGCTATTTAATAGTTTCTTCTAATATGATACACTTATTTTCTATATGTCTTAAGCGAGCTCAAACTATATACAGGGTGTTTCATGTAACGTGTCAAGCCGATGCGTGGTGATAGGTGAGTACCATACCTTTCCATTTCACCCCCATGTATGTCAGACAAATATTTATAATTTAGGAGCTATAATTTTTTTTCGATATTTTTCATGATGCACCTAGACGATAGCTTTAAAAAATTATAACTTTTTTTTGGGTCCACTTTTCTCAGATATTTTGATCTCAATGGAATACCCATTATTTGCAAAATTATGAGTAAAATAGGAGATAGGATAAGATATCGTCTAGGTGCATCAATATCGAAAAAAAATTATTACTCCAAAACTAATAATATTTGTCTAACATACATGGGGGTGAAATGGATAGGTATGGTACTCACCTATTACCACGCATCGGCTTGACACGTTACATGAAACACCCTGTATATCTGTTTCTAATTTCGGATCTTAAAAATGTATTAATTAAAGAGAATTACGTGTAATACGTATTGCTTAAATACCAAAAACAAAGAGTTAGTTTAAATAATCATAAAAGAAATCAATTATACCAACAGTTACATGTTTGGTCAATAATTATTTTGTGGTAGAAAATATTGTTGTCATTAATAATCAATTATAACTCTACCACACTTCACTCCACTATATTTTAATACTTTTTTCTACTACAATCCGTAGACGGTCTACGAAACTGCGCAGACCACGTATGCTACGGTGCTACGACGTAGCCGGTGGTCAGAAAACTCCATATTGTAATGTTCATCATACCTATATACTAAGGCTTATATGGCGACTATCTCAATAAACAAGAATACACCCTAACATAAAGATGCAAAATTATGTGTTTGATAAATAATTTCCCTGCTATTTATTATAAAACTTTCCATATCTATGTAAATCAGTTTCGGTAGGCATACAATGTCTGAAAAGTTGCGTCCCTAGTGATAAAATCAAATCACGTGCCGGGCGCGAACATTTAAGTAAGTTAGGCTTGTTTAACATAAATTACACGTAGGGAATTTTTAAAACGTTTAGACTGGATCCCGATATTCCCGATGAAGCTACATTTGAATATATCTTTTTGGTATGAACTGGGACTTGCTCTACTAACGGATTAAATGCAAAGAAAGGTTTATGTTATGATGTGTTTCATAGTAGAAGTAATTAAGCAGTTTTATTTATCTTTATTCATAGTTAAAGACGCAAAGTATTATTAATACCCACTGATTTCTAATGGCAGCACATTCAATACCAAATACAGATAAGATTGCTTTTAATTAAACCTAATAAATAAATAAATATACAATTTTTACTCATTGTCTTATTTAATTTCGTCTTTCTTTTACATATGATACTCGGTTGAAGAAGTTATTAACTCAAAGTTACGCCATAATACCTACCTACTACAAACTATAACCAGGTTATTACATGCAGAACGTTATCTAAAATGGAATTACAGCAAACTTCAGTCCCAACTCGAATAACTATCGCAACGATTGATCAAATTACTGCCATTAAAGTGTAACCAAATGGAACAGGCGAAAACTGTCATTTCAATAGAAACATTTGCTTTATGTGAATTAGTTACCTAAATTTTTTATTTACCTGTCCATTTAATGGTTTGAAAGTAAGTTCTCTTCAGGGAAAATTTAAATTGATTTTTATCCTATTTAGGCCTTGACCCACTATATTTATGATATCAGATTTATAGGATCAACGTAAACAATTTCATCACTCGTGTCATTACCACCACCATCAATTAATGTTGTTTCCTATCTACCTTTTTACTTAAGAGTCTAAGAATACTCTATGTCTGTAGGTAAGAACGTACCTAACTTTGATTGCTTTTTAAATATACATAAAAAATATCTTTTAGTTAATCTTTGACACTGCTTAAGCTTGACGCTCTTGTTATCCTTCCGACCCTGAAATTGTTATCGTAGAAGCCTCCTGTGCCTGGGACACCTTGATTGATGAAAGAAGTTGCCACAAACTAAGTTACGCCTTTAACGATTACTAATGATTTCTTCTTCGTACTACGTAAATAACGTACATCATTGTTATATAAGCTTCTTGAAAGATGAAATGTATCCACCATACCGACATATAATCGTAACTTACTCACCATTGTCGTGACGCTTTTCGAGAGCAATGCTGGTACAATTTTTATAACTTTAGTTTTAAAAAAATTTTTATACCAGTGAATTTACATTATTTCTTACTGAAAACTAGATTGCTTGCGTACATTACCTGATACAGGTATATAACAGTGTGCTGAACTTAATTTAATTAATTTGCAATTAAGTTTGTGAGCCCTTAACTCACTTGATGGTTAGAGATAGCCTCAATCACTGTGATGGATTTTGTTCATTAAAACAATTCAGGAGGTGCTCATAGCGCAGTGGTGGCAGCGCAGTTGGTAGTAATACCGAAGTTAAGCAACATACGGCGCGGTCGGTGTTTGGATGGGTGACCATTCCGACCATTTAAGTGGCGTATATCACGAGCATCTCCGTGCTTCGGAAGGCACTTGGTCCCGGCTAATATCGGTTGATATTAGTTAGAGACGACGACGCGTTTGGTGTATTGGTTAGCGCCCTGACTATTACGCCGGCCGTCGCGGGTTCGAATCCCGCAAGGGGCAAATGTTTGTGTGATGAGCACGAACATTTGTACCTACGTCATGGATGTTATAAGTATTTAAGTATTTATGGGAGACGCCCCCGTCATAATCGTTGTCTGGTACTTCGTGTAAGCTTTGTAAAGAATTAAATAATTAAATATAGTGTTTTTAACAAATAAAGATGTATTTGGTTAAATTCAGTTCAGCAATGTATGCAAATAGTACTATGAAGTTTGTATTACGTTTCTAGTAGACCATGGTTTAGTTGCCATGGTTACGGTTTTTGGTTACTTTGGATTGTCATAAAAATGGAAAATGCAAGCAATGTTATGAAAGGAATTTATTGTTAAATATCTTGGCGAATAACAACGGTTATAAATGAACACTTGTTTTACTAATGGATCCAGTAGTTTATAACTTTCAGAATTTGGGATTGACGAAAATAAAAATATTTTCGATCTACGCCTACAGACAAAACGTAAGTGCTGCACATTTATGAATATTAAACGAAACGATAAAACGTTTGAATTAAAATTTTTATTTATTTGGAAAATGTAAACAAACAAAGTTTTACTTGAAATAAAAATCATAATGAGTATTTAAAATTATTCAAGCTTTACAATGAAATTGGCATTGTATTGTTTGGTATAACAATGTGATGATTGATATTTACTTTCTTATTTCTTTTGAACTAAAAATAATAAGTTTCGTCGTATAGTTTATTTTTGAAAACCAAGGCCTAAAGATTCTTATGAGTTCTAAATGAATCCAAAGGCTAGAAAAGATGGGTAATTTTTGTTTTATTTTCAGCCGTTACTTGTAGGTTCCAATCTAGACGTAACGTAGGTATATTAATATATATATATATATTTCTAGTTGTTAAAATAGTAATTGATTGATCCTTTTTGATCTTGTTGTTGAATAACCACAATTTATGAGGGTATTTATTTTAAAGTCCGGTTTTATCTAGCCGTGGCATCATTTTTTTTCTTTTCTCGATGTTAGCGATATCACATCAAATAATTTAGATGGATTATTATATTATATTAACCATCATACAATTTTAACTTTCTTAATTGTGTGATGATGTCATTTATTTATGTTTATATATTTTTGAACGGTTTATTAAGTGGTGGTCTGTTAGTTTCAGCTCACAAAATGAATAGAGAAAAAGGAAACTATCGAGATTACGAGTATTACGACGCTTTTAGTCCAGAATATGATTTACTAACGAGTTCGGATGATAATCGAGAGCACCTAAATATAAGACGACGTGAACGTGAGTCTAGTAATGTCACGTGGCCAATGGAACCCAGACGTCGTCATTACGAACCGGCGGTGTCGCGAGGAGATACCGCGTTCGATCGTCATCATTCAGTGCAACCAGTGTCGCGAGGCGATGCTGGGGGCGAACGTCATCATTACGAACCGGCGGTGTTGCGAGGCGATACCGCGTGCGATCGTCATCATTCAGTGCAACCAGTGTTGCGAGGCAATGCTGGGAGCGAACGTCATCATTACGAACCGGCGGTGTCGCGAGGCGATACCGCGTGCGATCGTCATCATTCAGTGCAACCAGTGTCGCGAGGCGATGCTGGGAGCGAACGTCATCATTACGAACCGGCGGTGTCGCGAGGCGATGCCGCGTTCGATCGTCATCATTCAGTGCAACCAGTGTTGCGAGGCGATACTGGGGGCGAACGTTATTATTTCGAACCGGCGGTGTCGCGAGGCGATACCGGGTTCGATCGTCAACGTTTAATGCAACCAGTGTCGCGCGGCGATGCTGGGGGCGGACGTCATCATTACGAGCCGATGGTGTCACGGGGCGATACCGAGTTCGATCGTCATAATCCAGAACAACCGAGAGTGTCGCAGTTTGACACTATGCCTGAAAAACGTCAACGTCATGAACTTCTAGAGTCTTCATACTGCAATAATATAGAAGTTGAACATCGAAATCTTGAACAACCTTCAGTTTTGCGGTGTGAAACTGTGGTTGGCCAAAACAATAATGTAAGTAGAAAATATAGAGATGGTTACATTCACCAATCACGAAGGGCTGAGCTAAGGTCACTTCGTACTCCAATAAAAGAACTCAAACGGTTAGATCGTTCGCCTAGGACAAAAGAAAGATGGCAGAGTCAGCATGTGTCAAGCCAAAGGGACGATAATGAACGAGAAAAATTTAAGCGCGGTACAAAAAGAAGGCGAAGCACCTCTCAAGATTGTAATAAGCAGCAAAATATTAATTCAAAGAAATTTAAGGGTATGGACTCAACAGAGGCAATATTAGATAAGTTTTTGTCAATTTGAGACACAGTTAAGAGTTCGGAAAAGTCTAAATTGACCTTTAATACAAACATTCTTCCATATTTTGATCCAATGACCAAACAACAAACAATTTTAACATGGTTAACCAAGGTAGAGGAATGTGCCGAAATCTATAATTGGGATGACAGAGAAATAATTCACTATGCTCTCCCAAAACTAGCAGGTGTAGCTAGGTCTTGGTATCAAAGTTTACCTACAATGGTTTTCACTTGGCCAGAATGGAAGAGAAAGTTAATAGAATCCTTTCCAATTCGCGAAGACTACGCTGAGCTCTTGTCTGAAATGCTTGCTAAAAGAGTTAGATATGGAGAATCACTGGAACACTACTACTATGAAAAAATTAATATGTTAAATCGGTGTAAGATTTATGGTCGTCAAGCTGTTGATTGCATTTTATACGGTGTGGAAGATAGAGCAATTAAAGTAGGTGCACAAGCTGCTCAATTTTCAGAACCAGAGCAGGTACTTAAATATTTTAGAACAGTTAAGGTTGGGTATTATCGAGAAAATCGTGATCTAAATTCGAAATCTCTACAGCAAAGAAATGCCAATCTCACTTCGAAATTTGTCAACACGTCTACTGTGCAGTGCTATAATTGTAACCAAGCAGGCCACATTAGTACCAAGTGTGAGCAACCTCCGGTTAAATGTACTGTTTGCGAAAAGACGGGCCATTTGTCTAACTATTGCCGGAAAAATAAAAATGTTAATAAAGACCCGGAAAAAAACCTGGGACAAAATAGAAATGAAAAGCAAGTAGCTCAATTAAGTGTAACTCAAAACCCGAATGCAAAGTATATGATTAATATAAAAATTAATGGGCATACCGTAGACTGTCATTTGGACCTGGGAAGTCAGTGTTCTTTGATAATTCATGCAAAGGCTTTGGAACTAAATCTAGACATAGTGGTACCGGAGGATTTACCAGTACTTCGGGGTATCGGCGCTAATTTAGTGTCTCCAATTGGTATGGCGACAGTTTCTGTGGAACTTCAGGGTATAGAAGAGACTATTAATATGTACGTGGTGGAAGACTACGTGATCAAGCAATCAGTCCTCTTAGGTCATTCCTTCACTGAAAAACCTGATATTGTTATAACAAAGACTCCTACGGCTATTCTATTCAAGAGAGTTCAAAATGACAAAATACATCTTGTTGTCAGTAAAACTGTTCAGATACCACGGAACGCACTCTGTGCCGTCCAAGTCATTGCTAGCCCAAACGTTGATGCAGACGTATATGTAAAAGGTTCTCTACGAGGTTCCGAAGGGAAAGAATATTTTCTCTTGCCTGGAGAATACGAGTTGAAAAATGGCATTAGTGCGCTTTTAATTTATAACTTCTCACCTGATACAATTATACTGAAAAATGGAATACTTCTGACACGTGTACAATACAGAGGCATTTGTGATTCTCAAAATGTTTTAGATTCATGTAATGTGACATATTGTGAAACTGAAAAGGATGATATTATAAACTACAATAAAAATCTTAACCAAGAAGAAATACTAAAATTAAAACAATTAATAGGAAAATACACCAGTTGTTTTTCAAAAGGACTCCATGATTTAGGTTTCACTGATTTGACAGAAATGGTGATTGAGCTTGAGGATAGTGTTCCAATTGTCTACAGGCCTTATCGCATGTCTTATGCTGATCGTGCACTAGTAAGAGATATGGTACAAGATATGACTAATCATGGTATTATTAGAGAGTCCACATCCCCGTATGCGAGTCCTATTGTGTTGGTACAAAAAAAGACAGGTGATAAGCGTTTATGTGTTGATTATCGAGCGCTAAATCGTAAAACAAAAAAAGAACATTATCCTCTTCCTCGTATTGAAGACCAATTAGACCAACTGGCGGGGAATAAGATTTTCACTACTTTAGACATGGCTTCTGGCTACAATCAAATAAAAATTGCTGAAGAATCGCGACACAAAACTGCTTTCGTAACACCAGACGGGCAGTATGAATATAACCGAATGCCTTTTGGTCTTGTGAATGCACCCTCTGTTTTTCAACGAACTTTTAACAAAATACTGCTTGAAGCCAAAATTAAATATGCCATTGTTTATATGGATGACGTGCTAATTCCAGCGAAAGATTTCAACGAAGGCTTGCAGAGATTAGAAGAGGTGCTTGAACTTCTAAAAAAAGGTGGTCTCACTCTAAAACTGAGTAAATGTCATTTTTTCTTTGATACCATCGATTTTCTTGGATATGAAGTTAGCGCTAATGGAATTTGCCCTGGATCACGCAAAACTGAGGCGGTGTCTAAGTTTCCCAAACCTAATAACCAACATGAGCTTAGACAATTTCTGGGCTTGTCTGGTTATTTCAGGCGATTCATTAGGAATTATGCCTTAATAGCAGCAACCTTAACTGATCTACTTAAAAAGGATGCAAAATGGATATGGACTGACAAACAGGATAGTGCTTTTAAAATGATAAAAGAAATGTTAACGGACAAACCAGTTCTTGCACTATATGACCACAACGCAGATACTCAGCTACATACAGATGCTAGTAAAGATGGTATAGCTGGTATTTTATTGCAAGCCAATTCAGATGGTATTTTTCAACCAGTGTCATATTTTAGTCGCAAAACGAACGCAGAGGAAAAGAATTTTCACTCTTATGACCTTGAGACTTTAGCAGTAGTAGCATCATTGAATCGGTTTAGGGTTTACCTCATTGGTATCAATTTCAAAATATTCACAGATTGTAATGCCTTACGTTCAACAATGATCAAGCGTGATTTGAATCCACGAATTGCTCGATGGTGGGTACAGTTACAAGAGTTTAATTTTACCATTGAATATCGACCAGGCGCACGAATGGCACACGTTGACGCGTTAAGTCGCAACCCTGTGGACGAAGTTGAAACAGTTGAATCTAGAGAGTGTTTCGATATTTTGCCTATTGAGAACTGCGAACATGACTGGATCGCTACCGTACAATCTGCTGATGAAGAAGTGAAGAAAATAAGAGATATATTATCACATCCCGATACAGGACAAACGGATATACGTAAAAACTACAAACTGAAAAATAATAGAGTATATAAAATTGATGGAGATGAATTAAAATGGCTTGTCCCAAAGGGTGTAAGATGGCAAATACTAAAAAAGAACCACGATGACGTTGGTCATCTAGGTTTCGAGAAAACTTTACAACGCCTACGTAAAAATTATTGGTTTGCCAAAATGCGCAGATTTGTAAAAAAATATGTTTCTTCTTGCTTGGAATGTTTACATCACAAAGTACCAGGAGGAAAACGTGAAGGAGAACTACACCCCATAGAGAAAAATTGTGTACCCTTTCACACAATTCACGCTGATCACCTGGGTCCGTTTATAAAAAGCAAGAAAGGAAATTGTTACTTGCTTGTTGTGGTTGATGGCTTTACAAAGTTTGTCAATATACGGCCCGTTAAGGATACTAAATCAGCGACTACAATAAAAAATCTCAAAGACCATGTGAGCTGTTTTGGAGTTCCGACACGACTCATTACTGATAAAGGCACTAGTTTCACAAGTGGAGTCTTCAAGCAATTTGTAACATCATATGGCATCAAGCATATACAAAATGCTGTTTCAACACCGCGAGCAAATGGTCAAGTAGAAAGATTCAACAGGACCATATTGGACGCACTTTCTACTTCAACGCACGGTAAAGATGAAAAATCTTGGGACGAACAAATTTTGGACATTCAGTTGGGCCTAAATACTGCAGTTCACAGAACAACCCGGAAGACGCCGTCAGAGTTACTATTTGGATTCAATATTAAATGTAGAAGCGAAGGAATCTTAAGTGAGATCTTGAATGATACAACCCTTAATTTGAATTTGTCCGGTAGGGCGGACGCCAACTTTAAAAAATAATTTGGGGGTGTTGGAAACGTAATTTTTATTTTATTCTACAAAAATATTTTTTTGTAACCTCTAAAAATTTTAGTAGAAAGTGAACTTTGACGTTGGCAACACTGTATCTGTCAGTCGCGAACAAAATGTCGGCGAAAAGGCGGTCATCTGTTTTCGATAAGGTAAATTAATTATTTTTTCAGTGTTTTGCTGCTAAAAGCTCATTGTTTTTGCAAATTGTTTTACAATATACGTGCAAGATAATGTTTAGCTGAAATTTCTAACTTTTTATACGTGTTTTGGTGTTTTTTTACTCGCTTGATCTCTTTGTCCGGCACAGCGGACATTGTCAATTACTCACTGATATTCATAAAAAAACTTTGTCCGCTGTGGCGGACATCGTCAAATTTGGTTTGTTTTGCGGTTACGGGCGTTTTCTAATGTTTTTTTTTGTTTTTAACTTGTCTGCAGCATGCGCGTGCGTCAAGAATATTAGCTTTAGTCCCTAAAGAACACGCTTCCTCAGACGCAAGTGACAAATCTGATACCGATTCTGAAAAGCTTAATGAATGTGCTTCTACTAACTCAAACTATTCTTCACCTGCACCCTCTATCACTTCTTCTCTCGCTAATATAAATATAAGTTTCTCTGATGACGATGAAAACGAACCACCACCACCTAGTAGTCCATCATTAATAACTTTACCGGATTCTGTGCCACTAACCCCGATTCTGCAAGATATAGATGAGTCAAATTACAGAAATATACCTTCGCTATCGGGAATTATTTCACTTCCATCTACCCCCGCCACACCCCTGACTAGATCCAGGAAAAGAGTTGCAAAGTCTAAACAGCCTAAAGCGCCAGCTGCAAAGAGAGCCAAGAAAAAAAAACCAGTTCAGCTGGCTTATAACTGGAAAGCCGCATCATTTCGCCATAGGCTGATCGCAATTGAAGGAAATGAAGATAGCGATTTCGTTGATTTGCCAGATGCAACTGGCTCACCTTTATCTTACTTCTATATGTTTTTTTCTGAAGATATATTGACAGATATTGTGGACCAGACGAATTTTTATTCGGTCCAAGAGTTGGGAAAATCGATTCAATTGACTAAAGAGGAGTTGAAAGATTTTCTTGCAATTCACATTATAATGGGTATAGTCAGCATGCCCTCGTATCTCGATTATTGGTCACAAAAATTTCAGTATGCTAAGGTAGCGGAGATTATGCCCTTGAAGCGGTATCAGCAAATAAGACGTTGGCTGCATTTTGCAAATAATAACATGGAAGATGGAGACCGATATCACAAAGTTAGACCTGTACTAGAAAAAGTGAGACAGAATTGTTTGAAACAGCAAGGAAATGAAAAAAGATATAGCATCGATGAAATGATGATAGCTTACAAAGGATCAAAGGCGGGGAAAAGGAAGCAATACATGAAAGATAAGCCAAACAAGTGGGGATTCAAAAACTATGTACGGGCCGGAGTTTCAGGGATTATTTATGACTTTTTACTTTACGCAGGTCCAGATACATTCCGCAATCATACATTTTCTGAAAAAGAAGAATCTCTTGGTTTTGGCGCTCAAATAGTGATTGCTCTATGCCAGAGTATCGTCCAGAAGCCTGCATTTATCTATTGTGACAACTTCTTTTCATCTCCAGAGTTATTCTACATATTGCGGGAGAATTATGGGATTTTCGCTTTAGGCACAATACGAAACAATCGCATCAGGGGCGCGGAGAAATTATTACCTACCGAAAAAGTTTTCAAGAAGAAACAAAGGGGATCTTTTGCTGAAGTAACATGTGACAAAAATCGCTTGGCCGTTGTTCGCTGGAACGATAATAAGGTTGTGACATTTATAAGTTCATTTGTTGCAAGTGAGCCTGTGGAAAAAATTCTGCGTTACTCAAAAGATGAGAAGAAGAAAGTTGAAGTGCAGTGCCCACAAATTGTACGCCAGTATAATAAGCATATGGGTGGCGTAGATTTAGCCGATATGTTGGTGGCACTGTATAAGACACCATTTAAATCCAGAAGATGGTACATGGGTATTTTTGCGCAATTGGTGGACATTTGCGTAAATAATGCTTGGTTAGTCCATAGGAAGAATAATGAAGGCAATAAAAAGAAGAAGATGGCTCTAAAAGCATTCAGATATGCCGTATATGAAAATCTGTTAGCTGAAAACCGCTGTGCTAAACGGACCAAAAAGACAGCTCAGAAAGTTGGTAAGCCTCATGTAAAACGCCCTTCCAGCCCTGTAAAATACGATAATTTGGGTCATTTCCCAGATACGATGGAGGAAGGACGTTGCAGGTATTGTCAAAAAAAGACAGTGGTGTTCTGCATAAAGTGTCAAACGCGCCTTTGCTTTGTGACGGGCAAAAATGCAAGAAACTGTTTTTTAGATTTCCATACCAAATGATTGTTTTATGTTAGTTCTTAATGTTAAGCTTAATTACTTAATTTTTTCTTGCCAAAAAAAACAATTTCTAAGGTGTTTTATTCTTAACATTATAAAAATTCCTAATAAAATTAGTTCAAAATGAAGCTTTTTTATTTTATCCCCTATTTATCAATGTCCGCCACGGCGAACATCCAAATCTACTCGTTATTTGTGACGTCTTTGACAGTGTCCGCTGTGACGGACACGAATTTTCCCAACTCTGGGAAATGCAAGATTTTTTTTCACATTTTTTAAAAAGTTTTTAGCATACCCTTGATGCCTTACATTCATCAAAACCATGTATTTCCATTTTTTATGTCGTTGCCAAATAAAGGGTTAATATAACACCAATAGAAAAATTGGCAGAAATGAGACATGAAGCAGGAGCAAACATCAGGAGTCAGCAAATCAAAGACGCACACAGGTTTAACTATCACAGGAAACCAGCAACAACATATTGTCAAGGGGATTTAGTGCGGGTGGAACGACATCTTCCTCACGATGGACAGTCGCAAAAACTAGTAATGAAATATCAGGGACCATATCGCGTGGTAAAAGCACTGCCAAATGATAGGTATGTCATTGAGGATACTCCATTATCACGTAAAAATAATCGTCGTTATGAGGCTATAGTAGCTGTTGACAAAATGCAGCCGTGGTTGAGTTTTAATAGGAACTTAGAAAGCAGTTGTGAGGAAAATAGCTCAGATGATGACTAAAGTTTGTTGACCGAAGTGTTACGTTAATTAGACAAAGAGTTGTTTTTTAAGTTATTTTGTTCTATGTGATATCAATTCATAATGTTACTTTAATTTGAATTCTGTCTGAAACATTTTTAGGGTTCCGTAGCCGAATGGCAAAAAACGGAACCCTTATAGTTTCGTCAAGTCTGTCTGTCTGTCTGTCTGTCTGTCTGTCTGTCTGTCTGTCTGTCTGTCCGTCCGTATGTCACAGTTACTTTATTCTGAAACTATAAGCATCACATAGCTGAAACTTGGTAGGTAGGTGCATTTTGTTTACCGCTTTCCGATTCAGATACAAAAAGTAAGAAAAAATAATATTTAAGGGGGGGCTCCCATACATGAAACTAAAACCTAAAAATTTTTTTTTACTCAAACCTATGCGTGTGGGGTGTCTATAGATAGGTCTTTTAAAATGATGTTGAGGTTTCTAAAACCATTTTTTCTAAAAGTGTAAGGTTTGAGATATAGACGCTTCCAAAGTGGTAAAATGGGCGTCCCCCCCCCTCTAACTTTTGAACTAAGAAAGTGAAAATTTTGAAAAAAATATATGATGTAGATCTCAACAAAAACTTGCAACGAAAATTGGTTTGAAGGAGATCGAACCAGTAGTTTTTGAGATATTGCACATTATTATCAACCGCAAATATAACTTTGTCTTTCATACAAACACTATGAAAAACAAAGTTATTTTTGCCGTCGCAATATATTGTGATGTTTTCGTTAAGTGAAAGTAAGTGGACCCTGAATTCAGTTAAGGGTGGCACGGAACCCTCAGTGCGCGGGTCCGACACGCACTTAACCGGTTTTTTTTATACGTTTTAAAAAATGTGATGTAAACTTACTATTTTTTTTTTCTTTTTGGGGCAGAGAAATTGTACTTTATTTTCAAGTAAGCGAAGGGACTCGCTTATAACAGGATGGCCGAGTTAGTAAACATCTAAACAAAATGTGTATTATTCTAGTTAATTTACTGTGAATTTAAAAATAGTTCGTTTTTATTTTTTGTAAAACAAGAAGCGAAGGGACTCGCTTTTCGTAGGATGGCCGAGCTGTAAGCTTTGTAAAGAATTAAATAATTAAATATAGTGTTTTTAACAAATAAAGATGTATTTGGTTAAATTCAGTTCAGCAATGTATGCAAATAGTACTATGAAGTTTGTATTACGTTTCTAGTAGACCATGGTTTAGTTGCCATGGTTACGGTTTTTGGTTACTTTGGATTGTCATAAAAATGGAAAATGCAAGCAATGTTATGAAAGGAATTTATTGTTAAATATCTTGGCGAATAACAACGGTTATAAATGAACACTTGTTTTACTAATGGATCCAGTAGTTTATATTCGTAACACAAGGAAGCTAATTCCTTACCACGAAACCAGACAATTGGTGTGTTGTTTGGCGCATACTTATATATATTTATATTTATTAGTCGTTAAGCCTAGTCAGAGGCCCTCTGGGCGGCTTGATAAAGTCTGACAGCAGGGTTCGTCGCATGCCTTGCAAACACCTCCCCGCCAATCCGCACTGAGCCCGCGTGGTGGAGTATGGCTCATACTGATATCTCACATACTCATACCTCACATTTGAGGTAAGGCCTTTGCCCAGCAGTGGGATGCTTACAGGCTAATTTTTTTTAAAAGGACTCATCAAGCCAATAAGAAAATCCGTAATCTAGGTACAAAGCGGCCATTTTGCGTGGCGGTCACGCGCAACGAGACGGGCCTGATTTGCAGGAAGCCCGAGACCTTGCACTCACCTATACCAGGACAATAGGGGTTCAAACTCGGGTGACCAATATTTTAATTGCTATTAGGGACATATGTTTACATCTACACATCTTGACGGCCCGATTTTCAGGAGGCGCGAGACCTTGTATGAGCGCTCCTTGTTTTGTTTGTAATGGATAAATTAAAAAAAAATATTGAACCGATTTTAAGATCTTTTTAATAATAATAATAAATTTGCGCCAGACAACACACCAATTGTCTTCGAAGTAAGGAATTTATTTCTTGTATTACGAAGTACTAGACGACGATAATGACGGGGGCGTCTCCCATAAATACTTAAATATAAGTACATATAACATCATACGTCATGGATGTTTTACCGGTAAATCCACATTATTTCCGAGTGTAATAATAAGCTATTTTAGTTAGTCTCTAGTCATTTACTTTGTAAGATAAAATGATTGTAACCCTTTTCGGGCGTAGTCTGAAGAAAAACTTTTGACATTTCGCGTGGACAATGCTAACCAAAATTGGTGTTTTCGGGTATTTATTGAATGAGAAGATTTTTTTATGATGTTATAAAAATAACAAATATTTTTTTAAGATTTATTAAAGACGTAAGTTAAAAGGATATGTGATGCAGCAGAAAATCAGAAAATTCAAATTGTCTAAGCGAAATGTCAACAATTTTGATTCAGACTACGCTCGCAGGCCTGTAATATTTGTTCGACAAATTTCAATCAATTAGCAATTCAATTATAAATGCGTAGGTTGAGTTTTGTGCTGAAAATAGCCGCCAATTTCTGGCTATATAATATGTATATTGTATTCTGACTGGGTGAAATATGGCTTCGGAAATTAATTTAATCAACTACTACGATGTAAACAATACTCTTTCACAAGTACTACATTGGTTTACTGTTAATAACCTACTTCTTAATGGAAGTAAAACAAAATGCGTTAAGTTTACGATGCCTAACGTCCGACAGGCACCAACTCAGGTTAAGATCAAAGATAAATCCCTTGATACCATTGACTCCACAACATTCTTGGGTATCACTTTAACTCCAAACTACAATGGGGTCCTCATATACAGACCTTGTCAAGGAAACTAAGCTCGGCTGCTTTTGCTGTAAGGAAGATTAGGCGTTTAACTGATGTAGAAACAGCTAGGTTAGTTTATTTTAGTTATTTCCATAGCTTGATGTCGTACGGAATTTTATTGTGGGGCTCAGCTGCTGATATAGAATCAATTTTTGTATTACAAAAAAGGGCCGTGCGTGCTATTTATAGTCTAAAACCTCAAGATTCCTTAAAAGAGGTGTTTCGAGAAATTAGAATATTAACTGTAGCCTCTCAGTATATTTATGAAAATTTAATGTATATACGCAAAAATTTAGATTCATTTACGAAAAAAAGTGATATACACAAATGTAATAATAGGAATAAGGATAAGCTTGCTATTCCACAATTCAGGCTTCGAAAGGTTGGTAATTCTTTCATGGGGAAATGTATAAAATTTTTCAATAAACTACCAGAATACATTGTTGACTTACCGATTACTAAATTTAAAATTGTTATTAAAGAAACCCTAATGACGAAAGGGTATTATAAAGTAGATGATTATTTAAAAGATAATAATGTATGGACTTGCATGATAACCACAAACATTGTAAAACTTTTGAAAAGAGGCATTGACAATAGTGACTGAGTTTCTTGCGCAGCTTCTTCTCAGCACTAGCCCACAATTGTCCCGAAGCTGTGGTAGGGTCTATATTAGGACGTGTATAAGTGCCCCCAGTGGGTCTATATGCAAAAATAAACGACTTTTATGACTTTTATGACTAAAACCATTTTATATGAATAACGTCGAACTTAACTTTTTTTAAATTGTTAGCCTTAATATGTACTTAGCACACATAAATACTTTATATTTTACTAGTTGTGATGTTAAGTTAGGGATCCTTTCTAGTTTTTGGTAGCGTGGCGAAAATTCGTTCGACAGAAAAAACATTCGTTAGCCCACGATAGTTTTCGTTTCTCTTTAATTAACTTTGTCCTCTTTGCTGAGTTCTCGTTGCCTTGAGAAGCAATTTAGTTTCAGAACAGTTAAGTAGTTTAATCAAGTGATGTTCTTTATTATAGAAAGGGTTTGCGTAATTGTTATAAGAACGCCTTGTTTTTATGTCAATCATGCTTTTGACACACTTTTGGGCAGAAACACAAAGGAATAAACAAAAATTTCATTCTTTTGCGTTATAAGGCAACCACTTTATGCCTAGCTCTATTGATATGATAAAACCTTTATTTAATTAATCATGGTTCCTCTAGTGGACTTTAATTAGAGGTCATCGCTCTTAAATTCTCGAACCTGTAATTGTCAATCTTCCGTGTACATAAGTCAAGTTAAGTAATGAACCCTCGTTATAAGATTTTATTCTAAAAATAATCACAACCTGACATATAAAATAAGTAAAAACTATCTATGTATTGAAAACAGTAATTATTCTAGTTGAAGTCCTAAAATAACTCTAAAATGACACTTTCGCGTAGGTCATGGTTACCCTAGCCCCTAGCCGTGAGGGTGGTGGGGTGACGTACTACGTTCGTCAGCACAAAATTTTTCAGAGCTGAAATTTTGATGGGATCACTTCACTTTTTTTGCTTGTTTCAAGTGACATGAGCTATTGCATTTGACTACCTGTGCGGAGATTGGCGCTGTGTTTCTACTCTGATGGAGGCAACAGAGTAATGTTTTGAGAATTGTTTGTCTAACAGATCGCTTTTGTATGTTATTGTTTGCTAAGCTTTGCGAAAAATTGTACCATCTACATATTTGACGTTTATTTTTATAGGCAGATTTTAGCCAGCCAAACCCAAGGAGTCAAAAATAACTTTGTATTAATATTAAAGAAGTTACCACGCATCTGTTATTTAACCTAGGGATATATTATTTAAACAAATTGTGTGTTCAAAAATTGCAAATTATAATAAGTTGGTTAAAAAGGTTCCTTTTTAACGTCCACACACCAAATAATCAAACTTAGCGTCATCGTTACGATTACTACAGGAAATAGATTGAACGTTCATAATAATTGAATTTGCAAATTGTCGACCAAACGTACCTATTGTTACAACCCAATGGACTTATTACCTAATTTCTACCTTTCCACACGATTTTGGAATACATAAAGAGGTCCGGGATTTGAATTGTAAGAAATCTGTTAAGCTTATTGCAACTCAATTTTCAAGATGGTAAAGTTTGAAATAAGTTTTTTGGCTGAGACAGGCAACAAAAGGGAACAGGCAACCACATTTTATGATAAAGTTAACATTGAATATTATCGTTGAAAATGTAGAATTAGATTTTTTTTCTTCTTATTAACTGGGAGTTAAGCTTATTTTGTTTCGACCTTCAAAAACGCTCTAGTACATAATTAATCTATTTACCTATTTTGGCCTAATTCAAAAAAGTTAGCCGTAAAGCGTATCATATATATTCTACTATCCATCCTATTTACCTAAATATGGCTATGTGGCTTTCTTCAAAACATATATACATTCAATCAAAAATGACGTGTAAAAGAAGTAATAATATTTTCTTCTGCAAATTTCATCTGGTATTCGGACTAACTTGGACAGGGAGAGGCCAATCTCCAATTCCAGCATGTTTCTATTAAACTTTTGCAGTTTACCCGGTATGCTTGGCACTAGTTGTTAGGGACATGTTTTGGTATTTTTATGACGTAAGATAAGGAGTGGGATAGTTCTACAGTATGCAGGGGAGCCGTTGAATTTCAAATGGCGGAACTTGCCTTCTTGACGTAACCGTAGAGTCAACATACGGCAATAGCAAGGTTTAGATATTTCTGCCATTCTTTAGCCATAACCGTTACTTTTATGTTTTTATTATTATTGACGTAGCTTAGTTACGTTCTTGCTAAATAATAAATGCATTGAACACACAGGTAGATTGAGGAAACCCGAAGCTTTAGTCTATGCAGTGTTACAGTTACATAAAATTTATCAATTAACCGGCCCTTAGGCCCAATGGCGTCATTGATAGTAATGGTAAAATGTTGTAACCAACAGTTGAATATTTACGATTGTGTGTAATTAAAATAGCCATGCTGACATTTGTTTAAGATATTTTTTCTTCAAAACAGACACAAACGTAAATGTTTTACCGCTGGTAACGACATTTTAACATTACTATCGATGTGGAAATTGGGCCTAAAAGTCCCTTGAACGTGTATAAACTAGTACAAAAAAATTGTGATGATTTCCTTAAAGTTAACTCCATATTTTTTATAAAAGTTACTTTCTATTTGTCATGACAAACTCTGGCAATTCGGTGCAATGCTTCTAATTCATCTCTACATATTACGTAAATGCCAGTGCACTATTACATCCAACACCCCATTCTCTCACGGTCGGTTAATTCGGCAGGCCGTCTTATCACCCCCGAGACTCGCTGTTATCTCGGCGAATTCACTAATTTACAATCCACGAATGAATATTTAATCGAGGTGTGTCACCCCTGAAAATTTGGTTCCTCATTGAGCGAAGACTACACGGTACGATATTAGCATAGAAAGGATAAGAGAAAAGCACGTTCTCCTAGCTTTTTTAATCGTGATTGTAAAGATTAGTCAAATTTAGATTGGCATCGCAATGTAATTAGCCAGATAAAGATGCTATCTAAGGTTAAATTCAGCGAAGGTATTTGATTTCTAAAATAAAATCCTTATCAAAGTGATTCGCGGAAGCATTCACAGATCGCTTTACTTCAGTTTCTGAGAATTAATCAAAAGGAACTGTTTATTTTCCGCCCGACCGGAGCTATGAAACCGAATCACGATTCCTCATTCGTCGAATCAGGCAGTAGGAATGAGCGCTCTTTGCTACGGAATACGTCTACGGTTTTCCACGTAGGCTACGCGGGGGTTGCGGCGGGGTGGGGGAGGGGGTACTGCACGCGGGCGAGAGGTGGCGAGAGGGACGCAGCCTCCCTTCCCGGCAACGATTACTGATTAGTATGGCAGCGTGTGCGGCAGGACCGCCCGCCTCTCGCTCGCCGTATGCCGTCGTGGTCTCGGTAGAGTCCCATATCTAACCTCAATGGGGGCTCGTCGTACGGACACTCGAGGGCCTCCCCTCGTCGCTAACACTCTGTGTCAGCGGTTTGTCCAGTAATTCGGTGAACAGCTGATCGAAGCCGTGCCGGCACGCCTCATGTGCGTACACACTTACTACGTTTATGCGATGTTGTATATGGATGTATGTGGTTGACGTTTTCGGTTATTGTGGATGTGGTAGCGTTCTCCGACCGTCTGGACAAGGTGAGTGGTGTGCACTTCGATTCATAATGTTTCAAGCTTTGGTAGAGCAGCGAATGTGTACTATGTGCCCTACACGTGCTCGGTCAATGCAGGAGGAGGGAACAATGAAGTCTGAGCGAAAGAGACAAAGCATTTCGATAGTATCTTCCTGCCTGCTGAAATATAAAATTTAAAATTTGTAGCATCGAAAATGGTTTTGTATTATATAAGTCTTTTTGCAACATGTTAGTTTCGAATTTCAAACAAGAGTTGTTTTTTCAAAAGCTGTTTTGAATTCTGGTTCACCTAACAATATAATATGCTTACAACTACTAGGTACTTAAGTTTTGTAATGCCGACAAATTTATGTCTAATCGAATTATCCTAGGGAGTTTAAGGTCTTCCTTTTTTTGAGTACTTCATCTACAAATCTATAACAATATTAAATATACATTATGTCTTAGGTATATTATGTAAGGAATGTGAAAATTATGTCTAATGGAATAATCTTCCATAACATGAAACCGAATTTTCGTAAGTGGATGTTTAGAAGAGGCACGGTGCTAATGAGCTTTTCATTCACAAAATTACAGACGCTCGCGACGCCTTAATTCTGAAAGCATAGACTCGGACTAAAATGATGCTATTATTTTAACTAAATGATTACATTTTTGTTTAAAGATAATCAATAAAATATTTGCAATGTGGTCATAAATACATTTAAGACAGTAACATTTAATTATTTACCAATTATTTATATTACAACACTGAATCTGATGATTTTCACGTAACATTTATTTCAAAGGCTGCAGTTCAATGCTCTATTGGTGAAATTATTAGGCCACAAACAAATTTCTTTGAAATGTTGCTCCAATATACGAACCAAATACTATTTTATTTATAATAAAACTAACCTATGCAAATATATGGAGGTAATATTTGCAAAATATGAAATTTAAATGAAGGACGCTATTCGAAGCACAGATCCAAAGTCAAACATATTGCTCGAGTGCGCTAAAAATATGGCGTCGTAAAAAGAAGGCGGGATTTTACTAAGCAGTCCCCACTGATTTCCTCGTAGGTGCCATGAAACGGATAAACACACCTCTAAATTTCTTTTACGGCGCTTATATTATGCGTTTTTGCGGTAAAAAGTTGCGTAGATAAAGTAAAAAGCACATTTCGTGTGCCCCCTGCCAGGCACATAGCACATAGATCTTTTGAACTATGAGGTGGGTTGGATAATCTACCATATTATTATGCTCAAATTCATAAGGTTTACGATAATTTATTGCTACTTAGTTATTATTTACATTCTAATAAATTAGTGTAGTCGTCAATACTACTAGTTATACGATAATTTAAAATACTTAAAAGTATGCTACATAATTATTATCTACATAAATTTTGTTAAAAATTAGTCTCTACATTTGTCGCATCGCCCACTTTTTAATTCTACTTGTAACTTATAGCCTTACAATCTAATTTTCATAACAATAATATTTATGAAAAAAATTAGTCACACTTTTATCACCCTTGCAATTACTACAGCGGTGTAGATTGCCTAATACTTGAGTGCAATATCAAATGTTGCTTCTGCGCTTCGTACGATACTAGCATATTGCAAGTAATTTTAAGAAAAAAGTTGCAAGACAACAAAGAAATTGGCAATCTTGTGCTCTTACCGAGGAGATTTTTAGTTTAATATTTTACTTTTGCTCTTCACAAGTACCTAAATACATATACCCGCTGGAACGGGACTTTCTTATCAGCCAGCTTAATAAAAGACCGTGTACTACCTAAGTTACTACAACTAAAATAATAGTAAAGTAGCCTATAAGCATCCCACTGTTGGGCAAAGGCCTTACCTCAAGTATGGGGTAGTATGAGCCATTATACTCTTGGTCCTACTCCACCACGCGGGCTCAGTGCGGATTAGTGGAGTGGTTTGCAAGGCAAGCGATCAACTTTGCTGTCAGATTTTATCAAGGGCCTCTGACTAGGCTTAACGACTAATACCAACCGATATTAGCCGGGACAAACTGCTGAACATGCTTTCCGAATCACGGAGATGCTCGTGGTATACGTGGGCCTCTGACTAGACTTAACAACTAATACCAACCGATATTAGCCGGGACTAACTGCTTAACGTGCCTTCCAAAGCACGGAGATGATCGTGGTATACGCCACTGATATGGTCAGAATGGTCACCCATCCAAACACGAACGCACTGTAAGTCGCTTAACTTCGGTATCATCACTACCAAAGAGCTGCCACCACTGCGCTACAAGAACTGAAATAATAAAATACTTATTTGGTTATATCCTGGAAAAGACTCATGATCCACGGTCAGTTTAGTTCAAAATTACCACAACTTTGATTAAACAGAATCATCGTGTCTGGCTAACTATTCTGTAGTTTGCGGTGTCTCGTTTCATCTTCACAGGTTTGATATCAACAATTATTGATCGGCAAATAAATACTTATTGTTACTACGAGATAGTGTTTCGTAGATAGTGTTCAATGGTTGAAGGGATAATTGGTTCAAGTTAACGCAATACGTGACCTGAACGAAAGGAGACGATTTAAAATTCAGTTACCGTCTTGGAATGTAAGTTTACAACGGAAAACCTTTTTTGGCAGTTGAAATGGGTTAAACAGTGTATTCAAGACATTTAACACGTTCCGGGACAGTGAACGCCTACAGGCGTGAAAACAATACAACATCTATTGTGTCTGGAGTAGTGGCCCGGAACGTGTTAACAGCAGATACTTATAAAGTGGGTTTCTATTTTTTTATGATTCTATAGATGCAAAAGTTTATTTTTATTTTTGCTGTGGTTGGACCACTACAATTGAATGATAAAGTCATCAAAAAGTTGAAGCTTGCAAATGAAATGTACTCCTATAGTGTGAAAATTATGGGTGCGTACACATTTTGTGTGACAGTCGTAAAATCATTTCTCTTCAAGTTTTTATCGCAAGCTTTTGTTTTTATTTGCGTCTGTATCGAAGTGTTCTCAGCCTATTCATATTTACGACGCCAATCCAGCTTAAGCAGTTAACCGAAGTTTATCGTGTCATTATCACGGGATAGTGACCAGCATTCAAGGGTATAATTGAGCCGCATCAGGAAGTTCTGCGCCGGACGTTGACTTAAGGGCCGTTTGAGCAGAGTAATCAAAATTTCTTATAACGACCCTTCCAGTGTCATAACGACCCATTCTCCCGGCGGGCACTTCCTAACTTTCGTATAGGTTGATAATCTGACGCTACATATTAATATCTGTGATAACCGTGGATGGTTTGTTGTAATAATGCGGTAGCATTAGATTACACATGATATCATATCATGATGGTATACAAGGTAATTTCAGGTTATCAATTTGGTTTATATGAGATTTTAAACTTTCGCGTTGCATTACAATGAGAATTAGACATGACGGGTCTAAACACGAAATTTTAATATGAGTAAATGCTACTCACTGCTCGACGTTTCGGCTGCGTTGCAACAGCCGTGGTCACGAGCCAACGTGGATCGCGGCATCGTCTGCGCGGGCGACCCGAAGTTCAATGCAGCCGAAACGTCGAGCAGTGAGTAGCATTTACTCATATTAATATTTCGTGTTTAGACCCGTCATGTCTAATTCTCATATCAATTTGGTTGCAAAAATAAGGCATCAATGCAAAATCAAACCTAGATAATGTAGAGGAAACGATTATAAAAGGTCCATATTAATTATGTTAACTGCAGAATGACTCCCGGAACTCCCGAAAATTATTGGAACCCGTGCTTTGCCTACACCATGGAGGTCGTTATGTTCCCGGTCGAGTCAATGTAGAAATTATAATTATATATTTGTCTCAAGTCCGGGTGTTCTGTACCTCTGTGTTTGCTGATTTCCATTACACAAGTGCATAAGCTTTATTAACTTTGGGATAGCAATGAATGTGATTGGTGTCTAATATTTTAACTAAGTACTAAAAGGTTTCCTTGTGATTAAAACGCAAACGTCAAGCTCATACCTAGTTCCAATAAAAAAAATTGTACTCACCAATACTTTAACCCTGACTGGAACGATCGCTCAGTTAGTCAGGTGCTCAGGGTTCACTTAATTGAAGGCAGCAGCGGCATGTCAGCGCATACAGCCTGAATAGAGTGTCGAGTGGTTAAGGGCGTGCGGTCATCGCTCTCTCTAGTGCGGCTGCCGAGCGGGGCTGCTTTGTAGAAATGCGCTTACCTGGGCCCCAATTCTTCCCTGTGGTAATTCGATTACGAGTTTCAATTTTCTACTGAAAAAAAGTTATATTTGCACTTCTCAAAACATCTACTACACGGGAGAAAGTTGATTGCATAAATCGTAACCCTGGAAATGTAAAATATTTTTTTTCTTCGAAAAAGAAATTACAATTAATGCACTTTTTACAAGTGGCTTCTGTATAAATATGAGCACAGTTAACATATCGGAAAAATTCTCAACAAGTTGATTAAGTTACCTACTAAACTCAAAATAAGGAGAGAGATTTGTCATTATCATTAATCATTGTTGATGAGCCCAAGAAGAATCTTCGTCTTTTCATTTTTATAATAGGAAGCAAATTACGGAGTTCGTTGAACAAAAATCTGTCAGTTCAGTTTACTCATTCGGCATAAAATTAACCTATAAATAATGTCGAGTCAGCGCAAATAATCCGAGGACATGATCTTACAACTACAGTGGAAAATAATACAGCAGGATCTGAGAGGCTGAAGCAACAAGGTACATAAATGCCACTTTGATTTGTTTTGTCTTATCTTATTTACATATTTTGTCAAACCTTAAAGTAACAAGACTTTTTACAAATAACGAGTAATAAGTGGTGGTCTTAGTAGAGTCATTACAAGGAGAAAAGGGGCAACGCTGGACGTATGTCAAAGGCAGGTCATGGCATTATAAAATTAACGTAGGTATTCTTTTGTAGGCCTGGGGGCGTATTGCGATCCAACTAAATCCGTTCAATTCCGAGGCAGTTCAATTCCCACTCAGTGTAAACGAATATTATAATTTTAATAATATTATAATAATACTACAATGGTATGAAAATTAATATTTATATTGTTATATTATAGTAATATTATCAATATAATGCGAAATTGCAATAAGAATTACTAATTTGACAGTAAAGCAGAGCGTTTTAACTGTCAAAACTGCACCGCAATACGCACCCTGGTTTTTGCACCCAGTATGAAAATAAGGGGTTCCCTCTATCTGGCAGAATCTTTTTGCGCCGAAAGTCACTTGGCATAACACACTTGGCATAATTTTCTTTAGTCGAATATTATTTAGGCAGAATTTTCTGTTAGCATAATTATTGTTTGGTCGAATATTTATATGCCCGAATTTACAATGGCATACTTTTAAGATAGCAGAAATTTATAAGGCATAATTACCTTTGGCAAAATGTTACTTTGCATACTTTCGCTAAGCATAATGTTTATTAAGTACGATGTTTATTTGGCATAATTTGACTAGGCATACTATGAAGAAAGCAGAATTTCGTTAAGAATAATTTCACTACGCATATTGCCATTTCTTTTATATAGTATTTTACCCTAAAATTGAATTAAAAAGTCATTAAGTTGTGGTACAAAAGTCAGTGACAGAAACGAATCGGTGCAAAACCGACTCCACGCAGTCTTGTTTGCCCCACCCCTAGAGTGTAATTCAAAATCGCGTAGGCGCGGAGGGGCGAGGCAGCCCGCGAGCTGAGGAGCAGGTGGTGAGCGAAAACCATCTGCGACGAGAAGCTCGCGTGGGACTGCCGGAGCCCCGCAGCGCCGGAGCCGTGACAGAAACCATGCATGTTGCATGCTTACTTGTGTGTTGCATCCTTGCTTGCATGCATGTAAGCTGTTGTGCATGCATGATTGCTTGCATGCTTGCTTGCTTGCTGCATGCTTGCTTGCATGCTGCATGCTTGCTTGCATGCTGCATGCTTGTTTGCTTGCTGCATGCTTGCTTGCAATGATTTTAAATATGAAAAATATGCCAAAAGACGATTCGGACTGTTAACTTTCTGCCTAAAGATGATTCTAGCTTACACGATTATGCGTTTTAAACGTCTGATAAATGAGTGAATGCTAATTGATGTTCTGCGAAAGGAAGTTTATGCTATTTGATGATATGCCAAATAAAATTATGACTATAAAATTCTGCGAAACAAGGTAGACCCGAAAATAAGTTGGGTTAATTTAGTTATTTGTTAACTTTTTCATGGGACGGTATGGATATCTTCTTTGCTTTTTTGTTTTGTCGGCAGCGGTATCACAACACCTGGATCCTACTGTTGCTGCTTGTATTGTATTTAATTCAGCGTCGTCGAGTCGGCCAGGATTTATTATCCCTTTACTTTCGCGCTATTTTTTACTGTCTGCTATGAGACTTGTGAATAATGATTGCGTAGTGACACGATAGACAATAGTGCGCTATTTTTCAAACCAGTGAATCTTTTTATCAATCCCTGGTGTTAGAGATGTCATTTGTAAAGAGATAGATAGATGCTAGTTTGAGAATCACTGAAAGATAAAGTGCCGGCCGAGTTCATTGGAATAAACTATTCTTTAAACCTTGTTTGTTGGTATTTCATAAAAAAGTTTCAGTAGGAACAATAAATAAATACCTTACCACAAAGTATCACATGTTTTACCTGCGGAGGTTCTCTGAGTTTGTTTTTATTTTATTAGTTTTCTTTAATTAAAATAATGAATTTTGAAACTTTCTTGCTAAAATTCTATAATAAATTAAAAAAAAACAATCGTTATGGAATAAAGTTAATAATTGCTAACCAGCCTGATTGATTGATTAAGTTCTAAGGCATCTTATTTATCACAACTTTCAACGGAAAGTTCACAAATTAATCCATAAACAATTTCCTGAATATTTCTGTTTTGATGTCAAAACCAGAAGGTTTACCAATCGATCAAAGCTCTCAAGAAGTTTTAAATTTTGATAAACTTTGTTGATTTATTTTGTTGCGTCCAGACTCTAAATCAAAAGGAAATCTTTGATATACTTTTTATTAACTGTCAAAACGCTACTGTTCCATGTTACTGTGGCGATTTAAAAACTATAAGGTAACGTCATAGTTTTCTGTTCAACGAACGCGCACATCTTACTGTTGACAGAGCTTCTAAAAATCTAATATCAAAAAAACTTGGTCCTAAATATTGTATTTTATTTAAGTACTAGGATAGGAAATTTCTTGTGCGTGATTGTGTGTGCGTTCGAACTCAAAAAAAAATTAAATTGTAGTTAATTCGATCCAATTGGTTTTCAATGAACACTTAACATAAAAATATGGAGACTCAGAAAAGAAAGTACGTTTGCTCAGTTCATGGATAAAAAAATGACCAGAATTCAATTTGACTTTATACCATTTTGAGATTATGTCTAGGTTCATTTCTATAATGGCATGTTTCACAATTGACAAATACATAGGCACTAACCAATGAATAATTAAAATTCGGAACTTCATTTCGTATGAATTAGTGGTCAGATATCGGGAACTTATTCAGACATTGTGAAACAGGCCGAATGTTTTTTAAAGGAAAACGACACCATTTAATACCTAATTACCGACTCCATTAACTTTTAGCTATACCTTTGAAATTATAAAATGACAGGCGTGTGAAATGGCGTCCAGCAAAATACTCTCTCTTGTTCTAGCGCTCATTAAGGTCCACAAAAAAGCTTTCTCTCATTACAATGCACCAACAATAGGTCCTCCAATAAATTAGATCCTGTTTGTTAAAATGAAATAGCTGACGTATAAAAGAGGGCGAATTTAAATAGGAGCGTCATGAGTACTTAAATAGGGCTGGCATTAAGTGAATTGTTGAATTTCAATTAAGGTTTTATTGGATGGAAAGAAAGGAAAAGTGGAATACCTAGCAGGGCTTACATATCCAAAAAAAAGTTTAGATTTAGAGAGTACCAACAGATCAAAGAGTTGACGCGTGAGATAGAGAATAAAAGAGTCTATCTCCTCAATAATAATATGTTGTTTCTGCTGTACTTCTAAGATAAGGCAAACGATGTCTGTACGTTAGTTTAGTTAGTAGTAATATTTTGTAAGTATCTATTTCCACCAACCTTTCTTTTAAAACCATATGGTTGTCACTTTTACGGCCTGTACGGCCTGTACGTCTGAATAAGTTCTAGTTAGCGATATCTAATTTGCTGGTTAGTGCTTATTTGTCAATGGTGAAACAAGCCATTAGTGTCACTTGTAAACTAAGCTTTCCACAGGCTTTTCAATGTCTGTATAGTCGAGTAGTGAAGACATTCATCTAGATTCCCCTAAGCAAATACTAGGTATGTATAAGAAAAACATTATTTCTGTCACAATGATTTATTATAGCCTATTTACACCTATTTGTCAACCCTATTGGGCCGTCAAGCATCACGTTTCAAGATGGCCGACGCTATAGCGGCACTTTCGCGCGAAACGTGACAGAAGGTAACGCCAAAATCAAAATAGGTGTGATGTACAAATGGCCCGCATTTGCGTTTCATATAAGAATATAGCTTGCGATTTGATAAATAAAATAAGGATGAGATCGGAGATCTTGAGACATAGCAGCTATAAGATTTTGGATACCATATTTCTTATGCACTTAGGTATGCTTCTTTCCATTTTACATTCCATGTGAAGATTATGATGTCGTAGCTTAACATTTCATGAAAGAAATTTATAGCATTCAAGTAGAATATTTGAAATGTTTTTATAGTACTTACACCTTCAACTTTTGATACAATTTGAACCATTATTTGAACACCTTATGATTGAGTGTTTTAATATATCTACTTACATTTAAAAAAGTAAGTATATAAGGTTATGTGATTTGAAAGTGGATTTCTGCCTCAATATTCTTGTTTTAGCTACTCTTGTTTTTCATCATAGAAGTAAACTCCGCGGCCTAAGTAAGGATTACTTTAGCTCACCTAATTTAAAACCCGAAAAAGTTAATTTCTCCGCGTTTACCTACAGCTCCGAGGGGTTTATTCTCGCCAACATTTTTTGTATCTATTTACTTAATAAGGTACGTTTGCACTCAACGCGGAGGGATCGTGACAAAACCCGAGCATGCGGACTTAAGGCTTTTTGAGAACATCCAGGAAAGGTCTAAGCTGGAATTCTCTAGAGATTTTTGCAGGATTAATGAGGACAATTTGATCATGTGTACGACTCAGATGTAATCAACGCTGGCTGTACTCGCGAATTATTACAACGTCGTTTAAATTAATGGTTTTAGTAGCAATTGTACTTGTATATACGTGTTTAGTATGAAGCTTTGTTTTGAATTATAGAGTGAGTACAAACAATTAAAGAACACTTTAAAATTCAATACTTTAACGATGAACATTTTGATGGCGTTCTGTTTTAAATACGGAATCTTAGAAACACATCTAAGATTTTTTTAGGTTCACCTAAGTGAATCTGTTGTTTCGTTCACTTAGGCCCGGTTTCGTGATCGATAATTATCTCGACCATTTACCAGCGGCGATTTTTTTATTTTATTTTATTATATTTATTTTGCACAAACAAAAAGGTACACATGGCGGACTTAATGCTAAAAGCATTCTCTACCAGTCAACCATTGTTCTATATAGAGAAAATACAGGCGGCGCGAAGGAAGTGATAGAGGGGTAAAAGAAAAAGCTTGACGATTAAAATTACAAAAGGTTTTTAAAACACAATAAACATACATACTACTTATTACATAAACTCCGCATACATTAATACATAATAAGGTATTATAAACATAAACATAGTACATATACATAATAATTATACTGATGGTACACATGGAGAAGAAGAAAAAATAAATATGTGAGAAGAGTTGGATATATCTTCCTTGTAACGTGTCCGAAGGGCCTTCTTGAAAGAGAATTTGGAGGCGATTGTGCGCGATTGAAAGAAAAAATACCGTAACTAAATGTCATAATGGATATTTTTAAGACCATTGTTTAAGGTATTTTTTTCACGCACAATCGTAAATATTAAACCGCTGGTGACGACATTTAACCATTAGTTGAGATAACTATCGATCACGAAACTGGGTCTTACGGTCGTATTAATGTCTGTGAGACTGTTATAATCTAATAAATATATAATTTCATGAATGTATTAGTGAAATACTAGACCTACCTTGATCGCGATACTGTGTAATATATGACTTTGTTCTAAATTACCATTCAGGAGTCACGTCCTATTGCTATCACATGACCTGGTAAAACCTCAGAGTATCGCTTTGAGTTCGTTACCATTAAAACCAACACAATCTAGCAATTAATGTAACATAATGAGTTAAGATAAGGACAAGGACTACAGAGATGTACTAAGGGCTTTGATATCTTTTAGATCGGGGCCCTGTGAGGTCGGAGCCAAAGTAAGTTTAGACTGACGTGTATATGACAAGGCTGGGCCTAAGTTAGAACTAACGTGTTATTCTTATGAGGTGCAAAGATAAGTATTGCATTGTACAAGAGAATCGTAACAAAAATAAAAGTAAGAAGAATTTATTACACGTTAATAATGAAAATTTAAGCACATTCTGTTAAAATTTACTTGTAGACCAGTAGTTACTTGTAACAAAATATAAAAAATACTTTAGCGAAGTTATGAAAGTTTTTGAACTTTATTTTGAACATGGGGTGGTTTCATCAATAGCTTCATCGCAAAGACTGATGGCCATGGATAGTAAGATACGGGATTGCTACCGTGTACCTTATTATTTATGAGCTTCCGATATTTCGACACCGTTGTAACCGCCACATAATCACGTAGGATGAAACTTAAAAACAAAAATTGACATTGCTCTGTTTATGTATAGTTGTCCAACTAACTCTACGGTCTTCGTAGACATCTCGCCTCCTGGGGCTCCTAAGTTCGTCCCTGGCCTCACATTCTCATGATATTGTGCACAATTCACGTTTAATGTATCATTCGTTACACAGACCGCAGGCGTGTCTCACTGAGACGTGCCTCGAATATTCGCCTCGTCCTCGTTACGAAGCTAACGAGGTTTTCTTACAATTACTGCTGTAACAGGATAAGTGACACTGAAATATCGTTCCGCAATAGCGTAAGTTCCAGAGGTTGTCGAGTAGTCATTGAATGCCGCGCGCTAATTCATATGGGTTTTGAGTCTTTGTGGAAGATGATACTGGATTGTTTATTCAGAAAGCGCCGTCTCATTTCAAGATTGTTTGTATTTTTTGCTTCAGGAATAATATCTTATTATGAGGTTTTCAGTTTATAATATTTACTATAGAACATAATACGATTTGATTCTGCTCTGAATTCCCAAATAAATAGATAGGTTACTACGATAAGGTTGATTTTACTTTATGAACAAACTCCTGTGATATACATTCATTAGACCAGAAACAAATTAACACAAAGACATGCATCACTAAATTAAAAACCTAAAATCTACCTATTGAAAAACTAAGCAAAGTGATGATATGGATAACCCTTTGCCAGCTTTATTATTTGCCAAGGCAGAATTTAATTCCGGTGCAATTTTGTCAAACACCTGTTGAACGATGCACCTAGGCTAGCGCTTGAGTTGCCATTGATCAATATCAATATTCTTTATCAAAATTAGTTTACAAGTACTTTAGATTTAAGATATAGAACACAATTGTACCTACCTGTGTTTTTTTAGTTCCACATGAATGGAGGGACAAATACAAACATCATTGAACAAAAGCCCTTGGTCCTTTACCCATTTTATTTTGTGTGCACAACCTTGCGTAGGCAGTTTAATTTCAGCCAACACCTGTACCTGTAAAGTTACCTCCAGAACTGTTATGCAAACTTTCAGAGGTCCACAGAAAATCAAATCGGATTCTGAAAGCTTTCTACTTGAAAAACTTTACTCGTTTCGATTTTGTTATCGGGTGTGCAAGTTTTTCTATTTTAAGCAAAATATATTTTTTTGAATTTTATGCTTGTTGGTCCTTATGGTTTGATACCCTGTCATTTACCTCAAATAAGTACAAAACGAAGCCTGATTGATATGTCTTCAGTCCGCCGGTTTGTCTTTAATAAATTGATTTGTAGGTAGGTTACGTGGATGCGTTTGTGACGCTTTCTATAAAAAAAAAACAGTTGTATTTTATCGATAGCATATTGGGAGATACAAACCCACATTAAATTATCAGACTTTGGACTTTTGGTAACAAGATATTGAGAATACCCGTATAATTGTATGTACATCAAAATTTTGTTTTGGGCTTTGCTTGACTATATCACTCCTATATTCAATAGTTCTTGTTTTTATACTTTTCTCATTAAACAATCAACTCTATCAATCATCATTCTCTGCTAAAGTAAATTTATTTTCTCATCCAGGCTTTATAATTTAAAAGAGAATTGGTTTTGCAGGATCAGGCTGAGCGCTTTACCGTCTTACCCTGACTGGGCGCGGGTCAACAGGCAATTTGTTCCCTAACAGCCTATGGTAATTCATATTGGTGCTTTGAAACTAGACGCTTAAAGAATGAAGCCTTATTTTTAAATATTATAGGCTTTTCCACTTATTCATAATAATTCAAATAGTCAAATAAACCTATTTTAGCTATTACACTGTTTTGTCACTTTCTGTCAAATGATGACAGCGCCAAGAAAGAACGAGACCAAACAGTGTAATAGTTAAAACAGGTTTATTAGACTGTTTGCGTTTTTATGAATAAGAGGGTTTAGGTATTGTGTTTTTAATTATGTCTTGGATAATTTGACCTGACGAAAGCTATGGCATAACTAAAGCCTAAGAACCTTCTTGGTTCTTCGTTTCTGACCTTTTTGACACAAAATTCAGTTATAATAGTAAAGTGTCTAACACTTATATTAGCCAAAAGGAAATGGGCAAAGTTGATAGTCGAAAACAAACGGAAATCTCATAATATGATGGATGGTACTTTCGTAATTATGTGGAAGTGCGGTATTAACCAACAAACCTAGGTTATGAAAGCATGCAACAGAAAATAGTAATAGAGCTCTAGATGCACAAAATAAGGCGTCTAACCGCCATTGTCATCCTATTTTCTTAGGCCCCTAACCCTAAATACATTAGATTAGCACGTCCAAATCCTTTTAAGAGCTGAAGTGTCAGAACCGGTCTACCTCTGTGACGAGGGTCGGAGAGGTCACGGAGTTCAGTTTGTTTGCACCTGTAGTTTGGGCGTCGTTAGCATTTATAATTATTTTGTTTAGAGTTCTCACGATTGTAGAATTGAAAAGTTGGACGTTTTGATGGCCACGCAAACTTTTTAAATGAGATTAGGTAAATGATTTTAGATTAGAAAGATAGTAAGCACTGTAGCGTTAAGGGAATATTTGCGTCAAAACATCTCAAGGCCTAAAGACTTTCTCGTCTTCATCGATATTGTTTAATATAAGCTGGTTATTAAATTCTTGTTTAATAAAACATACTAGTAAATACCTTTTTTCCATTCTACCCTCCCATTCACTTTCGTAAGCATGTAAAATTCGTATCATTTCAAGTTTCATCAATACTTTTTAGTCGAGGAAATGTTTGCTTAATTTCGTTGATACCTTTCGAAATTTCCCATTTATTGCAGCTGTCACAGCGTAAACACCCGAGTTCCGATATTCGAATATCTATTTGAGTGTAATATCAATAATCTTCAAGTATTGGCACAAACATTCCATTTGGTTGTGGGGTGCGCCAGCGTAGAAAGAGCTTTCCTGCCTGTTCTGTTCTCCTACTTTAGTGGGGGAAAGGGGGTTCTGTGGGTGCTCGGGGGGTCTTCTTTCCTTGGTTGGTCACCCTCAAATGGGTTAATCGCTCGAAGTCGTTGCTGGCATCTGCACCTGACGGACTGAATTACGGTATTACGTCCGTAATACGTTGGCGAAAAACAGGCGCAGCCGCGGCGTATCGCAATATTGTGATTGCGTTAATTACTCGTACATTCTACTTATGAAGTGTGGTGTAACTTTAATTAACAAGTTTTCCTGAAATTGCCGAGCGTGTGAAGTAGACGAAATGTTTGCAGGTCGTAATTATTGTGGTAGGCGCGCGATAATTTAAAACAACGAATTTATGGAGGGTTGAGTGTTTCGGCGCGAATTAATTTAATTATTTTCAGTTCATAGGCGATGATAATATAACTTTAATTAGTAACATAGGTTCTATTAATTTATTTGCTTTAAATATATTCCAAGAATCCACTTTTAAGGATATAATGATGAGGAAAATAAATAAATTATTAGACCGTTACGAATCTCATATTTTCAAACTTCTTAATAAAAAACTTAGAGCTTTCATAACATGAACATACCCTAAAACTGTTATCGACGCTCACAGTTCACCATAACCGGCTAAATGACACGGAATATAGGCTAGAGTCGGGTGATTTCCGAAATTTATGCTAGCCTTAGTTAATTTTGTGAACCGTCCACGGGTCCCGTTTGGGCCATATCAACGAATTTGCCTCTCGCTATTGTAGCCTGCTGAATGTTGATATTGACGCGGAAAAGCTCCAATAGTCGAAAATGAAACGGCTGAGAACGCTAGTCAGAGGAGTTTTCTACATACGCTTCAAGTATAGATACTCGTAGTGCCATTCACGAAGGCGCGCGCCACTCAAATTTGATTGAGGAAAGTGCTAGGTGCGGGGCGTCTAACAATTATTAAAATATTCAATAATAATGGTTTAATAGTTAAATTGATTATTTTATCAGCAGATATTGGTAAAAGCTTGTACACATTAGAACGAATGTCGCCCGCGCGCCTTTGTGGATGGCACTACCCATAATCAAACATTGATTTGATTGCGTACTAGTACTTCATTTATGTTTTGAGATCATAACTTAACTAGAAACATAATTCTAATTCTTTGTCTTATCTCAAACATACAGGTTTTGCTGAGCCCTAAGAACGAGTGATAACTTGGTGAGGTTGAAGTCTACAATTAAATTAATTTCTTTTTTATTTCAGACTTTGTCCAAAGTCGTTGTGTCACAAGTGCCTTATCCACCTTGTTAGTAGCACCAACACGCAATCATAAAAACAAATATAAGTTTGTACTAATTAATTTGACAATAATAATAATAACATTGATTATTTGACACACAATAAAATTGTAAGTTTGAGAATGAAATTTAAATAATGAACATTACAAATCTAGAATGAGGTACGTACATGTGCATGTTCCGAAGATGTTTTCAAAATATAATATGTACGGTCGCCTAAGCTGGTTTTATGTTTGAAGTGACGCCCTTTTTTGTGTCCTCTTTGCAAGCGATTTAGAGAGACTTTGACCGTTCCTGATATTTAAATTCTCACAGTGAAATGCAGAAATGAGACATTCAAAATTCGTTGATCAATTTCAACAAATAAAATGCGGTCATAAATCACCGAACTAATGGCACGGAAACGTCCCTACATCACAACACTATCGGAATAAATAAACTTTAATGAAACGTAATAATAAATCTGATTCGCTGCAATATGTTGCGCAATTAAAGTTGTCACCCAACTGTGATAAATCGTGTGTTAGCGCAACAAGTGCTGGTAACGAGCTCATTAAGGACACATCCCAATTAATAGAGACGATTCTAACGCCAAATAGTTTGAGAATTACCTTAAATTACTTTTTTAAAAGGGTGTTTTGAAGAAGCAATTTAAATTTCAATGGTTGGATGAAAGACAAATCTAAAATTGCGCACGGGTGGGACCCGAACCAGCATCCCTCTGGCTAACCGGGCCCACTGCTCCTCCAATTAAGCCACCGTGCTATCAGTCCGACGAAATTATTGGTCTCTTATGGAAACGTCATCGTCAACGTCATATCTACCCGTCTGTTTATGCAACAGCGGGACAAGTTGTTATTCTTTAATTAAACTTGGAAATGATAACGCTTCGCTATTCAATTGTTTCATCTTTTAGGCGTTAATTTATTTTTATAAATGTTCTTGCGACAGTAGCAGAAATGCAGTAGTTGAAGGTATTATTGTTTTAATTCAGGAACCCAGTAGGTACCCATCTGTCATTTCAAGCTAGTGAAATCGAAATAAACGGTTTTTTGTTGTCATAGATTTTTTAAATAACTTGCCCATTATTGATATTTAGAATAGGTAAGTACCACTTAACTTCCATTTTTAGGGTTCCGTAGCCGAATGGCAAAAAACGGAACCCTTATAGTTTCGTCAAGTCTGTCTGGCTGTCTGTCTGTCTGTCTGTCTGTCTGTCTGTCTGTCTGTCCGTCCGTATGTCACAGCCACTTTATTCTGAAACTATAAGCATCACATAGCTGAAACTTGGTAGGTAAATGTATTTTGTTAACCGCTTTCCGATTCAGATACAAAAAGTAAGAAAAAATAATATTTAAGGGGTATCCCATACATGAAACTAAAACCTAAAATTTTTTTTTTACTCAAACCTATGCGTGTGGGGTGTCTATAGATAGGTCTTTTAAAATGATGTTGAGGTTTCTAAAACCATTTTTTCTAAAAGTGTAAGGTTTGAGATATAGACGCTTCTAAAGTGGTAAAATGGGCGTCCCCCCCATCTAACTTTTGAACTAAGAAAGTGAAAATTTTGAAAAAAATATATGACGTAGATCTCAACAAAAACTTGTAACGAAAATTGGTTTGAAGGAGATCGAACCAGTAGTTTTTGAGATATTGCACATTTTTATCAACCGCAAATATAACTTTGTCTTTCATACAAACACTATGAAAAACAAAGTTATTTTTTCTGTCGCAATATATTGTGATGTTTTCGTTATGTGAAAGTAAGTGGACCCTGAATTCAGTTAAGGGTGGCACGGAACCCTCAGTGCGCGGGTCCGACACGCACTTAACCGGTTTTTGTTCATCGTTTGTTTTAAAATCGTGTCCTCCAACACGTGACAGTGATTCTAATAAACACATGTACGGACAACAGCACGTCATGGTAAACATTGCGGTATCTTATGCAGTTGTAATAAGGGCTAGTTTGCAACAAAAGTGGACAACTTGATGTGCTGGCGACTGTACCCCATCTTTTCCTATTAATAATGTACCCGGGCAAATCGGGATTGAGGGCGTCAAACAGCGCACCTGCAAAACGGGCAGAACGCTCTACTCCATCAAATATTAACATCACCTACAACGTGGGTCTGACATTTTTCTGCGTTCAAATTGTCAATAATGAATGTGGATCGCTGACGGACGAGGAACCAAGTTGGGGTAAATGAAAGTTGGCCCAATTTGAGAGAACCACACCTACTTTTAATTTTATCGTTGCTATTATTCAGACTTGTTTGATTTGTTCATACATTTAAATAGTGGAGACGAGTAAAATTTTATATGCTGTATTTAATATATGAATAAGGCCAAATCATTTTCAGTGTTTATTTTGACAGGTTACTCTCATATTTTTTTGAAAAATCGAGATTTTTATTTTTTATTATTTCCTTTAAAACATAGACCATATCATTTTTTAAAACAACACCCTGACAATTAAAAAAGTTATCTAAATCATTGGCTTCGCCTCTCTCAATTCAATACCCATTACCTTAGTCTCCAATTTTCTCAAAACTAGCGGATAAAAACCCAAAGTGTTTTCTACAAAAATGATTAATTTATTGTTCTGAATCGGCCTTATATACGAACTTTATAATAATGCATTTTCTTTTTCGTTCATCATCGTCATGGTATTCTTAAATAGTGCAAAAAGTCAAATATCGTTTTGGGTCGTGAGAGCAACCCTGAAATTCTATCACCTTGCAAATATTGAAGCTAACGTTAAATTATTGCCAACTCAGATAAAATTCGAATCCACCGTTTGAATTGTTTGTGTGAATGTTCCATTTTGGTATTGTAATATGAGGTGACTATGTTTTGTATTGTAATATTTGTGTTGAAAATGAAATTAAAGAAGTTTATATTAATTTCGTTCAATGTATTTTAATAATATTTTATAGGAACTCAATATTCTAGGAAATACAGAAGACAGATTGTCTTTGAACTTTTATTATTTTAATAGGTTCTGTTATTCTCCTGTTATTAAAAATCTAAAACCTAAGAGTTCAAGCTTGAAATGAAAACAAAGAATAACTAACGAGATTAATAAAAAAAACACTTAAGTGTAGCTGTTTTTCTATTTTATTGAAAATGTAAAAATAGGGGCATAAAACTGAATTAAAATTTCACTGCTTCGTTTCATAGAAAACATTTTAGCGCAGCAAGTTCAAACGAGCGAAGTTGTTAGAGCTATATAACATTATAAAGCGTTTTAGCAGTGTAATAGGTACCGTGGTAGTAGCTGTAGCTTTTCTAAAAACCTAGATACAAAGTATGCAAACCTAATGCAAACATAATAGCTTGTTTCATAATGTCTAAATAAGTTCCTATTAGCGATGTTTGTCCCCTACTCCATACGAAATTTGTTGTTTAATGCTTATTTGTCGATGGTGAAATAGACCCTTAGAATTGGTCTTAACACGTTCCGGGACAGTAAACGCCTACAGGCGTGAAAACAATAAAACATCTATTGTGTCTGGAATAGTGTCCCGGAACGTGTTAATTTCCTGATGCTTCTGCTTTAACTTGGTTTTAGTGCTGTGACACATGAGCGACTCTTTTCAACGATTTCAGACGCTCTAGCTAACGGCGTATCGACGTTAAGTTGACGGCAATACCTACTTGTCAGTGGTACATACTTTGACATAAGGCATATTGTCCGTCCCGTTTAAACGTGCTAGGTCTGGCAACACAAAATGCAACTTTATTCAACTTTAATTAAATTATCATCAGCCACATGTATAGATCTAGTAATTTCTACTGCATTTCCATTCTACATAAGTAAAGTTTAAGAATTCGTAACCATCATACTACCACATACTTTTTTTCTCGGTGACTGAAACGTAAAAAAACTCTTTATTAATAAATTCTCTGTGTGCAGCAAATATATCAGTGCACTTGAGTTGCATAGTATACGAGTAATAACGCCACTTGATGCGAAAGCACGTCTCTTGTTAGACGAGACGTGATGCCAGCAACGCCATTTTATTATAACTTCGGTAGGAAACAGAAAGATGGCGAATAACTTAGGTGTGCTCAAAACTGATGCGGTTTTTATTTAAGTTTAAAAAGTCTAGGTAGAGATATACCTACGATAATTTTAAAAATGTGATCGGTGCCTACTTGAAGTTTGGCCGCTTATAGAATGCTATCTGCCTGTTTCTTTGTCGTGCCGTCACGTCCCTACAATTATGATTTAATTGCTTTAGGTATCTTGCAACTGTGAGAATTTATTTCAGAAAAACTTATTACAAAAAGTTTATATGTAAGTGAAATCAAACGCTCTTACCATACGAGCAATGATAGCCAATCGTGGAAAAATCTACGCCATTTTCAGGAAACCTGAAAACTAACAGGGTTTTGTAAAATACTATTCTATTCACGGAAGTTTGAAAACAGCTCCCAAATGGGAACTACGGGAAATACTCGTAGTAGTCGAGAATCAGGAATGATTTTAAAACTTTGATATAGCTTTGCGCAGGCACGTACATCGTGTATTTCTAGCATGGCCCCTTCGAGATAAATTAACGAAAATTGTTTGAAAATTGAACATTTTTTAAAAACTCTCCTTAATAATTATGATTAATTTTCTTCTGTTACTATAAGGGTGAAGCGTCCACGGCAATGAAAGAACTGTGTCACGGGAATGAAGGAATAAATCCACGGCAATGAAAAACCTAATAACTTTACCTAATAAGTAATTTTGATACTTTCATATTATTTGCCAATTTTGGTAAATGTTGATGATGAATGATGTTTTACTTTGTAAAAATTATCAGTTGTAAATATTTTGTATGGAAGGTAAAAATGGTTTTGTACCGTAAAAAACGTATCTCTCCTCATTTCAAAAAGTTTGAACCATGCTTAAAACCCAATTAGGGTATTAACCGATCCATTCATTAAAAAAAAATAACCGTCTTCGAAAAAAATTGTTTCTTCCAAATATGAGACGAATGCGTTATTTCAAGGTTTTTATTCAGCTTTTTAAGAGCGGTTTCATTTTTAAATTACTTTTTATTTCATGATTTTAGTTATTTACCCATATCTCAAACACTACTGGACCGATTTTGATAAAACTTACACTTTATCCTAAGCGAAAATATACTCGATTTAATTAAAATAGAATCATTGCGCTATGACTTCTCGTTTTCGAGAAATCCGTGGACAAATATACAAACATACATACACTTACGAAATTTTGCACACGTGTTTGGAAGCCTTAACAGATCAACATACTCAAATTTTATCCAATTCTAACGATATCACATACATACAGGTTGAATAGAATACGTCCTTTTTACTTTATCGCGTCTCTTATGGGAAATCCACCCATAAGAGACGCGATAAAGTATGGCGACTTTTAGAAAACTATTAATGTTTTTTTTCCAATTATTTATTTAGTCTACTCTAGCTAAGCATACGAAGTGTGGGCGCGTGTGTGTGGGTGTTTCAAAGAAAGTATGTCTTTTTTGCCTAGGTATATACTATCTAAGGTACTTCTAGTGTTTTTTTGGATACAATGGATAACATTTTAGCGATTAGCCATATTGATTTGATATTAAAAACAGCCATCCAAGTACCTACCCCAGAAGTCAGGCATCACCAGATGAACCAACCAGAATTCAATAGCGCAAACGTCACGAAAATCGTGCAATAAGTTTTCCGATAGTAATTTCGCAAACAGCAGCCTTTTCATATTTATTCTAAAGAGGACGTCAACCTTCCGTTGCGCCGTCAATACCACATTGTACTCGTAAAGTATAATAATAACTATAGTTGCATCCAGCCAGCATTGTAGGCGGAAAATTTTGCTATTTCCTGCAAACTGGTTCACTACGTGCGTTAGTTCCAGACTCGAATTATTACATTTTCAACTTGCACAATTTTTGGAACATATGAGCGGGTTTGCAGAAATGTTATGATAATGCACGGCTTTGCTCTGAATGCGAATACAGACTTTGCCGTGAGTAGGATATGGGCTAAATTGAAATATTCCAGTTTTAAAACAGATGTTTTGTTCTTGGTGTATGATTGTTCTAAGAATATGCCAGATTGTTTAAGCTATAGATAGGCTATAAAATATATGTGGTTTGATATAGAGATCGGAATACAATTGATTCTTATAATCAGAACAAGCGACAAATTATATTGCTTTTTCAAGGTGGGTGCTGACCTGACTGGCGTGTTACGCATCGAGCATGTTAAGCTGTGTTCTAAAATAGGCGTAACATGCTCGTCAAAACTCTGTACAAAGCCGCGTTCAGTCTAAGGATTCGCCAAAAAACCGACGAGCAACGAGCGGCTCGTTGCTCGCTGGTTTTTCCGTTTTTCCGTGGGTCAGTACCCACCTCAAGAGTAACATTTATCATTTTGAACAAATGATTAAAACTACATACCAAACCATACATTGTATAGAACCAAAATATCAAAAACAAAGAAATGTCTGAAATAGCTACGAGGAAATGCCGAATATCTATTTACAGAATTGATGCTGAAATCTGCTGAAAGAGGCAAAGGTATTCTGAAAGGTAAGAATTAATTAGTTGCATAGCAAAGAGAAAAATTTACATTAAAAGTAAGAGATATTTGTAGGATAAGTGTAACGAATCAAGTGGTTACTTTGCGGTACGACTTGAGTGTGCAAATTGAGTGCAGGGCAAATGCATTAGTAAAAGATAGGGTAAAAATTGTATTCCATTATGGATCGAGCAAGAGGGTTGTTTACTTTCGATTCCTCTTTTTAAATTGGTTTAATTTTCTATCTTTACTCGCACTGGGCTGAGAATTGAGTGAAGTAACTATTTGATACCTAATAACTGGAATTTAACTCCAATTCCGGGAACACACAAAACCGGTACGGCTACCGGTAATTTGAGGGCGCTGCAAGCGCATTTTGTTTTGTATACTTTTTTATTTCATTTACATTTTATTATATATGCTATTTGTTTCAATTCCAATTATCTAATATTGTTTAATTTTAATCTAATTTCAAATTATTATTATTGTTATGTTTTTAATTGTTAATTTTAAGTTTATTCCCTCAAGTGTGTGTTTACACCCAGCACTTAGCAAGGGCTCCCGCTGAAAATCAGTGTCGTGGCATGCTTGCCATATGCTGTCACGACTTATCTGAGCGGGGTCCTTTTTGGCACAGTATGAGGCTTTGTGTTTTTTGTTCCGTCCAATTTTTAAAATTTTTAATTTTGTATTTTGATATTTTTGTTTTTTATTTTTATTATTTGTGTGTGTCAAATAAATAAATTATATTCTATTCTATTCTATTCTATTCAGTTAAAATTTGAGATTTTAAACTTTCGCGTTGCATTACAATGAGAATTAGACATGACGTCGTCGTCATGAAACGTCGAGCAGTGAGTAGCTTAAACTCATATTTAAATTTCGTGTTTAGACCCGTCATGTCTAATTCTCATAAGTTATGAGATTTTAAGGCTGTGAATGTAGGTTCTTACTGGCAAAGATATGTTTAAATATCAAGAAATATTAAGACTTATTCATTTGTTACAAGTTGATGAGTAAATACGCTGGTATACACAGAAATAATCCATCCGCACTATAAATTTATTGCGGCCATAAACTCGGGCTATTTACATAAAGAAAGAAAGCCTTATATACCTCCATCGGTATACTTGCGTTAATTTAAATACATATTTTCATAACTTTCCGAACTAAATACCTGGAGTTAACATGTACTGTTAACGGTTAGTTTGCAGTAAGGGATTGGCGAGGGAAGGCAAGTTAGTACGTGTCGCTGCACCTGCTCAAAGTTGGTCTTGTGCGAAGTTGCCAAGTTGCTTGTCACGTTCGCTGCTTGCGTGCTTGAAATCCTACTACTATTATAAAGGCGAAAGTTTGTATGGATGTATGGATGTTTGTTACTCTTTCACGTAAAAACTACTGAATGGATTTGAATGAAACTTTACCACAATATAGCTTATACATCAGAATAACATATAGGCTACAATTTTTGAGGTTTCTAATGTGAGGTCGTAAAAAAACACATTTTTTGCGCTACTAGACGGGACGAACCTGAAGTCCACGCGAACGAAGTCGCGGGCAAAAGCTAGTTAAAAATATTTTTAAAAGATCTATAGAAAAGGTTACTCAACTCACTTTTTATAAGTGTAATTTATATGTATTATAAATTTTGCATAGTGACAACACTAAAAACAAAAATAAAATTAAATTAGCTTGAGGCATGCGCCCAGATAGCGTAAGACACACGATTCAGTGTCTGACGCAGTTGCTTTTTACAAGTGCAATTTTTATAGATACTAGCGGACCCAGCGAACTTTGTTTCACCCAGGCCCCGTCCCGCCCTAGCCCCGGCCCCATCGAACGGGATAAAAAGTATCCTATGTCTTTCTCCTGGTACTAAGCTACCTCCCCGCCGTTTCGCCCCGGTACCGTCCTACCCCAGCCCTGGCCCTGTCTAGCGGAATAAAAAGTATCCTATATCCTTTTCCTGATTTTAAGCTACCTCCCCACCAACTTTCGACTAAATCGGTTCAGCCGTTCGCGAGTTATAAGTGTTGTAACAAACACGACTTTCCTTTATTAAAAATAGATATATATAGATTACTACCAGGTTTGACGCAGGCGTGTACAGATAATACCTGGGGTTTTAGTTAAAATTTTGACTGATAACTTTTTGTTGGTGTCAAATAAGCAAAAACTGTACGGGCTAGCACGTACAACCGTCGCGTCAGCGTTTCCAATCGCAGTATTTTGTAACTTAATTTAGCATCAGCATTTTCCATACATTCATAATTCATCAGATCGTGTACAACTACCATTCACACCGCACGTTTTTATTATAATTCTATCATTTATTCGTAAGATCAGTCCTATAAATATATTAATAAATTTATCAAAGACTTTCAATCCGGTCTTCTATCAATCTATCTCTATTACCTAAAAGTGAACGCAGAAACATTTGATATTCATTGTGGTTGTTGTTGTGTCATTTCTACAAATATGGATATGGATGTTAGTTATAACATGAAAATATTTTAACAGACTTCAAAATGTTATCATGTCATTCATACGTAATATGACTTTATTTAATGTATATAGATAAAAACAATCCCATTGTGCTTATATTTCTCAAACATTATTTTATCAAACAGGGCGAAATATTAAAATATAACTTTTTCCGTAACCAATTGGTATCAAATTGGTGCAACCATTTCAACTAGACCGATACCCAACCCAACTGTTGCAGACAATTACAATTAAACGTAGTTCAGTGCGCAATCGTGCACCTGAAGTTGTAGAAGCCTTACCGGAAGCGAGTTAGCGAACCAGTTAAGGCTTTAGCACACTGATAGCAAAGCGAAGCGAGAATATAGCAAACTTTTTGTAGAGCAGTGCAGCGGTGTTTAAGCATGAACAAATCAAGCTCAAGACATACGCATGTTTTGATTTGTAAGTTAAAAAGTATTATTACGTAACTTGTTTTTTTTATCTATTGTATCTTTTGTTAAGGAAGAGTTATTCCGTCAGTCACGGGTGCCATTGTCCTCACTAGAAAGAGTCCACCTCTGCATTGCTATGTCTAAAATTCTTGTTTTAGAATTAATAAAGTTTTACTTTTTATTTATTTTTTTGATTCATAGGGTGTCGATCAGTGAGGAGATTCACGTAAACAACCTACATACATAATTAATACCAATGATATATATCTATAAATACATTTAAAAAAGTTGTGTACGTACACCACTTATAACTCGCGAAAAGAAGGACCGATTTTTATGGTATTTGCTTTGTTGGATTTATCTGTGCCCCGGATAGGATAGTAACCGTAAAACAGAGCCGAGCGGGATGGAAACGAAATGAAGTTCGCTGGGACCTCTAGTTTAATTAAATTGGCTGTTGTAGGCTTTAATTAAAAAAACGCTTTTCTATTGGTTGTTTACATATCTTCTCATCTCATTGTGGAACACCGCCCTTATTCATCGGCGTTCGTTCGTGCTACCGACTGCCTTCAAGTTTAGAACTTGGAGTATCCGTGTCGCCTGAAGACTTTGTGGTTGAATTTTAAAAACCATTTGTTAAATATTGACGTTGTCTGGAGTTTGGAACTTTTGTTCTGAATGATGAACGTAGGTACTTAGCAAGTTGGAAAATGTACCTTACATGTTAAGTAACCAAGTAACTAAGCAAGCAAAACACTTGCTTAAGGTATGTCTAGTAAAGTAGTATTATCTGTGGTCTAGTTATTTTTCATAGCAAAATTACTTAAATAAATAAATATGCGCCGGACAACACACCAATTGTCTGGTTTCGTGGTAAGGAATTTTCTTCCTTGTGTTACAAAGTACCAGACAACGATTATGACGGGGGCGTCTCCCATAAATACTCACATACATATAACAAACATGACAAAGGTACAATGTTCTTGCTCATCACACAAACATTTGCCCCCTGCGGTATTCAAACCTGCGACGGCCGGCTTATGTGAAAGAAAACTATGGACACTACTCAAGAGCGGCTAAATCAACTATGTTTTAAACCGACTTAAAAAAAGAGATTCTCAGTTTGACCAGTATGTTTGACCGCGATTATCTCGCGTTTGGCTAAACCGATTATGATGTGATTTTCAGTAAAGTAATTGATACATTTAGGTTAGGACAATGTTTTAGAAACTATTTTAGTTCAATCAGGTAACTATAGGTTAGTATAATTAAAAAATTGGTGCACGGTGCATGATGTCAACCTTAATGGAAAAAGCAACAGTCTACGTTGCACCGACTTAAAATTTAAATGCATTTGTTGCTCTTATTACCGTTATTTTAACCCTCCAAGTGGACTTTTTTGAAGATGGTAAATTTTTTGATGGTAAATTAACAAGCAAATGTGAGATGGTTCAGTACCGTTATCATGAGTTTACGACGGTTTCACTCGCTAGCGACTACGTAAAAAAAGTCTATGGAAAATTGCACAGCGCCTCCAGCGGTCACTTGCAGAACTAAAATTTCCCATACAAAAATTTACGTCGTCGCTAGCGAGTTAAACCGGCGTAAACTCGTGGTAACGGGAGCTCTAACTGTCAAAACAATAAAGTAAGCATCGCATAGGCAAATACCAAGTAAGAATATTAGTACTAAACAGTTATGTTCACGCGGTAACTATAGAAACTTGCAAGCTGTCGACTGCAGGCTACACGGTAAGCTGAGAACAGGAGCCCTATTTTTGAATCACTCGCCCCAATATGCTTGGGATTTTCATTCATTAAAAATGATTTCGGAATGAAAACAAAATAAAATCTGCACAGAAGTAAAAAAAAAAAACTCGATTTGGAAGTACTCGTGTCAATATTCCACGTGATTTTTGTTGAAAACTCGTAATATTGACGCGAGTGATTCAAAAATACTTCAGTGGTTACCTATACTAAGTGTTTCAAAACTAACTAAGGGAGCGACTCAGTTTCAGTAATTTTGAAACTTAGCTTTTAACTTAACTCAGTATATTGAGAGCCAATTTGATTAATAGCTTAAGAACATATAAGAACATCCTCTCTAATAGCCATTTTAATTTATCTGCTATTTTTTCGTGAGAACTTTCACATGTCTAGGCACAACATGAAACGCAGCATCACTAAGCATCATTTAAGATTGTTACCGTATGTTTGGCAAAATTAACAAAATTTTAAAAGAAATGTATTTACTACCAACTAAAGAAGAATTTCGGATTTTGAGAAAGTAATCTCGCAATATTAATGAGGTGACGCAAGGACTTGCAAAATTCAAAAGGCTTCCCAATGTGTCGGTGGCCGAGTGGCATAGGCATGCACCCGGATAGCGTAAGACACAGGGTTCAATTCCTTGTCTGGCTTTTTACTAGTGCAAATTGAACTGAAGAGAGTATGATTACAACAGATTCATTAAGGTGAAGTAGATAAACGTAGAATGCTAGATAAATAATTTGGATTAACTTTCCTAACATTTTTCATAATTAGAATCGGATTTCGCAAACAACGCGATTTGCGGGATCATTTGAACCAAATATTCAGATTTCGCAATCAGTGAGTTCGGTTAGTTATCAAAACCATGGTTAAATTACAGTTTTTTTTAAATTAGTCATAGATTTTATTTTTAGCTTTATTCGTTTAAGTATATAGTATTATTATTTTATAAATTGCATTTGTGAAAAGCGATCCAGGAGCCCTATTTTTGAAATCTTTAAAAATTCACTCGTCCACCCAAGTCACATGAACGCGGTTTTTCGTATTTTTTAATCCTTTTTCAAATCGAACCTTGTATCTTACGCTTTCCGCCCTAAAGCATGCGCCCGGATAGCGTAAGACACAGCGTTACAGAGTCACAGTTGCTTTTTACAAGTGCAATTTATATAGACACAGCGTTCTTCGATTCCTTGCCTGACAAGGTTGTTTTGTACATGTGCAAACTATATTTTACCAGTAAAATATACCTGTATGTTATATCCATAATTATAATAACAGTTTTCGATGATTAATTATAGCGCCACTAATACAAAAGTGGGTGGTCTCTCATACCAATTTTTAATTTGTATTTTATAAATATTTTTCGCCATTTCTTTGTTCTACTAACCATAGTTATAAGTCTAATTGTATACTAACATTATATGGGCACTGCCTGAAATAAATGAATTGAATTGAATTGAATAGCCTTCATAGGAGTTAGCGAAACTGCAACTAAACAAATATCTAATTCATGAATATTTTAAAACAATGGATATTTCTATATTAACCAGTTTCACAACGTCTGAATTAATGTTCTGAATTGGTCGCCATTAGCGTAATATGATCTGTCAACTACTTCATACAAAATGATGTTCCAAAATTGAATTATTCGTTGGTTTTATTTGTCGATGGTCAAACAGGCCCATAACAAATGTTAACAAAGTAAACAATGTTAATATTTGTATAATTTTCTAAAAGCCTCTATTTCCACGGATATTTAGTTACTCAATAAAGCAGACATGGCCACATGTAATATGGTCGGCCATAAAAGTTAATAGGTATACAGGGCGATATTTGTGCGCGTAATGGATGGCCGATTCGACGCCCTAATGCGATCGGATTCCGTCGGGCTGGCCGTCGATTGCCTCATTAATATCCGGTCATATGTGTACACATACACAGATTGAATAGATCAGTATAAATAGTTGGTGGGCAATTCACTAACGGCAACATTACCACTGTGTTCGACGTCGAGTTTTCAATTTCAGAATAGTTTGACGGTTCTAAATGCGCTGCTCAACGTTGAAGTAAAAGAAAATCGAAACTATCTTATCGTTCTTGATGACAACATTGTCATTTGTTTAGTGAATCGACATGCTGAATACTGACCTCCTTTGGACTTTTCATTTTCATTTTTTCACCGGATCTTCGATACGGTAGCACAGTTTTGTTACCAAAGTCCGTTTTTCCTTGCGGGCAAATATTGTAACTCAGTAATTTCTGGTCTGATTCGGTAAAAGAAAACAATCATTCACTTGAAGCTGTTACCTTCTAGTTGGTCCCATTGTTGCCAAGTCGGGATCTGGTGATGGGATCTTGGTGTAATTGAGGGAAACCCTCAAATTTTAAAGTCACGTGTAGTGTTTTTGTTGGTATCTTAATTATTTATTCATTTAACTCTGAATCTAGCTATGGCTTTCAAGGCAGTAGACCATCAGCCATCATTGACATAGGATGTTTTTGAATATTTTTTTTCAAAAGTTAAGTTTTCTACGTAAATATGGTATTTAAAATGGATAAACAATCATACGTTTATCATCATTATTATATTTAAATATTTTTAAGCACAGAAACTGTAACACAACTTCTAAACTGACACAAAATGTGTTGGCTTACCCATTTGCGCTACGTTTCAGGCTATATTGAGCACGGTCACGCCTCCGCCTCGTTATTTGTGATCCCACGTCCATAGACCATGAACGCCCTGGGGAGGTCGAAAATCAATTAATTGGACCCTCTAATGGGTCACGAATGAAAAATGTTTACGTTGGATTTGAAAGTTAAATAAAGAAAAATCGGTCGGAAAATGCGAGCTATTGAGATTGGCGTGACATGGAAAATGATTTTAACTTTTCTGATCTGAAAATGATTTGTTCTTTTTCTTATATTTTTGTGTAGTCCTGTATTATACAGGGTGATATAGTGAGGTGTTGTCCCATTTTATTAGGTAAATGAGACTATCAATACCTACAACTTTTACTATAGAGCCATTATTCGAATCTTTTCATTCCGACTCCATACATTTCGTCAATGTAGCCGACAGATTTGTATGAGGCATCTAAAATTTTATTAAAGGTAAGGTTATGTTTTATTCAAAATTAAATTCGTTGTGACCGCTAGTATAGTATAATGCTACATTATTATGGTTAGGTACAAACGAGGCTCAATGAATATGGAAATCTCGTTGTTACAGATTATGTACCTTTCGATTCGCATTCTCCATAACCCAGATGTAGGTCGTTTACGTTTCATTGCTTTCCTGAATCTATGATTTAGGCACGATAAATTAATCCTACAAGCCTTGTGAATGTTCGAGACAAAACTCGGAGCACTTTGAAATCACTGCTTGTGTGGATTCGGCTCTCAACCGAAAAGCTTTGCATATGAATTGAGAGAAATTGTTCGAGTCGATGTTGTTGTTGTGGCTTGTGTGCGTATTGCAATGTTGCTTTGACATCTAAGCAGCTTTGCTTTACTGTCAAATAAGCAACTCGTATTGCGAATACGCATTCTATTGATAATATTATTATTATATAATTAATCATATTAATATCACTGTAGTATTATTACTATTTTTCCGTTATTAGTTTACACTGAGTGGGAATTGAACTGGCTGAAAATTGAACGGATTAGGCAAGATCACAATACACCCCTTGTATCTACAACTCTATTACGCAGCACCATTACCTACGTTTGTGATTCAATCTTCTACTATATTAAAATAAGTCGGGTTTTCCTTCCTGACGCAATAACTCCAGAACGCACGAACCGATTTCCACGATTTTGCATTCGTTGGAAAGATCTTGGACTCCGTGAGGTTTATAGCAAAGAAAATTCCCATAAAACGGGGCCGGGGCGGGACGGGGCAGGGGGCAAAACGAAGTTCGCTGGGACTGCTAGTCTACTATATAAAAATAAGTCGGGTTTTCCTTCCTGACGCTATAACTCCAGAACGCACGAACAGATTTCCACGGTTTTGCATTCGTTGGAAAGGTCTCGGGCTTCGTGATGTTTATAGCAAAGAAAATTCCCATAAAACGAGGCCGGGGTGGGACGGGGCTGGGACCGCTAGTATGTCGATACATATTTGGTTTAAAAGATTTGGTGGAGTCTTTGAAGCATGTACAGATGTTTTGGCACGACTGTTTACTTGTTAGGGGTTGTAATAATTGTCAAGTCATTTTGTTTGCTTTTACCTACCTTAAATTGATTTCGCTGTAACTTTGTTTTCAGTAGTATTTTTGCGAATATCGTGGCAAAATGCATTTTAATCCTAATTATGTAAATGAGTGGGGTATGTTTTGTTGGTTGTCTTTAATAAATAATGTAAATATGAATTAATATGTATTTTTTTTATGATTTAAAAAAAGGTTTGATTTTAGTTATTTGCGTAAAGAAAAAGTGCTGTATTATGAAATGTATGTATCACAAGATATTTTTTGGAATACCCTGTATAAAGATCGATCGTGTAATGATGTTGGATTAAACGATGAAATATTATTTTAAGAAAGATAGACAGTAACAATGTTACTTAAACATAGCACATAGTTTCCAAACTCGACCACATTCTTAGTTGCATTTTGTGTACTAGAAGTTTAGTCATTATCTGAGCTGAAATTGTGACTGCATAGTAAAGGAACTTGTACATACTTAAGTTTACGCCATACTGCGCTAGCCGTCAGGGACAGGAAGTTCTGAGTTTGAGGAGATTAGACTCACGGACCGGAGCGGGGTTAAATATTTCTTACGTTCACTTGACATGCAAGAGGTTAAGGTTGCATTTAAAGGCTGTCTTAGGTAAATAAACATATTGGTTGCAAAAAAAAAATAAGTTTATAGACCACTTTTTTAGAACTTGTTTTTAGAAAGTAGTGTTTTAACTAGGATTCAATCAAATGATCTTATTACGTATACAAGAACATAGTTATAATATACTTAAATTATGTTATGTACATACATTCTACAACCCCCACGGTAAGACGCATGTAGTACAAATGATTAGTTGTATTTATTCAATTTAATAATACTTACTTTCGTACCTACCTTTAACAACATGAATAAAAACGCAAACGTCTTATTTATTGTCCTTACCTAGCTATTTAGTGAATACATTATTACAGATAATATTTCATGTCGTTTCGCTTGAAAAATTCTTTCAAAGCTAATCAGGGGGCGTATTGCGATGCAGTTTTGACAGTTAAAACGCTCTGATTTACTGTCAAATTAGCAAATCTTATTGCAATATCGCATTATATTGATAACATTACTATAATATAATAATATAAATATTAATATTCACACCATTGTAGTATTATTATAATATTATTATATTGATAATATTCGTTTACACTGAGTCGGAATTGAACTGCCTCGGAATTGAACGGATTAAGTTGGATCGCAATACGCCCCCAGTACATTTTCTCAAATAACAGACTCGCTCGCGATTGTAATTAATGACACAAAAACATTTCAAGGAAGAGACGCCCCAAACATATAGACAGTAATGTAGTATGACGAGATTTGTACATTCTCATTTTTTTTTCGACTTTTGTAGTAACTAAGTGCTTACGGAAATATTTATGACAAGCTATTGGATAACTACGGACTGTGCTAATGATTCTAATTAACTCAATTCATATTTATTGATCTCTGTAAAATTAATGTTTACTGAAAATACTTCTAGAATCAGGCGTTTTGCTAAAGTCTACTAAAAAAACATACAGGATAAATCTTATCAATTCAAATTCTAAGAATTATGAGATGAGCGTCTTTCATTCGTATTTAAGATAGACGTAACATTCTCAATCTTTTCTCCTTACAGTTATCCAATAAATAACAATTCATTTGCTGTAGAACTTCCAGAGGAACCGTTGACATTTAAAAATGGTTTATGTTGGAACAAAAGTTACTAGATCATAAATCCTGATAACAAAAGAATGCATCTCAGACGGGGCACTCGAGAGTCGTGGTGATGTACTTGGGTACCTACTACCTCGAATGAATGCTACAAAAGTATTCTAGATTTATATGAAAATATACTTATTGCCTGTTTCACAATCGAAACGTAAGCACTACTCTACAAATAATTAAAAAAATAAAAATAAAAATAAATAAAAGCAATAGGCAGAACCTAATTTAGATATTGTAAAATAGGCCCTTAACAATGCGTCTTGACGCCATTTTTGTTATTACATCTTAGGCTCGGTTGCACCATTATATTGTTTTCCATTGCGAGTTTAATGGTCATTGGAAATTTATTGTTGTTTACTTCTATAAACTGGTCATTGCATGAAATTAGGTACAGTTACTTATAATTATTACTTACTTCTTTTTATTAAGAAAGATGTAGAGCACCTAGATCCTATTTCGTAACGTCTTCGCAGCAGTAGGTGTTGAAAACATAAGAATACAACAACTATTCAGGACACGTCATTTATATCTAAAGAGGTTGCTAGCAAGAATAAGCAGAAAAGCTGCAGTTGGAAATAATTCGAATTCAAGGAAGCAACTTTGTGTTGAGACGTCTCCTTGAAGACAAAATAGAAGTGATTATAGCATTGAGATGCTAAAGCTGCTAAGTGCGCTTACACAAAGGAATGGTAAAGCTACAAAAAGTCAAAGAATCAACTTATCATAGATAGAATCATCTTAAAGTAGAAGTGACAGTTTTAAAAACGCAATCTGTTTTTTTTATAGTGCCACCAACCAGTAAGCATATTTTGGTGTTCATTTAAAATATGATTTCAACAAATAACAAACCACTTAGAGGAAAATTTATCATTGCATTTGAAAGTTGATGAAAGATTTTAATGATATTTTGTTTTAGTAAAGGTTATGGTAAGGTAATGAGGTATAATATTTCCATTGCTTTACATTACGGGTAGGTTAGGTTATGTTAGGTAAGTAATGAATTATGACTGGTGAAGCATTCGCCATGGTTAAAAAGGTCACCTAACATTACAACCTATCGCTTATGCTATAGCATGATGCGTTAAAGATTTCAATGATACATTGCCATTCTCAGTAGGAAGTTAAATCTCGTTCAAAGATCGTTGTTCAATATTTCTTAGAAGTGCTAGGTACAGCGCATCGTTTGAGCGATGTAAGTAATAAACCCTGGACTCTGACTGTCAGGATGTGCTTCGCTTCACTTGCTACTAGCTCGCGGATATAAAAATGGAGTTATGTCTAATGGAAGTGAATACAATTTTTCTATTCTTAAATTTTGTTAATTTGTGTAAATTTTATGTAGTTGGACACTACATAAAATCCAAGGTAGGTAGATCCAACAAGGTATCCAAGAAACACTGGTAATAAAAATTACGATGTTTATGTTTAGGTAAACTATTTTGTAAAACTATTTTAAGTATCGTATAGTTAAAGTATTGAAAGCAAAGGAAAAGAAAACGAAATTTTTGACTCTACACGCGATTTCACAACTTTTTATAGAGATTGAAAACATCTCATCGTTTTTCGTCTACTAAAGGCATTTCGATTGACTTCAGTATATAAAGGCTAACAACTACTTTTACCTAAACTAAAGTCTTATTGTGAATATAACAGAGGTCCATCCTATACCGTACACTATTTTACAATCAACTACATTGACCCCTGACATTGGTTTCTGCCGCCACCGCTGCACACTGGCACAAAATTCAGAGATTGTACACCTCTGGCTGAATCCACCGATTGTTATCGCCGTGCAGGTGTGCTGAACATTTTATTCCGCCCATTCGTTTCCAGCCATTTTCTCATCGGCAACGTCAGTGGCAAGCACGTGCGTCTGAAGTGAGAAATGAAACACTATTAATTCAGAACTCGACGATCCAACGAGTGGATTTTCACGGCACGTACCCACAATGGAAATAACTCACGTCATTTTTCTGTAGTCTTGAAACAAAACTGTGAAATAGCTTCGCTGGTAATTTGAGCAAGGTAAATGGGATTGCTGTTAACTGTTGTGGTTGTGGTTAGGTACGAGTTTATTTTATCCGCCTACGGAAGGGATATGATTTAAAAGTCTATTTATGTGGGTATTTATGTGTGTTCTACATTTGCGGCTAAACTATTGAGCTGATTTTGGTGAATAAGGTATATCAATCGATCCTAATTATAGTCTGCATAATAGGCTACCTTTTGTTTTAACTATTTATCTTGTTCATCATAAAGGTATTTCATGGAGGTTAGACCTATTCGTTGATGATGTTTTTCGTGACGCTGGTTAAGCGATTCTGTTTATTGGTTTACCTGTTATTTTCTGTGTACCTACCTGTTTTTCAGTATTGGTTAATGATGTGACTTTTATTCAATGTTATATTAGCAGTAATTAACGTAAATAATGTGATATTTTAAGAGTTAATTAACTTTTGGAGATAACTTTAAAATTTATTGGAGAGCAAACAACTTCAGATAACAATTCGTAAGTGGTTAAGGACCTACAAACATTTTATTCGCTTACTACGAGTTTGCTTACAGTTAGTAAGAAGCTTTCAATTTGCCTGCTGTGTCGGAGACGAGGCTAAGTGCCACCATAACCATAAAACTATTTGTGTTATAAGAATAGTTCCTTCCATATTATTTTATAGCACGTCACATTGGTCTTAATGTAGTCTTCAATTTATTATCATGTGGTACATAATATGTAACGTATTCGGCTACATGGTAACTCAAATAAGTACTCAAGAAAAGACGTAGAAATTAGATTGAAAAAGCTTATCAAAACGAAAAGTGTTTTGCTTCTAACGACAAAGAAAAACGAAAGATAAATTGTGTTTCTCTATTCCCGTATAATGGCTGTCTCGGCTTCGAACAATATTTGTTGGTAATTGGGCACCTGCGCCTAAATTCAAAGTTCTTCCCGAAATCCGCCATTACTGCTGTCAGGCTAGACTTTTATAGAGTAGATTTACTTTGTGAACCCATAAAAGTTGAGACAGTTGGAAACACCTGCTTCCTACTAGGGTTGACCTCCGATAGATATATTTGGACCAGTTCTGGAATGCTATTTAAATAAATAAATAACTATCGGACACCAATCACATACATTGCTCTGATTTGTTCGGGTTGGTAGAGACGCTGAGTCGTGGCCAGGCGTGATTGGTAGTAATGGTAAATAAATAAATTAATAAATAAATATCCTTGGACATTTCACACAGCGCCATCTGGTCCCAAACTAAGCAAAGCTAGTACTATGGTAACCAGACAATGGTAATGGTGTGGGCAATATGAACAGTAACGGACAATTACTGCTTACACTTTGTGCTCAATTCGACCTTACCATTACTAACACTCTGTTTAGGCTTCGAGATAAATTTAAGACTACCTGGATGCACCCGCGTTCTAAACACTGGCACCTCCTTGATTACGCCATAACCCGACGAAGAGACGTCACTCAGGTACATATCACCCGTGTTATGCGCGGCGCTCATTGCTGGACAGACCACAGGCTTCTGGTGACTAAATTGAGACTCCGCTTACGCGTACCACGAAGACCATGCAGGGTCAAACCAACAACGCTCAATTTAGATAGATTAAATTGTACTGAGCTTCGAAAAGATTACCAAAAAAGGCTCACAGACACGCTAGATGCGTTTGACGTCCAGCAGGGTGACTTAATATCGAATTGGCAGCGGATCTCATCCTCGGTGCTGACAGTAGCTACAGAAGTCATAGGACTCAAAAAGCGTGTCAACGAGGACTGGTTTGACCAGAATGATAGTACCCTAACTGAGGCATTCGAACAGCATCGTTTGCTTATAAAGCGTAATGAACGTAATCAGAGTCTCGTACAAGAAGTCCGAAATAGTGGTGCTTCTTTAAGAAGACTAACTAGAGAGGCGAAAGATGAATGGTGGCTAAAAAAGGCGGAAATGATACAGTGGCTCGCAGATACACACCAACTAGGAGCTTTTTATGAAGAAATGCGCAAGTTAATTGGCGTTCCTATAAAAAATAGCGTACCTTTAAAGTCCCTAGATGGTTCTCAAAAACTCACTGCTAAGCAAGATATACTAGATCGTTGGGCAGAGCACTTCAACAACCTGCTCAATGTTGATCGACTAGCTGATCTTGAGTATATTAAGAGTATTCACCCTCTTCCGCCACAGGATTCGCTTGCTGAGCCGCTGGCATTAGATGAGATAGTTCAAGCTATCAAAGAACAGAAAAATAAAAAAGCAGTTGGGATTGATAAAATCGCTGGAGAACTGCTAAAATACGGAGGGGAGCAACTACATACTTACATCTGGCAAATTTTCGTTCGCATTTGGAACGAGGAAACAATACCATCTGAATTTAAAATCTCACGTATACAAACCTTGTATAAAAACAAAGGAGACCGTTCTGATTGCAACTCCTACCGGGGTATATCGCTGCTCTCTGTACCTGGGAAGATATTCGCCAGAGTTCTTCTTAACCGGCTTTTACCAGTCTCTGAAAACATTCTGCCAGAAACACAATTTGGGTTTCGTCCTAATAGGGGCACCTGCGAAGCCATTTTTTCCATCCGGCAACTCCAGGAAAAAAGTCGAGAACAAAGCGTTCCGCGGGAAGCTCTTTGGACCTTACTGGCTAAATTGGGTTGTCCTGAGAAGTTTGTTCGAATGATTCGTCTTCTTCACGACGAAATGACCTGCTGTGTGACCTATAATGGTGATCAGTCAGAGTTCTTTTCAGTTAGTTGTGGTGTCAAGCAAGGTTGTGTGCTTGCACCGACACTGTTTGCACTTTAATTCTCTGTCGTTGTTAGTGAAGCACTCGAGCAAACTTCTGCTGGCATCAAAATTCGTTTTCGGACTGATGGGGGACTATTTAATCTGGCCAGATTAAAAGCACATACTAAGGTTTCACACGCACTAATAACAGAGATTATGTACGCGGATGATCTGTGTTTTGTAGCAGACTCCCCACTAGAGCTGCAAAGCCTGATTTCAAACCTTCAGATTGCCTGTTGCCGTTTTGGTCTCAAAATCAGTGTTCAGAAGACTGAGGTTATAGCAATAGACTCTCTAGGAGCTACAGAACCTATCAAGATGTATATTGGCGATACTGAGCTGAAGCAGGTGGAAAAATTCAAGTACCTGGGAAGCACTATTACAGCAAAGTGCGACCTTGATGCCGAAATAAATCATCGCATAGGCGCTGCATCAGCTGCTTTCGGGAAATTACGAGCCAAGGTCCTACACTCACATGATTTGAAGCTCTCGACCAAAATCTCTGTTTATAAGGCCATCGTTCTCCCAAATTTGTTATACTCTTCTGAGACATGGGTCCTCTATAGGAAACACATACGGACGCTAGACAAGTTCCATCTGAAGTGCTTACGAGACATTCTTAAAATCAAATGGTCGGACCGGGTTAGAAATACCGAAGTGCTCCGACGCGCAAATGTCTACGGCATAGAAGCGTACCTGATGCGGCGACAGCTCCGTTGGTGTGGACACACCTTACGGATGGATGACGATAGGGTAGCCAAACGCATCTTCTTTTCTGAACTCCAAAACGGCAGGCGGAAACAAGGCGGCCAGTTCTTACGCTACAAGGATGTTCAGAAAAGACACTTTAAAAGGTGCAATATTGATCCCCGGAAATGGGAGGAAAAGGCAGTTGGCCGCCCTGAGTGGAGGAGCTTGGTAAAGAGCAAAGTTCATGACTTTGAAGAGCAGAGGAAATCCATACTGGATTCGAAACGAGATGCTCTAAAGGCTAAACCACCAGCAGCCATATATTATAATTATGTCGGCGGTGTCCTCACGTGCAGCTTTTGCCCGCGCACGTTTACTAGTAAGATTGGATACTTTAGCCATCAAAGGGCACATGCGAGAGCTGATGATCCTAGCTCTTCCGCAAATAATTAATCGGTAACAGTCACCGTAGCCGAAATCGGCTGCGTGGTATATATATGTATATATACATTGCTCTGATCCCAAAGTAAGCAGCTAATGCACTTGTGTTATGGAAATCAGACACAACGGTGGTACCACAACACCCCGATCCGGGACAATATAGAAAATTATGATTTCTATATTGACCCGCCCGGGAATCGAACCCGGTACCTCGGAGCGGCGACGCCTTGAAACCCAGCGTGCTTAGCCTCTACACCACAAAGGTCGTCCTTGTAATTTTATTGTGAAGTGTGAACCTTCTATGATTATAAAATGTACAACAGACTTATGAATAGGCAGTTATTTTAAAGACATGAAAAGCTAAAGGTAACATCGTTTAACTAACGATCGTGACGTTATTATCGTGACGTTATCATACAAACCATATGGTATGTAGTTTTTTTTTCCTAATGGTGTTTTAACACTTTGTTAGCTACGAAAAGACTGAAAACAGTTCTTGGATAGAGGACTAGAGTTTTGGCTCCTAGACTATAGAGCTATTTTCTTATCGGGCATCATCTTTAAAAGTTAAGTCCAAACTCCCAATCACAACGTTTTCAGCAAGTTAGCCTCATAAAAGCTGCGCTCTGGTTCGCGACCAGTAAACAGGATTGTACGGACAACAGTCAAGGTAAAGACCATGGTATCTTATGCAGTTGTAATAGGGGCTATTTTTCAAACAATTTCGTATAACCTGGTGGGCTGGCGATTGTACGTAAATAAAGTTTCAAGAGGCAAATTAGTTCGATCCTGTAAACTTAAGGCGTACTGTTTTTCGTGCCTTTGTTTTCACGGCTCCGAACTTGGAGAGTACAGTTTGAAATTGAATATGTTCTCATAACGTTTTTAGTTACAGAAGGTATAGAAACAAAATGTGTACCTCGTTTCTTGCGGGTGGGATAAAAGTTTTTTATTATAAAACTAATTCGAGAAAAACCTTGTCTGATCAGAAGTTTTCAGATGTTTTAACATTTTGTATGTGCATAAAAAGTAGGCTAAGGTTTTTAATCTCATGTGAATTCTTAGGTTTATAAGTACCTAAGTGAGAAGATACAGGTTCGCTAAAATATGCCCTTTTATTCCATGAAATTAGTACTAGACTTAGAACCGTACTAAGATATTACCCGAGTTTAAAAACAACGGCATTCGTTCATGGAGGTATACTTCTCTGGTTGGGCTGATTTAGCATTGGTTTAAACCTGGTTCAATATAATTTGTAATAAGAGGGATGCTGTCTTTTAGTCCCGGGCCTGACTGTTCTATTTTGTCTACCCTATCGGACAGGAGACGTTTTATCGGGAAGCCGTTGGAATTAGCATTCATGATAATGAATGCGGACCGTATCGATCTGGTGATCCTGCGATAATTGCGACGCTGACGAGGCGGGGGACTGGTTTATTTTTATTTTTCCGCCTTTCTGTTTCGTGTACAGGTTGGCGGAGATTTTCAGTTTAAATGTATACAGATTTGTTCTGTTCTGTGAAGGCACTTATAACTTTTTACTTATTTTTATGTACGATTACTGTAACATTTTTAAAATTACTCAAAATTTTGTCCGGAGTATCTAAGTTGCCGAATAATCAATTATTATTTGTTATACAAATGCCGTTGTAATTTTGGTTAATTTTGTATTAATTGACATGATTGTACTCACTAATTTGCTTAACCGCAGAATTCGGTGAATTGAAAACCAATGTTACAAAACATTGACGAGGAATTCTTGTATAATATCGATATGTAAGATATTTTTATATAGAAATCATGAATTCTATATTACTAGCAATGTTATATAGTATGTAAAAATCAACTGCCATTTATTTATATTAGAGCCTGAAGAAAACTAAACCTAACAAAATGAGTTATTTATTAGTGACATTTTGAGCGAAAGTTAAAAATACTGACCCGAAACTATCAATCAATCTGTCTATAATAATAATACAACACTAGTATTTACAAAACAGTGAGGGATTGTGCGGACAACAACACGTCAAGAAAACACTCCGATATCTTATGTAGTTGTAATAAGGATCAGTTTTCAACCAAAAATATAACCTGATGTGCTGGCTTTAAGTAAAATTAATTCAAACTGTGGCTGGTAAAGCAAGCTCGGCTCAGGTTCCTAATGCGATTACTATGAGGGATGCTCACCAAATTGCTGATGACTAGTGAATTAGGGATGTCAGATTTTTCCAAAGTTAAGGAAATTTATTTCATTTAGGAAAATCAAATGGAAATCAAATATATATTCAAGGTGACGTTAATTAAATAAAACTTTTCGTAGAAACCTATTTCATCGTCGAACAATATAACACGTTCTTTTAAAGACCCGTTTCACAATTGAAAAATAATCACTAACCATCGAAAAATTCAAATAATGAACGTCATTTCGTATAAAGTATTTTCTAGCAGATAACGCTAACCTGAATTAACTTGGAATAGGCCGTTTCACAAACAAATTGACACCTTTATTTATAAAAACGCAAACAGTCTAATAAACCTGTTTTAACTATTACACTGTTTTGTCTCGTTCTTTCTTGGCGCTGTCATCATTTGACAGAATGTGACAAAACAGTGTAATAGCTAAAATAGGTTTAAAAGACCGTTTGAGTTATTATGAATAAGGGGGTGAGTTTACAACCCTGATAATCACTGATAGTGTTATGTCACTGTTCCCATTATTATGTTCAATGTCTGTCACGTCACGTATCACGATGAGACGCAGACTCCAATACAAATATCACGTAGGATGTATCTATCAACGTTGCGTGATGAAGATTATCCACGTACCTACATGTGCCTTAATATTGAGCTGTTTGTTTAGGCAATGACCTGCCTAGCTAGGTTCAACACGTTGATGTCAAGATAATCTTACATGAATAAGTTCAACGTGTCTGCCTGTGTATTTGTGTATCTGTCCGTAGGGTATTATAAAGTAGATGATTATTTAAATGATGATAATGTATGGACTTGCTTTGATCACAAACATTGTAAACCTTTTGAAAAGATGCATTGACAATAGTGACTAATAGTTTGTTGCGCTGCTTCTTCTCAGCACTAGCCCACAATTGTCCCGAAGCAGTGGTAGGGATTGCAGAAATAAATGACTTTAATGACTTTAGGTATGCTATCGTAGCGCCCAAACGGATTAACCGATTTTCGTTAAGTTTTTTTTGTGTCATAGATAATTTTATCCCGAGTTTTCTTAGTCATGTTTCATGAAAATCTGATCAGCCGATTGAAGATCATCAGCTCTTTTTGAGTTTTTAGTTGTCCGATTGATTCGAAATTTGGTGCCGATTACATGAACAGTAGGTGTATGGTATCTATGACCCGATCGGCAGTTTGAAGATCATCTCTCTCTTTAATAAATTGATAAGGGGATCTAAAAAAACTAGTTTTAATGATCATCATCATAATCATTATCAGCCGAAGGACGTCCACTGCTTTCCACAACGACCGGTTGTGAGCGGTCTGCATCCAGCGCAATCCCGCAATCTTTACAAGGTCGTCTGTCCATCTTGTCGGTGGACGTCCTACGCTGCGCCTTTGGTCGAAGGGTCTCCAATCTAGAACTTTTCTGCCCCAACGTCCATCAGTTCTTCGCGCTATGTGCCCTGCCCACTGCCACTTGAGCTTACTGATTCGCAGGGCTATGTCCGTTACCTTAGTTCTTCTACGTATCTCCTCGTTTCTGATTCGATCTCGTAGAGAAACACCGAGCATAGCCCTCTCCATCGCTCGTTGTGTAATTTTGAGCTTCTTAATGAGGCCCATAGTTAGAGTTTTAGTGATGGAATGATCAAATTAGTCTCTCTTGTACGCATAAGCCAAGGCTTATGCATCATGATTTTTCATAAATAGAGATAACATGCTTACTATTTGTACGAGTAGACTACATAAAAAAAATCGTGATTTCACCATTAAGATACAGGCATGTTATGTATGTGCATTATTGTGTTTAACAAAAACAGATTCATTGTCCGTTCTCATAACGGAGGCCAACTCCAAACTCGCGTCGTATTTCAAACTTCGACAACAAAGAGATCGAATTGCTAAAATTTTCCAAAGATCACGTTTTATATAGAAGCGGCAAACTTCCTAATTCTTTGATAAACAGCCTTAATCGTCCGCCCGTGCTTATACGTGACTTGACCGAACTTATGAAGTTTGTAAGCCAATTAAAATGTGTTTTTCTCTTACAGGAAACTTGAAGATGAAGCTGTGCACGTACTTACTCCTCAGTTTCTTGGGTAAGTTGCTATTTTGGTCTCTTTTGTATTTTATTTTTGTTATTAAACGTTTAAGGTGCCATATATACAGGATGTGGCCTGTAATAGGAGCAAAAAATTTAATCAATGATTCTACAGAATATTCGTAGTTACCTTGACCTGGTAACTACGAATAATAGTGTTCCATAATGCTATAACTAAAAGATATAGTAATCCAAAGTTATATTCTCTATAGTTTATTTTTGTTTTTATAGTGTTTGTCACCATACAAACTTAATAATATAAATTGCACTTGTAATTTAAAAAAATAAATTTTAATTTAAATTCCTCGTCTGTCACAGGTTCACAGTTGTCTTTTTACAAGTGCAATTTATATTATATTCTCTAGTCAATGTATATCAAAATCGCTAATTCGTTGTAGTAAATGACAATATCAAATTCTAATGACTGGACTCATTTGTTTGCAATACATTGCTGGTTCGATTTATTTTGTTAGAAAATAACAATAAAATTATTTTTCAATTTAAAAAATCCAAACCATTTAATATGGATTACTCGTCACTAATAGGGCCTAAATTTTATTTTTTGCTCCTATTACAGGTCACATCCTGTATAATGATGCGGCTTGATAAATAAGCGAGGGGAAAATAATTGCGAACAATGATTTCGATGTAGCGACCTACCTAGTACCTAAGCTTTGTAATGTGCCATTTCTTGCTAAATTACACTTGTAAAAAGCAACTGTGTAAGACAAGGAATCGAACCTGTAGTGAGTAATATTATACCTAGGCAAAATACTGTAACCTAAAATTCTTCTTCTTTCTTCTTCTTCTTTGCCTGGCTCTTTCCCATTTTATTTGGGGTCGGCCCTCCGTGTCACGTGTCTCCAGGTAGCTCGGTCCTGGATCGTCTCCTGGCTAACTTGGGCTTCTTTGAGGTTTTTATTTACTATGGACATCCATGTTATCCGGGGTCTTCCTCGTCCTCGGGGCTTAGATTTAACTGTAACCTAAAATTAAAGAACAGAATTTAATTTTTAATATCCATTCGTCGACTGCTTCGTTCGCAGTTTTATTTTAGAGCAGTCTCCTGATCGTATTATCGGAGCCTAGTAATGAAATTACCTCGCTTCGGTTTTATTGCTTCTGCGAAATCTCTTCGTTTAGCGTTCGATCAAAGTGTTTTAGGTTATGTCTACCTACTCAATTATTTTCTTAACCCATCACCTGTTTATCGCCATTAAATTTTGAACATGAGCCTTCGTCATTTTGAACTCTGTCGGAAAATAACTACCTTTCCATGTATGGTTGAGGTCTCTCACGCATATCCGCTTTTAACAAAAATTGCTTACACTCACTTGAGAGGAAGCTTCCATACAAAAAAAAGAAAATCAATTTTCAGACATTTTTTTTTACATTTTAAAAACTATGCTCGTTTTTTTATATTATTATATGTTTCAGAAAATATAAGAACCTAAACATTCTCTTTTTTGACTAAATAATCTTTTCGGAATTTCGTCCATTTTGTACTAATCAAGTCTTTATACCAAAAATCAAAGACGTACAAGAGTAGTTCAGGATGTATGAAAACGAATACAACTAAATTTGTCTCATTCCATAAAGGTTTACGGGTAGGAAAACGTTTTCCCCCGCAAGCATATTTCGACCGTTGGCGTTCAAAATGTATGAAAACTCGCGCTGCGCTACGGCTACACCCGATTCTCTTAAAAGAAGACGCGAGGTGCAAGACATTTTGGCTCTAGAGGTGGTTAGGCGCGAGAGTCCTCGACCGTACGTACAATTTCCACATTTTCATAGGCATGAATAGCCAAACATTTAGACACAATCTCACCTCAAAATAATGGTACAATGGTTATGCGGTCTAAGATTGATCATGTCTGACTAACTGCCTAGTTTTTAAAACGTCCTTATAGCGGCTTTGATTTATTTTGAAAGTACAAGATTTTCTTTATATAAACGATCCTAACAAAAAAGATGCGAATTTTTTGAACATACAATTCATGTTCATTACCTACTCACACTCAGTTCAAAATAGAAGTAGTAACTTGACGGCATACAAACTTATTTGTGGCCAGTCTTACGAGCATGATTCACGCTCACCCCTACATTTCCCTACACAAGTCTTTGCGATTTATAAAGCGTTTGTTAGCAAAGTTTGTTACAACTCAACCATTGTTGGGCAAACGAGCGCATTGTCGTTAAGTTTGCGGCGACCTCTGATAAGACACACGCACAAACTTTTGAAACGAACCTCCTGTGTTGAAAGAAAAGGGCATAGTAAATAAAATGCGCCAGACAACACTCCAACTGTCTGGTTTCGTGGTAATTGTTTTTCTTCCTTAATTGTATTACGAAGTACCAGTCAACGATTATGATAGGGTTCTCAGCGTCTCCTAAAAATACTTAAATACGTATAACATCCATGATTTAGCTACAAAAATAATTTCGTGCTCATCAAACAAACATTTGCCCCTTGCGATATTCAAACCCGCGACGGCCGGCGTAAAACCAATACACCAAATGCGTCGTCAATAGTGGTTGATAAGGTTAGGTGTTGTACCGGTTTTGAGAACAGGTAATTAAACTACTCTGTCAATCGTTTATTTCTGACACTCCCGGAATATTCTTTAGATAGATTGAACCCTTAATTTTCTCATTTAGATTCTGGTACTTATTTCTTAAACCACTAATTAGGAAATTAGGATTTACCTGCCTACTTGTGTAAGACCATAATAAGGAACGAATCGGTGATAGCCATGTCTAGAAATATCGAGTTACATGTGCAAAAACAATGGACTTCATAAAAATACTTCCGAATCTGTACATGTTGCGAAAGTACACTTAATTAAATCATTGAATATAAAAATAATCTATTAATAGATGAAACATGATCAGAATTTAGATTATGTAGGTATTAACTGGAATTATAATTGTATAATTATCTAATGATAAAACCTTAAAGCGACTCTTTTCAGAGGCTAATGCTTGAAAAGTTTCTTAAGCCTGAAAATGTAATAGTGTTATAATTAAAATGTTCCCCTTCACCATCCATTTATTAACAGCATTTTACATTCAAGGCTAAATGCAGAATAGCGTTAAAAATTACGAGCGGTACTTTGTTAATTTTATAAAAGGTAAGTTTTAATAGCTTTTCAGAATTTCATTCCAAGCCAGGTAATATTAACAGGGGATATTGCCTACATTAAAATTATTATGTCGAAACTGTCCTAAACTTTTGGATATTTAAATGATTTCGTAAAACGGATTTTCTTAGAAAAGGACTCCATGTTTATTCAATTTGGTGATTCGAGAGAATTTCAGATTAGATTTGTAATACAATTGAAAATTACTTATACAAGTTTTTCTTTAATTACCTGGTAAACCTACTGAGTACCGTGTGTAAAAACATTGGGTGATTTCAGAATAAATAATTCTTTGCATGTGCAAACTTGGTAAAGGAAAAGAGAAAACTAATAGAACAATTGAGAGTAGAAGAGGGAGAATGCGGGGACATTTGATACGACACGTCAATTTCATCAGAATGATAATAGAGGGAAGAATAGAAGGAAAAAGGAAGAGAGGAAGACCAAGAATAAGCTATATGCATCAAATAAAGCAAAAGTTGAATGTTGCGACGTATCAAGAGGTCAAGAGAATGGCGGAAGAGCGTAAAGAATGGAAAAAACTCCACCGACAAAAGCGTAGCTCTTAAATTAGATGATGATGCAGTATTGTGGCGTTACACGTGAATATTTTGATATGCTTCAATTATGAATAGGTATGCACCATATTCTTTAAACACAACTCTAAAATAGTTGGAAAGGTCCTTGTGATGACATAAGGGATTGCCCTTGTGAGGAAGTTCAGGAATATTACATGAAGAGACGAGGTCGCGAGAAACCTTAAATATCACGTCATATACCCACGAAAACACGAGGCATACAAACGCAAAGTTTTGACAACTACCTGCATAGCTACAGTATGTCAAACTTCAGTCTGAGTTTACACGAAAGTTGCAGACGGAAAAGGTGTCTTGTCTACTTTGTGCTTAAAGTTCAATTTCGATTAGCAAGACGATATCTACAGGCAGCAGCGGCCGGCCGTAAAATTCTCAAACAGTAGCGGGCAACTTGAAGTCCTGACGGCAGTTGAGGCATGTGAAGATCAGCATACTCATTTGAAACTTATTCACAAGGAGTCTCTTATAATGACTACAGAAAATCTATACTAATATTATAAAACTGAGCAGTTTGTTTGTTTATTTGATGAACGCGCTGATCTCAGGAAAAAACATTTTTTTGTCTTGGATAGCTTATGCATCAGGGAATGCTTTAGGTTATATATAACATCACGCTGCAACGGAAGAAAAAGCTAACGCGCGGTTTACCATCGACACGATAAGAAGATGAAGAATACATTATTTATGTATAGACATTATCGAAAGCTCTAACTCAATATAAGGTCACCTCGTTTTAAGTGATAATATTTAAAGGGCCGATACAGCACAATAAATTAATATTTTTTTGTAGGAAACACAGGGTTTTTATCCGCTAGTTTTTAAAAAAATTGGAGACTAAGGTAATTCTTTTTATCAGATTTAATTTTTGTATTAATTAACACGTTCCAGGACACTGTTCCAGACACAATAGATGTTTTATTGTTTTCACGCCTGTAGGCGGTCACTGTCCCGGTGTTAAGGCTAAGATAAGAGGAAAAGAAGGTTTGGGCATTGAATTGAGAGAGGCGAAGCCGAAGACGTAGATAACTTTTTAAATTGTCAGGGTGCTGTTTAAAAAAAATATATGTCTATGTCAATGAAAATAATAAAAATTAAAATCTCGGTTTTCCAAAAAATAAATGTCCTGTTTCTATGATGTATACAAAGCCACTGTTAAAATATTATCACTTAAAATGATTTGACCTTATATATTACGTAGCCATCTGACATGGCTGTTCACCACCGACTAAAACAAGGAAACTTTGAGTCGGCCGCGTCCTGTTGCCGCCGGTATTAATATTCATACTCGTCTAGACTTGTCTTCAGTTAATAGTGTTAGTTGGACATGCATGCTCTCAAGCGCACGTAGTTCTAGACATCATACGTCATGATTACTATGGATGATTTACTCTTTGATGGAGCGACCTAAAAGATATGTATAATACAGGAAACATACCTTCAGACTTTCAACGGAGTAAAACGGTCACATTACCCAAAAAACCAAACACTTTTAAATGTGAGGAACATCGAACACTTTGTCTCATTTCTCAAGCTAGCAAAATTTTATTAAAAATCATTCAAACTAGGATAAAACCAATTACAGAAAACTATTTGGGACCTGATCAGTACGGATTTAGGCAGGATAGAGGAACCAGGGAAGCAATATTCGCACTTAGACTATTGGTAGATAGAAGATTAGATCTAGACATCGAAACGCACATAGCTTTCATAGATTTAGAAAAAGCTTTTGATAAAGTTGATTGGAAGAAAATGATGATAATTTTGAAAGATGCAGGGCTTAACTTCAGGGAAAGAAAAATAATTTTTGAACTTTATAGAAATCAAGAAACTATAATTGAAGTCATGGACGAAAAAAAAACCGCTAAAATAAGACAAGGAGTTAGACAAGGATGTCCACTTTCGCCACTTATATTTAATATTTTTATAGAATGTGCCATTAGGAAACTAGTAGATTCAGGAAAAGGGGGGGTTCTATTTAACGGGATAAAAATTCAATTTATTCGTTTTGCGGACGATATTGCTGCAGTTGCCAATTCATCCAAGGAACTCGAGCATTTGATAGGAGACATGGACGATGTTTTTACCGAGTTTGGACTAAAGATCAATAAATCAAAGACAAAGACCTTGATCGTAACGAAAACAATACCCAAATATGAACCCATCAAACTTAATAACATCATCATAGAGCAGGTAAAAAGTTTCAAATATCTCGGCAGCATAATAACAGACAACTCCAGATGCACATTAGACATAAAAACTAGAATAGCCATGGCAAAGAAAGCTTTTAATGCCAAAAAAATTATGTTTAAATCCAGAATATCGAGGGAAATCCGAAAAAAGCTAATAAATACATACATCTGGAGCATCGCTCTGTACGGCAGTGAGACGTGGACGATGACTCAACGTGACAGAGAAAGAATGGAAGCGTTCGAGATGTGGTGCTGGAGAAGGATGGAGAGGATTAGCTGGATGGAGAAGAAATCTAACGAGGATGTTCTGAGGATTGTAGGCGAGGAGAGAAATATACTCCAAACAATAGAAAACCGGAGAGGAAAGATGCTTGGACACTTGGTACGGCACGATAGCTTGATAAGGATCATCATGGAGGGAAAGATTGAAGGGAAAAGGAAAAGAGGAAGACCTAGAAGAGCATATATGACCCAAATAAAGGAAAAGTTGGACGTCGAGTCGTACCAAGAGGTCAAGGAGATGGCTCTGAATAGAGATAATTGGAGAAAACTCCACCGACAAGAGCATAGCTCTTAAATTAAAAAGAAAAGAAGGAGCGACCTATAAGTTTATTTCGTTGTTTTGTGTTTAGAATTATTGTTTTTAATTTAATATTTATACTCGTTAGACTTGTCCTTAGTTTTAATAGTGTTTGTTGGGCACGTGTGTGGAGGAAGATGTGATACACGATTACTGTGTTTGCTCTATAGTAGAACAAGTAGAAACTTTCTTTACATTCTTTATATTTAAACTTTGTCTTTAGCATTAGATGAAGGGAGTTTTTAATATACATAAATGTTTAGAAAGGGGTAAAAAAAAGCACGAACTAAATTTAAGGGTAAAAGTCGAATCTAGAATACAGGAAAAAATCTGGTTTTTTATTTGGTTGTTCATTAACAACCTTGAATTTGACTCGTACTTTTTACTAACCTCATATCATAATATAGCAACAATTAACACAAAGCATGAATTTGATGCACACGCAACCAAAATTGATTCCCGGTATGTTTTGAATATTCGATTGCAAATAATTTTGCTCATTTCCACTCAAACTGCATCACTTTACACAGATTCCATTCCTGGAATCGTAATAACATTTCAATAATTTGTATACCTAATACCAATATAACTAATGGATACCGGATTATTTGTGATGTCTAGCTAGATAGCGATCTAAGCGTCATTTTATTGGCATGAATTATTTTTAAAAAATTATAGCAATTTGCAGTCTTTTTTTAGGTCATTAGAGGTTTTTTATTAATTTAAACTATAGATAGACTCGCCAAAGCCATCGGGTATATACATAAAATATTGGACACCAATCACATACATTGCTCTGATCCCAAAGTAAGTAAGCTAATGCACTTGTGTTATGGAAATCAGACACAACAGTGGTACCACAACACCCAGACCCAGGATAATACAGTTTTTTTTAATTTCTACATTAACCCGACCGGGAATCGAACCCGGGACCTCTGAGCGGCGACGCCTTGAATTCCAGCGTGCTTAGCCACTACACCACGGAGGTCGTCATTCTTACATACATATGTATATGTATGTAAGAAATATATGTAATATGCTATGTTTGGAGAAATTAAACTGCTCATTATACTGTAGGTATTATGAAACATCAACAGGTAAAACTTTTGAAATTCTTCTCATCCCTAGTTCGAAACCGTTAACAAAATCGCTAACCATAAACAGCTCTCGGATTCATCAAAGGCAAAATAACACTGACATCAAATTACATCATAATGTATCACAATGTAACAGGTCGTAATAATTAATACGGTGGTTGGGATCTTCGAGGTTTATCGCCTAACTTTCAATTGAAGAGCAAATGAGTTTCATTGTACGTATAAGAGAAGGATTTCATTGTATTTGAAATCGCTGATGCCTTTGACCGGGTGTCTCAAAAATTTATGATACCTAAGATTGTACTGCGAGTAGGTCACGTCATGGCTCATTACATATATGTCAGCCAATTCATTTTAAGGCCACCCTGTATAAGCTTCAACAGCACATCCAAAATGTAACAAAAATATTGTGAAAAGGGATTTGTTTAATTCCCGCGTTGAATAACAATCCCGGGATGGGAGTTTAGCCGGCTATATTTTGTTTCATGTGGCTTAAAGGTCGAAATGCATTTCAACACTTTATAAGCTGAAAATGTCTCACTGGAATTCAAGCTTGGATTTGCTGTTTCTGAGCTGTATTCCGATTCTAATTTAATTAAATAGCATTTGTGCTGAAATGTTTGATCATTAAGATAGTTACGCGTTTGTTGTAATGTGAATGCATGGAGTGTGTTTGGTACTGGTGATACAAAGGGGAATGTTATAGGTGAAGTTTGGGCCCCAAAGGCATAAAATGCAGAGCGTTCAGAGTACAAAGTTGTTGATGTTGACAACTCCTTCACTCGGGAGAGACGTTAAGGACCGCGAGCGTTATCTAATAGTCTTAGAGATCCAACAATGCGAGGTTCAGTCGATTCAATATTGCGTCAGCAACATTTTCGCGAGGAACAAAATACCGTGTATTCCGTTTGTTTGGATACGAACTTCTTGAATGTAGTTTTGCAGTGACTGGAACTGCTATTTCCAAATGTTTCTCGAAGATAGCTGTGGTTTGGTTTCTGTAAGAGGTCTGTTAGAATCTAATTTTATTGTTGAAGATTAAATAAAACGGTAGAATAGACCACAAATATTTGTCAAATTATTTCTGCCGAATCTTTTAAGTACTTTGTGTATGTGCACTTTAATTAATGATCCATTAACATTAGTTATTAATTTGAAAATTCAGATCAGTTTTTCAACGTATCCTTAATAAAGTTTTCCTGCTGAACAGACGCATTATTTTCTACTCGTCTCCGAAGCGGAAAGTACGTCATTACCAGCTAAAGTTCCCCCCTCCTTTGTGGAAGTTCAGGATATTAACGTGTCAGAAACTGTTGCTTCGGGTTAATGGCCTGAGCCAGATGGAACAAGACGAATGCTAAGTTCTCAACTATCAGCACCTTGGGAGAGTTTGCCTGATCTGCAAGTGGGCTATATAGATACGTATAATTATAGCCGATATAAGCCTCGCAAGTTGCTAGAGGCGCTGAAACCTTGTCAAATCAATAACCTATAAACTGGTTGTTTAGCAACAAAACTTAAATAAAATAAGAAAAGAAAGAAAGAAAGAAAAAAAAATCGTTTATTGGTAAACATCACAAACACACACGTACACAATATTACATATAAAAATTACAAAAATATACAAAGATTAAAAGAAAAATAAACATTTACACAATAGGAAAAAAAAACACCGACCCTTTTACACGGTAAAAATATGGTCCTAACTCAAAATAATATTATCAATAAACGAGTGTATGTAAAATTTTTAGAAATAGTTAAAATGAGAGAGAAAAAAAAATAACTTATCTGTAAACCTATAAATATGTGTGAAGCTGCAAAAACAACATCGCTTGGATCGGGATAAAATATATTGGATAAGAGATAAAAGTCAATAAGATAGAGTTAAGTAACATACAAAACAATAAAGTTTTGGGTTTATTTAATAGTTTTTCAAACTTTTGTTTCTTTTTTAGGGTTCCGTAGCCGAATGGCAAAAACGGAACCCTTATAGTTTCGTCAAGTCTGTCTGTCTGTCTGTCTGTCTGTCTGTCTGTCTGTCTGTCCGTCCGTATGTCACAGCCACTTTATTCTGAAACTATAAGCATCACAAAGCTGAATCTTGGTAGGTAGGTGTATTTTGTTCACCGCTTTCCGATTCAGATACAAAAAGTAAGAAAAAAAATATTCAAGGGGGGGGCTCCCATACATGAAACTAAAACCAAAAATATTTTTTTTACTCAAACCTATGCGTGTGGGGTGTTTATGGATAGGTCTTTCAAAATGACATTGAGGTTTCTTAAACCATTTTTTCTAAAAGTCTAACGTTTGAGATATAGACGCTTCCAAAGTGGTAAAATGGGCGTCCCCCCCCATCTAACTTTTGAACTAAGCAAGTGAAAATTTTGAAAAAAATATATGATGTAGATCTCAACAAAAACTTTCAACGAAAATTGGTTTGAGCGAAATTGAACTAGTAGTTTTTGAGATATATCACATTTTTATCAACCGCAAATATAACTTTGTCTTTCATACAAACACTATGAAAAACAAAGTTATATTTGCGGTCAACAAAATATTGTGGTATTTTGGCTAAGTGGAAGTAAGAATCCCTAATTCAGTTAAAGTTGGCACGGAACCCTCAGTGCGCGAGTCCGACTCGCACTTGGCCGGTTTTTTTGTAATTAATGAGGAATTGAACGGTCTTTATGTCCAGTGTTTTTCTGACAATCATCTTTCCGCCATAAATCACTACAGTGTAACAATCGGCGGTCCTGGGTTTAATCTCCAGAATCACTGATCTACAAGAAAAGTTAATACCAATTGTATTAGCATAATGACATAGACAATACTTTGGATCATGTACATATAGGAACCATATCACATACGTTCATATTGCCACGCCACCTGTGAGCTAACCATACCACATTAATATTAGTTGCAAACTTTGGCCCATGCATCAATTAATACATAACGCTGTACCAATATTTGATATCTAATAGTTAGCTAAGTAATACTTTGTGGTTTAATTAAGCATATAGACAGTACTGTCGCATTAGGTAAATCCTGTAATGATAGTATAAGTTTAATAAATAAAACAATAAAAAATACAATACAATACATACACAATAATATTAGCACTATTTTGTGTAGACTATAACGAAGTTTGGCCATTGGTAATACCTATGCAAAATTAACTCGTGAGTAATTGAGAATAACGTCAATAATGTTAGCCAAGATACAATTTAACTAAGCGTATTCTGGCTATGTCAAGAGACAATACTGCATGCTCTTTATTCCCTAAACTATACTATAATCGCGTATACTCAATATAATGATAAACGGTAGTAGAAGTGTTTGCATCATCACCCGTCAAAAACCAGATGGCACTTGAAAAGCGCTGAGAATAACATCGTATTTTCGTGATTTTATTGATTGTACCTATAAAAAATAAATGTCGGTAAGTGTCGTGACCTCCACCGAGGAGGTGCCAACCAACTCGTATTTGTAAGGGTCTAAAAAACAAGCCTCCAATCAATGGTAATTACGACAGAGCGGGACAACATTCCTAATGACACGGTTAAGTGGAAAGTTCCGGATCCACCGGGATTCGATACCAACTCGTTTGTGCAAACTTGTTCAAACTTTTCCCTAAGTGCCTTAAATTTTAAGTTAATTCGGCGCTGACGTCGTCACTTGAGCTAAGTTATTTGTGTCTCAGTTTGTGGCGAGACGTTGTTTGTGTGTTCCATAGTTTTTGAACACCCGTGTGCTTTCTACATTTGCTTCTAACTGCGATGTTTTATTATAAGTTACATAACCAGTGAATATATGCGCAGTGCTGTATCTGGGCTATGTAATGTTCTGGGGGATGTCATTAGTAACAGTTGGTTATAAGTGGAAAATGCTCTACATAAGACAAGATTTTATGTTATTCAATATAATGAAATAGTTACAACCCCCCTCCCCTTATGGTCTCTCGTGTCCTAAAAATGAATCCAACGAAGTAAAAATCATAAACCCATCCCATCCGTTCTCAAAATACGAGTTTAAGTGGTGTTACTTTCTAACACGCCTTTTTATAGGCATTTAAAAAAATAGAAAGATATTTATAAGAATAAGATGTTGGTGGTGTGAGTGACACACGCAATCATTTTTAGAGTTGCCCCTATATTTTGTTATAATAATTCTTATTTACCTAAAATCATACTTCTTACAACGATCTAAAACCATTGTATTAATCTTAATATGTATTCGCCAAACTCGAGCTCCCAAAAGACAGAAGCACCTTGTTTAGGGACTACCAGCAATCCCTTTAAAGTTATTTTAATCTCGAACTTGTCAAATGTGTTGTGTTACTGAATTTTTTCTTTAATAAATTTATTCTTATTCAAAGGAACTCAATTTTAGCTAATCATTATATCTGGCGCAGCGGTGAGAGGGTCGCATTTTAAAGCGACGGCTGCGCCAGAGGTCCTGGGTTCGATTTCCGGGTCGGGCCAAAAATATGTACTTACCTGGGTTTTTTATGTTTAGAAATTCTCAGGATAGCCCGGAATTTGGAAGTTAACGGTGTTTCACCCCCGTGCCTCGGAAAGCACGTAAAGCCGTTGGTCCTGCGCCTGATCTCTCTCCGGTCGTGTCAGATTGCTGTCCCATCGGGCTATGAGAGTGAAAGGAATAGAGAGTGCACCTGTGTTTGCGCACACACTTGTGCACTATAATATGTCCCGCGCAGTCGGTTAGTCGTTGTGACTGGCTACCGAAGTATAAATCGGCTAGGGGGACTAATTATTTTGGTTATATCACTTATGCGTTGTAAGAGATAATTCTCACCGCGTTGTGAGATTCAACTTAGTTGTGATAAATGTCGCAATAATTCCTTGTTCGGACAAGATTACAGTATTCCATGATATAGTGAGGATATAGCACAAGAAATACAAATTTATGAGAAGCTTGGCTTCAGGTCGGGTCTCGTTTATTAATTTATGAAAGCCCGACAAATTGCTCTACTACGTGTCTTGCTTCATTTAATTAAGTTTGATATTTGACAAAGGCAAGGTTGTTTACCTCGTCTAAAACAATGTTAATTACATTACTAATGTTTGTTCTGGGATAACAATACGATTAAAACAGTGCATTTGATGAACTTAGGTTTTGTTCTTGATTACTGCAGCAGATTCATAATTAAATAGGAAAGTTGCTGTAAAATAAGTTGGAAATTATTATGGAATGCGATTGTTTGTATACAGTTTGTACCTGGATAAACTGAAATCTCGATAGAAGTTGAAAGTAGGGACATAAAATGATGAACAAAAGATAAGCGATTTTTTTTATTCAATATTTTAGTTTGTATTGAAGAATGAAATTTTCATTTTGTACTGGGGAAACCGGACGCTACGTGTAAAAATGGTTTATTTCAAAATTGTGGGTCGATTTCGATGAAATAAAAAATATGGCAAGGGTAAAAAATATTGATGAAAAAATAACAAAGAGTTGGCATTAAAGTAGCTATCAAGGTTTTAACTAACTAGGTACTTTATTTGTAAGGAAAACGAATTTCAGTAGTTCTCTTTATAAGATTCAAAATCAAAAGATCGATAGTGACTATCTTCAAAATGACGTCATACCGTTGAAAATTTCCTTCAAGTTCGCTACGAAGACACAAAATGCGCCCCTGTAATTCTCAGCACGTTCTCAAAAGCCCTGCCTAGGAGTGTTTTGCCTTTTATTCGGGCCCCTTACGGTCCTTCGGAGGTTTTGGGGGATTTCAAAGGTATACATGACCTTAGTCAGGGTCGTCGTGGTGAAAATAGAGGTTCGGATTAGAGCTGACTTGTAAATTACACAGCAATGTAGAGGTGAGAGATACGATGCTAGGTGTTGTTTTGATGTACGTTTTGGTATATTTGTCTGACCATAACTAACTGTTAACATTAGTACATATCCTTTACGATGTACGTAGAGACATTTACTTTACTCGGGTTTTATTTAGTTTAAGAAATCTGTTTTATCTATATTACTATACTGATTGAACTTGTAGATAGGCTAGGCTACGTAAAATGCGTTAGAAATAGATGGTAAATACATAAGTATATTATGAAAATAATTTAACTATAGTAAGACTTTTTTACCTGAATTTAATAAAGCCCATTTTGCGAGATTGCTTTGTGTATTGCAATTAACTAAATTATGTACAAAAAGAAACGTGGGACGTGACAAGAATAAAGGAGGGACCACGAATTAGCCTTCAGGCTTTTTATCATTCTAATTACTTTTATGCGCACCTCGTTGCGTATATTAAGTGCTATGCAAAGATTTTAATCCGATGAAAAAGCCAAAAAACTGGGCTTTAAAAGCAAAGCGTCAACCTGTGATAATAAAAAAAGTTTTGATGGAAAAAGTTTGTAAATTGTTAACTGAAAAATTCAAAATTTTCTCTAAAGCCATTTGTTTAAATCATGTTTACAGCTACATGATATTCTTATCATGTAGCTGTAAACATGATTTCTGTAACGAATTGGGACCTACCTAGTGGTACACCAATTGCAAAAACTGGCGGAGTGCGAGTCGGACTCGCGCACTGAGGGTTCCGTACTTATTTCAATATCGAGCAAAAAAAGTGCAACAAATCGCGTGTGTGTATAGGAGTCCTCCTAAAATATTTATTTTATTTAGTTTTTTGTATTTGTTGTTGTTATATTATTATTGTAATTTTAATCTAATAGTATTTTAGTTTTGACATATAATTTTCTGCATGAATGTTGGTTATGTTATTAGTTAAACATTACTTGCTGTTAATTATGTTTAAGCTTGTATGCGACTTGGTTGTTTTACTGTAAGCTGTAAGTGAAACTGAATTGTGAAATAAATAGCGGCAACAGAAATACATCATATGTGAAAATTCCAACTGTCCAACTATAGCGGTTCTTGAGATACAGCCTGGTGACAAACTGACGGACGAACGGACAGACAGCAAAGTCTTAGTAATAAAGTCCCATTCTTACCCTTTACCTACGGAACCCTAAAAACTCACCAATGTAAAGTTTTATGACTTGCACTCACGCACGACGACAGAAGTAAGACACATTTAGTTCAGTTAATGAAATTTCAAAATAAAGTGTAAAGGAAAATTCAAGGAGCACAATTTTCAACTGTTTTTTAAGCAATATATCTTTCGTTTACTGATCTAATTGTCTTACTTCTCGCAAAATGCAGAATGATGTCATCTATGTAGTTTTAGTCAATGCGTGTCTCCATTTTCCATCCGGCACGACGTATTGCCAACATTACAATAAAAATATCCACCCTTCTTCGTCCAGAGTTCTTCCAGATTGTCGGAATGATGGACGGTGCCGCCCCCCCCTCTAACACGGGGGTAGTTTTGTCACGTTGCAGGTGCCACAAATCTTACCCCGGACGCGATATTAGGTGGCAGTCCAACGTAACTTTACATCCTTCCGTAATAACACGCGCTGCAAAAACTATTTTCATCTTGAGCTGAATAACGGTTGAGCAGTTTTACAAGCTCTTGATGGCGGCGCTGAAAAATGTAGGGAATAATTTTGTAGCTCCGTATTTCTGTATTATGTTTGAATTTTCCAAGTAAATTTATTATACATAGGTAAATAAAAAATACATGTAAGTATTGAAAAGTTAAGTTTCATGATTGTTGCAGGATAAAAGATACGTAAATTGAAATAATCTCACGATCTTATTGACTTATGTCAATTTATGTACGTGGTATCAGCAAACCAAGAATTTAAAAATTTGTTCCTAGCCTACCATGCTAGCTTGAGTTAACAAGTTAGTTAAAAAAAGTTTAGGTCTCTAGCTTTCCTTACCACTAAAAATGGGAAAAGAGTATTTTGCATAAACACATAAGAAACTAAATCCACCGTGAAGGCTCTAACACACTGGATGCGTTTTACGGTATGGTCAATAGAAACGTATGGATCTGACCATATCTGGTTATCTCCAGTTTGAAAACTCAGTAGAATTTTCAGTTCTTCGTCAATATCGTCGTCTGGCAAATCCTGATGCCTCACGTAGGCACGACGGATGGTTTAGTATACATGAATGGCGAATCAAAAACCAATTTCAGGAGACAGCCAGAAGCGGCCGCTTGACAGCACATCGTTTTGTTTCGCGAAACCAATGCAATCGTTCAGTCCCCTGATTCGCGTATTTTCGGCATCTACTGTTGGACTACAGTATTTATTCAGTAGTGCTATTGTAACACATTTGGTTTATCAATTGTACTCTCGTAGTACAACTAATGCACAACTCAGTGACGACTCAATTAGCGGATTTGAGGCCCAGGGATGTAAAAACTTGGAACGGTAAAGCTCAATCTTGCGCATGGCTTGACTTTGCAAGTTTCGGCCTACTTTCGTAAGAAGACCCTTTAGTTGACTTTATTAACTACACTGTGTTGATTTTAATTGTGTCGATGCGAATCATACCTTAATAAAGTTTTACTGTCATATTCAATCACCTTATTCTACAATGTAAAATGAAAATAATTATGGTTCAAAATAAAAACTATTCGATGTATCGATAGATGAGACTGATGGTGTATAAAAGTAAAGTAGCTTACCTCAAATGTGAGGAAGTACTCTAACGTGAGGAAATGTGAGGATGAGGCATACTCCACCACGAGGGCTCAGTGCGGATTGGCGGAGGGGTGTTTGCAAGGCAAGCGACCAACCTTGCTGTCAGATATTGATAATATCCCATAGCGCCTCTCAGCCTCTGACAAGGCTTAACGACTAATATCAAGAGATATTAGCCGGGACCAACTGCTTAACGTGCCTTCCGAAGCATGGAAATGCTCGTGATATACGTCACTTATGTGGTCGGAATGGTCACCCGTCCAAACACCGAACGAGCCGTAAGTTGCTTAACTTTGGTATTACTACCAAAGCGCTGCCACCATTGCGCTACAAGCACCTTGATGTATATTATTATGCGTTAATAGACATGTCGTATTTAGACTGCTTATTTCTACCATAAAATAATGAATGACAACACTCTAAAAATAAATATATGTAAAAATTATCGTGACTACTTTATCTTTTGGAAATATTATCTTAAAATCCCAAACTTATACCAAAATCCTTCATAATATCGACCATCACTCAAACCGAATACGAGCTCGCACACTTAACTTGATGGGATTACAGGCATAAATTGAATTGTCGTGTCAAGTCTAACTGAATGGACGCGAATGCTTGCGGGCGACGAATCAACTCAGGTATTTTAATAACGCCCGCTCCTGCTACCGAAGGCTTCGCTCGTGATATAATGAAAAATTGCTGGCTCAAATGAAATATTTCAAGTGATTTTGTATTTTTTTTAAACATTTCCGAGGAAAATATGAGAGAAATTATTTCACAACAAACAAAATGAGAGCTCAGGCCAAAGCCTCTTGAAGTTTTCTTATTGGACGATGAAATAAATGGAAATGAAATATGTATTTATCGAGTGGGTATATAAGTCAAATATGATAACCAAAATAAATATAAGGAAAACGAGAGTCGACAAATAAACCTATTCATTTACCGTTCTTCCGTTGGGATTCCGAACAAAAGATCGTCTCGGAGGATCGAAAAATCGAGGCATGTGTTAGCAAATACGCGGTAAACAGGCCACAGTGTGACGAATACTACGCTTGTAGAGACACCGTGTAATGTTACAGGAGTGTAATGAGTATAAAATAAAATGAGTAATGGAGTTTTTAAGACATTTATCAAGGCCAATTTTCCAGTGTACAAAATTTGTCACTTCGTACACATTTTATTTGTAGAAAACGGTATATTTTGGAGTCCTACATACATAAGGTATACCAAACCTGGCGTCAAGTTTTGTACATTTTCTTGTTGCGGGATTAAGCTTATTATAAATTTCGTAAGCCATTTCTAGCCGATGCGTTTGAGGTTCAAGTTAATCTTGCTCAAAAATGGTTGCCCAATGGTTGACTGGTAGAGAATGCTTTAAGCATTTAGTACGCCATTTGTACTTTATTTTGTCTGTGCAATAATTAGTTAAATAAAAACATAAGTACCTACACTACTGATGTTAATGTTACTGCATCTTTCTAGTCTATGGTCGTCTCTAATGGCGTGGCTGCATGACGGGAACGCGCGTTTATGCCTTTTATGATAATCGTCGTATTTCACGACCAACTAAGTGCGGGGACCCGATTTTTAAAGATTTACTATTTCCACGCACTTAGCAATGACTATCTTTGTAGTCTTGCCTTGCCTGTGTAGTAAATAGTTACCATCTTATATGACCAATGGATAACAAGCAAATTAAAGGCATAATTGATGGAGGATCTGGATGGAGGTGGGGTTATGTTTATAGTTGGTATCAGAGTCGTAATATGATCTTGCCAAGTTACATAACATTTTGCTAGGTTCGAACGCAGACTGCCGCTATATCAGCCGATAAAATCATGATAAAAATGATATAATGCTCGTACAGAACGTTCGAGGGAAAAAATGGGACATGTTTAAGTAAATACGGCGGTGATAAGTTGGCCATTTTGGCGAAAACCGCGGGTAATGGGGCCGATGGTGGGAGCTCGCTCACAGCGTTTATGATAATCGCGTATTTCACGACCGACTAAATGTGGGATCGGATTTTTGGAGTTTGCAAGCTGGTGCTAGACTAAACGAACTCCGTGTGGCGTTATCTGTGTGAGCAATACTGAAGGAAAGTACCTGAGATACTTTATAGCTTTATTAACAAAACGTGCAACAAATGTACTTGGTGCAAATAGTTCCCACGTAGTGATGGATTTGCACTGATGATTAGTTATCATTAAGGGTGTTATAACAAATTCAGTAAAAACCATTCCAAATTAACGCAATAAAAACGGCTGAACCAAAAAAATCAATGACCCAAAAAAAAAACGAAAATCGGGCGCTACGATACCACAGACAGATACATAGACAGACCGCGTTAAGGGTTAATAAAAGTCAATTGAAGCAGAGGAGAGGAGAAACAGAGCCCACCGTTTAAGTCTAACCCTTTCTTGACCGTATGGTCTTTCTATAGTACCTACTACATTTTCTCAGTTCTACTACTACAAAACATAACAAACAATAACGTGCGGCGACGATGCAACGTCGTAATTTAGACTATTATTTTAAGCAATCATGACAGATTTTATATAAGCACAACAACGAAGCTGCACCGCTCCGACGCAGCGTCAACGCAACGCATCGGCAACGCTCATACGTGTAAATTGTACGTTACATAATGTAACTAGTGTTCAAAAGCCATAAAAAAACTTAGTTGTTTGATCGCAAGAGGTACTACTGTACTGACGCGACGAGGTAACTCGATTCCCGCTAGCACCAACTTGCAGTTAGTTTTAAACGCATTGAGCGTCGGTAAACGACGTTTGAGAAGTTGTTAATGTTGTTTCAGCTCTCGAGTGAGAATAAAGAAGTATTTTTTTAGAGCTGTTATATGCACATACATTTTAATACGTATGATGTTGTTGAATTCTTTTGACTGCTGCCAAAAACTATCTGTTGCATATTTGTAGTCAATTTACAATCGTATTGCATTGTATAAGTAACTGAGTGCAACTGATCATATTGTAAGGTGCTTTTACTAAACCAATACAAAAAAAGTATTTTTTTTTTGCAAGAAGCATTATTAAAATTAGAGTAGGTGACCGCACTACTAAAATTAAATGGTGGTAAGTCAGTTTTTCCACAATGTAATCCCATTGCACTCTGAGGATAATAAAAAAAGCTGAACAAAGTAATCCGAAGCGTGTTTTCTCCTGCATCTTCTTTCTAATTAGTAGAAGTAATTAATCCTTTGGTGTCTAGTTCACGTTTTATGTAGCAAATGACCGCACTTATATATATATATACTATATGCTTAACTATATAAAACACTAAATTAATAAAACAAACGAATTAATGAATTTAGAATCCCGAACGAAAGATTTTTTTAAATTTGCTTGTAATGTCAAAAAGTATCGTGATTGCTATGTATTTTCGTAGCAGGACAAAACTACGAAACATTTCATTGCTACGAAATTATGTCCGTAGCGCTGGCTAAATACATTTCACTCTATAGAACGCTCGTAAGAAAAATGGTCAACATGTATAATAAAGAGCTTTTATTTACATATATTTTTTAAATATTACAAAAGGAATACGTTATTCAATCCCATACGTAACGAAATGTCGCTCTTCGTTACTTCATCATGTTGGATAGTAACAGGATTTTCTACAGTGGAGGAAATAAATGTGTCAGTGCGTGGGTGAAACTTCTCACATATTATAATAATATATGCGCTAAGGTAAAGCTTATGCTCGTCGCTATACAAAGGTATACTAACAGTTTTACATATGAATGCTAACAAAACAAGTTAGGCATGTAAATCTTAATCAATAACATTAATCAGCTACAAGTGGCGTGGTATGTAGTATTTTTAAACCTAATCGTATCAAAAAACACAGTTTTCTGGTACCTAGTTACTTTTTCTGGTTTCTTTAATTAGTTGTATATGAAACTCACGTCGTAATTAAGTGTTTTTTTATTTGATTTTAGCTAGTATCAGTAGTCGATATATATTTTAATAAAAATAGACTCGATGAAAAAATAAAATGTTTTAAGACTACGATTTTGGAATACGCCAATTGTACCAAGTCTTAACTCGTCAAGTATGTGTGAACAAGACACAATAGAAATTCCATTATTATACGACTCCCGGCAGTCGTTTGATACCTGACTGATTAACATAGTAAAACCGTATTTTATTTTCTCTATGATAAAACAAGCTAATCTAGGCACCAGAAAAAACTACATATCTCATTAAAATATCATAAAATGTATCACTGCGTTGAAGCTCAGGAGCGTGTAGTTTTATCACAATATTGCTCTTTTTACTGCCCTCGTTTCGCTCCTAAACCATTCCAAAAAAACGGTAACTACTCTTTATGATGCCAGTGGGAGGGAACAGCGCAAAATAATAAGTAAATAAAGCTGCTCACGTATTAGGCTATATAATAAAACGTGAAACAAGCCGTGGGCCAAATATTCAGTTAAGGATATCGTCTGAGAGATACAAACTGAACGTGACTGGCACACAGAAACTGGACATCTGGGCCCCTATTTGCGAATCACTCGCTTGGATATGGCGTGTGATTTTCGTTCGAAAAACACATTAAAAATCAACGGAAATCACTCACAATCTAGAATAGAATAGAATAGAATAATTATTTATTTGACACACACAAAGATTAAAAATTACAAAGACAGAAGGAGACAGAAAAAAAACATAGATTAAAAAATTGTGTGCCAAAAAGGTCCCCGCTCAGTATAAGTCGCGGCATCTAGACGTGAGTACTCACAAAATTGAGCAATGATTTTTCAAATCCTTTTTGTGTAAATTACAACTGGTTTTCATTCCAAAATTCGACTTTAATCATTAAATATCACTCGCCATCTTGACGCGAGTGATTCAAAAATAGGGCTCCTGTACCGGTACCATAAGTTAACGACGGTTTTACTCGCTAGCGACGAAGAACTGAAATTTCCCATACAAAAAGTTACGTCGTCGCTAGCGAGTAAAACCAGCGTAAACTTATGGTATCGGTACTGCTTCTAATGGAGGTATGTTTACTGGACTCTAGGGATGATCTTGAATTAACTTCTGGATTATGTTGCTGAGGTAAATACTTATATACTTCTTTGTTTCCTTTTCAAGTTGGTAAAGGTTGTGGAACAACGAGCAAAAATGTCTTCAGATCCTCCATAAATATTTATGTGTAATTTTGTTAATATACGAGTAATATTAACAATAGTAGTAGTAGTCCCCCTAGTCGATTTCGACTACGGTGCTAACGACTAACCGACTGCGCGGGACATATTATAGTGCACAAGTGTGTGCGCAAACACAGGTGCACTCTCTATTCCTCTCCCTCTTATAGCCCGATGGGACGGCAATCTGGCACGACCGGAGAGAGATCAGGCGTAGGACCATTAACAATATTTTGGTCTCAAGATAGTCTATAAAAATTAATAATACTTATTCACTAAACAATATCCTATATAAATATTAACTTTTGATTCAATCTAATATAACAGAAGTGATTTAAATTTTCTGCAGTTTACTTCATTGTCTTTGTAAAAACAAAAACAAGTCAAGATTTTACATAATTTACGGAATAATAAAATGGCAGAGGCAGAGATAACAAGTCGGGCAAACTTTGTTGAAGTCACGGAACTACAGCAAAGATAATCTATTTCTTTTGCACACTGCTCTGTGTACTGCAAAGGGAAAAGGGTTTTATCCGGAACTTCATTAAGTTCAAATTTAATTAACATCTTAACGAAGACCGTGGATATAACAATTATTTGCACAGAATAACTCTAGCTTGATTATTTCGAATTCTGCTCTTGCTTTCCAAAACGTAATTATGATCAAATGTTAATTAACATTGCAGAGTTAGATAATTTGCTATATAAATGGTATTTAGTTTTCTTTAATTGCTTAACTAATTGAAGAGAGTGTTAGGAGATAGTAGCAGGTGAAATAATTTTGTTAGAAGGTGGCTCTATGAGTACCAACAGCTGCAAGTCTGTTGCGGAATCTTTGTTCTTATATTTAAGTTTGCAAAACATATATTTTTTTCCTTCTTTTCGCCGCTTGCGTTTGCCAGGACCGCTAGTTTTTTACAATTAAATCTTATTTGAAAAAAAAAAATTTTGAAATAGTTTCTTGCAACAAATAACTCAAATGATACGAAAGGAGTAAGGTTGTGTGCGATCCTTATCTTTAATGACATACCTACATCATACTTTGCCACAAATGCCTCAAGAAAAACTTTCGGCAGAAGTTCCTCTTTTATTTATGAACCTCCATGATAGTAGACATCAAAAGGCATCAAAACAACATCAGCCAGCCGACCCTCTCCAACTCCATCATAATTAGACTGACAGTGGGCCTGACTCTAGCGATACATCGACTAAAACTAATGTAAATGTCTCTTTCTCTTCTTTTTAAATTAAAAAGACTATAATGATTTTGAGATAGCAACTGTCAGTTGCAATAACAATTTAGAAATTCATAGTCAATTTTGCGGGGACATCAAGAAGTCGCCACTAAATTGTCTATGGACTTCCTTTCTAAACTACGAAATAATGTTTATCTTTCCGAGTTCGAGTTTCTGTCGAGAATTGACAATTTAATTTGAACCACGAGGAATTGAACCCTGTGTCCTACGCAATCCGGACGTATGCCTATCATACTATACTATAGGCATACGCCCGGATTACGTAGGACACGGGGTTCAATTCCTCTTCTGTCACAGGTTCACAGTTGTCTTTTTACAAGTGCAATTTATATTATTAAGTTTGTATGGTGACAAAACACTATAAAAACAAAAATAAACTATGAACCACTGTAGTTTTTTCTTTTCATATGTTTAAAAAAAATACTTTACATTTAGTTTTAGTCCATTGCATATACAGAATCGGACCCAGCGGGAGGTTGTCAACAGTTGACAACCGCCCAACTGTGATCTAAACTAGGACGATTAGGCCGGAATCTGGGGTAATTTGACTCACAAAACAACTGGGGATTAGTGCTCTGTTACCTACAACTTTAAGTAATTTAGGGAAGGTGTGTGTCAGGTTTCGTCAAAACGACCTTGCACTTGTTTTGGGCCTTGCTTTTGTAGAGTAGTTTTTATTGTGACTTTTTTGCTATTTTTTTCTTTGCACATAATTCAAGGCTTTCACTTGTTTATTTTGTAATATAAATAGGTTTTCTCTTAACTCAGATCAAGTCAAGTGTGACTTAGGGCGGATTTCACCGTTTTCATTGTTAAACGAGTTTAGCAAAACTGAGTTTAACTTGACTGAGTTCAAATGTTTTAATTGATCTCGATTAACGTCAAATGAATTTCACCGACATTTTGTAGTTATGTTTTGATCGCGTTTATGAAAACGAAGTTCACCTTAATTCATAGACAAAAACCACAGATTAGAGTAAAAATCTTATAATAGTTTTCATTTCACGCAGAAAAAAATAAAGCAAAACTAATTGATTTCAAAAAGCGGTAATGAATTTTGGAGGAACGGAACGTAAATTAAAAAGTATGTATGCAATGACAGTCTATTTGTCAAATATTGCGTTTCCCGCCCGCCCGACTCGAGCTTTTTTCGTTTGCGTTCAGTGGCTTCTAGCGTAGTTTGTCCTTGTTTACCTACTTGTTACTATGTTGGTCGAGTTTTCGAGAAAAGCGATGTCCAAGAAAAGGAATAGCGACGAGGTAATTACCTCGGGTGAGAAGAGAAAGAGGGACCTAACTTTTACCGCCAGCGAAAAGTTGGCCCTCATTGACCTGGTGGAAAACCACTTCGAAATAATCGAATGAAATAAACTGATGGTAAATTCAAAATATCAAAGCAAAACGCATTATGTGACGGCATTGACATTTGTTTGATTGAACGCGTTTAAAGGCGTTAAACGGCCAATATCGGGCGTTCAGAACGTAAAACGCGTTTTGCGTTAAATTAGTTGTTGGCGGTGAAATCCAAATGCAGCATCCGAACTCAGTTAGGTGCGTAAACGAGTTTTACTTAAACTGATCGCGTTTAGTTTCAATGGTGAAATCGGCCCTAAGATGGACTAGAAGTTTGTTTTAATAAGATGAATCAAAAATGTTTATACTTATTCTAATTACCTAGTGAAAACACTAATTATAATACTACTTATTACTAAATAATATTTACAAAAATATTATAATTTCTCTAAATTAATAAGCAACCAAAATCATTACCTAGTATTAATTAGCATGCTGTCACCAAAAATAGCAAAGCAAATTAGCATAAGCATTGCGTAAAATTTCTTAGGAGCACAAAAATGTGTAGCACCGCTTTAGCATTTCCATGGGAGCCGTGAAAATGATTGATACCAGCAAAGAAGCGCCCAAGGGCCTCCTGATGAGGACATTCATCATGCCCCGACACCAGCGCCATTACGGAGGATTTAATAAATACAATTTATGCGTTTGCTTACGAAGCGCGAGTTTTTTCGACTGTCGCGCTCACGTGGATTCGTACAGGTTTTTTGATTAATGCCAGTGGAAACAGCGCCAGTGAAAATTATGGTATTTTTTTATTTATTTCTGTGAACTAACTACTTCAAGATTGGTACTATTCTTTATTGATTATCTCTTGACATATCTTTAAAACAATTTACGCTGGCAAGTAGTACCAATGAACAGATGTGTGTCACAGATAGTTAAGGAAATTTCATGGAAATAAATAAATAAAGTCGATTACCTACCTAACAATTTTTTTTACTGAATATTTGACGTTCATAAGTGTCATTTCATGACCTTAATTGAAATAAAGATTTTGAATTTGAATCAAATTAGAATAATAGTTTTTATTTATCACTGATCTGTCTCTCTAACACGCCTGATTCGACGAAAATATATTTTTAGTAAATATAAGAAGAGATATCTAAATAATGACCTTGGGGATGACAAAAGAGATAAATCGCTTGTCACTTCTAAAAACTGTACAAGTGCAAGTCAGACTCACGCACAGAGGGTTTCGTACCAACTTTAATAACTGAATTGGGGTCCACTTACTTCCGCTTAGCTAAAAAACTTAAATATCTGCTAAATGTATTTTATTTGTATTTTTTATTTTGTTTATATTTCCATGTATGGGAAGCATGTCATTATTTTTATTTTTGTACGAGAATCGTTAAGCGGTTAGCAGGATACACCTACCTATCAAATTTTAACTGTATATGCTACGACTACGGAACCCTGAAAATGGATGGAACGGTGTCTCTTTTGGTCCCACGATTTTTATTCTGGCTTGTAATTGTCTGGCCTGAAGCAAAAAGGCCGCGTCAATCAAACGAGAGCTGCCGCTAATTGGGGAAGCTCTAACAGGCGTTGGCTGTTGAAGAGAGTTGGAACTGACGCAGAATGCAATGCCCATCACTAGTAAACGAAAAGTTTCCAAATGTCTGGCTTTTTATACCTATCTATGCCTATAAAGTAAGCTAGTACCTACTTATCTAAATAAAATAACTTCTTTAGATATTTTATTTATTTTGATGATGCTTTCCTTAATGATTATTGTTTGTAATGTGTTTTTTAGTAAGTGAACTGAATGTAATTGTTCTTCATGAGATTAAAGATCTTCTTAACCCAAAAATGTATCTACTACATATAAAAAATTATAATTCTCGATAGATATGTATACGCATAGTAGATATGTATAGCAAGGGTGGTCATCTTTAATCGAATATATAAATTTCTTCATCATCATCATCATTATCACCCAAAGGACTTCCACAACTGAACATAGGCCATCCCCACGGTTTTCCACAGCGACCGGTTGTTCTTACGTTTCAATTAAAATATTTGATTTCATCGGAAAAGAATCGGACACCAGGTTTAACCAAAAAGAAGTTCCTGGCACATTTATGAATTTGCTGAAGTTAATATTCCATACGGAGCTGGTAAATCAAACGATATTCCGCGAAAAAGCTCACGATATTCGGTTTCTGATTTTGAGAATGCTTCGCAAATATTGTTTTACGAAGTGCGTCATCGGAATATGTAACGCTCTCTTTGCTCGTATGTGTACATAAAAACTTTTACGAATTGTACTCTAAAAATAGCGCATAGAGAATATTTAAGGAAATATTCTGAATCTTGATATATAAGGTCAACTCGTTTTAAGTGATAATATTTAAAGGGCCGATTCAGCACAATAAATTAATCATTTTTTGTAGAAAACACTTTGGGTTTTTATCTGCTAGTTTCTGAGAAAATTTGAGACAAAGTTAATAATATTTTTCAGTTTTTTATTTTTTATTCATTAAGGCTAAGATTAGAGAAAAAGAAGGTTTGGCCATTGAATTGAGAGAGGCGAAGCCGATGATGTAAATAACTTTTTAAATTGTCAGGGTGCTGTTTTAAAAAATAATATTGTCTATGTTAAAGAAAATAATAAAAATTAAAATCTCGATTTTCCAAAAAATAATGATAGTGTCCTGTTTCTATGATGTATACAAAGCCACTGTTAAAATAATATCACTTAAAATGATTTGACCTTATATATGTATATGTATGTCCGCCAGCTTACACAAGCACAACCGGTCGCCATGGAAAAGTGGACGTCCTTTGGTTGATAATGATAATGATGCTTATTATGTACACGTTATCGTCGAATAGCGGTAAAACTCCGTGCTTAAGCATATGGCTTACTGTTAGATAGTTCCACTAAGTCTGAATCTTATTGACTATACGCATTAATTAAATTGCTAAATAGTGGTCTACTTCCACCCTTACATCAAAGTTAGCTCCAAATCAGGTTTAGTATATCTACGAAAGGTTAGCAGTATAATAGGTGGTAATAGCGGCCATTATGACAAGTCCGTCGGAAGCCGAACCATTGCCGCTGCAACTAGGTTAATGAAACGTCTGTCAAAACAGTCGAGGGCGAATTTTAATGGAAATCCACTGACGCACCTTTCCTGATCGGGTTTCGGAGCGTAAAGGTCATTTTCCATTGCAGAGTTAAGCTTTTTTTTTCATAAATACATAAGTGGTGGTTCCATAAATTCATGACGACGCTAAAGAAACTGCAACAGAATAATGATTAAACCAGCGTTACAACCCGGTTATCATAAGCATGGACCTGACCAACATGTCAAATTTCTCCCGCTTCCCGCTCATCCACCCGCGTTTGTCCTTTTCGTGTCAATACAGTTCATTTTTGCACACCTTTCTCACACAGTCAAGTGACAGTGACAGGTCCATTCTTACCAAGTTATATAATCCAAGATAATGAAATAAGACCTCATCTATACTCTCATTAAACTTTTTTTATAACCAGAACTGCTGCTATGTGGACATTCAGCCCTATAACGATTTCCGAGTGAAATACCCGACTTAAGCGCTTATGTACAGGAGTTGGCAAAGTTTAGCAGAATTAATTTAACAGTTATGTGCTTCTCAAGCCTTATTGTGGTGACTTTCAATAATGCTGATTAGTTCTGTTGTATAAATTTAACTATTCCCTCCATTCACGCCCGGCCTCGGAAAGCACGTAAAGCCGTTGGTCCTGCACCTTATCTTTCTCCGGTCGTGTCAGATTGCTGACGCATCGGGCTATGAGAGTGAAAGGAATAGAGAGTGCACCTGTGTTTGCGCATAAACTTGTGCACTATAATATGTCCCGAAAAGTCGGATAGTCGTTGTGACTGGCCAGCGTAATCAAAATCGGCTAGGGGGACGATTATTAATTTAACTATAGCCCGGTATGACCGATAAACTCTAAAGCATTTTTATGTATTTCTAACTACTTAAATACAAATCACTGTTAAAACTATCATTAATAAAAATATTTTTTATAGCTCAAAAATAAAAGATCTTGATGCACTTTCGATATATAAATGAAAAAAACATTAATCTATTCATGTTCTTAAAGATGACGTCATTTTAGCACTTTGTATGTTTCTCTTTCTTATTCTTCACGTCTGTGTAAGGCCGCGGCCGTACACCGTATGCAGACGATCTGCATTCTTTCATTTTCTGGCACATTTCTGATGAACCCCCATGATAATGGATCTATAATCACGCAGCCTCTAGATTAGAACCTCGATTGGGGTCTGTTTTGCTTTCTACTTTCCAAAGATACCGGCAATTATTATCTGCCAGATTACTGCGGTCATTATAAAGGTTTCAGCGATATTAAAACTGATTTATGAGTTCATTAATTAAAGCTTCCCGAACTAATGGGCCTCTTATTGATCGGCAAACTTCTGCCATAACTTACTTATTTGAACGAGTTTAATTGTAATGAATAGTAGCAATATTTTGAAAACATTGCAATGTATCAAAAGTTATAAAAACATTTAGACTACTTGAATGAATAGAGGAAAACTGTACGATTTCAAAACACGAATGGCGGTAATGCTTTCAAAAATGTGACACGAAACAAACTACTTTTATCTTAAACACATAAAGATAGGCAATGTAATTCAACATTTTGGGATGCGTCGTTTAAACGCTCCTTATCTCGTAGTTCTTCACGGGAATGGTTACATCCAGCATTTTGACGGGTAATTTGGCAGCTACACATGTGTCGTGGCCAGTGAATAATGACCCACAGCAACGAAATATATCCTCCCGCTAGCTGTAATTTTGTGGGTTAGAGGGGAGAGGTGGGAGGTCATGATAAGCTGGTCGACGTCTGCGGTAAGGTTACAAATGTCCACAGACAAGAGTTTGTTTTGATTTTCTCTGAAACTGTTATATTTTTCGTAGCTGGCGTTTAGAACACCTTTAAATGTTATCACGTGGTTGCTATTACTTTCCTGGAGTTAGGCCAGTGATCCCATGACTTTCCTGGATGCATTACGTTGGCTGAATGTGTTTAAAATTTTCTAGGGAATTCATAAATCTGACCTACCCCTCGCCAACGTATATTGTTTCAAACATATTTCATCAGGTATCAAATAAGAATATAAACTTATTCAGTAGTTGCTTATTTTTATGCGCGTTGAGTGCGGAATTTAGTTCCTTTTATCATTTTCATCCACACTCAAAAATGGAACAAATTAAAAATACCCTTTGAATTTGAGCGAACCTTCGGGTATTACATATCATACGAGAGAACGATCGCTTGTCAACACGAGATGGAAATGCGATCGTAGAATGTATGTAGAATGGCCTGATTATTGCAAGTAAAATAGCGAACATGTCAAGTGTGTTCTAGCCATAGACTAGGATTCAAGATTGATAACAACGTAGTAAGCTCATTTTTAAAACTTTTATTACGGTACCTAAACAGCGCCTTTAGTTTCTTTATTAAATATGTTCGAGATTAACTACTAGACAGACGGGTTAAACGCGAATAAAAACTTATAAGTTGCTATTACTATAAAAACTTATCAGTTGACTCGTGACCACGGCAATTGCAATACAGCCGAAACGTCGAGCAGTGAGTAATAGTACTATATTATCTGTGGTAATAGCAACTCATAAGTTTTTGTTCACGTTTAGACCCGTCATGTCTAAACGCTAAAACGCCAACGCTAAAAATTTAAATTCGATAAATTTTCGAGATTATTTGACAGCGCAGTCAAATAAAAGTACCTAAACGCTTTCTCGTCATCACTAGTATTTAGGTAATAGCCCTGCGGGTCGTGTCACGTTGTCACGGGCGCACGGCAAACACACACCCTTTATACAAATGCATTACGTGAACATGTCACGGTATTTGCCCGCCCCTATTTGTGCAGTGAATGATTGATTTTGTTTCCCGTCTCGTTTTGTGTGATGGAGCGTATATGGACTGTAGAGCACACACCTACAGTCCAGCTAGACAAATAGACACAATGGGAACAACTTATGTTTATGAATAGGTACACTTAGTCAGATAGCTATTTTATAGACTGATCGCTGGTAACGTAACTTTACCTTTACTGTCGATGAAGAAATTGTTCCTTACTGCACACGAAGGCAGTAAAAACACTGTCTTATTTTCCCTTATTGTCTTTTATTCTCTCTTATCTTTGTTCTTATTTTTGGTATCCGTTTGCGAAGTTTAACTTTGGGTATCCAAGACATAAAAATGTTATTCAAATTATAAGACTGCCTATTTGAAATCTAAAATACTAAACTACTACTAACACAGCTAATTCCATAATGAAGCCGGTTCCATAACCGACGTTCCGTTCCGACGACGAACCGTTTATTTATTTAAAAACTTTATTGCACAAATAAAAGTGTACAAAAGGTAGACTCAATGCTAAAATCATTTTCTCCCACGTGTTCCACTTTTTGTCTTGTCGTGCGTTTCCTGAATCGTGCTCTTTGAAGGATATTGTGTGAGCTAGCAAATCAATATTTATTATTCTTATTCTTAATTTGCAAAAATCTTGATTTCTTTCGACATACATAAATATCAAAACTGAAGATAACAGTCGTGCTTATACACTGCAATTGAGGTTAAGCTAAGTAAGTACTTAGCACTCTCTGCAAAGTCGTGCTAAAGGTTGGTATTTTTAAAACGCTCATCGCCCGGTCTAAACACTAACCCCCTTATTCATAATAATTCAAACAGTCTAATAAACCTATTTTAGCTATTACACTGTTTTGTCACTTTCTGTTAAATGATGACAGCGCCAAGAGAGAATATTCACTTCGTTATAAAACGCACCGCGATCACGCCGACCGCCGACGGAATCCACAATCGCGTTACGGCCGTGATATTTATCGTCACGTAATTTCATTGCGCACGTAGCGTTCGGAACGGATATTTCGATGCGTGTAACGGCGGCCGTGATATTTAGGAAATGTTTACGTGATGCTTGCAGCATTCGGATCATTTGTGAAATCATTTAGTTAGTAAAATGTAGTCTAATTTGTGCAAGTTTATGTATTTTCAAATTTATATTCTAAGAGCATAATAATTATCTGTAGAATTGCACTTATCTGATTTAAATAAGAGTTAGGGGTCTATAATATTTACAAGTATGTCAAACAATTTGTGCAACTTTTGTTCATGTATTTGCCAATTTATATTGTTAGAGCATGATAATTCTCTGTAGAATGGCATTTATCTGATTGAATAACAGTTAGGGGTCTATAATATTTACGAGTATGTCAGACCAAAATTAGTATGGTAGTTTTATGTTGTCCATACCTCAGTTAGTTATTTATTTTTACAAAGATACTTTACTATTTCGTCCTGCAAAGATATTCCATTCTGCGTAATGAGTTCCTGAGTTTCTGATTAATAAGTTGTAACAACAGAGCACACTAGCGCCATTCCAATTACGGAAAACAGTAATCTCTTTCGATTAAACGTCGGATCACAGAAAGAAATGGAATGTTTTGCAAATCACGTGAGGAAACATCTTCTTAATTAAAAACGGATTCATATTGCGTTTCTAGCAAAATCGCAGTAGGAGAGTAAGCTCCAGCCTGACTACGACGTTGTTAACACGTTCCGGGACACTACTCCAGACACAATAGATGTTTTATTGTTTTCACGCCTGTAGGCGGGCACTGTCCCGGAACGTGTAAATAAAAGTTAAAGGCAGCTTATATAATAAGATACCTACTGAAAACAAATGTACTTAAATGCTTCAAATTTTAATTTCCAGCATCTCCGACCAAGAGCTGCTACAAAGAAACTTAACGAACTACAAATTATTTATTTCGAGTCGGCGTTGTTTATTTTTGCAATAACAAATTAACGATCCAGAAGTTTCGTCTCGGAAAGGTTTAACGAGTTCAAATTTAATTAATTTATAGTCGCCTATTTTGAAAAACTTTGGCCGACAAATATTTGTGTTGAAAGTTAAATTGTTTATTTACCCTCTGTTGCTTCAAAAGCTGGAGTTTTGGTGTTTTTATTCAGTTTATAGCTTAGTGTGATTATTATTTATGTTTTGAAAGAAAAACGACGAGGAGCTTCAACTTTTTAACTTTATTTGTGTCGCTCCATTTATCTTCGAGAAACTATTTTTCAAGAGGTACAGTTGTATTGAAACAAATTTAATGGAAGGGCTTTATTATCCGAAAGGATGGAAATTTATATTGTTAAAAAAACGACCTACCAGAATCACAAAATTGATGATTTGCTATTTGACAATAATATGATTCTCGTAGGTTTGAATTAGAATCAAATCTGATTCCTTTATTTTTTATATTTTGTGAAACTATTCTGAAACTATAAGCATCACATAGCTGAAACTTGGTAGGTAGGTGTATTTTGTTCACCGCTTTCCGATCCAGATACAAAAAGTTAGAAAAAATAATATTTAAGGGGGGGCTCCCATACATGAAACTAAAACCTAAATTTTTTTTTTTTACTCAAACCTATGCGTGTGGGGTGTCTATGGATAGGTCTTTTAAAATGATGTTGAGGTTTCTAAACCCATTTTTTCTAAAAGTGTAAGGTTTGAGATATAGACGCTTCCAAAGTGGTAAAATGGGCGTCCCCCCCCCATCTAACTTTTGAACTAAGTAAGTGAAAATTTTCGAAAAAATATATGATGTAGATCTCAACAAAAACTTGCAACGAAAATTAGTTTGAAGGAGATCGAACCAGTAGTTTTTGAGATATTGCACATTTTTATCAACCGCAAATATAACTTTGTCTTTCATACAAACACTATGAAAAACAATGTTATTTTTGCTGTCGCAATATATTGTGATGATTTCGTTAAGTGAAAGTAAGTGGACCCTGAATTCAGTTAAGGGTGGCACGGAACCCTCAGTGTGCGGGTCCGACACGCACTTAACCGGTTTTTTGTTTATTTATTATTCAATTGCGACACTACGCAGAGCGTCTAAACTAACACAAATTGGTAATCAAGGTTCTGCGCAAAGGGCTTATTATAGTACCTACCTAATTACCTTTTCGAGATTTGTTTGCTGTTAAAAGTGCACTAGTATAACCGGCGCATAAAATGCCACAAATTAACGACTGTATACATCTATCTTCAAAGTAAGGTAAAAAGTGATAAGCAATATTTTAGTAACATTTTATTGAAAAGAATTAAAAGGCTAGTGTATATTAAAGATTTATTAAACAAAGATATTTTTATATTTAACCAAGTTTTAATCAAATTGATCCATAGAGTCTGACATACATTCACGGTCGCTAAAGCTACGGTTAAACTGTGCAACGTAGAATTCGCCTTTGTTTGGTTGCCCCGGGCAGGAACGAAGCAAGCTGTTGACCTGTACTATACTATAAGGCATCCTGCAACCAAGTTCGCTAGAATATCAACTAAGTATAGAATATCCATTCATCGACCTTTTCTTGGAAGAAGGTTGTGTACACACATTATGCTGTCTGACCTCTATGTAATGTAGGTGGATGAAGATTGCTGATATGTTGGTTTTAAAACATGAATCGCTAAATAGCTTGTTTCAGTATAGCAACACAAGTAAAATAACAACCAAATTACAAATCTTAACATTATTTATCGTGTTAATGCCCCACTGCTGGGCAAAAGTCTCACCTACTTAAGTAGGTATGAGGTGGTATGAGCCATACTCCACCACGCAGGCTCAGTGCGGATTTGTGGAGGGGTTTTTGCAATGCAAGCGACCAACCAGCAAGGTTGGTCGACCCCTGCCAGATGTTATCAAGTTACTGTTAGTGCCTCTGACTATGCTTGACGACTAATATCAACTGATATTAGCCGGGAACAATGGCTAAACGTGCCTTCCCAAGCACACATAATGCTCGTGATGATACAAAGTCACTAATATGGCCGGAATGGTCACTCATTCAAAAACCGGCCAAGTGCGAGTCGGACTCGCGCACTGAGGGTTCCGTGCCAACTTTAACTGAATTAGGGATTCTTACTTCCACTTAGCCAAAATACCACAATATTATGTTGACCGCAAATATAACTTTGTTTTTCATAGTGTTTGCATGAAAGACAAAGTTATATTTGCGGTTGATAAAAATGTGCGATATCTCAAAAACTACTAGTTCGATTTCGCTCAAACCAATTTTCGTTGAAAGTTTTTGTTGAGATATACATAATATATTTTTTTCAAAATTTTCACTTCCTTAGTTCAAAAGTTAGATGGGGGGGGACGCCCATTTTACCACTTTGGAAGCGTCTATATCTCAAACCTTACACTTTTAGAAAAAATGGTTTTAGAAACCTCAACATCATTTTAAAAGACCTATCCATAGACACCCCACACGCATATGTTTAAGTAAAAAAAATTTTTTAGGTTTTAGTTTCATGTATGGGAGCCCCCCCTTAAATATTATTTTTTCTTACTTTTTGTATCTGAATCGGAAAGCGGTAAACAAAATACACCTACCTACCAAGTTTCATCTATGTAATGCTTATAGTTTCAGAATAAAGTGGCTGTGACATACGGACGGACAGACAGACAGACAGACAGACAGACAGACTTGACGAAACTATAAGGGTTCCGTTTTTTGCCATTCGGCTACGGAACCCTAAAAACGACCGCGCTGTAGGTTGCTTGTGTAATTACTACTAAAACGCAGTTACCACTGCGCTAGAAGCACCTCTTATCATTATTATAATATCATATCTTTATATTTGGAGGAGAGTTAAAATGTTACAGAAGAGAACAAAAATATAACACCAAAGGTCAAAAGTACTTGCAAAATTCAACAGGCTTGTTAATATGACGGTGGCCGAGTGGTATAGGCATACGCTCGGATAGCGTAAGACACGGGGTTCAATTCCTCGTCTGTCCCAGAGTCACAGTTGCTTTTTACAAGTGCAATTTATATTATTAAGTTTGTATGGTGACAAAATACTATAAAAACAAAAATAAACTACCAAAGGTAAAGCCGTAACTCATAGTTTTCCAGTCTCTGTAACGTTAACCCTTGTCTGCCCGCTCGATTCATTCTGAAGGAAGGCTTTCAGAAATGCATCACAATACGCCCGTCTAATGCGAGAGTGCTTAGGGCTAAAGAGGTCGCCAAACAGGCAGGCATTTTGACGAAAATGGAAAACTGAAGTGTATGATAAAATCACAAATGTGTTTGTACGCGATCGATAGTTTAACAGTGGTCGAATTGTTGAACTAACTATGTACTTTTTGTCTAATTTATGGCTTCAGATTTAAATGCGGTAAATGACAAAATATTATTATCATTAAGAGCTTGTGATGTCTCACTGCAGGCAAAGACTACTATTCACAGTTCTAAACAGCTGTACTCCAGTCTTTACAGAATGAAGGTTATTACATCACAGTCTTCTGGGTGGACAATTGAAATGACATTAAATGACAAAATAAATATGCAAAAAATACTGAAAGGAATCTCTTTGTTAATCATCATATTATAACTTTAATCTATCATAATAGCATGTCTTCGCATATACAACATTGATTCAGCTGCACCAAAAACTTAGCTCTATAGTTGAATCCCGCCAATCGCTTACACGCCGGCTTATACTTACTTCACCATTTCAATTTGTCGAGACACTGAACGTCTAGAAGTGTCGCTCTCAGTCCGCGAACTCAACAAGGCGATATCGCACATATGATGACCGACACAACTTACCGAATTCCTCGCTTCACCTTTTCTTGGGAGTAGAAACTGGAAAGACTTACTTCAAGATAAAGTTTAACCTGCTACTTTATATTTATATTCGACTAAAGAGGCAGTGGGAGGTGATGGTGCTACGTAATGAAATACATAAAGAAAAAAACTGACAAATAATAATGTTCTCGTTACTAAAACTGCCTTATGAAACTGAAATGAAAAATGAATGAATTCATGAACATGAAAAAAGCCAATGAAAGAAAAATATCAAAAAAGTAATAAGGCAAATCACAGTTATTTTTCAGTTCAAAGCCTTATTGGTTAGTATATACACATAAATTATAAACACGCCATTAAACTCGCACTTTGTGTACACACCCAGATTATGGGAGATTTGCAAGGATCCGAAACATTTCAGCGACTGTTTTATTTAGAGTCATATCACACGCTTTTTGGCAACTAAGTAATGCTCCACTAATACTGGGCTGCTTATTTATCAACAGATGAATAAGTTCTTCTATGTAATCAAATGGGTTGAAACCTCAATCTAGTCTGTGTACTCATTTGAAACTATCTAACTTGATGTTTCAAAGTCCCATAATATCTTATGCCTCGAGGGCGCTTACAAACTTAGTCTTATCTGTTTAGCGTGTTTGCGACTTGTTTTATTTGCTTAGTTCAGGAAAGCAAATTAATTCTGATTTAGATTCATAAGTTGGCCAGACTGTAACATATTACTAGTAAGCAGCATAGTAAATAAGTGCTCAGAAAGTTATTTAATATCAAAGTCAAAGTTAAGACGTGCGAAGTGATTTCTGACCAACTTAGTACATGAACGTGACTGAGTGCCTCGTTGGTAGCGGTTAGATCGCTAGTCATGCACCTAATAGGTCCCGGCTTTGAATCCCGGGTCGGGCTGAAATTTGTAACTGGGGTTTTCTGTCTTGAAAAGACTCGGAAACAGTTCGCAGTCAGGAAAATGGTGGTGATGAAAACCCCGTCTTGGAAAGCACGTTAAGCCGTTGGTCCTGCGCCTGATCTCTCATCGGTCATGTCGGGCTGCCGTCTCACCAAATTAATGAGAGTGAAGGAACACATAGTGCACTTGTGTATTGCGCATACATCTGGGCACTATAATATTCATTACCGAAAATCAGTATGAGATTATTATAACATGATTTTAAAATGGTTTTAACACTCACAGTGCCATTTGTACTCTTATAAGATGAATTTTGGTTTCTTATAATCATCATAAAATAATATTATTTCACGAATAATTGTGGTAACTACAAGATACAAATTAGTTAAGCAGGCTAGTTACATAGCCGGAGTAATAAAACTCTTTTTAGTCATATAATTACAAACTTCCTACACGTACTTCTTAGCTTTGTTGAGATAGGCAAGAACCTCAGAAGGACCTCAGACTTCACTTCAAGATTGTAGGTCACCAAAAGTTAAGGTTCTCTATAGGTTTCCTAAGGGTACTCGACGCGGACAGCCTGGCGGACAACAAAGAAGGCTTCAGTCTCGTATTTTTTCACGACGAGGCATCATTAGAAAGGAAATCAAGTAAGCTTTCTTTTATACTTGACTTGAGTTGATAAGAGGCTCAACGTTGACCACTGTAGTAGGTAAATTATGATCTTACATGCTAATCATGCTAATCATAAAATAATACAGACGGGTTTAATAATATGTACTTAAACACTGAAACCCAAGACAAAAGGCGCTTCCTGTATTTTAAAAACTTTTAAAATCTAGAATTAGGTATTGTTTTGAAAAAAAAATTTATAATTTAGGTTTTCGATGTAAGATCATTCCCAGTTAGTTTTCACAAAAGTAATGTATAAAATTTCGCAGTAGCAAGATTTCGTTAAAACAAGATTTCGCAGTATGATAACTTCACAGTAAAATCGTTCGCTGTAAAGTTTTTCGATATAAAGAAACATCGCAGTAACATGGCGTCGATGTATAAAGGCATCGCAGTATAGAGGTGTTGATGAAAGGTTGTCGACGAAACAAAATTCGACGAAACGGCTGTCGCAGGCACGTAGGTAACCCCGTTTAGACAGATGGTTGAAAGTCGTGTAGTCATTTAGTTAAATTACATATTGACGGATCTGTGATGGGTGACTTTGAGTTCATAATGACGTAGTACGATAACTTTTTACACAAAAATGTAAAAAAGCACACGATTAATACTCAATGATAACAGTATACTAGAACTTAATAAGTAATTGTTGATGGTATTTAGTTATTTAATAATAAAAAATCGTGCTACAAGTCACAGTCGTTAACCCATATGTAGTCAATTAGAAAGTCAATAAGTTACTACGATAAAAATTCGTTTAACCTGAGGATAAGTAAATAAGTGTACTCTTTCAAGGAAACAAACTGTGCGTTTCTCTTAAAAATTAGGAAATTATTTTGTAAATTTTTACATTATCTTTCTTTCACTAAAATATAAACTACACGTATTCAAAAGGCAGTATTTCAACCCGTTATCATTCAAAGCCACTGGTTGGTACGTTATCTACTTTGTAACCAACAGACCTTTGTTTACCTCACAAGCTTAGCGAGCAAGAAACTGCGATAGCACCCTTTATGATCTGCTACCCTACTCTGTTAGATTTTCTTATTTTCAACGATACATACAACCTGCTTATCCCAACTGAGATTATATTATCAGTGACAAGGACGGGTAGAGTCGAAAGGACGCACTGGATTTTAGTGTGGGGTCACTAGGCCGACATTTGGAATAGGGTTTGAGTTGTTAATGGTATACGACGGTTGAAATTACATTTATCGCGCGATGTCGTATGTAACATAAGGAAAAGGATTATTGTATTCAAAGTATTTTTTTAAGAGCCTTGCAAAATGGTCTCAGTTTTTATTGCAAGATCGAGCGATACGACTAAAAACACCGTGTCAGCAATTTACGCGAGCATGATTGAAGAGGCTTACAAATTTTTCAAAAAATATACGGGGAAAAGTGGTATAGAAAGTGTATGGGAATAAATACAATTATTGACTTATATGGACTTACAGGAAGACACACAAGAGCCCTCCCAGGAGATGGTTGTCCCGATAACAGTAAGAGTCTTCCTGCCGTAGGCGATTGAGTAAGATACGGCACGTGCGATCATAAAAACGCAAATTTATCCTTATTTCCCTATCATAAAGTCAAAAATAACATAACTAGTCAGTATACAATTATAACAGCTACACTGACTTCCCTCTCTTTGCATCTCAACGCAGAGAAAACCGCCAATACTTAAGCCCTGAATAATTTCGCAGAGAAATTTTGTGAGCGTTTAAGTTGAAACCTTGTTACAAAGAGCTTGCAGTTTTGCATTCACTTTGTATGCCCCCAACTCAAGTTTTCTCCGCAGTGTATTAATATAGAGAATTATATTTAATTTAAGAGTGAAAATGTGTAGTTCTTTAACCTTTTACAAGCTGCACATCAATTTACCACTAAACGCATTTTAGCACACACTTATTACGATAGTAAGTAGTTACTTTTTTATCCTATCCTACAAAGATTGGAAAACAATGAATAAGTTGAAATAGAAAAGCTAAGAAACCTTGTAATTCACGATAATGAGGTTTTCGCTATAATATGTAACCACCAACCAATCAACCATTCAGCAACTATGTATAATATGAGATTTTAAGCTTTCGCGTAGCATTATGCTGTTGCAACGCAGCCGAAACGTCGAGCAGTGAGTAGCATTTACTTATATTTCGTGTTTAGACCCGTCATGTCTAATTCTAACTATGTATAATATCAAACACTTATTTTATAGCAACGGTGCTTTAAACGGTGTCAGCTTGCGATGTAGATTTCAATGACTTTTTTTATAAATGAACTTATACAAACTTTTATCTTATACAATTTTAATGTAAAAAATCACACAAACCACAGTTGAAGAGCGTGGTCAGACATACTTGAGTACATACTCAGCCAGTTCGTAAAAGTGCGTAAGTCACCATTTTAAAATAGGGTGAAGGAATTTTTAAGGAAGAATTTTTGAGATTCCTGCAACGAAGGCAATATGGTAATTTTAATAGTCGGTGGTAATTTATGGATTAAGGCATGTAGTAGTCTGCAGTTTATTTCAGATACGTCTCCAGGACCAACAATAGTGGACAATAATTAAAGATGGCGCTCATTTTTATCGACGACCCCAACTCGATAATTCGTTAAAAACTTCTATCGTATTGTGTTATCTCATTTAATTACCGGGACATTGGCCAAAAATTGATCTAGAAACGCTATGTCAGCTATTTTGGGAACGTTTGATAAATGTGGCTCTTGCTGGAAATATTAATTACGTTTAATGTGGGTTCTTCGAAGAATTCTATTGTTGGAAGAAAATTGTATTTTCCGTCTGTAGTTTAAATCAATACCTATAATTAACTACAAAACAACCGTACCGCCGTAACTACAAAGCTCAAGTTTCTACATTTTGTTTTTTTCAGCTCAGACTTGTGATATCAGTCTCTATAGTATCTCTTGCTATTATTTTATTACTAACAACGATATTTATTAAATTTTACTGTTACCTATTAATATTAACGACGGCATGGCGGACTTAATGCCAAAAGGATTCTCTATTTACCAGTCAACCATAGGTCTAAGCAAAAAATAAACAAGCGGCGCGAAGAAAGTGTTATAGGGACAAAAGAAAAAGCGAAGCTTTTGACTGTGATTGTTATCAATACTATTCATTAATTAATTTTATTTTCTTTATTTGTTTCAGGTAATTGCTTGATGGCTGTTCTTGCTGGTATCAAATACATAATAATGGTCTATGTTCATCTAGATCGGTAGTGCGTAAGCCAAGTTCGCATTCTATTTACCTCAATGTGTAGTAAAGGAAATTTTCCAAGTACTTGCTATAATAAGTACGTCTATGTTGATTCCGGCCACCGATGAGATTCAGCACGAAACAGGCTGAACGGATGTTTATCTCCCCGCGGAAATCGAACCCGGGACTCGGCGGATGGTATATTACCTCTACAAGTGAATTGATTCACGACTGCACTTCGAGAAAAGTATAAAGCTAAAATTGCTATTTTGTATAATTTGTTCAAATGGAGAACACTTCACGCAAACTAATAAATGAAAGCTCTTTTGATACAATTTTCATAATACATTATGTGTTTAAGATTGTCTTACTGGCTGAGGCTTAAAAAAAGACTTGAGTTCATACATACCATACATTTAAAAATATAACAAAATTAAAACAACCATTGTTTACCTGTAACTGTAGAATGTTGCAAAAGCTGAAAGCGAAGGAAAACACGATTCCTCTAGAGGCTTCTCTGTCTAGACATTTCACCAGGACTCAGCTCATTTCGGTCTGTTTGCTCAAATTCGACAGCTGATATTTTGGTTCCAGCAATTTAACCTTTTCTTGTGGTGGTAAGCCAATAGTTACCTATCTGATATAAAATTTTGGACGTTTTTAGCTTGTGCAGACATCAAATTAGTAAGATAGGTATCACCGATGAGATACACTACATTCAGTTTATAGTTGCAACACTTTTTAAAGATAAGCCACTTAGTTGATACAAAAAGCAAAATCAAAGTACATAAAAGTAAGATTCATGATTTGAAGAATTTTACAAAATACCAGTTATACGTATATTGCATTTGATCATTGCGCTATGAACGCCGGAATTCTTTTGTCAGAATGAAGAAATTACTAATTAACACTTAAGAGCAACACCGAATAATTTGTGAAGGTTTCATAACTTAAAAGTAAACATAGTATTTTCTTCCAACGATAAATAAAATCAAACGCACATAATTTAACCGCAAATGTTTTGCGAGTGTTTCCCACAAGCGAAGGCTTACAAGTTTGCCTCCAGCGAAAATTGAATCAGGAATATTATTTATGCGCGATAACGGCCGATTCGACACGTGACGCTATTTTATGAAACAAAGCCTCGTATAGGCTTTTCATTAATGCTGTTGCTTAGAGGTAAATCTAAATAATTTTCTTGCACGCCTTGTGGGTGTACGGAAACTAGTATTTTGAGCGGCGTCTTAGGTTGTAATTCATGATTTTTTGATGTTAGTAGGTACCTAGGTATTTTGATTTGATAGGTACATAATTACATTACCTTTGTAATATTGATTATAACTCTAATCTTCAATACTTACTACCTACGTTAACGAAGTTTTCGAATATTCTGTTTGTATGTACCTATGTAGTGCGCGAATGTTACTTAAATTTATTGATTTTAGTTCAACTTTGGTATATCAACATCTAATAACTCATTACTTATAAGAAGTATTGTTTCTCTCACAATTCTAAAAATGTTTCACTTGTAAATCATCTGCCATAACACAAATAAATTGATGTTATTAACGTGCAAATGTAATATCATTGCTATGAAACATAAAGAAACGCACATAGAGCCTCGGAATTGCTAATATGATTTCCCGTAACTCCCTCAGCGCAGGGCAAGGGCAATAAGAGAGCACAAATACACGTACATACTTACTACGGTAAGTTATGACGAACTTGTCTCACACACGACCGTGTGTCTAGATTGCACAGTCACATACGTATTAAAAGGTTTTTTTACATAAACTTTGTCATTTGATCAAATGTATTTACTACAACTTTAACTCTTAAATAACATCTTTTAGGTGCTCTATAATACAACGTTAGTTCGATGATTACGTGCCTTTGACGAGCCAAACGTGTTTTTTTAAAGTTTAGAACACAGATGAGCAGCTAGTTTTAGAATAATTAATACGATGAGTACATGCCTACCTGCTTAAATTTTATTAATTTATTTTATTAAAATAATATGTGCATACATTTATCTTACATCATTTTATTGCCTCTCAGGAAGTGTGACAAGCAGAATATTCACCTCTCGGGCTTAAAGGTTTATCCCGATTGTCTTGGGTGAACTTAAATCCCTCGCTGCACTCATAATTGTCTTTTACCACCCTCGCTGCTACGCTTGGGCCTCACATCTACAATCCTAACGCTTTGTTCTTGATTCAAGATTGCGTATGTGCCGAAAGACACTACTTTACGCCCTAGGTAAATAATCTGCTATTCCAGACTACGAAATAAATTATTTTCCAAATGTTCGGATTTTAAACAGTTTAATAATTTAGATAATTATCACACTTTTTATAAACGTTTAGGTCATCCTATGGGTAGCAAACTTCAACCCTAACAAATTTTTGTAATGTAACAATCACACGATTGTTACTCGAGTTTTACACCAAAATCATTCCTAAGAATTGCAAAACCAGCGCTTATTAAAAGTTTTTCAACTAAAAGTTTCTATGACGTCACATCTCTCGTAGTCTTGTAGAACTAAGTCGAACAAGCGGAATCACAAGATCTTTGAAGAGACTGAACTAAGTCCTACGCTGCGGTGTCGTGGTGAGACGATCACTATACGAATGATTGTGTAATTTAGTTTTGAACTCCTAACCAAGTCACGAAAGTCTTCGGAGTAATGTTGGACTCGATTTATTTTTGGTGGTTGATATGCAATTACTTACTCGTAAATGCTTACACGAATTTTATTATTGCAATGTGGGCATTCTCTGGTAGTCAAGACAAAACACTTACGCTACGTTTAGAAGATGTTTGTAAGTTGGTTTGTGATTGATCGTGTAGACTATGTAATTGAGTTTTGTCTTGACTTATTGAGTTTTTAATATGAAAATCATTAAACTGCCTTCTTCCTATGTTACAGTGCAATTTGATCAGTAAAAAAAGATAAAACTTGAAGAACACGTACACGAGACCACAACAAATTAGCATAGTTTTCCACGACCCTCTATTTTCCGTTATGCCACATAAAGATAAACTCCATCATGCAGGAACTAAAAGTCAAAAGTAGGCAACCAAGCCAACTAACCCAAATTATTACCATAAACCAACAATAACTTAACCTAAACGAGTGATTAAGCGGCGTGCACACATATTTAGTTCTTTATGGTTCACTAAACGAATGCTTCACGAAGATCTATTTATATGTAAAGCGGGAGTAATAAAAATCCGTTCAGCGCAAACTGAGAGTTACTGCCGCTCGCTCACGTCAGGGATTTGCCAAATATTCCAACAGGCACCTCCCCGCGGCCATCCAGCCAATGAATTAGCCAATAAAACCAAATTGAAGCAAATAAATTTCCCATTATGTCTGTTTTTCTATTTGCCTTAAATTTAACAGCGGCTCTGTAAAGTATTTTTCCGTGTTCCGTTCGCGAGTTGAATCAATGAGACTTTTTTTATTATGCGAATAAGTACGCACAATGTTGGAAGCTTGAAAATGCGTTATTTTAAGGTGATTTCTATGCAACTGTTAGAGAGAGCCTGGAATACGGATAGGTCGCAAGGTGTAAAAAAATACACAAGAATTAAAACACAGACTAGAAACTTTCTAACATGACTAAATAAGCCGTAACCTATAGTCAAAAACATCAAACATCAATTGTATAAAGTTTGTAAGATATGTCTTCTAATTGTATACTTAGTTAAAATCAGTATGTCAAAGGGCTTAAAGGGTCTCAATAAGTTGTCTGTTTCAATTCTTCAGACCTTAATAGGTAGGTATTCAATCATTTACTTTGACTCTTAATTTTTATTATGAAATTTTAACTGGCAGTAAAAATTACCTCACAAAAAGTGAATTAGGAGGTTTCTTTTGTCTCAATTCACTGAATTTCGAGTTCAAGATAAAAAAGTCGGCAAAAACAGAAAATCTTAGAACGTGACCCTTCGGTAAAATAATGAAAACGAAAAATATATTTTTTCTCAGACTCGAGTTGGGTCAAGTCGACAGTGATAGCTCAGGATTCCTCTTTTTATTAAAGTTGTGTTAAATGATGTAAGTTGTTGTTTCATTAAAAGAATGATAGGTAGTAATTAAGAAAGCATAGTACAAAATGATTGTAGGTACACGCATATTGCAATAATGTCTACACACTGCAAAAGCTAGTGACTATAATCCGAATCTATTCAAAGTCAGAGTGAACAGGCTTCTTCTGGGCGAGCTCGTTCCATCTTCGACTCCGTCTTAGTCGCACTTGTCAAGAGCAAACCCATACTAAATAAAAAAAAGCCAAATAAACATATCTAAGTAAAATTCCTGCAAGTAAACTTTCCTTTTTTTTGTGGACTCAATTTCAAAGGCAAATTAAAATTTTGCCCTTTCTCGCCTAAATAAATCTAGCGGTTACTTTCTCTAAACATTGAAGTCGCGAATTGTAATTGACTTGGGATGTCCAATTAACTTTTCGCTTAGACATGACATGACTCATACATTGGTAGAAGGTTTAAAGTAAAAAATATAGAAAAGAAAACATCAAGGTTAGTAGTACATTAAGGTTCTTTTATGCGTTTGAAACTCAGGTTTGCAATCAATTTTGATGTATATTATCCAGTAAATAAAAGCGTAAGTTTAGATGCACAATTATAGTGGTAGGGACCAACCTTTTTATTCGAATAGACCCTTGGTATTTTACTATTATTTACTCGTACCTAACTATGTTGCCACATATAAATTGTACTTGCAAAGTGTTAGGTGTCCTGAAAATATGACATTTACTTTTGCGAATTTCTAACTTTGGATTAACCTGCAATCTCTTCTCATCATTATTCGCTAGCAATACGTATACTTGTATGTGTACCTAAGTTATACCCAGAAATAGGTGGGCTAGGTCTTCGTAACACACAATGGGAACGCCTAAAGATAGACAGAGTAATCATTGTACCTACGCCAGTCTTTGTAATGCAGACCTATTGCAAAGAAAACCTTCAAAGCCTACCTTTAGATTTGTGGTGATATTCCACCTTCATTTTTGAATAAAAGACATGTTTATGTTTGTGTGGGGAAAATGTCAACACCATGGTATTTTAAAATATCTTATGTTAACCTTATGCTTTTTCGGAAATATATATCTTTACATAAATGTACGGTGAACAAGTAAAAGTGTTCGGATCAATAACATACGAGTATAGCAATATTCATGATGGCTGATAATCTATCAAGAAGTTGATTTTGGAACAAGAAAAGACGGTTCGGGATGTCTAGCTATGAGAAGTATGGTTTTACAATATTTTAACACTCACAGTGTCATATTTTATTCTTAAAAGATGAAATATGAAACCAAAAATTGCGCACGGGCGAGATTCGAACCAGCATCTTTCTGGCTATCCGGGCCAACTGCTCTTCCAATTGAGCTACCGTGCCGTCGGTCCGACCGCGCGAAATTCTTGGTCTCATTGATACGTCATTGCGTGACGTTAGCGCCATCTACCCGTCTGTTTATGCAACAGCGGGCCAAGTAGTTATTCTTTACAGAATAAATTCAACTTGGAAATGATAACGCTTCGCTACTCAATGGTTTTACAATATTTTAACACTCACAGTGTCATATTTTATTCTTAAAAGATGAAATATGAAACCAAAAATTGCGCACGGGCGGGATTCGAACCAGCATCTTTCTGGCTATCCGGGCCAACTGCTCTTCCAATTAATTCCGTTCAATTACATGTATTGTAAAATATTTTTAGATAAACTGTACATGGTCCTGCCATTTTTAGGGTTTCGTAGACCAACAAGAAAGAAACCCTTAATTTTTTTGTAAACATCTCTTTTGGTGTTTTACAAAGGCTACACATCTTCTTTTCTGAAAAAATAAAACAAATGAAATAACAAAGCTATCACATCACTTTATGACAGAGGGTAATAGCGCCTCTTCTTCAAATATCTGCCGAAGGAGCAAAACATTGTAATAAAATGTAAGTAATGCGTAGGTATTATTGCTAAGTATTTTCCGTGTTTTAGACAGACGTGAAGTTGACATCTGTGTACTAAAAATTGTATACTTAACAACCGACTAAAACAGTTTGTTTGTTTTTTTTTACACTTGTATCCTCGTAACTCGGTCATTTAAGAAACAATTTGTTCTTTTGGTCCCATTTCCCAACACCATTTTTTCATCTGATGTTGGATTGGTGTGATCGAGGGAATCCCTCAAATCTTAAATAATGTAAAGTGTTCTTGCACTTAAGTGACTAGCGTTTGAAAGTCACCATTTTGTGGAGCCGCACCGCGCTCAAAAAAATGCCTACCTACTTATATTTACTAATACTTTATATTTACTGTAGCGACATCTATGATCTACCGATGTCACTACATATCATCGTAATACGCTGACTCGGCTCGACACGACTAGATGGCGCTGTTAGTCGAAGTATGGAGACTAAACCGCGATATTAAAGATTTAGATCGGACATAACTACTTATGAATAACCCAAGACGGTGAAAATCGGACCTTGGTCCTCGGCCATAGCACCCGGTCGGTAGGAAGCGCTTCCCTTTGCCTTCCTAACTCTGTTGCGCCAAATCCATATGCTAGGACTTAGGTTATTATACTACTACCCTACCGATGCAAGTTTCCATTTCACTATGATGAAACTTTACTATATTAAAACAATCCAGAATCCTCAATGAAAACCAGTGTAACACTTCATGCTTAATTAAACGAACAATTTTCTCTTTGGACCATTAACAAATTGCCTAAAAACTTGAAAAGCGGTGCGTAGAACTAAATACATCAATTTTACCTTCACCCAGCGCCTGCGGTCTCAATTATATTACAGGCAAAAGAGAACAGCTTTAATACGTGAATAAATATTAAGCAGAATAATACTTCGTGCCTTGCCTTGACCTACATGAAAGCAGAATTTTGGTCGAAGAGTGTTTTGTATCGTCGGTTTTGCGGACGGTTACCGGACACAAAGTTGCGCCACACTACGCTAATAGTGCTAGTGCTAGGTACCTTTATTTATATTTTTTTATTTTATTTATATAGGGGCAACAACAGCTTACATAAAATGTTGATATTACATAAACAGTTTACTTATAAAGCTAATAACAGTTGACCACCACAAAACTTGATGATTTTGTTATTATATGTAAGTTATTCACGAAGGTATCTATTGAATGGGCCTTTGTAACCTGAAATAAATGATTAAATGAACGATACTTGGGTGCAAAATATAGAAAATATATTTATATAGTAATTTGATCTATTGAAAATGTACAAAAAGCAGAAAATTGTTCACCGGTCAATGATAAATACCAGTTGCTATGTCAGTGGGCCGCGCCACGGTGCGGTTGCGGGCCGTATGTGAGGGGTGCAATCTTATATTTTTCTAGCTTTTAACCCGCTCTTAACGAAACTTGCTCAAAGTTGACTCCTATTTTTGCTATCAACACAAGTCTTTATACATTTATATGGTTCCCATAATACGAAAACAGGCTTAGTTATATTGTTGTTTTAGTAAGAGTGAAAAAATCTTTTGTACCGACGATCTAACAGACCTAGACTATTTACATTTGTTACTTTAGTACTTATAGACAATTATCAATGAATGAACTGTCGTCTTTCCTTACGTTTTCCCCACAATCACAATTTTGTAAAATTATTTTCTGCAAGATACGCGGCCATTAAATGGTGTAATTGCGTTAATTGACGTGTCGTTATGTGCTCCACCTGTAACGTACAAAAACGTTTTTAGACAACTTCAATATTTCTTAGTCTTAAAATGTTTTTTAAAACTTCAAGTTTTTATGATATACCTCTTAGTTTAAAGATAGATAGATTACTCTTTATAGCACATTACATAGATCAATTACAAATTCATTTAGAGGAAATGTACAATTTAGGTTATCTTATTAACGGTAAATAAGTAATTATGAGTTCAGGAAGGAAGGAATAATGAAGACAGTCAATGATCACCATGGCTAACGTTATGTTTAGCACGTTCAAACTCAAACTCAAACTCAAAATCTTTATTGCGTGTCACATGGGTATACAGTTGACAATAGTAGGGTTTTAGTACATGTGACGCCCTGCAAAGGCGTTGCAACGATTAAATATTGTAATAAATTAAATTAAATTAAATATTAAATTACATTACATTAAATTACATTACAATTTCGTTTACATTACAATTTACGTTTGTACGTGTATATATAAAATTAAATGATAGTGGAAAGTAAAACGTATTTGTGCCTGTTAGTTTTTTCATGGTCTATTAAGGTATGTACGAGTATGGGCTCGATCAGGCTATACTTTTTACTCTGAATACGAGCTCATACATACATGATATCATGTATCCATCGTACCGGACGTCGAATACCCCATTGTTTTCCTAAATATCAGGTTAATTTGACACCCTTTACCTACACTGTTGTATAGCAAATACCTAACTCGGCAGGTGTAACCGTAATTTATGGGTTCACGTGGACAGCGGTCGTACCGCGGTGACAAGCAACTAAATCAGCCTAATATTACATTTTGATGTTATAATTTCATGCTACATCAGAGTTTTATACAACATGGCTAAAAACACTCGAACACTTATCTACGACACAAAAAAAAAAACTACAAAAAAACCTATTGAATTTGACACTGTATAGATCTTACATCTCTTATCTTTTCTTACATCTTGGTACCTAAGCAATCATATCAGATGGGAGTGTAGTGGACGGTCAATATTACAAGCAATTGACTAGCTAATAAAGCAAAGTAAATATTTATCTTTGGTATATTAGTGCATAAACTTCTAAAACCTGATTTGGAAATCATAAAATTTAAGGAGTAATTTTTTTACTCCCACAAATGCAACATCTCAATAGGAAATTGTATGAAAGCGTAAAACTTTTATGAGTTTGACCCCGTTTAGTTATCGGCTGGAACTCGTCCAATCTTCGTCCATTGTCTTAGACGGGCACCCATAGTGGACATGTATATATTACACTTTATAAGTCTTAAATTTGAAATCGCGCCAATATGCATTAAGTCCTTAATAGCTCTCCCGAGTGACTTAAAGCTATCCGCAGGCATGTGCACGGTAGTAACTCTATTTAAAATTGAACTTCTGAACACTTATTGCTTTGAGACTCGCAATCACTATAGCTTTCACATAACCGTCTGTCACAGGAATCGTTCCCAAAAAAGTGTAAATATGGAACCCAACAACCCAGACATTTGGCAACGATCGCACCTGATTGTAAGTGACAATCGAGCCTAGGATGAACCATATCTTCAAAGTGTCAAAACATAGTTGCTGGAAAACACCTCTGCTGACAGCGATTTTCACTCCTGAGCCGTAAGCCCAAGATATGTGGGTGATTTCACAAAACACCTATATCTTTGAGAATCGCTTACACATAAATCGTCTGTGACACGAGAGCCGCCCTCAAAAAGGGTAAATATAGAAACCCAACGCGCCTATTGTATATTTAGTCCCTATTAAATTACCGCAGCTCCCTTTGCCCTTTAATAAACGTAAAATTCAAATCAGTGAAATGCCTTTGCCTTTAGCGTTTCTGCTGGCATATTTTTGTATTAAAATAATGATTCTAATTTGATAAATGTGAGTTATTTTAACGCTCTGGTGTTTGGCATTTCAATTTTTTCTCTCTTTACACCAAAATACATGATCGCAACGAAATTAGGATTATGAGCTTAGCAATTCTTTCGCCAAAATAAGCAAGCTCTTACAACATTAACGTGAATCCTCAAAAAGGATTATTTAAAATTATTTAAGAACTCTGTGCACAATTAATTTGAATTAAGCCTTTAACAAACAATGTCCAATTTTCTACGGCGTCTCAAGAGTGGTTTCCGTTTTTTCACCTAAAAATACCAAATCTGTCGAATCGGGCCCGTACAAGTCCTTAACGTGAGCACCTTTGTAACCCAATCCGGTTGAAAAAGAAAAGAGTGGATTAGTTAAGAGCAGGTTGCACTGACAGAGCTGATATATTGTGGCGATACATATAACAAGTTATCTCGGCACCTAAACAATTCAATTTTCTGCATTCACAAGCGGTTGACTGGTAGAGTCCACCAATCGTACAATTCACAGTGCAATAAAGTTTAAATAAATAAATAAACGGCTAGATGGCGCTGGAAGCCTAACTCCATACAACATCCGAATCTCCATACAATCCTGAACCGCGATAAGTGAGTTATATAAGATATGTATAATAACTAAGAACTTTAAACCTAACAAGTTAGTGCAGCCTTCTTTAATAAGTCAAACTAAATAGAGATATCATCGATCGATATTAAATATGAAACCACATAAAGCACTTTGTGTAGTCAATATTAAATATTCCGAGATTAAATATTAATAATCTGAGAACCAATTGACCCATATTCCTTCGCCAATGTTATTTCAATTCAGTTAAATCGTTTTTATTCAAGACGATGACACGACCGAGCTACGTTACCGGATATTAGAATTTTGATTACCTCCTAATACTTCCATTCAACTGAATTCACATTTATTGGATCGAGGATCGTATAAATTGATTCCCGACGTCATCAGAATCATAAAGATGCTTAGTCCGAAAGAAATTTAGAAGCCAATTTTGAGTCTCGAAATAATGTCAGCACGTAGAAAGGTTGAATAAATCTGAATATAGTGCTAAAACATGAACTTATAACATAATTACTAAATCGTGTCCTATTCATACGGAAAACCTTATTTATTTACTAAGAATAATAACAATGGCTCAACAAATACCTTACAGGTTTTGCATACTATTTGCTTTGAGTTTAGTACTAAGGTATATTATTACTAACTGTAAGTATGTCAAAATAATTGGAAATTAAAATAATGACGCACTAAATTAAAACAACGGCCTGAATTTTCTCCGTATAGATCTATGGTTGACTGGTAGAGAATGTTGTTAGCATTAAGTCTGCATATGTACCTTTTGTTTGTGCCTGAACTGTTTTAAATAAATAAAAAAACAACTGCAGTATTATTTTAGTTTTGAGTATACCTCTTTGTATGGTTAGTAAGAACCTTTTTTTTTCGCGAAGGAAATGCTTTATGAATACCTTTTGCTCGGATGACGGCAGTGGGTTATGTGGGACTCCTTCGTTCGTCCAGGTTTACCACCATGATTTCCCGTAGCACCCAATAAATAAACGTAAATAAAACTCCATGAAATATTAACCCTATTCTGGAGCAGTAAGCCAGTGAAAGTATTTCCCCGCCACATTAAATCACAGGGAGAGCGCTAAGCAGATAAAAGTGAAGTAAACGCAAAATATCGCCGCAACCGAAACTCGGAGATTGTAAATAAGAGGAAGAAACGCCTGTTGCCTAATGAGCCGTGGGGTTAAACTCGTTCCGTTGTAAGGGTTGCTCTCTACTTTGATGATACCGAGTATCATTGAACTACGAGAACTAGAACTAAGACCACAAACAAATTAATGTCGTGCCACATGCATTGAAGCCACTTGTCATCAACTCGTACAAACGGTTTCATAATTCGAAATTCAAATTTCAAGGAATACAATATCCTCACAATCTTGTCGTCGAATTTGCGTCACATTTTTTGCTTGGCATAGCTTCTCTATACGTAGTAATAACAACTTACTGCTTTAAGGCCTCTGCTTCAAGATTATTAATTCAAGCATTTTAATATACGAAACTATTCTTTCGTATGTAACTCTCGTACGGAGCGATGAATGCACACTCAGGGATCCCTTGCTAAGTATTATAATACAATTCTCCCTTTAGGCACAGTTTAGTAAACATACAGTTCAGCTTTTTCAGTGGATAAAAGCCTTGTCCAAACCAAGTTTATTAAGGTGCGGAGCATCTGGACCATCTAAGGCTAAGGGTAATCGAGAGATACACTTCGAATTACGCGAAGGGGTGTGAAACTGTTTGCCTGTGACCCACTTCAGTTCGGTTGGTTAAAGATTTATTGGGTGTGGTTGTGTTTTAAGATTCATTTCAATTGATGGATAGGGGAAATAACATTGAAATATTAGCTTTGCACGTATCGAAGTTTGGTTATGGTCTCTCGCGCCTCACCACTAATAGAGCCAAAATCGCTTGCACCACGCGTCGTCTGTTGTCTGAAGTGACGCCTGTCAATCGCTCGCTGTCAATCGCTATATCGCTATATCGCAATCGCTATTCGTAGGACACCTCGACTGCACCTGTGCCTGTTCAATTATTTGACTGATAAGGTAAGGCGTGTTTCACCATCTACCAAAAAGCACTAACCAACGAATAATAAAATTATGGAACGCTAATTCGTATGAAGTAAGTAGTGAGAGAGGGAACGCTAATGGGAACTTATGCAGACATTGTGAAACAGGCCGTAAATGCTAATTATGCAGTTGCAAATGTTTCTATAAATCAATTCAATCAAATTTATAAAATTCTTCATATGTACAATGTTTAAATTGAATTCAGGTGAAATGAACAAACTTTGCGTAAAGCAGCAGCTGGTTCTGATATTTCATTAGACTTTATTTATCCAAATTTTGCCATGATACTGTTTTTACAAAATTCTGTCGAATACTGAAATACTCGGTGAAAATTAAAAGTAATAAAATGTATGTAAATTTATTTAAAGCAATCGAAATGCAAACAGCTGTTGTGTAATACACCAAAATCATCTAATACACAAAATGTTTCACGTAAGAAATAAAATCTGATGCTTTCGGAAAAAAACATTTATTTCACCCTTGCCCTGCCCTACCACAACATAAACAGTTTAACTGATCAATAGTAAAGTTGCTAGTGATGTGCACCTCTTCATTTTTTTTTTCAATAAATCTGAAAACCATGGAGTCTACGATAATGATGAATTGATTTTAGTACATAATGCATTCTCCGAAGTAAGGTTTTGTCATAAATGTACACAAAGTTACTAGAAATCTAAGAATAACTAACAAAACTGAGATATATGAACATTTATATAATATAAATGGCACTTGTAAAAAGCAACTATGTCAGACTAGGAATCGAACCCTCTGTCTTACACTATCCGGGCGTACGCCTTGCCTATACGACTCGGCCACCAACACACCGGCAATTTAAGCCTGTTGAATTTTGCAAGTGTTTTTTTTTCAGCGCATAGGTGGCTGCGTCTCCTCATCAATGTTGCGAGATTGCTCTTTCAGCATTTAATAAGTTTTCTACTTAACAGTAAATATACAAATAAAATATAAATATGCGCCAGACAACACACTAATTGTCTGGTTTGTGGTTAGGAATTTGCTTCCTTGTGTTACGAAATACCACAACAATTATGACGGGGACCTCTCACATAAATACTTAAATACAAACACCATCCATGGCTTAGGTACAAATGTTCATGCTCATCACACAAACACTTGCCCCTTGCGGGATTGGAACCCGCGACGGCCGGCGTAATAGTCAGGAGCACTAACCAATACACCAAAACGCGTCGTCACAGTAACAGTACAGCACATCCCTACCGTGTAGGGTTAAGCTCTAAACAAAGTAGGTCACCCGCGATAGGCACGGCTCGCCCTAAGGGTTTTCACGCATCAGATACTCTATTTTTCTCCACTGTCCGAGCACTCTCTAACCGGACCGTAGATTTTGAGTTTTTATTTACATTGTAAAAAGGACATATGCAGCGGAGCGTACTGTTTACTTACCATTTCTTTTTTATTTACGGAAAACAAGTAATTGTTAGTATTTATACGTTAGCTATCGTTAACGCAATATATACAGTAGAGCAAGCACGAATAATTTGCGTTAAAGTATTCGTACCCGTATCGTAAACAATTTGTATGATAATTGTGAGAGCGCTTTTATCGTGTAGTAAACTTACTACGCTTACGTTGCGAATGCTTTCGTGTTTGGGTTACAGCAGCTCTTTAATTTACATCAAACTACTTAAAATCCATAAATGTTTTAGTCCGAAATGTTTTTAGAACCTAGACCTACCTAAGAGATTCTTTGAAATTTTTTACCCCTAGAAGTACACTTTACTTATTTTTACTAATCAAATTAAGTATTCAAAATATGTACACCCACAGAATATACTTACTTCGGTGATGGAGCGAGAATGAGGTCACAAGAACCCCATCAGCAAAGGAATTAACAAATGAAAGCTTTAGATCTTCATACTAATAAATTCCCAATAATATTTAAGGGTCATAATCATAATAGCTGAAGGTCGGCATTATTCAAGTGATAACGAATGATGCCCAATTTACAAGAAGAGGGAGTTTCCCGGGCTTTCAAGCTGGCTACGGTGTAATTAGTGATTTAATCCAGGAACGTCTTGTAGAAACATGATTTATAGTCTTCAATTTTATTAATAGCTAGATGATCTATGACCGTCTTTGTCTCAATAAGTATTGTACTTGCTACTTTTACCTTGTACACTTTATATGAAACTGCTTTGGTGTGCAATAAAGATTTATCTATTTAGTCCGGTTAGTCCATGCAGACGTGTGTTGTGGTCGATGGTAAACCCTTAATTTGTTGTGCCCAGTAATTGGCTACGCTGATTGCATTGGCGTTTGCATATATGAGATCTTCCAAAAAACAAGGATCAGGGCATTCAGGGCACGCAGGGTAAGTCAAAAGGTGAGCCTTTTAAGGGTTCCGTAGCCGAATGGCAAAAAACGGAACCCTTATAGTTTCGTCAAGTCTGTCTGTCTGTCTGTCTGTCCGTCCTTATGTCACAGCCACTTTATTCTGAAACTATTAGCATCACACCGCTGAAACTTGGTGGGTAGGTGTATCCTCTTTACCGCTTTCCGATTCAAGTACAAAAAAATTGAAAAAATGATATTACAGGGGGTCTCCCATACATGAAACTAAAACCAAAAATTTTTTTTTTACTCAAGCCTGTACGTGTGGGGTGTTTATGGATAGGTCTTTTAAAATGTCATTGAGGTTCCTAAAACCATTTTTTCTAAAAGTCTAACGTTTGAGATATAGACGCTTCCAAAGTGGTAAAATTGGCGTCCCCCCCATCTAACTTTTGAACTAAGGAAGTAAAAATTTTGAAAAAAATATGTAATGTAGATCGAGAAAATTGGTTTGAGCGAAATCGAACAAGCAGTTTTTGAGATGTAGCACATTTTTATCAACCGCAAATATAACTTTGTCTTTTATACAAATACTATGAAAAACAAAGTTATATTTGCGGTCAACAAAATATTGTGGTATTTTGGCTAAGTGGAAGTAAGAATCCCTAATTCAGTTTGAGTTGGCACGGAACCCTCAGTGCGCGAGTCCGACTCGCACTTGGCCGGTTTTTAGAATAGCTGCAGACGCAGGATAGGTCGGATGATGCAGGATGGGTTAGTTTCACCACTTATAACACGAGAACGGGGTGACCGATTTTCATGATTTTTCCTTTTTTGGATTTTTCTTGGCCTCGAATAGAATAATAACTAAAATGAAATCACTGGAATCGCTAGTATAAATTAAAATACGAGTAATACTCGAAAATGCCAGGCAACACCAAAAGTATCGCAATGCAAATCGCGGAGCTTTTGAGGATTAAGCAAGCTTCGTAACTTCAGTACCACTGAAAATTCCGAATTTATTATGTTCCCTCAGCTATTTTACTGGTATAAATCAATTCGGTTTGTGTAATGGCACTAGAGTGTTTAGACGTGTTCTGGAAATTCGAAGCGAGTGGCTAAGAAACACGGCTTTATATTTTGAGCGCGAAATTATTTCGCCCGGCGAGCATTAGCGTGAATTTTAGTATCGAATTGGGTTGAAAAAAGGACGTTTACGGGAAAATGGTACGGCTATGTTTTTGTGAAGTCATATTTTGGCTCATTTTGCTTTCTGAGTTTTTTGGTTTTGCAGTTTTTGAATAATTATTTCAATGCACAGCAATAGATAAAAAAGCTGTTTGTCTTCTGTCTGTATGGTTTCTTGTTGAACCAATGGCACATCTACGTAATTTGGTCCAATTGCAAATTTTCACAGTTGGAAAAACACTCAAGCCATAGCAAACTTGAAATAAAAATATCTTTATAGGTACTCCTACTTACTTCATCTAACTACATAAACAGTTTTTTTAGTATTTACCTCTATTGTTACGGGTCATAAAAGATAAGAACGCCCTAGGTGAAACAGAATAGCCCATTAAAATTTCAAAACAGTCGGTAACAAACTTAATGAATGCTTTCAGTTATCTTAATGACACTTGCTTAAATAGTTTTGACGTCTGTAATTAACTGGCAAAGAAGTTTAGCATTTTGAGACACGTCACGGTCCCTATTTTTTAATCACTCACGTCAAGATGGCGTGTGATAGGTATTCATTAATAAAAGTCAAATTTCGGAATGAAAATCTGTTGTAATTTACACAGGAGGGATTTGAAAAAATATAGCTCAATTTTGTGAGTACTCACGCTAGATATTTCGCGTGATTTTTTTTGATTCTTTATTCGTTTTCAAACGAAAATCATATGTCATATCCAAGCGAGGGATTCAAAAATAGAGCTCCTGTGCGCATTTCATTACATTTTCTTGAGTGTTAGGATTAATTTCGTCACGGAATGCTGCTAAAATGCTAAGGCTTACGGGAAATCGTTCTCGCTTCGAACGTAGCTCAAATGTAGCAGCCAGTTTGGCTGATTCGAGCTGCAAAGTAAAACAAGTATGTAACAAAACAATTCAGTTCACGCTACAATAGGTAGCAATAATTATTATGGATTTTTTGCTTTTTTGTTCATTTTCCCCGCCTAAATTGTTTTTGCTGAACCCAATGGTTGACTGGCAGCATTATAAAGTCTACCATTGGTACAATATTTTGTCTGTGCAATAAAAATACGTATACTTTTTTTTTAGTAATGGGTCTGATTTATTATTTTAAAAGCGAATTGATCATTGAGATTAATTAACTACCAATAATTTAAATATAAAACGTCACGTTGTATAAAGTATCTGGCAGATAACGCTAACCAGAACTTATTTATTGTGAAATAGGCCGGAAATGCTCATGATATATACGTATATACCTATGTAGGTATCCGTAGATAATTTGATCCTTTTGTTATCAGCTTTGAGATTTTTACTCGCGATATTTTTCAGCTTAATCTTTAGTAAAAAATAATGATTTCCAATAATTTGTACTAGCTGTTTAATTTGAGCTTCGATCAACTTTGTATAACGAATATTAGGACTGGAAGACGGCTCGCTTAAAATGTCTAATTGTATTATTGCTTAGTTGTAAATAATTATCTATATACACATAATTTAATAGCAGTGAATCAAAAGAAAAGCTTGAATATTTTTTCTAGTCTTATTAAGTTGAAGACTCCTGTAATCAGTTATTATCAATATAAGTATACCTACATTGACTAAGCTAATATTATATCACTTTACACAAAACCTCGGACATTCTCAATGGCATTACTAACATGAATGAGTGTAGATGAGTCCTTAAGCATACCATAAGTACTTTACTACTTTTATCGAGATTATTTGGCAAATTCTTAGCCAGCCATTATGTTTTAAAATCTCCCACTTTACCCAGCCTTAAGTGCTATAATTTTAAAGCACAAGGCAGGTGTAATTAACAAAATGGAGTCTGATCGCCGTCTCAAGCCTCCATTGTCGGACGGAACTTATGAATGCCGCAGCGCCTCAACTATTATACTTACATAGTCTAAACGCCATGTACTCGAAGACTTTGGAATACTAAGGCCCTGTTTCACCATCACCAATACATGCACTAACTAACAAATAATTCATATATAGAACGTATTACGTTTGAAGAAGTGGACTGATAACGCTAATGGGAACTTATTTAGACATTGTGAAACAGGCCTTTATTATTGGTAATTTAGAATAGTAATAGCGACAAACAATGCCAACATGCTATGTACTTAATAGTCAGTACGCATAAAAATACATTTAGTTTTAAAATCAATTTATGTTCAATTCATATGAAGTTACTTGTCTACAGGTTCAGGTCGTCATTAAAATAAGGGCCAATTTTTTATTCCTTTTTGTTTATGAAAGAAATAACCAATTCTTAGTTAAAAAAATATAATAAGTAAGAACCCATCTTGATTTACCCATTCAAATTCGATGCCATTTATAATTAAAAATTCCATCGAGTATCATTTAGGTCGGGACTATCGTGTCTTTTATTATATTCAAACTGGGCTCTTTTATTGGAAAATCGAATATTGGAAATCAAGTTTCATTAACAAAATTGGAAGCATTTAATGACAGTAGCGAATAACGAGCCCGATCATTTTGACGGGCTATTGTCTTATAATGCTATTGGGAAGGTTGGGAGGGCACGATACGATATCTGTTTCGTACTTTAAATAGCTCTTACTTCCTTAGCTATGAAGGCAAGAAGTACAAGGTACTTACATAATATACAAACTTAATTCCAGAGTGCAAGTGTAGCCTTAAACATGCAATAAACAAACTTATTTTTTCCGTAAGAGTTTTTTTTTATGTCGGCAGCAATTATGAATTTTTCAGAAATGTAGGGATTACACAAATGAGCTGTCACAAAATATCACAATAAATTTAAAATATCGTCAGCGGATAAATGCGAAATAAACTTTTCAATAAACTGAGTCGTTAAATTATTATAATATCAGCCATTGATTCCAAGTCAGCTAACGACATTGTTAAATCGTTTAAACCGAAATTCTGGCGTTGCAATCGGATTGCAGTCGTTCTGTAGATGATCGCACAATAGAAAAATCATTCGCCAATTATAGTAAATTGTTGAGTGAGAGCCACTTCACGGTTCACGCTGTAGTGTCCAATCAATCGAGGTAGCACACGATAAAAAGCTAGTATTTTTTTATTCCATTGTTCGTTGCAGCAAGTGATTAACATTTTAAAAGGATACTTTTATAACAGCGCGGTCGAATAGACAATCGTTCATATTTAACCCTCGTGTAGTAGTGATGATTTCTAGCTGATCATCGTCTAATCATCATCATACAATTTCCTTATCGATAGTTACCTCAACTGTAAACGCCAGCTGTAAATGTGGAGAACCCCTGCAAAACCATGGCCCACCTCACTAACTTTCCCGCGTGCCCGACCACGTCGCGTGAGGACTTACTGCTACACGGTAGCCGCTTTCTGGGCAAGTAAGATTTAGCTCGTGTTCTTGCCAACACGAAAGAAGAAGAAAAATAAGTTATCTCAACTAACGCTTAAATCTTTTTCCCCTAAGTTGAATATTTACAATGATGCGTGTTTTAGAAAAAATACCTTAACCAAATGCCAGAATGGCTATTTAAATTACCATTGTTAATGGTACTTATTCTTCAAAACACGCACAATCGTAAATATTCAACCGCTGTTAACGATAAGCTCATTTTATTGATCTATGACAACGGCGAGTGAGGCGTGACCTAGCGGGCTTCATAGCTGATTTAACTAAAGAAAGAAAAAGACAATCGTAATTACATAACCAACAATGCGGACCATTAAAAAAAATCATTTTTATAGTTGAAACGTTATCTTTAAAGTAGAGTATTAAATAGGAAAAAAATATTTCAGCAGGAAGTCAAGGAGTTCATCCTCTTAATTGGACATTATCATAACATCATCATTGACGCCGTTAGTAGTTAGCATTCGCATGCGGCAGCGCTGCGGCTAACAACAAGGATGCAACTATCACATCTAGCTAAGTTAGAGCGAGACATAGCTTAAGTAAATTTCAAGTGAAATTTTAAGTGAACACACCATACTATACTATTGTTTTATTTACGACATTAAACTCATCTACCATTCCTTAGTACTAGCGTTACCAGTACCACTTAATTATCTACTACAGAGCTTTATAGTTGTGGAATCCACTAGAATGTTTAATGCAATGGCGTTTTATTTTTAATTACACATATTTAGTGGTTATAGGAAAAATATGGTATGCAAGCTAATGCTATGCAAATATCAACAGTGATGGCATTCCGCAAACACTTGAAATAACAATTTTATCAATACATTTGCACACGTTTGCAATTTTATGTACTAAACATCACATAATCAATACCTATTTATTTACTTTTTATTTCAATATGGTAAACAATTATCGTATTGCGTAAACACAGGTAATTGAATATTCGGGATTATTGGCAAATTGAAACGATAAGGCAAGACTTCGTGTTGCGATAAATTATACAGTATGGGATATTTATGCGGGTTCAGTGTGAATTATTGGAGTATGCGTTATCAAATATCGATGAATACTATAAAACTCTTTTACAGAGCACCTGAATCCTAATATAGAAAGACTAAACAAAGAGTATTTTTATCGTGACAGCTACAACAAAGTATTGCTAATTTATTCAAATAAAATCGATACGAATACACTTAGTTAGCAAGTCTGAACCAATTGCAGTTTTAATAAATGTGTCAGGATTAATCAATAGCTTTACAAAAACATGCTTTTGTTTTTTTTTTAGTAGAACTGGGAAAAATGCTGAAACGATCTACGCACTTTTAAATACCTAGGTACCTTTTTTTGCAAAAGAACAAAAAACTAAACAAAACGCGTTTTTATTACTAACGCTTTGATATACCCATAATCTTATTGAAACGCTTACTCCTGTAATTTGTACCACACAACAGGCACTTCTGTCATGCTATCGCGCTACTTATAACAGTGGTATTGTGTACCCATCTTTTGTGATACTAACGAGCAAACAACTTGTTTGACCCGCATTATGAGTCATGGTTAGATTTTTTTTTTTTATTTAGAATCTTCCACTTTTGTACACCATTATTTGTGCAATAAAGTCTCTAAATAAAAAAAAATCCTTCAACTATAGTACAACATTAATTTACTTGAATGTTGTGCTCTAAAGTGTCTGATAATTACAGAAAATATAGTTACCTGTTAACTAGACACTTGCACATACCAAGTAAAGATAATAAGTATTATTTATCGGGATTAATGGGGTTTTTTACATCTACGTTGTAAAAGACAAAAAAAAATATACCTATACTCTGAAAGTTTTCTTAAATCATCATTGCACGTATAGATTCGGCTACAATATTCACACTAACAAATCCAAATAGTTTAAAGCTGTGTAACATGGCAATTACGTAACCATGTCAATTCCCTCCCATCTCAGAGAATCAGCCCTTAAAGCTGGAGCAGCAGCGGAGTTGGCTGAAAACGCCAAGCGTCGCAAGTACGACTCACTTGCAAGTGATTATGTATTTGCGCCGTTTGGCGTTGAAACGTTTGGGCCGTGGGGGCCTTCGGCTAAATTGCTGCTTAGAAAAATTTCGCCAAAACTAAATTCTGTTACGGCCAATAGTAAAGCTGGCTGGTTCCTAGCTCAAAGGATTAGCATAGCTATCCAACGCGGCAACGCAGCCAGCATTATAGCCTCCTTGCCACAAGGAAATGGTTTCGTTTTTGAATAGGGTAGTCTTATTTTTTTATGTTGCATGTCTTAGTTTTAATTTTTTCTTGCTTGTTATTAATAAAGTTTTTATGTCAATTCTCAAGATAAATCGAGATCATAGAGCCAAGGGTGTAATGTTACTTCTGCATGAATAACGATCGTATCCTCACACAGGTAGTGGGGTATAAGTACCGTTATAACTACTCATAATAACGGTATTGTGTAACCGCATTGTGTTGCTAATGAGCTGCGGTAGCGGCTTCGCGCAGCCCTTTTATACAGCTAGAGGTGGTATTATTGTCTTTTTTCTATTCTGAAGATGATTTAGGTAGTCATGCAATAGAAAAGTATATTCAAATTTAGTAAATAAATGCGCAAAAACGATTAACTAAACATAACCTATGATCTCACATTTGGAAAAATCAATTTAGGCTAATAGTTTCTTTTATACGGTCGCATTTACACCTCGTAACTAAGAAGTTATGTTTCTTTACTCCATTTATTTATTAATAATACGTTATGTTTATTGTTGTTATGTCATTTTATATATCTCGTCCTGGGAGTAGTACAATTAATTAAATTAGTTATATCGTAACTAAGAAGTTATGTTTCTTTACTCCATTTATTTATTAATAATACGTTATGTTTATTGTTGTTATGTCATTTTATATATCTCGTCCTGGGAGTAGTACAATTAATAAAATTAGTTATAGTAACATTTAGAATCTGGATATGTCTCATGTATATTTTATTATGATTAGTAAGTATGTGTCTTATTTCACAATATTATGTTACGCAAACAATAATAAAGGTTACACTAATCAAGCATTGTTGTTTGTTAAAACAGTAGCCAATAATGTTAGGTATTCGTAAACAAATTAACAACCACGGTAGGTGTGCGCGCGAGCTGCGAACAAAGCGCGAAAATGCCTACATTTCAAACGCCTACACTCGAAATATGCTTATGGGCTATAACGTTATCCAACCCGTAAACCTTTATGGGATTAGACAAATTTGGTATTATTCGATTTCATACATACGAATCTATAAGCTTACATAAATTGTCGATTTTTAAAAATTAAGGCTTGAATTGATGGAAGTAGTACAAGTAATATGAAGTGACTAGCTTTTGCCCGCGACTTCGTCCGCGTGGAATAGTGACTTCTTTCTCCCGTTTTTTACACATTTACCACTATATCTTTGTTCCTATTGGTCGTAGCGTGATTTTATATAGCCTATAGCCTTCCTCGATAACTGGACTATCCAACACAAAAAGAATTATTCAATTTGAACCAGTAGTTTCGGAGATTAGCGCGTACAAACAAACAAACAAACAAACAAACAAACAAACTCTTCAGCTTTATAATATTAGTATAGATTCTGTAATAAAGAAGTACACTACATATCGCTGTTTTACCTATTCCTACATAAATAATCATCTTACAAGAAACGTACTGAGTATGAATCCGATCCTGCTAGTGTTTTTGGCATCGATTCCACGCTAAGCCTCAAGACGGTGGCTTAGCGGAGGAATCGCCCACGCAGCTCTACATGACTCGATCGCCGAGTTCAGGGGCCCTATTTTTGAATCACTCGCTTGGATATGGCGTGTGATTTTCGTTCGAAAACACATTAAAAATCAACGGAAATCACTCAAAATCTAGATGTGAGTACTCACAAACTTGAGAAATGATTTTTCAAATCCTTTTTGTGTATATTACAACTGGTTTTCATTCCAAAATTCGACTTTAATCATTGAATATCACTCGCCATCTTGACGCGAGTGATTCAAAAATAGGGCTCCTGATTGCGCCCCATTCAGAAGCGCGCTCAAACTCTCTAATCCGCGCTGTGACCGTGATTTTGTGGATTCGGATGATAACTTACTATGAAGTTTAAGAAATTAATTGCAATGCTACTACTACTGATGCTATCTAACGCTACGATTTTCTACGACGTAGTCATATGCTACGAAATTATAATGAAACTTTTCCAAGTCATGAACTTATGCTACTATCATTTGTAGTATTAAAGGTATACATTATTTGTAGCTAATCTTAGCACTTCCCACACCGCCTAATATATATATTGTACTTGTTGCAATAAATAAATCTATCTATCTATATTTTTTTCTTCCGTCATTCTGGCTTCTCACTCTGTAGTTGTCTGTATTTACAACTAAAGCACTTTTATCGAGATTTGGGTGGGAAAGTTATAAATTAAGACCCTTATGCATAAAATGAATAATAGCTAACTAACACCTCTGATGATTTGTTATTTTTAGCGTATCGATAGCAAAACAACTATAGTATCCAAAACACCTTAAACTGGTAGGTAATTGATGATCACGATTGCCTTGCATTATCATTAAACACAATCAAAAGACACTCGACGGGGCAACTCACATCATTCCTGTCCATGTCAAACGTTAAAAAAACCTCTAATCTTTATACACTCTAGGCGTTGATTTGTAACTACAGTATCCTAAACCTTTAAAATACGGGTCGCGCCGCGTATTACCGACCATAATCCACGGCTGAATGGGGCCAATCGGAACACTGCGATTGGTTCCTCAGCTGTAGTACGGCGTCTGCAACAGCAATCTCAATATGAAATCCCAGAGACGACATGTCATCTTCTCAAGGATTAGCAAAATCTTCAAGCAATAGTAATGGAATCTACACCGAAACTGATTTTATTAAACTGCAGAGGTTGTATGTTTGGTTGAAGGCGATTTTCTCATGAATTACGGCAGTTACGCGGCACTGTTAGTATATCGAAATTTCACGAGATACACCACAATGTAATCCTTAATTGTTTCATTGACTTACTGATCAAAACGCTGACGTATCACAAAAAAACATGTGTCTGTTTGAAAAACGTATAAAACAGAGCACACATCACCTACAATTTTGTAAATAAATAAATAGGCACACAAAAAAAATATCCTGAACTAAAAAAGCTTAAAATTATATTATAGATGTTTTAAGCAAATACCTCTCAATAAACTGATACGAATAAAAGCTTTTTTGCTAATGAACAGTGTAATCATTGGTATAAATTTCACGTAACACAAAATTTTATTTTGCATTGTTCATTCTAATGGATGGCACAAAATTCTGGGTATTGGAAAGGATTTTGTTTACATTTCAATAAAATATTTGAAACGTGGCGGCGCTTGCGAAATTCCTTTTTACAAAACAATTTTGTGACAATGTTTACATGATGCTATTTTTACCGAATTCAATAATCGCCAACGTATACTCTTGTACACAGATTTTCTTCTTTTTTTCTGTTTAATATACAGCAGTATTTAGCTTGCTATTGTCTATCCGTATGTAGTTTTTTTCGTATTATTCGATCAAACATTACCGCCTCCATTCATTTGCTTGCTAATTTAGAATATTAAAGAGATAGGCATACGTAACATACTCATATGGTAGACAGCGAAGTTGACACCTTGCTTGAAGGGCACGGGGACGCGGGGGGAGGCGAGAGCGGGTTGCATGAGGGGTGCGGGCGGCGCGGATACACTTATCCACTGGCGATATAAGAGCTATAAGACCCTTTACGCACTGCGACTTTTAGAATCGATACTAACGCGCGTTTTGGAAACGTGAAGCGCATCGCGACTCATGCAATGGTGACGCTGACGCTGACGTGGTCAAGAGAGTAGCAAGACTGAAGTGGGAGTGGGCTGGGCATGTTGCGAGAAAGGAAAGTTCCTGGTGCAAGGAAGTCCTAACATGGAGACCATACGGACACAAAAGACCAAGAGGGAGACCGCAAATGAGATGGAAGGACGACCTAAAAGAGATTTAGTCTCAATGCGGCTTATATACCTAGCTGCAATTCATATGACAACCGAATTATTTCGATAAAGCACCACCTTGATGAAGAGCAAAGATCGAAAGTTATTAGTTTGGCTATATCCAAATCTAAAGTCATTGATAGTCCAGAATTTCGTGTGCCATTGCATGGCTAAGCTTCTTTTCTTTCCTGGACAATCCCACAAACTTTAAGAATTACAATTTTGCAAAATAGTGGGGTCCGCTTGCCTTCTCTCAATACCTATAGTTACACCTTCGTTATCATTGCTAGGCAATTAGTCGTCGGGAGGTACGCTTTGGCAATCGTCAGCCGCAAGATTAAACGGAAATCGAACTGCGGTATGTGAGACAGACCGACAATACTCACTGCACAGATAGCTGTGGAATCCGCTGATTAAACTATAGGTAAATATTCCGCTATACTTTTTAGCACTATGGCCAAACTAATGTGACACTAGGGTCTACCTATAACTTAGCCTAAGTAAAGTTAAATGATGTGGACAACAACCATCAGAGAAACGAATTTAGTCTTTATTGGTTGCAGAATACCACAACAATGAATTAAAGTCATATGGTAGAAAAGTGACAAAACAACAAACCTTATTTACAGAATTTTCCACAATCATTTCTGCTTAGCCCAAAGGTATGACTGGTAGAGAATGCCATACGGCATTAAGTCCACCTTTTGTACAGTTTTTGGTTGTGCAATAAAGTATAAATAAATAAATAAAAAAAAAAATTTTAAGGGTCTAATTATGTACTTAATACTGATATTACAACGCTGAAAAGTTTGTTAGTTTGTCGCAGTCACGGGGGACCGTAGTCTATAAATGATTGTAATAATAATCCACATATTATGAGATACGACATAGTGAAGGTGCTTCAGTTTGCAACAAGGACCTCAAGCTTCTATTTACGTATCACTATTGTGATGCAAGTGCCCTGTACGTGAGACAAGGGTTGACTCAAAATGGTTTATTAATGGCCAAGTCCTGAAATAGATCCTATAATACCGAACAACCCACATAATTCAAGACGTCACATATTCCGTCGTTTTCCACATCAGCTAAACTACGCCTGACGTCCGATAGCCGTTATTACGTGACGGGAATAAGGTCGAAAGTGTGTTGCGGGAATGACCGTACGTGCTAATGTGGGCATCTTAGGAACGGGCTTTATTCCATTAGGGGGTAACGCGGCGATCACGCGGACTCGGTCACAGGGCGTGATGTCACGCGAAAACGCACCTGGCCTTCATACCTTTGCGATGAATGGACGGGAATTCTTTGTTATTACATAATACAGTCAACAGGTTTTTTTATTATTGATATTTTTTTATGAGAGAAGCTAAAACGCTTTTTATTAAAGAACCCTTTAATTAAAGGCAAAATGACATGAAAGAATGCACATCAAAGAACGTTAATTGTTGTTTCCTGTCTGAATAAATTGACGACTAAAAATATATTTAGAGTTTCTCAACACGTGTATGACTTGACGACGGCCGTTACCGACAACACGGCGAGGGCATATCGACGTCATGCGTACAGCGCATAGACGTTAAATCGACGGCAGCTACCGCCTCTTGCTATCAGAAAGCTGTAAAATGATTAGAGGGCTAAAAATGCGATAGATAAGAAGTGTCCGTCCCAATTCTTTATTACGGTATTGGATGATAAAGCTAAATCATATACTTTGTTGCAGCAGTACGGGCATCGCCGGAGCCCCGCCGGTCGCTGGGCATCACGGAGCCGCCACATCACGTCGAGTTTAGCAACGACACTGGCGTTGTGCTAACTTGTGCCGCGCGGGGAGAGTACCAGGTGAGATGCTTTAAACAATGGTAAGGTAATGATAATGACCTTTGGAATTGATCCATGAGAGGAAAACCTACCTTATAGAATCTCTTTCACAAATTGATTACCTCATTACTTAACTTTATTATCAAACTTATCTTTCAAAAAGCGAAACGGCCACAAGATTAAAAAATAATTAATTTTCCCACACCAAGTCTTATGAACAAAAAACAAAATGAATCAAACAAAGTTACAGTGAACCGATAAAAAAACTTCCAAATTCTGTTAACGTCGTTCTTCTTAGTTAATCAGAAGCAACTTTGCTATTCAAATTAACCTTTAAAGCCTTAAAGATTCCCCTTCCTCGTTTAATTCTATCCGGCCAAATCCACGAACTAATGGAGCGAGGCAATAACAAATTGGGACACAGTGGGGGTCTGGATGGATACGGCCCAATTTGTCACCGCCTCTGTGTTTTTTTTCTATTGGAATAAACATATCTCGAGCTCTTGTCCTTTAGATCCGTGCGTCAACTTGACGTCGTTCCGTATAGTGACGCTGAAGTTGGATATCGATAAAGCAGCGGAGATTTCGCCGTATTTGATTTCTAATTTTCGTAACGGTATACTTTTCTTGGAATACAAAATTTTGTGTGGTGTTTGTGGTAAAAAGATCTACCTATATTCTTTAACGTGCAGTGGCTGGCAATTACATTTTGATACCAAGTCGTTTATGTAAGAAAAGGGGGGGGGATGATTTGTTTTACGACCCGAATTTTCTTCAAAATTAAATTACTCATTCCATAAGTAAGATGTGTGCTCAATTAAAAATTAAAATCCATTACGTTAAATCATAGACATTATTTTCCATAGGATATATAACTAAAAAATATATTTTTAACAAAATTCTCTTACAATGGGTTTACACACATCACTAGTCCGTGTTACATGAGGCACCACTTAAGTGTTGGGTCTGAGGAAATAATTGGTCTTATTGTGAGCGTGCTTGTATATTTTCAGGCTTATTGTTCAGTAAAGAGATTATTGTGCCATTCTTTTGTAAGAGCATACTTTATTCCATGTTTCAAGTATAAATACTTAATAAGGTAAAATATAAGATCTCCGGTCTCCGTTTTTAAGCGTTAACACTATATTTGAAAACAAGTGAAAAAATAAAGTAAAACTCGTAAATCTTTACTCTGTTCTACCGGTAAATAATTACTAGGTTTTATTTTAACAGCAAGATATAATTACATAGTTGAAATTGTAATTTATTATTTAAACCACACATTGCAACAGGAGTTTCACTGGTCAGTGTGACGGAATTTTCTCTGAAACAAAATTAATGTTATTTGTATGATCGCTCGGAATTTAATTGTGTTCACCCTTTTACAATGAAACGCTGTGTAATAAATTCTGAGAAATAAAAGTTGTAACAGCGTTAATTGACGTGGGGTGGAGCTTTCGAAAATATTTTTTCTTTTTAAGATGCAACTACATTGTGAAAGGAAAATATATTTTTTTTTTTTTGAGGGCAACCAGCAAAGCATAAACTTCACAATTATACAAGACAAGAAATTACATCAAAGTTATAGTATTGCCTTAATTAAAGGCTGCCACGACATGCGTAATAAACATTGAAGTTAGAAACAAACTGTAGTAACCTGCACTACACGAGTAAAAGCAAATTGAATCAGTATTAACTTTTTTAAGCTTTAGAAAATAATTTCGGAACAGTCGATTTAAAATAACGAAGTGAGTATGACATGTCAATCTCTGTAGCATTTATGTGTGTAATGTGTACATAGAAGGTGATGTTTTGGGTTTCAATTACAAAAACCTATATTTCGGAATACTTTTATGAGTGTCAATCTGCATTTAATTGGTTATTTATAACTTTCTGGAACTATGGTCCGGTTTCGTGGTTGATAGTTAACTCAATTTATGATTTCTAAATGTCGTTACCAGCGGTTGAATATATTGATTGTGCGGGGTTTAAAAAAAACTTATAGCAAATAAGGGAATTGCTATTTTATTTACCATTGGTTAAGGTACTGTTCAAAACACGCACAATCGCAAATATTCAACTACTGATAACGACATTTTACCATTTGGGTTAACTATCAATCACGCAACCGGACTTAAGCGACGCGGGTACCATTCACAAAAGTTTGTCGGTAGGTGAGCTGGCATTTGCAAAACTGTCGAAAATTCAACAGAACTAGTTTCAAATACATTCAGGTAACGTATAATGAGGTATAGAGTTCTACATATTTATGGAACTCGGCGGATGTGCATATCTTTATATCCCGCGGGTCCGCGAGGCCGTAAACTTCGTCCGAACTCCGCCGAATGGAAAAACTTTATTTATATTTGAGTTGGGCGAGCGGGTTTGTGAATACGGAATCGGGGGTTCTATTTTTGAATCACAATCGCGCGTAACGGTCTTTTCGTGTTATCATCATCATCCTTTTCAGCCGTAAGACGTCCATTGCTAAACATAGGCCTACTCCACGGTTTTCCATAGCCACTAGTTATTGACCAGCAAGGAGCTGCATCTAGAGTGATTTGGCCATCAAGCTCATCTGTCCATCGTTTGATCAGAGGGTCTTCAATCTATAATATCACGAGTGTTTAAGTTTTGATTTTTAAATTCAATTCAGTAGAAATCAACATGTGAGTGACTTGAAAATACGAGTAGTGCCACAAGGGCTCTATTTTTAATCACGATTTTCGTTCATTAATGTTTAATTTTCGTATGAAAACTGGATTAATTCGAAACAATAAAATAAAACTCGATTCGTAAGTACTTTCGTTAATATTTTACGTTTTAAACGTTGATTTTTAATTGATTTACGAGCATAAATCACTCGTAATATTGACGCGAGTGTTTAAAAATAGGGCCCCTGATCGAGTCGGGGGGAGCAGCCAACACATATCTCCACAACTCGCCAAGGTGAAAACGCAGATAAAGTGCGTCTGTTTCTGGGGTAACTCCTTTGTAGTGCTTAATTCAGCACGTGACTACGTTATTGTCGCTTGGATACACACGTTTGTGGATATGAACAGCTGAAGGCAGATTTTCGGTAAACATTTATCTGTTATGTACCTACAGTCATCCCGTATTTATACTCGTATGAATAAAGTGACAAGAAATAAGAAAGATATAAATCGCGCATACCTTTTGCGTGTGTTTTTACACATTACCTTTTTGCTTTTAACTAACGAGGCACTAAGATTATTTTGATCGACGTAAGTCATAATTTTGATATCAATTAAAAGGTATCATGTATTGATTTCAAAGATTTCAAAATAGCAATCTTTCATAATGTTTAATACCCTTTAATATTTTAAAATCCCTTCTGTCACCACTTGATCTAACTTCAGAATATCTACGTCTTTGCCACTTTTAAAATAACTTACCCCAAGTTAAAACCACAACATTGCGTTGGAGCACTTTGCGAAAGTTTACGCACTGAGCGGAGTTTGACGGTTGCACGCCACCTGTTCAGCTTTACCGGATTCCACAACAAATGTTCAAAGGATTTGTTTGAGAAAGGTGTACTGGGGAATATGAACTTCATATTGTTTATATATTTTAGTTCTGAAGTTTACGCGAATGCTCATAACTTAATAAAACACACACGCTGGTCACAGGCAAACTGTATATAGGTATATGTAAACTGTAACGCATTCGAAACGTCAGGCATTAAATTAAAATTAACGTTCGCGAAATCAATCCTTAAAAGTGTGTTATTGTTTTAAAATCTAAAGAAAGTAGTTCAGGGACGGATTGCCATCCAACTTAATCCGTTCAATTTACCGGCAGTTCAATTCCCACCCAAACGACTATTATCAATATAATATTATTATAATAATACTACAATGGTATGAAATTTAATATTAATGATATTATTTAATCAAAATAATTGTAACTTAACATACATGGGACATGTTTTTTCAGATCAAGTTTTCAACTATTTACTTAATAGAATTCTTCAAAAAATCAATTTCCAGTGACCCCATTCTCTAGGCAAGCATGTTACGCCATGGTTCGCCGGCGCCATATTTTGCGAACTTCGGGCATTCAGTCGAGTTTGACGGAATACTAGAACATTCCTTTGGGACAGTGCGGCGGCCATGCCTGCTCACATTCCGGTGAGCATACGAAAACTTCATGTGCTAGGAGATTTAGGACATGCTATATTCTATATAGGGCTACTTATTTGAACCCAAGTGAGTAAGTTTAAGATGCAGAATATATGTTTAATAGTGAGAAGTTTTGGTACTTTCCTGGGGTAAATACTGACGAAATACATGACGTATCATAAAAACCACTACCAAAATTTGGCGCTACTTATACTAACGTCTGTCATTTAGATGTTTTAGTAATACTTTATAGATAAAATGGATTTGGGTTCAATAAAAGACTAAGGGCCAGTTGACCATCGACAACTTAAAACTAAACACGTACAAACGTCATTTCGCATGTAATAATGGACAGATAACGTAAACAGAAACTTATAAGGATATTGTGAACCATACAGTAACAATTTAAATAATGAAGTACCTTCACGTAATAAGTAGGTATATCTCCATATGACCAAGTGGACGTATCTATTGGACGTTGTTTGAATGAAAAACACAGAATCGTAACATCGAACCATATTACTTACTGATTTTTGTGCCAGCAATAACTCACTCGCGTTGCGGCTGAAATTGCGCAAACTTCACGTATTCAGAGTTTGACGGAATTCGAAGATTCCCGGCGGATGCCAGTATTTCCCACCTGAGGCCTGTAATTTCACGTTGTTCGAAACGAAATAAAAGATATAATGTATGGTTGAATACGGGTTCCCTCTATCTGGCAGAATCTTTTTGCTCCGAAAGTCACTTGGCATAACACACTTGGCATAATTTTCTTTAGTGGAATATTATTCAGGCAGAATTTTCTATTAGCATAATTATTGTTTGGTCGAATATTTATAAGCCCGAATTTACAATGGCATACTTTTAAGATAGCAGAAATTTATAAGGCATAATTACCTTTGGCAAAATTTTACTTTGCATAGTTTCGCTAAGCATAATGTTTATTTGGCATAATTTGACAAGGCATACTATGAAGAAAGCAGAATTTCGTTTAGAATAATTTAACTTCGCATATTGCTATTTCTTTTAAATAGTATTTTACCCTTAAATTGAATTAAAAAGTTATTAAGTTGTGGTACAAAAGTTAGTGACAGAAACGAATCGGTGCAAAACCGACTCCACGCAGTCTTGTTTGCCCCACCCCTAGAGTGTAATTTAAAATCGCGTAGGCGCGGAGGAGCGAGGCAGCCCGCGAGCTGAGGAGCAGGTGGTTTAAAAGCTCGCCGCCGCGGCTGAGGCTGGCCGGCAAAGCCGGCCAGCAAACCGAAGCTGCAGTGGTGAGCGAAAACCATCTGCGACGATAAGCTCGCGTGGGACTGCCGGAGCCCCGCAGCGCCGGAGCCGTGACAGAAACCATGCATGTTGCATGCTTGCTTGCTTGCTTGCTGCATGCTTGCTTGCTGCATGCTTGCCTGCATGCTGCATGCTTGGCTTGCTGCATGCTTTGCTTGCTTGCTTGCATGCTGCATACTTGCTTGCATGCTGAATGCTTGCTTGCATGCTGCATGTTTGATTTGCCATGCATGTTGTATGTTAGTGTTGCTGAGATAGAACTACTTGGGATACACAGAGAAATAAAAACCATAATATGATAGTTCTGCCTTGTAATGATTTTAAATATGAAAAATATGCCAAAAGACGATTCGGACTGTGAACTTTCTGCGATAGGATGATTCTGCCTATTAATGACTATATATACGAATTGTATGCCACAAGACGATTCTATCTGTAAACTTTCTGCGTTAGGATGATTCTGCTTTAAGACTATTATGAATATTAAATTTCTGCCTAAAGATGATTCTAGCTTACACGATTATGCGTTTTGAACGTCTGATAAATGAGTGAATGCTAATTGATGTTCTGCGAAAGGAAGTTTATGCTATTTGATGATATGCCAAATAAAATTATGACAATAAAAATTCTGCGAAACAAGGTAGACCCGTTGAATACTCGTATACGTCTGTCAGAAAGAATGTCAGAATATAACAATTACCATGGAGAACATTACAAGTGCCAACAACATCCTGAATCGATGAATCTGGAATTAAGAGTTATTTATTTATTTTATTACTTCAAATTAAATCACGAAACCTTCCATTAACATTAAATTTTACGTGCTGCGTGCGTGCGTGCGTGCACTTTCAATATCATTGCATTATCGTCATATTCATGTATAAATTCCAGTAATTCCAATATACAATTAATTACGAATGCAAATTAAATTTTTGTAAATTCCACGCAGCAAAACTGTAACTTGAATATGTTTTCATATAACTAGATTTATTGAGCTTTCGGTCAGATTCCGCTACTACTTAGGTTTAAAGATCTCGCGATATTTCAATCTGTGACAATCGTGTGTGAATTCGCGATTTGTTTAATAAGCAAATTGAATTTGGCTGAAATTTACTTAGGAGTACCTATCCCCTTCAAGCGCGAACGAAAATTCCCATATTAATTTAACTCCTCGTTCGATGTTTTGTTGCCTACACATGCTTGATATGAGAAACCTTTCAAAACAATTTACAGTTTGGGAAAGTTAATTTAGAAGCTAATTGGGTATGGAATTGTCTGGTTATTGTAAATTAATGAAAATATCTCTAGTATGAAGTATGTCCTGTTTAATGAAATGAAATGATCTATTAATATAGTGGTTATACGGTGATATTGTTAAAAGAAAGCAAAATTATCAGTAAATGAGCTTTTTAAAGTCATTTTGTAAAAAAACGTACTTAAAGTAAATGGTGATGTGCTCAAATATCTCGCGAAACGAAGTGACGATTTTATGGTTAACTTATAAAAAGTATATTTTCATATAAGCTGTAAAAAAACACGATTTCAGAGATTTCAGAACGAGCCTGGGGCTTAAGAGATTGCTTTTATTACCGAACCATAAGCGAAGTAACGTCTTCGAATGCAGTATAAGGCGAAATAAACAGACGCTTGCCCAATTCTGTAAAACTTTTAAAAATGTAATGAGTTGTCTATGGCATATACAGCCTGTAAGAGGAACAAAAATTTCAATCAATGATTTTTCGGAGTATAGTGCTCTAAAATACTTTAACTCAGTACAACATACGAGTAAATACAACTGTCTCTTTCGAATTAATAGACTTCAACTTAAGGATTAGAACGAATGCGACATCAATAACCACAAAAAACATCACATAATACTACTACAACTCGAATTCTTCAACAATACAACACGAGGAAGTTTTGAAGCAATGCCATATTACTCGGAATTTTGTTCAAAATGTTGAACTTAAGATAACAACTAACGTAATACAAAAAAGCATATTCCACCGTATTGATGAAAGGGCACTACGAAACTGGCGCAAACAATCCCGTGATGCGGGTCACAGCTGGGCCCAGGGTCCCTACTACTAATGACATGCATATTTTCTATTCTACTAGTCCCTTTTACTTATACAGCGTGACAATTCCTGAAAGTGAATGACTACAGCCGTTTTCCAGTAAGGCAAGTGACTACAGCCGTTTCCAGGTTTAGGGCACCCGCTCAAATACCTGAATGGCACCGGAGATTTTCCAGTTACGGCATCTTGGAGTTTCCGGTAGTTCATTTTAAAAAAAGTTTAATTTTCATTGAAGTAAATGCGGACCTACATTTAACCCAAAATTCTATTGTATCAAAAGTCATACTCTCCATACGAGGTTACCGATTTATTTATTTTTTTAAATCTACTGTATATTTTATACTTGTTAGGACTATATTATAAAATTAAAAAAAAAAACGAAATAGTTACTCTCATAAGCCAATTACTACATACCTACTACTACAATAATATTACTTAATCCGACGGTGATGTAACTATAATACCGGGTGCCCTATATTGTACTTATATCACAGAATATACTCATATAATAGTACTACATACCTTTATAGAAAATACGGCTAACAGAGTACAGAGTAGGGATCTTAGAACTAATGAAGCGCGCAGGCTTTTAAGAAATTGAATATCCCGGCCTACTGTGATCTGCCTGAGTACACATCCCGTTTGGTCATCTCGGCGACTCGTTATTTGATTAAACGGAATGATTCCGATGAGATCATGCAAATTCTTGACTAAATAGGGGCCTATAGCTTCCTTTCGTATATTTAGATTCGATTGTTTGTATAAGATTAGAGTATTTCAGCCTTATTAACCACTTTTTGTTATTTGCTGTTATTTCAAAGATGTTTTGCTCATAGTTTGCTGCAGACAGAAAGAAGCACTGCGGTTTTGCCAGCTTTTTTCTTTAACCGACTTCAAAAACAGAAGGCTATTAATTTGACCTGACACGAATATGATATCGTTAGAATTAGGTTATGTTGTAGCATGGTATTTTGGATACTAATATATTTAGGTATAAACAAAATTTCGTGAGTGATTGTATGTTTGGATTGGTTTTCACACATGAAAGAAATGTTTAAGCACAAAATTAATATAGCAATGGGCAACCAATCCCGTAACAGACAGACCTTTTAACCACACCACAGATAATCTGACATTGGCAGTGTGTATTTCGGCAGTTCAGCTTTTAGACAAAGAAAGCTAGCACAAACGATGACTGAGTGAAATACGAAAACCAGTGTGCTTTGCGGGCGATGCTTTAGAGGAATTGGAGATCTCGCAAACTCAACCAATCCACGATAGAATTCGCAGATTCTCAATAAATACTTTTAGACGCCATCATCTTTATTGAGCAAATAGTAAATATAAACGCTTTTATATTTTAAATCTTGTCTTTGATCATTTTAATTAAATGATAGTACTTACTTTAATCAGTTATCAGATCGTAAAGACTATTTTCATTTAAATAAATAGGTTCTCACAAATATTATATTCTTGATGTTCAGATATCTTAATTATAACTTTGAAACATTCGTTCAGCTATGGCAGTGGGTTAAGGATATTGAACATTTTCAAGGAAAACACCCTACGAAACCGTCTGTTTTCATTAATAAACTTTGACTGTTATAATCAATCCTTTTGTGCATGATTTTATATTAATGCCCAATTTCGAACAAAGGCAATAAATGGGGAAATTGAAATATAATTACAAAAGTTTGCGATAAATGGGAACATTGAGTTTAGGTATCGTTATTGTATAGGTGTAGGGATCAAAAGGGTTATTCTCATTAAAGCTTTCGATATAATTTGTACAGTTCATTCTTTATTAGGTTTCTAAAGTGGAATAAAGTGAGTTAAAACTAATGTTGGTACATATTTTAGAGTTATTTAGAGTAAGAACGATGAATCACATGCACAGTTAAGCATTCATTGATTTTTGTGGCATAAAGTATTGAACGCAGTACTGAACTGAATTTTCAGGGGTATTAGGCATAGGTTTTCTTGTAAGCATTATCATTAAACCTGTCACTCTTGAGGAATACCATAAATATTAATCATTTGCGTCTGTTAGGAGCAATTATATAACGATATCGTGATTTTATTTTCGTCTTCAGAATCAAAAGTAAATACTACCTATTTAGTAGGTCCCGGTCCCGTTTTAAAGTCGCTATCCTATTCCGGGTCAAAATGAATCAAACAAAGTAAAATACATGAAAATTGGTAAACCTTCTCGAGTTATAAGTGATGTAACAAACTGATTTTTTGTATGTAGATAGATATAGATGAAGATGCTATTTGCCCAGCCCATTCGACCGCGAAGTAGGTACTCATAAGCCCATCTGGTGAACTTGGGACTTACTTACACCGAAGTTGCTTATTACCTGACCTCTTCAAACAAGAGAGAAACTAATAAAAAAGTACTTACGATGTGTTATGAGATACTTCTGGTGGGATGGGAATGGGTATACTGTTTGCGGGTGTTTAGTGAGTAACTTTCTGGGGAAATTATTGGTTGATTAATCTGACTGTCTGGCTGGTCTTCGATCATCGGAATCGAAATATCGTTGACGTGTTTACGAGAAGATATATCTTCCGCGTCGATTACACGAAGGAATGCAACTATTAAGTACAGATACGTGGTTTGAGTTTGAGATTGACCGTTTGCTTAGTCTATGTATAACGAAACGAAAAAAATAATAAGATAGGCGGCCTTAGAAAATACAATATAGAACACTTTCTTCACACCTTTCTAAAATAAGTTTGTTTAAGTATGTAAAAGGCCGCATAAGTAATACATACCTAATGTATTCCTTGAGGAGTCAAATAGCGTCAGAAATAAAAGTTTTTGAACAAATCTAAACAAAAACCTTAGCCCAAAGCGTTGCTTTACATAACCCACTCACCAATTCCGTCCGTGTATTTGAATATTGTACCAGTGTGTCGTGTGCCTAGTCATTGTCAGTCGAAAACTTTGGTAGGGAATCTTTACCGGTTGTTTTGCGATCGCAATCTCCTTCAGAAGACTCAGAAAGGTGCGTCTACACTTTGTAGTATTGTGACTTTCCGAACACAGTACATATTTTGAACTATAAAGCCATTACAGACAAGGACCAAACCTTTACCTATATGAGATTTCATGCAAGGAAGAGAAGACAAATGCAGTTTATTATTACGTACTCACAACGCAAACGGAGGAAGACAATCGAACCCCTTTGTTTTCACTTATGTAGTACCAATATATGCGGTGATACACTTACATGTAAAAGTTAATTAAAAGCTTTTATTTACAAAAAATATTACAAAAGAACTATAAACAAAGCCTATATTTACCTTAGGAATCCTGAACTGACAGCTCTACGATTGCCACATATTTTTTGTGCCTTTACGTACTCGTATGCAGATACGCAATACTACGATCAATTTACTTCGATCCAGTTAGTGTAGAACTCCTCTTACTAAAGGGTTTGAACTCTGAACGGCTGCCGTCCCTTCAAACAAAGCCCAACTTCCATCAAAGCTGAAAGTACAAAGAAAAATATAAAACTTGTAAGTTTCAAAGGGATCATCCCTTTATTTTCTCTTTTTGTTCCGCTGAAATAGAATACCCATGATGAATTGTGTTGCGACTCGCGAGTGTTAAAAAGAAACAAATTCTTACGAGAAAAGGGATTTGCCTTCCTCGTCCTTGAAGTGAAACGCTGAAAATCGCTTCGTTTCTCTATATATAACAAACGACATCAAACGACGAATTTGTGTTGGTGGCTTTTCGGAAAAGTTCTTTCTGTACTCCTTTCGCTGTTTTTCAAACTAAAAATATCCTCATTATAATTCCCTGAAAGATTTTCATTATTTTTTCAGAGTATCTCACAACAACTTTTTGAAATATTTTAGATCCAATCAGTATTGCGGAAATATTGACGTCATCGTATAAATCTGTGGTTTCAAAAGCGAACTTATTATTGTTCACAACCAGTTAATAACAACCAATGTAATAGACAAACAAATAACAATATTTTTAATCTCGTTACGTTCTGAGTGCGGTGTTAGAGTTGTTTGTTTAAACCAAGTTGAAAAGCGAAGGAAAGTTAGTCGAAAACTGAACTTTGAACACCGCAACGATGGATCGCACAGACCGGACACAAGTTACTCCCGACCGTAAAATTCGGACGAGATTCGTAACTAAAACTTTGGTATTATTATAATAATTTAACGAAGATAGCTATTCATCTCCTTTCGTGGTAGAGTTTTGCATTATTTAATCCATGTAATGGATGAAAAGTTTTCCAACTTTGCATTGAATAGAAATTCAAAGATGCTACCCGTTGTTTCGAACCTTAATTATTTAATAATACAGTGCTCTATTGTTGGCTTACGATTTTCGAAAGCCAATATGACCCTAAGGGCTTGTTTCACCACCAACAAAAACGTAAACCCTTAACAACGAATAATTCAAATATGGAACGTCATTTCGCAAAAAGTATTGGATAGTTAACGCTAACCAAAATTGATGCGGAAATTGTGAAACTGTTTTAATATAAGTAGAACTAAAAGTTATACAGCCCTCTACCACAAAACAGGTCGATACTTCTTTAAAAACGCCGTAACTCTACCTCATGCTGTTTATACCAAAATATTATCAGGGGTTATATTTTTCACGATATAATGCCGAGTTTTACACCCAAGATAAAAAATAACGGGATCGCGCGTCGTGATGTCACATTTTACGGACAATAAGTAGGTCTATTTAAAACGTATCGCGCTCTAGAATTTTACGCCAGACGCTGCAGCGTTGAGCCTTTTAAAATATTCAGCAGAGTGTACCGGGGGAGGGGCTCTGAGGACAAACAAAACATCATTAGAGGGAAACGCAAAAATAAGCTAAGCCAGGAAAATGACTTAATTAAGAAGAATTCGTTCCGTAATTAAATGTGTGCTGTACATAAGTAGGCAGAGCTTTTGTTTATGTGGTAATATGGGTAGGTATTGTTCTTTTGTGTAACTGTTTCACCATTTACAAATACACACTAAACATTGAATAATTGAAATATTTTAGTCAGTTTGATATTGTATGTTTTTTTTGAATAATAATTGAATATATTACCTTTTAATGAATATGATAAATATTCAAATATGGAACGGTAATTCGTATGAAGTATTGGTCAGAAAACGCTTACCGAACTTAAATTACATTGTGGCCGTAAGTATGTATAATACACATCATGTCATAAGTCATCTTGTAATTAATTGTTCTTAAAACGAACTACATTGCAATACCTAGGTAATAATTACAATAACATAAAACAAATACAGCGCACGTGTGTTTTATTGAAAACTTTTTATCATGTCCGTTGATGAAACATTCCGCGCGACTCCGCGCGAGCGAGGGAATGGAGCCACTGCGGACGCGGGAAATGGCGCAGAAAAATGCAAATTTGCTGATCGCAAACTATCCGAGCCATCTCTATATCGGGACGTGCTTCGCCGCTTTACAAATAGACCGACTGCATTTTAGCTACTCTGCCTCACTACTTACTTTGAGCATAGAGATTGAGTTGTATAGCAAAAGTTGTAACATCTTGGTTCAGCTGCTTCACGCTTTTTATGTCCCACTGAAATAGATAAGAGATAACTTTTAAAAAATACGAAAGTTAAATAAAGGCAGCCTAACTGTAACTATTCATATGTAAAGGTGATGGATCGTTACGTAATAAACATATCACACTTTTAGTTCTCACTCACATTTATTGCTACATGCAGACTAAAAAACAGCTACTAGATACAATATAAAACGACCAATTAAAAGATTCCTAACTGCATTTGCATATAAATTGCAGCTAAAGTTAAGCAGTGTTGTGTTTAATCAAAAGTTATTGGAGGTCTTTCTTGATTAAGAAACCGCGCTGGAAAATGGAGCAGAAATTGCAAATCTAATCACGAGTCACGAACAATCCAATTCACTCTGTATTGCTAGAATAGCAAAACATGCATCTTTCATATATTTAAAGCACGTTCACTATACAGGTACCGATAAAAGAACATTTTATCCCAAGAGTTATTATGTGTAAACCTATAAAACCCGATAGTTCTCGATTTGTGCAGTTTTTTAAAAGTTGAGTGACCGTGAAATGTCACCTTAAACAATTTCAGGGATTTCCAAATACTAATTGGACTGTACACTCGAATTCTGTTGATTTATTTTTCATATTTTTATAAAAAGTTGTGCACTTATAATTATTAGTGCCTCCAGCATTAGGCATCAGTGATTGAAATATGTAGCTTGAATCGTTGTTATTGTTTACTTAACTAAACAAATACTCTTATGCTGAAAAATGTTATGGGCGTACATGAAATAAGAGAAGGGCCATTATAACCAGACGATATTTGATATGTCATTTATTTTAGCTCTAGAAATATGGCGCAAACAAAACATTGGCGAAGTACAGACAAAAACAAGATAACACGATCCAGTCCATTTGTCTGAAAAAAGGTCAAATATTTACTTCAAAACAAATGTCGGGAAAAACCGCGAAAAGACTCACTGGGGAGCAAAATTGGGGGCTTATAACGTTCCCGAATATTCCCCCGTGCGGTATAAATATCGTCCTGTAACGTACCTATTTAGCCCTCACAAAAACCGCAACGTCCCAACAACTTTTTTTCACAAAAGAATAAAACGGAGAGAATAAGTTTTCACCAAAAAGTTAATGCAATTTGGAATTTTCAACGTCTTGCGTCGTTCTGTCGAGAGGGAGTTGTTTCCATAATCCCGAGACCACTGCTACGCCCCAAATTCCATATTTTTCTTGGCAGACCTCCTCCCTAATAAAAGTATTTTGCTTGCGTCCGAAACTCTGATGTAACATAACTGCGCCTTGTTATGCTGGATTAGACAATTTCTCGTCTGTTTATAAAAGTCAGGGAAGTTGCAATATTGTTTGGCTCTTCAACAAAGTGAAACTTTGTGAATGATGATTAAGATTTTTAATAAAGGTATCCTGTTTTGAGCGGGCCTTTGCTTTTATGACAATAACCTTGTTCCATCATTCCTGGTAAATGATGAGTAAGAAAATATACTAAAGGTTTATAAAAATCAGAATGTTTTTGTAAAGATACAAATAATTTTAACATTATTTGGTTTTTGAAATAGTTGTTATAGATTTATAACTGTAATATTCGATATACTTAAAAAAATGCAACCGAGTCTTACAGGATTATGGCCATCTCAGGGGTTCAAAATAAAGAACTAAACTTCAATATTAATCAATCAACTATATTAAAGTTTATTGTTCCAGCTGGACTGGCTACTCATGGACGGCACGCCCGTGACTTCCTTGCCCGGTCTTCGCAGGGTCCTGGCCAACGGTTCCCTTGAACTACCACCGTTCCCCTCAGATCACTACAGGAGAGACGTCCACTCCACAACATATAGGTGCCGAGTAGGGTTAGACAGTGGCTTCGCTGTGCTGTCCAAGAATATCCATTTACATGGTGGTAAGAGGATTTTCTTCGTTTTGAAAAGGTAGTGTAATAAATAAGTTGCTATTGATAAATTAATGACCGTTACGAGTTAAGGCAACCGAATGGGAGAATTACTTTCGACACGATAAATCAACAAAATATCTTTGGTATTAGTTGATATCGTATGAATTCACATCATATCATATTCAACTTATGAATTTAATTTGGACATTCATCTGTGTTATTTTAGTTGATTGTGTGTGTATGTGTTAAATGTTCTAATGCAATGGACTAATGGCCAAATGCGTGTACATTGTACTCCTATTTTTTTTTTCTAAAAAATAAAATATTTACCAATGTAACAAAAAAGTTAACTAAGTTAACGACCTTACATCATCCTTTCATTCATTCATTCATCACGCTTGGTAAACAAATCTGAAAGTCGGAAACATTTCTGAAATGTTTTTCGACATTTCGTAGTCAAATTATGGGTAAACTTCCCTTCACCACAGGTGACAGCATAAAAGCTGAAGTTCTTGGAAAAAAACTCCCTGAATCAGAGGAAAAGAAGACTTTATTATACAACTTTGGGGTAACTGGATGTAACATCAGCGGCTTTTCAAGAATTCCTTAGAAACATTGCGCTATAGACCCCTGGCAATAAACTTTAACGACTTTAAAAGGAAGAGAATTTGTATTCGCTAATTAGGCACAAAACATTTTCATTTCCTCAAAAGGAAGGCTCATAGGTTGATCACTATAGCTACCTACCTGTGTTAATACGGAGCGACCAACGTATTTATTAAAATACGTTGAATAATTTTCCCTAAATCACAATCAAGGTGACTGGCTAACAACTTACAATGAGAGGTCAAAGAGGTTCTTGTGTGACCGTTGTGAAGCGAGAAAACATTTCAATAGCTTAATTTTCTTTGTGCTCCATTAAAAAAAAAAAGTGCGGATTTGAGAGGTTCACCTTAATTTCTCGTCTGGATGCCTTCGTAGAATTGCTTCAGAGCAGACTAATCTGTCTATGATCAATGATACCAGACCACCTGTAATTAAGTACAAGAAATACCTATCTCGTGTTGGAATTAAGTAAACGAACGATGAGATTAAAGCAAAATGCTTTGAGGAATTAGGTCACAAGAAAAAACCCGACTGTAAAAGGGATTAACGCAATGATGCCGACTGGATACAGTCGACGGCTGTTTCAAAGAAACCATTATTTCTAATTACGTATTTCGGAGCTCCGTGCTCGGAGTGCTAGTAATTTAGAATACCTACACTCTAATGGGATCTGAAAATGTATAAAATACTTATGCAGCTTTTGCGGTTTTTCTTTTATGTAGTCCTTTTACGATACAATCGTACCTATGATTTTTACAGAACTTTTAATTTGCTTGTATTATTTGTAATGGGGATTTCAATATTTTCAAATATCTTTCCAATGCTAACTCTCTCTCAGAGCCCAGAGAACATAAATCGGCCTATACGTAACTTTTAGTGACACTGTGATGACTGTGACCTAGCTATCGACTAACCAGTACTTTTTTTGTTGACAGCACTAAACATACCATGGGAGGTGCACGTCCCAGACGAGTATGTGATGGCTGGCAACGCTGCGGTGCTGAGATGTGTGGTGCCAGTGCACTGTCTCGACCGCATCGGTGGTACCGACTGGTTCACTGACGACGACGTCAGCGTACTACGGTACTTAGGTAAGGGTGGTCACATTATGTTTGACGTAGTGCGTAGTAAAGGAGAGCTGGCAACACCGCGGTGCGTCGCTGTGTGGTGCCAGCAGACTGTCTTGACTGAGTCGATGCCACTTATTGTTTCACTGAAAACAAGGTCAGCGTGCTAAGGTACTTAGGTAAGGGTGATCACTTTATGTCTGATGTAGTGCGTAGAAAAGGAGAGCTGGCAACGCTGCGGGGCATCGCTGTGTGATGCCAGCAGACTGTCTTCTCCGCGTCGATGCCACTGATTGTTTCACTGAAGACGAGGTCAGCGTGCTACGGTACTTATGTAAGGGTCATCACATTATGTATAATGTAGTACGTAGAAAAGGAGAGCTGGCAACGCTGCAGGGCGTCGCTGTGTGGTGTCAACACAATGTCCTAACCTCGTCGTACTGCTGACGATGACCTCAGCGTACTGCTGTACCTACTTTGTTGTAAGAAAGAGGGCTGGCAACGCCGCGGCGTTTCTGCTGTGCGAATTGCAGAATCGCCGCTGTCTTAAATGCGTGCCACTGTCTGGTTAATTAACAACGGCGTCAGTGTGCTGCACCTATGTAAGGATGGTTACAACATGGAGTATTTGTAGGATTCAAGCCTACGACGGCTAACAACGTATTCGGTGTGTGGACCCAGCGCACTGTTTTGGCCTGGCATGGCTGGCTGGAGCTGCTGACTGATTCACTGACGATAGTGCATTTTGGGTAGGTCAGCGATTCTTCTCACTGACGATGCCACCGCGCTTAAATGCTTCATGCTGCATACTGTATTGTTGATACGAAATAGCCAAAAGGAACCTTAAAAACATGTGCGTCACTTAGTTACGGTATCATATTTTGATATCTTTTGGAAGCAACAAATTATTTTGTCAGCGTCTTTTACTATAGATAAATGACGTCAGTCAACTTACAATGGCACAAAGCTTTTATGTTCTTGAAGTTGAGAAATAGCTGTAAACTAAACGCGAAAGCAGCGATATCTCTTGAGACGTCTGTTATGCTTGCATTATGCATTGGCCCTGTCCACAAAGTAAGAACACTGCATTTTCATCACTACTTTCGTACGTACGTATGTTGATAATGGAAAATGGATCTCGGGTCCAAAGGGAGTCGATAGTACTAAAAGTAATCCTTAACAAAGTAGTTGGTGCAGATAAAGTTGTTGCGTCGTGTACCTAACTTTACACTTTGGCCTAACTAAAATAGAAAATGAGTAACCAGACGAAGGATGGTTACTATCGAGATTAATAAACTTCTCAAAACACTTAAAGAATTGCTCATTTTGTTCGTTGTCAAACGAGAATTAAACTCACTAAAATTTATATCCCATTCAAAACGTGCCAAGTAAAGGCAAATATTTGTTACGAAATTTCTTCATCAAAACTCTTGTCGAGTGAGGCATGACACACGCAATTACATTTTCAGCCGAAATCTCATATTCACCAAAAGAAAATAAAGGCCTGTTAAGCGAGACTTGAGGGGTATATCTTGCCATCACGGCGAGATCAGTATGGAAATATAAATAAGACTGTCTCAACCTTTTTGCAAACACAATAGTTTTATTACAATGTCGTTTCTGAGATTCACGATTTACTTTTCCTTTTTTACTACGTTTTTTCACGACATGATAGGTAATCTTTGTCCATAAAAACTTTTTGGTGAGACAAAGAAGGTTCTATAGGTACCTACTTAAAAGATTATGTACTACCATGAGATCAGATTTATAGAACTACATACTACACATTGGAGTTGCATACAAGAACGTATAATCCCCGGAAATTGCTAATTCGCAAGTCGGATTTTTTTACGTATTCTTGTTATTTCTTACGATACCTCATTGAAAAAAATATTTTTATTATTATTTATTTATTTATTATACAAACAGCGTTTTACAGGTAAATATACAGTAGTCCCACAAAACTATTTACATAGTTTGTCTGTGGGATCACGAGCCTTTTTTTATGTCTTTTTTTGTTGTGAAAGAGGTTAAAAGGTTGGGATTATTATTATATCAAGGTTCCAGCGCATTAGCATAGCAACTTACAGTGCTATAACTATTCGAAAGTCATACAAATATATTTTTTAATTTTTATATTGGTATTGAACAGTCTTTGCCATGGAGGAGTTTGGGGGAGAGCTTTGCCCAGAAGTGAGATGGTATATAAGTTAATAAATATTTGTCTGTTTTTATAGCAGCAGATTAGTTAACCACTTAATTAAAGATAAAACAAAAAATATTTAAAAGTTGACACTAAATGTCATAGACATTTATATTTAAAAGAAAACAATCATGATTATTATAAAACTGAACAAAGATGTTTTTGGTTTTTCACTTCAGAATTTTGGTGCATTATTATGGTAATTAATATAAGGAAGGGTTCCTTTGTTTTACATTAATGCTATTACGGAACAGGCGGAAAGCTCCGAGCAACATTAAGCCGGAGATGCACATCTTATAATTAAGTAACTCCTAAGTTCCTAACTGCGTTTGGAGAACTTGGAACTAAAATATATTCTTTAAAAAGTTCGCAGGTTTGGAAACAGCTTCATTTTTAGTTCATCTTTGAATAGTCTACTAATAGTCTACTTATTATATTAAAGACATTCATGACCATGTAAAACTGGCCAGTTATAATGTGACAAAAGATATGAGGTCAAGACACTGGCTACCTGGCTAGTAAGAAAAAAACGTTGAAAAAATTAATGACATGACACTCTGCCAAATAATCTCAAATAATGGCGGGAGAAATTCTGAGGCTAGTTATATTTTTAAACAAGGGTGTTTTCACCTGTCTCAAACACTTATTGCAACTGTGAGGGAAGAAATCTGTGTGCGTGTGTACCACCAAACAAACACGCGACACTTGCGATTGTCGTAAGGAACGATTGTCTACTTTTCATAAGGGCGGCATAATACACTTGATTTTTTTGAATAATCCTAATTATAAAATAGGTACCATGTGGCAAAGGTTGTTATAGCACCTGATGTACCTCTAAGTGTCGATGTATCATGATGGTAAATTATGGTATTAAACTTCGTTCCTTCTCTCCAGGTCCAAAATACCAGCAGTTGGACGACGGGTCGCTATACATAAGCGCGGCGAGCCCACACGACCGGTACAACACGTTCCGATGCCGGGTCCGGGATCGGATCACCGGGGGACTACACTCTAGCCAGTACTACGGTAAGAACTAGACTCCTCATCATCATTATCAGCCAAAAGACGTCCACTGCGAAACACAGGCCTCCCTCCACGGTTTTCCATAGCAACCGGTTGTGAGCGTCGTCTGCATCCAGTGTGATCCCGCAATTTTTACAAGGTCGTCTGTCTATCTTGTCAGTGGACTTCCTACGCTGTGTCTTTGGACATAGGGTCTTCAATCTATAACTTTTCTGCCCCAACTTGAACTTACTGATTCGTGCGCTATATCCGTTACCTTAGTTCTTTTACGTATCTCCTCGTTTCTGATTCGATCTCGTAGAGGAACACCGAGCATAGCCCTCCTCATCGCTCGTTTTATGATTTTGAGCTTCTTTATGAGGCCCATAATTAGACTAGACTGCTATAGATAATTATGTAGCGTAAGAATAGGTAGAAAATAGCTTTCAGGTAGCTTTCAGTGGCTAGACGACCTTACTAAACGTTCCGGTGTCACGCCCGGGACCGAATCACCGGGTTTACTATACTCTAGTCAGTACTACGGTAAGCATGATAAGTATATACTATGAAGACTGGGCGTTGGTATCCTTATGAGGTTGAGTTCCTAAGTGTATGCTTCTATGTATAATCTATAAATAATAACAAATACTCAACTTTCGTGATTCAATTCTTCCTTTATTCTGTATTCCACAATATTTATATTTTTTATATTCACATATTGAAATGAAAAGGATTTTACCATAAAGTTTATGACAACGACGTAAAATAATAAGTCAAGACTTAAGACATTTGTACATCAAAAGTCACTCCTAAAGAAAGTTTTTCAGTCTTTAAATTCCGAAGAATCGAACGAAAGTGGCATAGAGGTTTTACGCGAAGCTCCAAACCTCTATAATACCTAGATAGAGGAAAAATTAGAGGTAGATAGCTCTCCAGATCCAAAGCAGATTATAGACGACAAAGTTTGCTGTTTGTTCAGCGGTTTAGGCGAGAAAAGGTAACCGGCAGAAAAGTTACTTCGCATTACATAAGCCTCATTTACCTAACAAAATTTTACGCGGTAAACTACCTCGATTTTCCAAATTAAATTGTTGAACAACTCTTGAAATAACTTTAGCTAAGTATTGCTTTAGTTTTTAACTTGATGGACGGGAAAATATTTACCTTGGGAATAAGCACGTCATAGTTATATTGAGTACATATAACATAATTATCTTTTCACTCAAAACGAAACCGGCTACGTAACATAACATCATTCATGAACCTCGCTTTCTCCTGCTCATATCGCGTGAAAATTTTACACAACAATAGACCCGCCTTTGTAGCGATATTACAATGTAATCTACGCCCGCTGTTTATTGCGTTGCCCTTACATTGTCTGAATTAATATTAACATTAGTACGTTATTATCAAGTCCTGTTTAAGGTGATTTTCACGTAATCATTGTGGTCATTAAAAGTCGGCGCGACCTTTTCACTGCCTGCAATTGCTAAAGCCGAGTAACAATTCACGTTTGAGTTTTCATATTTATTTTCTCGTGTATATTTTTTTTTATGAAGATCCACGTTGCGACATATTTTTAATATAATCAAGATAGACGAGGGTACATTTTCGAGGTGTCAGAAATAAAATAATATTCTTTCGATATTTCGTCATCTAAGACTTATGCAAAGCCATCAAGTTAATAAAAAATCTATAGATGAAATAAACCTAGTCAGTAGGTGTATTGAATTTCAGAAGGATTTTTTTTATTCTCTTATCGGGCAAAAAGCCCTAATATAACATTTTAATGAAAATTACAACTTTTTTTGTCAGGTCACCTAATAGTGACGGAGCCAAAAGGCGGCGTGCGGCCCCGAGTAGCAGTAGAGCCGCGCACGCGCCGCGTGCAAGCCGGGCGCGACGTGCGGCTGCCGTGCGCGGCCCACGCGTGGCCGGTACCCAGTTACAGGTAACTACCGCACGTGTTTCTATGTAAATAAAGAATTGAATTGAATTGTATATCGTGGCTGCGGCCCAGCTATAGTTACCTTCAACTTTATTTTGCAAACTAACATAAGTTCTTAAAATAATAATCATGTACTTAAGACTTAGTATGCTTTAAGGTATTGCAAACAGTATTACACAAATAACATACTACGAAAAAGTTTTTTACAAAGTTAAATTCCTTGGATGCCAAGCTAAATTCTCTCCGTCAAAAAATCACTAATGCTATAGAAACATTTTTCAATTAAGTATTCATGCATTTAAGATTTTAATATATTAACGTCATTCATGTCTCTGATTAATTTCAGAATTTTGTTGTAAATCCGAATGAATACCTGAAGGTAATCTTCCGAGCAATGAGACATACGTAAGAGACTTCACGCATGCACAATAAAGTAGATGATTATTTGAAAGATAATAATGTATGGACTTGCTTTGATCACCACAAAAATTATAAACCTTTTGAAAAGAGGCAGTGACAATAGTGACTGAGTTTGTTGCGGTGCTTCTTCTCAGCACTAGCCCACAATTGTCCAGAAGCAGTCGTAGAGTTAATATTGGGACGTGTATACAAGTGCCCCAGTGGGTCTTTATGAAATAAATGATTTTTATCACTTTTTAACTTTTTTATGGACAGCCTGTGAGCTATGCGGCAATGATGGAACTGCGAAAGATTAAGTGAGAAACGAGACCGTGCGACCGTGCCGTATTGCTCAGAATGGGTTCCATGCAGTCTCATAGTTCTATCACAGCTGCGCGGCTCCGAAGCTCCGCATGCAAGCAGGGAGCATTGCTCAGTCTACCATAATAGTCTAAAGGCTGCATGCAAGGCACTGCGTTTAAGGCAGGCGCGACGTTCGGTTGCACATGGCCCCGTGACGCAGCCATGGAAAACATCTGAAACATGAGACATCAAATTACTAGCGGTTAGCTCATAAATCGAGTCCTAAGATTACGATACGACGGTCGAACTTTGAACACACACAACACACTTTGTGGTTGATAAATTTCCCAAATCATGCCATTTATATTATGCCATTTCAGTCCGCCATATACATAAATAAACTCATCATCACAAAAAGTACCCTTACTTAACAAAATCTACCTAGCGCCAACCTTCACAGGCCAACCTGGCAAGTCATAGAGCCGATAATTGGCCAGTGCCCAGTTGTAGGCGCGATTACGCTATTGTTCGGCTAGTAGCGTTTATAATTTACCCATCCATTCACCGCTATTGTTTTAGGCACGTTGCTTTGGCGCAGACCGCCGGTAAATGGAAGCATCTGTCATGGTATACTATCCTTGTTGTTCAAAATGGGAGTACAGCGTGCGCTTACCAAAGCTTTCGTAATGTATACAAAGACTTTGTGCGAATTTCGCGGTGTGTGGGTAGACGTAACGCGCCTTATTTATTTTATTTTATTTTATTTTATTCGGAAAAACACTACAGTATACTAAACCTTAATTACTAACTTACTTATTTACTAATAACCATTTACGTGTCTTCACATATAGAGGCTAGTTGAGCTTGTATGAAAAAAGATCCTAATGAAGCTTTAACTATTGATTGTGCATTAACGACACGTAAGATACGACGTAGTACTAGTACGACGATGGGAGACGTCCCCGTCATAATAGTTTTTTCGGTACTTCGTAACACGAGGAGAAAATTCCTTACATCGTCTAAGCCAGACGCAATTGGTGTGTCTGGCGCATTTTTATTTATTTATTGTGGTTGGTTTTATCATTCTACATTCTGTTAGGCTTTTGACCAGTAGGTAGGTACTACAAAATCAGGAAAGCGACATGACCTCATGTTTTCCTGATGAATCAATAACAATTCAATCATTTGAGAAAATTATGTTTAAATTTCGAAAAAAACACATTTTAATTTTACCTGCGCGGTTCATTAAATCTGAACTGTTAAGAGTAACACTATTTAAAAGTGTAAATGTGAAAATAAACGTACACACTATTACCTGCATTTTAAATGGTAGATATTAGTACTAAGTCTAACATCACTTTATCTGCCAGCTAAAAGGTTTCTCTCTGCTGAGCAAACAAACAGTGTAGCGCCGACGCTGCCTACACAAGGCTTGCTTCAAGCCTTTTGCCTTGCGAGTAGAATGACTACACTTTTGAAAGTAAGTTGTACAATTCGGCGTTTCATTTTACTGAAATTAGGTGACGCAGACAATTGACGATAGCGGCATGACAGCAGAGATTCCCACAGCAAAACTAAAACGCAGTGCCGGGTCAGAGAAATGTATAGATAGATTTACAAAAAATCTCAAATTCTAATAGCGGTCCCAGTGAACTTCGTTTCCGGGTCGAAACGTCGGGAGGGTAAATACCATTAATACCTTTTAAACAAGTGAAAGTTGCATAAAATCTCGTGAAATTGTAAAGTTTTACCAAGTACATGCATAAAATCCCGTGAAATTGTAAAGTTTTACCAAGTACATGATTGCGTAAAAAGCTTATAAGGTATACACATTACCGTGTAGATGTCAGTAGTTAATTAGAAATAAATGCGACTGCCCAGTTTCACTGGACTCCTATTAAAGTTAATGAAAATTTCACAATCTTAGCTTGGAAACGGCGAGCTCAGTACAATAAGACTTTATGGGTAATGAAAAATTAGCACCGACCGTCTTTCATTTTTCAAGACAATCCTCTCGTAAAACACAATTATTTCTTTAACCTTTAGGTACGTTAAATCGTTTTATTTTGTTATTTTTTTGTCCTGCGATTTTCCGAATGCCATGGTGGTATTAGTAAAAACGCCGCCCTATAAGGTAAACGACGCGTATACGACAAATGGCTTTCCAAACGGTTTTTAATAGGCACACAACGACATCTGAAGCCCTAATACATTTACATAAATAACGCTTTAACCGAATCCAAGGCAGCTCTAACAATTTAATAAAGACAAGCTTGGCCTTGGCAGGTAAATACGTGCTTAATGTTAAGTTATCTATTTAGGAGATTTGTCATATATTATATTTGTAAATAATGCTAGAAATCGATTTTATAAGGTTTTATTGATGGCCGCTACTTTCGAACAAAATTAAAATGGCGTAAGTACCTACAAGTGAGCCAAAGTTCTATACGCCTTTATTAATACACAGGTTAGACGAACATAGGACAGATTACCCTTTTTGTGTGTATTTATTGTGGTCAAACAATGAAGACGACAAAAATCCGGGAGATTCGTAACTCCTGTGTCAAATCGGTTTATGAGGACGGAATCCCCATTCCCACGGTTCATAATCCTCTCAACCTTACACAGGGTGTATAAGTTTCTCCTCAATCCCATAATCCATGTGTGCACGTGATCGTACTATCTACAAGTTATTATACTGAGCAACTTTAAGTTGGTTCAATCGATAAGAATCACATTAAACGCTTATTTCTCCTAACTTAAGTAATAAAAATCTTTTTGCTTTTAAGATAAGTAGTAGTGGAATTCAATATGATCAAAGTTTCCTGATAAGTGTCTAGACTGAAAACATACCCTAGGTCCAAACTTTGGATCTTGATATACGAAATCTATTTGTATTTCTACCTACGAAACTTTGGTCCCTCCAAGTTGTTTGTATGGGGGTTACCACGCAGACAAACAGACTGTCCACGTTCCCAACTTTATATTTGTGTTAGTAACTGGTGCCATAAATACAAACCGAAAGTTAACCCATTCAAATCCGGGCAAGTTATACCTCTAATAGTTATTAATTTGACTATAACCGAAGCAGTTTGGCCAACTATCGGACTATTTCGACCGTTACTAAAATTTAAGTCGACTATCACCGAATAACGAGCTTTGGAAGCTTATTTTCAATATTGCTTAATCCAATACGATTTTAATTTTATAATCGGTTATAACAGTTACTAATGTACAGTTGCGTGACCGATAGTTAACTGATCTAATGGTAAAATGTCATGCTTTGAAGAAAAAATATCTTTACCAAATGTCAGAATGGCTATTTTAATGTCGGATGGTTGAGTTAACTACCGCTCACGCTACTGGGCACTCCTGAATGGTGAGATATAATAAATATTTATTATTGCACAAGAAATAAAAACAAATTACAAGCAGAGTATTGGCGGTGAACAGTGAACAGAGAAAACAACTATAAATAGGTAGTTTAATAAAGGAAACATCAAGTTTACTTTTACGTAAATTATTGTTTTAGTTAATTTGTTTTTAAATGAGATCTATAAGAACAGCAAATCAAAATTAAACAATTTTACTTATTGTTTGATTTAATGTTCAGTAAGTACAAGGAATCCCTGAGGCGAGGACTTTACTGGCGGCGCCATAAACTTTCAGCCGACATAGTCGTGGAAACCTTTTTGAATGCAAATGTCCCGTTGCATTTCAGCTCCTTTCAAAACTATTTCTAAGAGGGACCTAACACTACGAACATTGGAGATTTGAGCAGTATAAGCATTTCATTTTGCGAGGAATTTTGCATAACATTGTGTTCTTGTAAGTAGTTCACACCAAACAATGTAATGCCCGAAATTGAAATGTCACACATTTTAAAACGGTTTGTTACATATTTAAACCAATGTTTTCTTTTGTTTATTATTGTTGGCGTTCTACCACAAATAAGTAATTAACCGAATTCAGTAAGAATACTATTATGACGTAGTATGGTCTAGTCTGGACGCAAGAGCGAACACATTTAGAATTTTAAAAAAATAAAAAGAACTTCGCAAAGCCAAATATTCAATTTGATTTTAACAAATACATTATATAAATTGTGATTACAATGAAAGCTTAATCAATTAAAGTTAATCATAAAACTGTAACATACGTGTAAATAAAAATTATGGTACCTCTACTACAAATCTCTCTCTTATTAGCTTGAATCAGTCAAGTGCATTAGCATCATATGTATACTCTATATCTACTTTACCGTCAGCTTTATATCTTTTTAATTTCCTGTTGGTTTATGCCAATAAAACCTTAATAAAACTGAACGAAGAACACAGAACGTTATTTTCTAAAAGACATTCTCTTACCGCGTTGGAAAATAAGCTTTTAACTTTGTATTTCATAAATCGTCAAAAGAAAATTTTTACAAGCAATTTGAGTTGAATTAGATTTCTTTATAAAAAGTTAAAACTTGTGGGTTTTCATCGAATAGCATCGAACATTATTTTAATGGAAGCAAAAATAATGTTTTTATCAGAAGATTTGGAACTGAAAGAGTGAAATGTACTATATAGGTATACTTACCGTACTACTAATTTGTTGTAGGTTGTAGTCGATCTTACATAATAATTGTATTACCATTTTTAAGTATGTACATAAAATGTAAATTTAATGAAATATCTATAATTCTAAAAGATAAAAATAAAATAGGAACGATAAAAGAGCATAGAATTCCTGCAAGGATGGGATTAAACAAGTTGAAGCATCGTGCATTGCACTGGAATGGCAGCTTAACTGACGAAATTTACCGTAAAGATATGCTCGTTTCGTGGTGAGAGCATATCAGAGGTTTTGCTATAATAGATTCTTAAAAAGATAAGCAATTTGCATACTCTTTTTCTCTGTTTTATTCTGGTTTTTCTTATCTTAAGCTTGATAACAAAATGTAAGCTAGATCAAATAAAGACTCGTTGAACTCCAATGACCAAGTAAGTGATGCATATGGTAATATAAGTTATCTAAATAATTGCCATATCTACTCGAAGAATATATAAGTTGTTAATTATCTAGTTTAGGTTAAAGCAAATTGACTGACTCACTTTTAAAAAATATATGAAATGGGTTCAATCTTGCCTCCAAACTGGACCAGACGACCCATAGACAGAGACGATGGAGCTAGCTCACCCAGCTCAGACTGCTTACTCTGATTTTAATATTTTTTTGTGTTATAATTGGAAGTACTGGTAAAGAGTTCCACATTTTTCCAGTGCACATTATCAAAGTCGACGCAAAGGGCTTAGTTAGAAGAATCAGTGGAATGTCAACGAGGTACGAGTGGTATAGTCCGCATTGCGTCTAGATGAGTGGATGATAGAAGATAGCTAGAATCAATTAACTTGACAGTGAACGTTATATAGTTATATGGTAACGCAACCGAGCCTTATTATCTCTTACACGACTCCAAAAACTCACTGGCACTTATCCCCACTATTTTGTAACATTCACTCGTGATCTTAACCAATTAATGTCTTCCGCAGGTGGTTTCGGGACCACCACGAGCAGCTAGTGTCAATAGAGAAGACATCTCTATGGGAGCGAGCGCGTCTGCTCAGCGCTGGTCTGCTGAGCATACAGGGTGTCAAAAGGGAGGACGCCGGCCGGTTCGTGTGCTGGCTCAACAACACAGTGGGGGGAGAGGCCGTGCACTTCACAGTTATCGTCACAGGTGACACCATTGAACTACTAATTACCAGCTAATGGAAATGACCCCAAGAACAAACTTCGTGCCATATGAATTGACGCCACTTGTCATCAACTCGTACAAACGGTTTGCATTCGAAATTCAAATTACAAGAAATATTTCACAATCTTGCAGTCGTATTTTCGCCACATTTTTTTCTCGGCATAGCTTCTCTCTACGCCGTGACAACTCACTGGGTGACAATTGTTGAGATATTGTTATACCACTTTACATTGGAGGAAAATGATAGTAAGCTTTCAAACTCATTCAACATACTTTCTGTTGCGGAGTTACATTTGGGAGCTTACAGACCCATCTAAGCTATTATTAACTGGAACCTTCCTGGCAGATTTACTATTGGATCATCAAGTTATAATGATAAATTGGTTGGACCTTTGGTAAATTGGTTGGCTATTATAAGGTTCAAGACTATCTAAACGACACGAATGTGTGGTCCGTCCAGCCTGCACCGACTGATGTACTTACCTTTGATGATTTCGATTTTACGGCAGCTAGTGGTGACTGAGTTTGTTCCGGCGTTTCTTCTCAGCACTTGCCTAATTGTCTGTGTTCTGTCTCGAAGCGCTGGTAGGGCCCAAAAGATAAGGAGACATGTTTCGGCCCTTTCAGGGCACATTTATTTTTATTTTTTTCACTGTATATTTTGACGTTCATAAGTGTCATTTCATGACCTAAATTGAAATAAAGATTTTGAATTTTGAACACTTGGCTGTAACACGACATAGTTTTGCCAAGATTATCATATTTCGTTGTTGTATTATAAATGAATGACATGCTTTCTGCATACATTTCTTTTGTTTCCATTTTAATCTAATAATATCTAATGTAGTTATTAAACTTTCTAGACACGTTAATGGACGGTTCTCACCAACAAGCATCAGCTTGGAATAAAACATTCAATTTAGAGAGAAACTTTGAACTTAATTAAAAAGATTTATTATTTGTCTATTTCTTTTGAATAATGTACTAAGGTCTCTTGAAAGCTACAATATCGATTTGACTAACTACTAACAATTCTCGGTCTTCTTGTTTATTTTTGATCATTGTTTCTATTTTACCACTTTATGCCAAACCAATACAGATTAAGTGGAACCAATTCAAGATAACGCCGAGTCTTGAATAACAAATGAACCATAAAGTAATGTCCCAAAGTGGCCCATATCACAACGTAACAGCCTACCATTTATCATCGCAGACATAACAGTTGACAAACAGCCTATTACATTTTTATTACTTTTGTTCCAGAACCAATATCCGTCCGAATAAAACCCGAGATATTAAGAACGAAAGCTAGCTCAGACATAAATTTCGAGTGCAAGGTCTCTGGACACCCGATCGAGATTATTTACTGGGTGCACGACGCAAGAGTAGTCAAGTCTAGTGAGAGAGTCAAGTTGTCAGAAGACGGCCTAAGATTACATATCAAGAATACGCAGAAGGAAGACCAAGGGATTTATCAGTGCTTCGCGAGTAACTCCAGAGATCAAGCTTATGGAATTTCTGAATATGTTATCAATGGTAAGTCAACAACAACATCCAAGAACTTCTTATTCTACCAGTATTTGATTATAGGAGTTTAGTTGAGTAGGTACTTACTTCGTCAAACTGATATCGGTAAAGGCTGAACGACCCCATTGTATTCCTGCATGCTCTTTTCTCACTCGGTACTTTCAGAGTAGCTGTGACAAATAATATTCTATGCCATAGTTGATCACACATAAGCTAATTTTTAATAAGTTTTGCACTGTCTACACGTCATGCTTAGTATCAAAAGTAGGTACCGATAAATTATAGTGTACCACTGTTACGACTGTCATTCCAGCCTGAGTGATTGTGGAAAATACCTCTAGGTGGCATGGCATAGTGGTTGATGGATTTTTTCCTTAGCCAGTCCTCAATTTTCCCCCGTCTATGTAGAGTGCCTTTGTATAAAGACCCGGCGGAAACATGCAAAGGGCTGAACGTGAACGATGGCCACAACTCGCCCGCGGTATTCAATGCTGCATTTTTGTTCGCAACACTCTGAAAATAGGAATATTTTGTGAAATTTTAATATCGATAAAATGTAATTGATCAGAATGCCTCACATGAATTTAATTCACTAATAATTTATGGCTGTACATACTTTATTTCATTGTATTGGCAATAAACTCATTTCAAAACCTAAGTATGAATGTAACTACCATTTTGTTGCATAAAAATAAACGCAATATGTATGTACTTAAAACAATTTTTATCTTTCAAATCACAATATTTAATTAAATAAATAAATAAAATGGCTATACATTTTATGAATACTTCAGTTTTATTGATTCTGAAATGTTATTACAGATTGTTCATTACTATTTTTTTATTTACCTTACTATCCGATAGGATTTAGGACAGCTACTATTTCTTATGAAAAGGAGTTGTCCCAAAGTTGGTGTCCGTAGTTTTTCTGCGACCAACAAGCCCTATCGTCCTTTGTGCGTCGCGAACGCCACCGCTGCTCGTTACCGACCGGATGGAATGCCTGTGGTCACTGTCTCCGATCTCTACGTTAGTTTTTTCAAGGGCTCACCATGGGTGCTAAGACTGAAACGGTCATATAAATTGCACTTGTAAAAAGACAACTGTGAACCTGTGACAGACGAGGAATTGAACCCCGTGTCTTACGCAATCCGGGCGTATGCCTATACCACTCGGCCACCATCACATTAACAGTCCTGTTGAATTTTGCAAGCGCTTCTTAACGCGTAGGCTGCGTGAAACGGTCATGTTTTAAATATCAAGTACCCATCAAGTTGCTTTTTGACCGATTGACACAAAAATATAAATCAAATGTGTTGTGTAGTTAACGACATCTAGACTCGTTTACTTGTAGTATGTAATAAAGTTTAAATTAATCATAAAACAATGCTAACATGGTAAAGATACACATATTAATGTGCATCGATCGTTAGCAGGAAAAAACATAAAATAATAAACTGCAGATACTAACGACACCAAAACCAAGTAGAAAATTAACAAAGTCGTGAAAGTATCCTTGACATTCTTTATCGAAGCTCAAGTAGACTCTGTTTATATAAAGTTCCAAATTAACCTTTTGAAAGGTGCTACCCCTAGAGCCTTTAACATGCTAGATTTGATAGGTGCGCTGAGTTCAATAAAATTCCAACTTGAAATTCAACTGAACCACCCAGCTGCAAGGAAGAAATATTATATTCCCCGAATAATTTTCCTCTACGTTCATAGGTAATACTCTCATGGCTGTTTGCAATAATCGAGCAACGCTCGAGGCAAACCTTTTATTGTGAAATGTAAGGCAGAATTACTTGAGTATAATGTTTGTAAACATCATTGGATTTTATTACCTAGCTTAAGGGAGTTTGGTACAGACTGATTACATAATGTTTATCCACGAGAAACAAGTTAATTAAGCTTTGAAACATAATAAAATCGTTCTTGCATGAATGAATAACAAATCGACTGCCTACTCAATTTTCACATTTTCAATCACAGATAGATTATTAATACCTGTGATTGTGAAAGAAGAACATTTGCGGGATATTTCTCGTTAAATTGTCTTGTACTTTGTAACACAAGGAAGAATATTCCTTACTACGAAACCAGACAATTGGTGTGTTGTCTGGCGCATATTTATGATTATTTGTTAATTACTTTATTCATTTAAATGTTTTCAAATTTTGTATGTTCAGTGCTGAACTTGTAACTTTGCAAGCAATCAGCGCCATGCAAATGAAGCCGAGGACACAAATTAGTGACTATTCAGTACATTTCTCAATGTATTCACGGCGTATAAATATTCTGGTTCCGTGCTTATTTGCACTGCAGATCTGCGAGTCAATATTGCAATACATACAGCCTCCCATCTTCTGATTTCGCTTGTAAACAACTCTTGGCTTTTGCTTTATGTTACTTTCTGCTTCGATTGAAGATTTATTTTTACTTTCAATATTTCTTTTTATTATTTAGATGCTGCAATACTGAAAGAAAATAAAATACGAGTTAAAAGTAAATTCACAAAACAACTGAATATAGTTCATTTCTACAGCGTATTTGAAATCCGTTATCTTACGATTCAAACTAGAATACTTTTCAAAGTCCGCTTTGAGAAGATTTTTGTGATATTTTACCTTATTTTACTTAGAGTCCCGAAAACGTAAACAAACAATCATCGTATTTGGTAAATCGGCATCAAATATTAAGAGCCTGGTCACTTTAAATACTTATGTGTATGTTAAGCATGTAATGGTCATGAAATAGTCATTAATTTTAAGTGCCTTGCACCTACAGTTCACAACCTTTATTCACCTCAGCCAGCTCTAAGGACTTATATTTGCAGTGACCGAGGCCCGAGGGCGCGCCGCTGGCAACCGGTCGCGACGGACGCCTTACGCTCGCAGTGCGCACACACACGACACCGACTGGAATTTCACGGGGACCAGAGGTATGTGACTTGGAATAAACTATATATTATATATAAGGCAATACTGGCTTGAAGACTCAACCAAAACTACCTTAGTGTTTATTTAACTGACTTAGGTGGATATCGTTCAAAGTAGCGACGATTATTAGGGAACCGCTCGCGGCGTATGCCCTTCGCCCGCAGTTTGCTTCACTGGGACCAGATGTATGTAGATGTAACAGAAAATAAGTTATTTTCAGGGTTTAAATATGTAGGTGAAGAAACTTCCTTGTATTTTCTTCTCAGCCACTGGACTAGGGCAACTTGTTTTTGAAGGCTTCTAAAATTACAAAGTCCTGTAGTACAAACCCTACAATTTTACGATTTTCTACAAACATATTTTACACATAGAAATAGAAATAGAAATAGAAAATCATTTATTCATACATGTAGCAGGTTACATAAGTACAAATATCATGTACTTATGTAACCTGCTACATGTATGAATAAATGACATCAATATCTCAGTCAGTCGTCTGCACCACGGAGTGAGTCACAAGTATGAGGAACAACCCAGCAGAAAACTGAGAAACACAACCATTAAGTAAATAGGTCAGAACTTGAAAGAGCGAAAGGTTAGTCGCAGCACTCGCAGCAGCGATCACATTACACACACTGTGTGCATATGCATTTTCGCATCATGTGAATATCCAACATTTCGCCCTCCCTCGGTTTCTTCATAAAATATTTAAAAGTCCATTTTTAAACGCGGATCCGCTGCAGCTATTAGAGTCAGCTCTTCAGCTCAAACAAAGAGCTTCAGTGACGCTCGTGTGCCGCGGGCGCATCAACCACCACGCTAAATACCCGCCCTACAACCTACCAATTAAGATCTTATCTCTTACCATATAAGGTTGATTTTCCGCAGCTCCCTTATGAAATATAAGCCGCTTTGTTTCATTATTAATTCGTTCCCCGCTATTTGGTGTCGCTGCTCTTCGTAAGTAGGGCCGGGTGGGGTGTGTTCAACTACTTATTATTGCGCAAAAAATTTTCTAGTTGCATATTTTCTTTTTATCGTTTCGTTCGGTAATGGATATTTGTTGCTCGGTTGATATAATACAGTGCAGTTTTGTAACAGTAGAATACATACATGTAAAATCTGAAAAAAGAGCAAAAATAATGTACATTCTTGATCCAAAAAGTTACAGATAGACATACGTGCACTATCAGTATTCTTATTACGATACCAAAACTTTCCCAAACTCAGGTAACGAAACAGTGAACCGTGACAGTCTTCATTAAAGAAAAAAAGTCTGGCAAAAAGATTCGAAAAGTGGCGAAGTTGTTAAACCAAGTCGGAGCGAGGTAGCAAGAATTGGCAGACTCGATACATAATACAAGTGGCTGACCTGCCGCTAACAAGCCTCATTTGTTCCCGTCTCGGCAACTCGGCTAGACGCGAGAAACGACTTCTTGCCAGTACTACTTGTTCTCTACGAGGTAACTTTGCGAGAAAGTTCACATAAGTCACGTGGAGTCTCACAGAAATAATATTGGCACATTCGTACTTTGAGGAATTGTGTATATGTATGCCTCTCTTGTACTTAGAACCTCGCTAGACTCCCGCAGCAGTTAACAACAAAATTTTCTGTGATTAGGCTTTTCGTTTGTAAAAAAAAAATGCTGAAATTGAGCTAGAAACATAGCTTATAAAAAATTAGAAGAGTAGAAGATATTCATAAGTGTGATTAATTTAACTCATGCACTTAATTATTGATGAATGCAAGAAATAATTTTCAGTCAGTAAGAAAAACATTCGGGTCTCAAAACAGAATCGTTAACCCATAGTAGAGTAGGTTTATTGATATCCGACTTCAGACGGGTCGGCTCTATACCTGAACTGGAGCACCTTAGATCGATCTTCGATGAATGAACATGAAACGACTGAAACCACACTAGTTTTAACTGTAGGTAAAACATTTGTGAGCGGACTTACTTTACGTGTAGGAGTTTGACTTTTTTAGTAGGCATTATTATCTTGAAACGTACACGCGCGTAGAATATTTCATCTTTTAAAACGTTGACCGACAAAGATGTCGCAATGATGTCGTGAGCCGTCTGCATCCAGTGTGATCCTGCGATCTTTACAAGGTTTTACTCATTATTAAGCTTACTCAGATTAGCTAGATGCTTAGTTATGATTTAACTCTCCACAGCACTTTTACTAAATTAACTCGTCAAGTATGTGTGAACGAGACACAATAGAAATTCCATTATTATGTGACTCCCGGCAGTCGTTTGATACCTGACTGATTAACGCACACTCAAACTTTTGTTATCGCGCCCATCTAGGGCCTAACGAACAAAAACCGTATCCTCGGCCAAGCAAATATCCCTGGATAATGCTCTCTCTAATGAAGGGACAAGGGCCACTTTATATTACATTCGCCGAGTGGCACACGGCGCCCATGGGGCAACTACACATAAATTTGATCCACTCTTTATTACACCATTTATAATGCCGTATAAAAACTTGTACAATTTACAACGGAAAAGCGCTACAGATTTTTGCTACATCCGAAAATAACCACTAGTAAAAACGCAACGTCGACTTTCGGGCCTTTTGGTGTCATTGTAGACATAATATTTTTGCGAATGTTTTCTTATTGAACAAAGAAGGGGTGATAATTTTATGCAGGTACTTCTAATAAGAAGAGCAAGTTTACAATTTATTTATACTCATAATATTAATAGAGCTATATTTTTGCAAATACAAAACCTTGGATCATAGCATAGCGCTGTCCAATAAGTTTCTTACTTTATTGAAAGAGTGATTTCATCAGTTATTAAAACAGATGTCTTTTCTGTGAAATGTATTGTAATGCGCAATGTGAAATGTACAATTTAAATAGTTTCTTCAAAGTTCTCTGAAATTAAGTATCAAGATTACTCAAAGCTCAACAAAACAGTTTGATTGCCACTGTGACAATGACATTAAAGTCTAGTTGCCTTTCCAAAGAAACACGATGTTCAGCTTTCGTAAGTTCAGTTATTTTAACTAAGTATGCAACCTGAATACTTGCCAGTCCAGAGGGTCGAATAATTTATTGAAACACGATATTAAACTATGTAAAATACTTAAGTCTCAGATAGGTGCTTATAAAACTATGCAAATAACTACCTATCTGAGGACAAAGCTGAGGTTTCCTTTGTGTAAAAGGTGAAAACCACCACACCCGTTTAATTGCAAAGCTACAATCAAAGGATTTAGACAGACGAGTGTTTCGAAAAGAAGTTTTATACCACAGGTCAGGGGTTAATTTGACTAAGCCACCACAAATCTCCTTTTCGTTATATGAAGCCCCGTATTTGACACGTCACCTTTAATATTCAGAATTAACTTGATACGACGCGTTGTTGTGTGGAGGGAGCTTCCTTGTGTTAATGAATATTTTATGAGTGTTCAAGATTAAATGCTTATGCGTGAAAATGTAGGCTTGTGAAACGCTAAATGCTAATTCCAAAAGGATGCGTGTTTACTGCCTTGTAGGTAACTACTTAAAGTTCCAAATCGGGGTTAGCGTGATCTTCTGAAACTTAACGGATACTTAATGTTTGTTTTTCAATAAAATGTATTGTTTACCCGCTACCAATTTCTTAAACAAAATCTCTATTCTATCAACAAAAAAAAACTCGTAAATCCTTCTGTGAGAAAAACAAAGTCGATTTTAATTAATTAAATTATACGAATGTGCCCATTGAGAACGTGCCGTCGAGCCTAGCCGAGGGATTTGAAGCCTCTCCGCTCCTCGGATCCACTGGTGCGCAAATTAAAATGGGTTCAGCCCAACCGGCACCTAAGCTGGTTCATCCCCTTTACTATAAATGATGCCCTGCTTTTTCTATACGGCCTTATTCTAAAACTATTCGCTTGGAATAACGCTTACAATAACAGCACGGAATAAACAGGTTCCATTCGTAATGAGCTTAGTTTTATTAGCAACTATTAACGGTGAATGTTTACGGGGAAATAGCGTTTCATAACGTTTTCATTTATATCGCAACGTGCAATTTACGAGTAATAAGCAGATACTAACAAGCGTAATACCTACACTAATGTATTTGGTTATTAAATACTAAACTCATTTAAAAATACAAGTAACCAACATTGAATTACTAGACATTCTAGCGTTTGGAACTGATACTACGAATAAATTTCTTGCGCCATGATTTGACGCCTTTTGGCATCAACGCATACAAATGGTTGCATACTCGACACTTTTTTTGCTTGACATAGCTTCTCTATACGTAGTTAAAACAATTCACTGGTAACTCAAACAGTCAAACTGAAAGGTACCTACACCATAACAATTCGTATTTGCAATGTTATCGACGTAGTAGGTGTATAGATAATGCCATCCACGAAGGCGCGCGCCATCTCTCGCCTTTATCGTTTATTGTACATGTGTGCAAGTTTTTGCCAATATTTAATCATATTATAATATTTATAATGAATATAATTATCAAATGTATATTATTTGATATTTTAATATGTATTTGCCACACACCTCGCACCCCGCGCTTTCCTCAATCAAACTTAAAAGGCGCGCGCCTTCGTGAATGGCACTATCTATACAATGTAGCAGAATTTCAAACATACTAGTTTTTATACTATTTCAAACATAATATTCAACTCAATACTTGGAATAGAAAAATCTGATGTAATGTTACAAAATAAATGTAGTACATTTGTCGAAATGGGAATAAAACTAACTGCCTTGCGGCGACCCCCGCGTGGGAAAACGCGCACGTTCTTATTTCACTCGGATCTGTTATCTAGATGAGAACTGGATTTGTGAGGATTAGTTTCTTATAAATGTGTCAAATATCATTCAGTTCACTTTCGAGCAGGTATTGAACTTATGTTTAGTTGCACAAACAAAGCTCTGCAATTGTCAAAAGATATTCGATAGGGGTCCTATTTTTATGTACTTATAGCAATAAGGTTCATTGCAGTGTCGTCATTTTATCAAAAGGGTCAAGAAAATAACGAAAGAGCGCAAAGAATCTTAAAAACTCCACTGCCTACCTCTTGTTCATGATGAAGTCAATTTACTTACACTTTTACTGGTACTTAGATACTATATAGTGAATAAAGGTGCAAACAGCCTAAAAAGTAACACATTTGGATGTGTAACTAATCCTATTCTTCTTATTTTGCTGACATGCATCGGGTCTAACTATTTATTTATTTGCAGAATCGAAACCGGAGTTGGTGTACTGGTTCTCGGAGCAAACTCTTCAGCCGGGCCCCAGTGTCTCCCTGAAGTGTGTGGCCATGGGTCATCCACCGCCACAGTTTACGTGGTTGCTTGATGGGTTTCCTATCCCTACGAATTCTAGGTCAGTAAAATACCCATCTGTTAAGTTTATTTGTAACTTCTGTATGCAAGAACAATCCAAGCTTTTACTGACTTTTTGAACTATCCACTGTATACTAGTGTCTAATAAATAAATTCGTCTTGTAGGTGTTTTGAAGACATTTCCATCACATGGACAAGACTGAAAGAGTTTTTTTTTGTTTTCACCAGATTCGTGGTAGGCCAGCACGTGACTCTTCAGGACGACGTGGTCAGCCACCTCAACATCAGTCGCGTGACAGAGCAAGATGGCGGCGAGTACGCTTGTGTGGCCAGCAACACGGCGGGAAAATCGTTGCATGCGGCGCGAGTCAACGTGTACGGCCTGCCGTACATACGCGAGATGCCTAAGGTCACTGCCGTGGCTGGCAGCGACTTGAATATCAAGTGCCCGGTCGCTGGATACCCGATCGAGTCCATTACTTGGGAGAGAGGTGAGAATTATCGGTTCTTTTTTTTAAGATTCCCATATCCAATGCACATTATTAAAGTATCTCTTCACCCAATGATTGACTGGTGGAGATTTCTTTAAGCATTAAGTTCGCCATTTGTACTTTATTCTTAAAAGATGAAATATGAAACCAAAAATTGCGCACGGGCGGGATTCGAACCAGCATCTTTCTGGCAATCCGGGCCAACTGCTCTTCCAATTGAGCTACCGTGCCGTCGGTCCGACCGCGCGAAATTCTTGGTCTCATTGATACGTCATTGCGTGACGTTAGCGCCATCTACCCGTCTGTTTTATGCAACAGCGGGCCAAGTAGTTATTCTTTACAGAATAAATTCAACTTGGAAATAAAACAGACGGGTAGATGGCGCTAACGTCACGCAATGACGTATCAATGAGACCAAGAATTTCGCGCGGTCGGACCGACGGCACGGTAGCTCAATTGGAAGAGCAGTTGGCCCGGATTGCCAGAAAGATGCTGGTTCGAATCCCGCCCGTGCGCAATTTTTGGTTTCATATTTCATCTTTTAAGAATAAAATATGACACTGTGAGTGTTAAAAATATTGTAAAACCATTTGTACTTTATTTTGTCAGTGCAATAAAAAAAAGTATCTAAAATAGATGTCGCAACGCATTTATTCCGTGAGACGTTCAAAAAGACTTTACAGCTATTGGTGGACTAAACCAGAAGCGTTGAAAGCCTTTACCATTTAATTATATTTACTAGGGTAAGCGTTTATGAGAGCAAGATAATCTGCCAAGAGTTGTACTAATTAGCGAAGTATTTCAGGGTTAGTAAGTTTTCGCTTCTCTCAGAATATAGCAGCGATACAAAATAACGCGACTGTGTTTCGGCACAGACCAACAAAAAGCAACTCCACTAATTACACCGCAGGAGCGGCACCAAGACAGCTGATTGGGTAATTTCGTCGCAATTCTTTGCCAAATTCGCTGAACCGATATTTAGAGGCTGGCACGCGGCCACCGATGTAAAGCGCACCCGTGTCGTGGACGCGTTTTATGTCACGAATCGACGGTTGACATCTATCGGAAACGATCGATACTTTGGCATACTTGAACCATAATTGAAAAGTAATAAGTGATAACTTAAGTATATAGAAATAAGTATTATTTACCTAGAATCAGAGTTTTTATTTTTACAGACTGTAGTAGACTATGTTGCTGATGTCATTGATAGTGTAAATCAATTATTTTTATGTACTGATTAACATTTTTTTATGTTAATCCATACATTAAAATTATTAAGAAAAAACAGCTAGCAATTTCACACAATATTTTATGCAACATAGAATAAAATAAAACAAAAGCAATAAAACTACACCTAAAACTTCTACAAAATATGCAGCCGATGCCACTGCTTCATGTAGGTATTTAAGTACACCATAAACATCATGTTAAATCAAAGTTGTAGCAAAGATTGCAAGTTAAATAACACAATCATGACTCGAAGCTCAAAATGTTTTGTCATTTACAAAACCTCTAACTGAGAAGTAAGAAGAAGTAATTGAATTTAACTGGCGAAGTTTTTATCGCACTGTTAAAACTTGGCTTGCCTTCAATAAAACCATCTGAGTCAACTTTGTAATCTTTCTCGGCCTTATCTTGAAGAACGTTTTCAGCAGGATGTAGTAAATTTTGCTGTAGGAAGTTATTTAGTTTCATTCATGAATGCATCAGATTATATTAATGTTATAATGATTTTTCAACGTTTCGTTAAATCTATGCTACCAAATTACTTTGCCAAGCGAGATTGAAATAAATGATTATTCGAAAAACATGGTTTTAAGCCCTTAAACTTTATTACGGTTTTGTCGCAACTTTTGTATTATAATACATGATCAAACGAACTTCCATGTGAAGTTCGATCAGTATTATATGAGTCACTTAATTCGAAGATATAGTATAATTTAACAGGTAGTCCCTTTAACCTACAGGCAACATCGCACGTTTTTTAGAGTAATCGATAAATCAAAAACTCTTTTTTTTTTTTGTACTGGTCACCCCGTCCTTGGTCGGCCATATTGTTCATGTCATTTTTTAGAGAATAATTAGGTTAACAAAACAAAACAATGGGCTTTGCTTTGGGGTGGGTTCTGGGTAACTATATCTTCGAATTAAGTGACTCATATAATACTGATCGAACTTCACATGGAAGTTCGTTTGATCATGTATTATATTTCGTCACTTAATTCTTCAGATATAGTATAATTTAACAGGTAGATGTTCAGAGATCTAGTTTTGTTTTGTATTACTTATGTTCAATTTATTTCTTCCCGAGTTAATAATGTCATTACCTAACTACTATCTGAATGAAACGGTAAAGTTTAGTTAAGCAATCTTTAATAATTGGTTCTGCAATTTAACATTAATTTAATGCGTTGCTCCATGTTTAACAAATCAAATCACCTTGTTATTCATAGGTTAACATAATAGAACTAAACAACAAAAACAGTCTTAAACTTACAGTCAAGTTTAGTATGACTAACAAAAACAGTCTTTTGACTACAGTAAAGTATGACTAACACAAACAGTCTTTTTCTCTCAGTATTGTATGATTCAATAAAACTAAAATCAACATTTTAAAAATTAAAGACAGACCTTGCGAATTCTCCTTCTGAGTTGTTAATTGGTCTGTGATAGAATTTAGCGAAGACGGTTGAGTTGGCCGTCCAACCAGCCGTCTTCCTAATAATGTCTATGCTGAGTCCCGCGGAACGCGCGGCGGACGTGGCGGCGTGGCGCGTGCTATGCGCGCTGAACGTACGCGTGTCGACGCCGCTTTCCGACAACACTATCTTAATCCATCGACTTATCGACTGGGAAGTAGCTGCTCTGTGTGGGGGTTTTGTAGTCAGCAATAGTTTACCGGCATTATCCGTTCTCAAATTTTTTGTTTTAAAAATATAATCCCTTAGAACGGAAGCAGGACAGATCTTCGGATTTTCAGCGTAGAAAGGTAGAAATAATATCAGCTGATCCCGCCCAGGTGCCGATGTTTTAATTGGATCAGTAATAAGAATCTTAACACCATTGTCAGTTAAAGTTACATTTTCAAGTCTGATATGGGAAAAAGTTTGAACTCTGTGCGCAGTACATAAAGCTAGAAGAGCTGTCATTTTTTTTGTAATTGTTTCAAGAGACAAATCTAAATTTGGATACCAATTAGAAACATAGTTTAGTACAATTTGAGGGTCCCAAGTAGACGTATACTTCGGAATGTTTGGTTTTATTTTATAAGCTCCTTTAAGTATACGTTTAATACGTTCATCAGAACTAATATTTTCTCCTAAGAAAAGAGATAAGGCTGAGCGGTGGCTGTTAAGGGACCCATATGAACACCCTTTTTTTTTTTTTTTTTTTTTTTTTTTTTTTTTAATTTGTTCGACTACGGGAATGTCGAGCTCGCGGAGCTAGCGGTTTACTTCCGCGAACACAACAGTGTGTTCATTTTGGGGCTGTTATTGAATTATGTATTATTGAACAGTTTGAGATTATTGACTACGTAGGTTAAGAAGTTGTTGAATGATTTAATAGAAGATTCTTTGGATATAATTTCAGAGAGATTAAAAGGGTTAATGTTATGGTCGTTGCAGATATTGATGTGATTATGGCGCTTAGAGGTAAAACGAGGACATGAAGTGAGTAGATGCTCCCAGGTTTGGACGGTAGAATCGTCACATGGACATTTATCCGTAGCTACGATGTGGAAGCGATTCAGGTACTCAAGATGGTACCCGTGGTTAGTCAAGAGCTGGGTGATGGCAAAGACTGGTCTGACTTTACTGAGATAATCCGTCAGCTGTTTAAAAGTTGGTAGTAAACTCCTTGTGTGGACGCAGGTACTTTGGTCCATATATAGAGCTTCTGCAGCTTCTTGGCATTGCTGCTTTTTATGGAGCTTTACGTAGCTGATTGGGATTTGTTTGAAGTCCGGGGCTTTACGCATATTAGCCGCGGCCTTTGCTGCGGAGTCTGCGACTTCATTACCATAAATTCCGACGTGGGCCTTGATCCACGCAAAGTCTACGATCCGCCCAGAAGTACGGGCGCTTAGCATATGCTTTTGTACCATAACGGCGAAGCGATTATGAGAGTTTGCGTTTCGGAGTTCTTGTAGCCCTGATTTGTTAAACCGATCAGTCAAAAACGACATTACCGAAGGAACAGTGTTATCAAAAACATTTAGATTATTGGACTTACAAAACTCCCACCAGAATTTTAGCGACACACTGTATTGTTTTATAGTGTTATCGGATAACGATGCCAACATTAGGTCGACTGCCGCCGGAGGGACGTCTCGCCGTTCGAAGGACGTCCGCAGAGCTTCGCGGCACCCAGGATAAGACTGTTGTGCAGGGGATGGTACTCCCTGAAATAAGATCGTAACAGATTTTTACTTGGTTGAAAATAATGTATTTTGGATATCAGTAAATTATGCAAAATTGGGAACCATGGCTGTGAAGGCCAATATGGGAATACCAGTGGCTTCATCATCCATGATCTTTTTAAGACATTTTAATATTAAACAAAAGGGTGGGAAAGCATAAAAATATTTACCCTTCCAGTCCACTGTAAATGCATCGACAGATGAAGCATCCGGGTCTGGATTGCGAGAAATGTATGTGTGACATTTGGCATTGTGGCGAGAGGCGAACAGGTCAATATCTGGTGAACCGAACAGTTGTGTTATTTTATGGAACGCGTTGTCTGATAGTTCCCATTCTGTATCCGGGTTGATCTTTCTAGATTCGGCGTCCGCGAAATTTTCCTTGGTATTGACATATGAAGCAAATAACCAAATATCACGTCTCTCGCACCATTGCCAAATGTCCCTAGCTAACTTATTCAGATGGGGAAATTGTATTCCTCCCATCCTGTTAATGTAGCTAATCGCTGTAGTATTGTCAATTCGCAATAATATCGCACAATTGGATTCATTGCTAACAAAACTCTTTAGGCCTAAAAATGCAGCCAGTAATTCTAATTGATTAATATGATATTCCTTTTCGGTTAACTTCCATTGTCCATTTGCATTATATTTATTGCAAATAGCTCCCCAACCTATTAAGGAAGCATCAGTAAATATTTCATATTTATAAGTAATTTTGTTTAAGTCCCGGAAAGTTGTTGATATGTTTAAATTCCACCAGTTCAAATCTTCTAGTATTAAATTTGGAAGGTGAATTTTAGCTTCATAATTGTTGTTATTGACATGTAAAGCAAGGAATTTTTGTCTTTCTAGAGTTTTGGTATAAAGGAATCCATATTTAGTTGCTGGGCATGCTGCAATAAGTACACCAATAAGTTTAGCCAAATCGCGAATTGTACATCTAGGTAACCTTGAAATTTTTTGAATCAGCTGTGCAATATTATTGCGTTTATCTGATGGTAAAGACATAGTTAATTGTTGAGAGTCAAATACAAAACCAAGATATTTTTTAGATTTTTCAGGGTGCAATGAACTTTTTTCATAGTTTACAATGAAACCTAGGCAATGTAATAAGTCTAGAGTACATTTTACATTGTTTTTGCATTCTTCATAAGTACTTCCTATACACAATATGTCGTCTAAGAATATTACAGATTTGTGACCTTGAATTCTTAGGTAGGCAATGACCTCTTTCATTATTTTGGTAAATACCCGCGGAGCTACAGATAAACCGTAAGGCATGGCTGTAAATTCATATAAAATTGGTTCCGGAGATACTGGACTTTGAAATTGAAACCTTAGGTATTTACAATCTGATTCTGCTATTGGTACTAACAGGTAAGCTTCTTTAAGGTCGATGGTGGCTAAATATCCATCTTGAGGTATGATATTGGAAACGGTTCTAAAGTCTTCCATTTTAAAGTGCAAATTTGGAATAAACTTATTCAAACCCTTTAAGTTCAAAATGAATCTTTTTCCACCATTAGGTTTAGGAGCCAAAAAAATGCTAGATAAGTATTGGTCATTACATGGGGTGCAAGGTCTTACAGCTCCCAATTTTATAAGTTTATCAATAGCAGCAAACATTTCTTGACTATCATTGTAACTTAATGTAGACCGGGGAATGTTGTGTTGAGTCACATTCTCAGCAAAAGGAATTGTAAGGCCTTGTCTTATCCATGTCAATATAACCTTATTAGTGGTGACACATGACCAACAATTATAAAAATAAGCCAGTCTACCGGCATGTACCTGTATTAGTTCGGCGCGTTCGCACGATTCTTTTGGTTGAAGTTTTTCAGTTGTGTTTGAGGTGTTGTTGTGTGATATGGTCGCCGAGTTGCCGCCCTTGGCGCTGGTCTCTGCGGACCTCCCCGCCCCCCTCTGATTGAAGGGTAACGAGGAGGCCCTGTCCAATTTCCCTGAAGGACGGGGCGGTTAGTTGAAGTTTGCGGAGCTGCATTCTGTTTTGACTGGTGATTACGAAATTTCCTTATCTGTTGGCCCTGTTTCTCGATGGCTTTACAAGCTTTTATTTTTTCTCCCAACGAGTTACCAAAAAGTGTATCGTCACGTTCGGTATCTTGAATTATATGAAGAAAATTCTTTTCTAAGCTGGGTATAATCAATTTGATTCTGTCTTTGGTAAATGAGTGATGTAAATCAGCTAAGAGCCGGCAGCCATCGCTTAAGCACTTCAAAGCTTTTGTTTTATCATCTGATTTTAGTAAAGTATCCATTGCTCGGTTTACGGCTGATATGCCTTGTCCAAGTACCTGCTGAAAACCTGTGAGCTTTTTGTCACGACCTCTGACAACTTCCGAAATAGCAGCAGTTATTTCTGGATTAAGCGTTGGTGCTTGTAATAGTTTGCAATTGGCTGGTATTAAGTTTTCCTTCATTAACTTGGATTTGTCGTCTTTAGCTAATCCTTTTCTCAGCAATGGAGGCCATAAAGCCGCTAGGTTACTATGAATATCTTCCCCGAAATCGGGTGTATCTGAGGAACATGTACCTAGTGCTGACAATAATTCAGGATCCAAAATCAATTCTTGTTCCTTCATGCCCTCACTAGCGGGTGTGTCTGCGTTGACATCAGGCTGTGATATTTGTACTTCAATTGGTGATTCTGAAGACATAGGTGGTATTTAATCCAACTCTGTTAGCTGACTATCCAGTGCATATTCATCGACATCAGTGAAAGGTGCAAAATTATCGGTTTCTAGAAACAACAGAAAAACAATATAATATTGCATTTTAAATAGGCATATTTTCCTTTTGTCTTAAGACAAAAGTATATTGATTATAACCTATAACCTGTATTGAGGTTAATAAATAACCTTAAAACAATCACATTGGACTCGCGGTCTAATGCAATCTTACTATATGTGATAGGTATTACAGGCACTAGATATCATTTAACGTTTTGACACTACACTAGCAGTGATTAGAATCAACACGTGTTGTTGCGTTGTTGGCGATCTTAATAGATTCGCAATCTACCATAATAACACCAACAGTTTGATTGTGTGTGACGATAGGTATTATTACCTGGCGGCTAACTCGCAGTTAGCCGCGATCGCAATAGACTCGCAGTCCATCTCGATAGGTACATTACTTTTCACTAGAATATGCATCACATAAAAACATGGTGATCACTTCACCTACCTTCGACATTTTCTTCATCCGACGATATAAACAAACGTTGCCGTCGTTTGAGCTTCTTTATTTTCTTCTCATAATGTGCCAATTTCTCTTAGGCACTTCGTTTTGGCATTTTTGAATTTTCTTATGATTTTTGAGTGCGTTGGTCGCCTCGCACGAAAAAGGAATGACATGAACAATATGGCCGACCAAGGACGGGGTGACCAGTACAAAAAAAAAAAAAAGAGTTTTTGATTTATCGATTACTCTAAAAAACGTGCGATGTTGCCTGTAGGTTAAAGGGACTACCTGTTAAATTATACTATATCTGAAGAATTAAGTGACAAAATATAATAATGATATCAAAGGACGAATGTTCACATCACATCGCGAAATTGAATTGCCGCAGGGTGTTTCATACTTGCGTCTTTCTTTTACTTTCTTCGAAATCGTAATGAAACATGGAGATTGAGCTGAAGAACTTACAAGTATGTCGTAATATTCATTTATAGAAAGTGCTGGTAAATTCCTTCTAAGTGTATTTTGTTCATTTCTTTTACGTAAGTACGAAGAATCAGGAACATTACAGTAATACCCTGGTATTGTGTTTCAGAGATGTTTAACTCTATAATAAACCGTGATACAAATTATTGGAGTACACTAAAGGGTGTTTCACCATCGACAAAAGCACTAACCAACGAATACCTGATTCAAATATGGAATGTCATTTTGTATATTAAGTAATACTGATTATGCTAATCAGAACATACAAAGGACATTGTAAAACATGCCGTTAGTATATTGTACCAACGGGTTAGTACGTTAATCGATTGATTTCTAGTAGAATACTTATTACTTTATTGAAATAGCCAGCATTATTTTTATTATTCTTAATGTGCCATTATCTACAGAAGTTTGGCGATCTTCATAACAAATTCAAATTCAAAATTTAAAATCTTTATTTCCATTTAGGTCACGAAATGACACTTATGAACGTCAAACATACAGTAAAAAAAATAAAAATAAATGTGCCCTAAAGGGCCGAAACATGTCTCCTAATCTTTTGGGCCCTACCACCGCTTCGAGACAGAACACAGACAATTAGGCAAGTGCTGAGAAGAAACGCCGGAACAAACTCAGTCACCACTAGCTGCCGTAAAATCAAAATCATCAAAGGTAAGTACATCAGTCGGTGCAGGCTGGACGGGACACACATTCGTGTCGTTTAGGTAGTCTTGAACCTTATAAGCGTGTTTTTAACGTGTTTCTTAAATTAACACAACCGGCAATTCGACAAGATTGTATGGTATATTATTAAAGAATTTTATAAACGATTTGCACTTCATACACAGCAACTCTGTATAGATAGAGAATTGGATTTCTTCAATGTTACATCATCTATAATGCTCCATACAAAATAACTCAATCTTACTCTCACAAAGCGTATTCCGCGTTGCTCGTTCATGGGTGTTGTGATTTTCATTTCCCCCCGAATCTTTCCCTACATCTCCAATAGAATATTGTTAGTTACAGAAACCTCAAGGTAAAGGGAATTTATGTTTATTTATTCAGCATTTTATCATGATCGGTTTCTGATAAAACAATTTATTTCGTTTACCGAAAAAGCGCACGCCTCGTCTGTTATTCTATTACCTACTTATGTATGTCTTTGGATCGTTGTTTATCATCTGTACTCAAAGTTTTAATATTACAATTTTGCTGTAGTATCAATAATTTAGAAAATATAAGCTATGACTACAAAAGCTATTATTTTGTAGAGTAGGTATGTGTTTGATATACAGATATACTTGTTTCGAGTTTTTCACAATCTTTAAGGTTACGAATTGGAAATTGCGAACATGGTATGATACGGTGTAGTGGGCTGGCCTTAGCGCTGAGAAAGGTATAAATAATCGAATACATAAAACCTTCATTTTCACTTGAGTGACAATAACGCCAACATGTATAACGATTGTAAATACAATGCCATTGAAACGTCTCTTTTTTAAGTCGGTGTTTTGATACCATAATAATTGTTAATGAAAACAACACGTCACCAACAGTGCTGATTATATCTCCGAATCAGTATTGAAGCTTTAATAAAAGGAAATCATGTTTAACTTTAACGATGTTGGCACCAAATATGCCCTAAGTATCTCAGCAAAACATACATGAACTAAGTGAATAAAGAATTCATTTAAGAAAGGCTTTTTGCGCAGAAGTAAAATGGTAAGATATTTTTATAAACCTTTTTTCGCTCACTTAAGTTTCATAAGGCGGGATTTTATCTATTTTGCAACTATAATTGGAGATCAAGAATTATATTTCATAATTTATTTTATATATCTATATTTCATACATTCACGTGTAAAAAGGAATCTTTCCTACGTTCGGCAGTCAATCGTATCCTAACGGTGTTGATCAAAGTAAGTCGACAATTTTAGTCAAACAGAATCGAATTAAGACCCCAGGGAGGTTACGAACTTGCTTCATCTTCCTGCAACAGGTTGTTAAGGTAACTAGAATAAGAAATGTACGGTACAACTTAAAACACAGTTTCACTTAGCCGGAAAGCCTTTGTGAGAAGATGACTAGAACAGATATTCTGTAATGGTTCTTCTATTCGAATCCCTTTTTCTAGCATTGAAATGTTTCTGTTCAAAATTCTTCCCAATTTGTGTTCACGCGTCCAAGAAAAACATCAAAAGGACAAAAAGAAAATGCCCCTAACCAAAATCAAACAATGCCGTATTGATATTCAACTAAAACCGCCCACGTGTGTAACAAAGGCTGTTCTGTGCCTAAGCCTTACCCTTATAAACAATCCTACAAAAATATCTTTGCCGACCTGTCGCTTACCGCACCACATACCGTCCAATTTTCGGTAAAAATGGCGAGCCTATCCAAACTTTCCATTATTTTGCTGTTGATTTTTATCTTCGCTCGTACAGAAGAGATGTTTATGTTATAACCACGGTAATATCCTTAGAGAAAATTGCGGCCGACAATCTAATAACCGGGACACCTCGGCGGCATCCAATTAAGGGCAAATCTAAGTTATTCCAACTGTTTTTTCCTTCTTGATCCATCTTCATCTGTAATACGAGTAACAACTAATTGCATAACTTACAACTAATTAGGTTCAAGGACCTAGAACCTTATTAGTTGTACCTAGAATGTAGATAAATAGTAATCTATTTTTATTTCCTCTTGAATTATTAGGCTAGATACTTTAAAAAAAATACCTTTGTATAATAGCTTCATTATTAGGATTTAAGACAAAATAAAGTTCTGTCGTAGTGCTTTGCTTTGAGTATAACGAATTTTATATTTATAAGCTTTTTTTCATTTGGGACCTATTTAAAACAATTTACTGTTACAAATGTGCGACATTTATTAAGCTAAAATATTTTCAAGAAAAAAAAATCCTTAATTTTCATCGCACAAGAATTTGATTTATTCGCAATTTAGCCCTCATCAAGTCGCTTTAATTTCGTAAGGCCCAAGAAAAATCTTTTTTCGAGCGACCGCGCTTGTACAGTCACCCCAGGAAGCAAGTACATACTAAACTTTAACTTCTAAGACATAAGGTTGAATTCAAGTGGTTTGTTGCTGTCCGATGCTGTCGTGTGACCCTTGTCCGAAACCTTATCATTTGGCCAGGACCTCATTAAGCGGGCTCAGCATTCTGATACCTGCATTGATAGAAGGCCGCTCTTGAATAGATTAAAGGGTTAATTATCATTCCTTTAAAATTTTACGCGTTTACTTATATAATGACCTCCCTGAAGCAACAAATCACAAATGCATTTTATTTGCTGATGACGTATCGGTAATCATCCCTTTTGAAAATAATATATTGCTGTATGAAGCGGACATAAATGACACAATTAGAAAAATAATAACATGGCTTGATAAAAATAATTTGACTGTTAATCTTAATAAAACTAATTTTATACAATTCGGTACAAACAGACATATAAAAATGAACCTTAATATTCAATACAATGGACTGACGATTCAAGAAGTAGATCATACAAAGTTTTTGGGTATAGAAATTGACGATCAGAGTAACTGGAAGCAACAAATAGACACATTAAAATCTAAATTAAATAGATATGTTTTCGTTTTGAGGAGGCTACGATACACGTCTGCCCTACAGACTTCACTCGCAGCGTATCATGGTTATGTCGCTTCGCTACTGAGGTATGGACTTATAGTTTGGGGAAATTCTACGGCTTCGGGTGGCCTGTTTAAAATACAGAAAAAATGTGTAAGGGCGATTTGCGGACTCTCTCCCCGGCAGTCCTGTAAGACAATTTTTAAAACGTTGCAAATATTGCCTCTGCCGTGCATGTATATTCTTGAGGTGGCAACATTTGTTAAATTTAACCTCCACCTTTTTCAGAAAGGAATGCATATGCACAATAGAAATTTAAGAAATCAGAATCGATTAGTTTATACAAGTAACCCAAGATTGGTTCACTATCAAAAACAATGCAACGTAATGTGTGTTAGGGTTTTTAATGCCATTCCAAAGGACATAATTTCATTGCCAAATATTTTATTTAGACGCAAACTTATAGAATGGCTTAGAAACAAAAATTTCTACAAGATAACTGACATTTTCAATAATAAATTTTGACTTTTGATGTTTAATTATTTTTGATAGTCTGACAGATATTTATCGATTTTCGTTATTTAAAAATTTTGACATTGTATTTAGAAGGACCTTGTATTTGAGTAAACACTTTTAATCTGTAATTAAGTCTTATAATTAGTAGCATGACATAAATCTTTATTTTTGTAATGTAATTCGATTAAGTTAGTGGAGAAATATTATAAACGAAAAATTTGCATGCCACACCATGGTAAAACATGTGTACGTTAAATTACTTTTAAGACCACCTATGTAAAACCGTGTTTTAGGCAAATAAATTTCATTTCATTTCATTTCATTTCATTTCTTTGAAAGGGAATACTTAATCAGAGGGAAATCGGCAAGAAAGATTTTGGAATTAAACAATCCAACATGAATACCTAACATAGATACTCGTAGTACAAACCATTGATTAAATTGTATTACGTTTTTAATGTACGCAGAATGCAGAATGTTATTGAATGCAGCAACTTTTCGTAAAAAAAAGTGGCAATATATAAATGCGAAAGTTTGCGAGGATTATGTTTAAAACTCCTTCACGCAAAAACTACAGGATGGATTTTGATGAAACTTTACAATAATATAGTTCATACATCGATATTTGGAAATCTAGCTTACGTACTACGTAAAGCATAATCCATGACGCAAAAAAAAGGAAAAAAACACGGTTAGAGAACACAGCTGTTCACCGAAACCGGCCCAATTTCACCGACGTGTTAACATTTTTCCATCAATCCGCCGTCCTATTTTAATATTACCCCGATATTTAATTTGGAAATTGGGCATGGAAGGCAAGCAAAATTTCACTTCATAGGGTTGTCGAATGCAGCCATTTTTTATATGATAAAGAACTAATTTTGATATCCGCTAAAGTAGCCTACATGGTTCAATTGCCCTACTGTGCTTTTGATGTATAGGTTTTTGCGTTTGTTATAGATAACTAACTAGAGTGTAATAGTAGCTCAACTGAGATATGAGGCTACTTTAAATCTAATATTTAAAGTCATATTCTAAAATCCCAATGCAAGACAATAATAAGTAAATAAATAATGAATTACCTATTTCGTCTCACCAAAACCTTATCCATTAATATTATATGTGTAGGACGCAATAGATTTATATAATTACACCATGTTTTCCTATTAAATAAGTAATGCTATGTTGACAACCTTAATTCTAACGAAACTTGGCCGGTTAAGGGGTGACCCAGATCTGTCAGCGTCAAATCGCATTTTCAGAGGAAAACCCCGTCGACGGTGGCCGGCTTTCGATCGCGATAAAAGGAAATCATTCAGCTGAACAATCGATAATAACACCCGGACTTATGCTGGCTTCACGGCTTTTTTTAGAAAATGAAAGCGGTGATTAATGTAGAGGCAAAAAGGAGAATAATTTAAAAAGTGGTAAGGTTCCTGTTTTCATAAAATGATATTTTATAGGTTCATAACTTCATAAGCAAATGATAAACACCTAAACTATCCATATCTACTTAACTCCTTTCTAGAAACAAATTCAAGCCCAAAGAAAGCTACCTATTGAATAAGTAATGGGCTTATTTTTGTAGACAACGTGTTCTGTTTGTGGCTTTATATTTCAACGTTATAGTTAATCTTCGTATTATCAAATTACTCGTAGTACTACATACCTACATATTTTCATAAAAGCATTGCCTAGAAAAATGGCAACCGTCAATATAAGATGTAGGTCAACCTTGCCGCAAAAATTTATTTTTCGCTAAGTGTGCGAACTTTTACAGAGTTCCGCGTCACTGGCTTTCGTATGCTAACAATTTTGATTTAAAGTCTAGCCAAGCCACACAGTAAACATTTCCTATGAGTAACCGAGTAGTTTTCGATTGCTGCACTAATCCTTTTAGCGTATTTTTCAATCTGCATATTGTTAGGCATACCTCTATAAAAGTTGCTACTTTGCTAGGTTGCGCGCGCACTCGCGCTCTGACGCAACGTGCTGCCACTGCGTTCTAAGAAATAAATTACTAAAATAATGCGTGAGCTTTTTGAACGTAGGCTACTAAGCTTAGAACATAGACGTGAAGTGGCGTGTCTTTCAGTCTTCTACAGGCTGCATTTCGGAGAGTGTGCGAGAGAACTGCACGATCTGATTCCACCAGCCCCCTTTTACCAGCAGAACACGAGATGCGGGCGCAGTGTCCACCCTTACGTCGTAGACATGGTATGTCTGCAGCAATGCGCACTAATAGGTTTCGATCTACATTTCTCATACGCGCGGTTAGGGAGTGGAATTCGCTGCCGGCAGAGGTGTTTCCTAGTCATTATAATTTGGGCGAATTCAAGAAGAGATTGAATAGGCTGTTACTAGTCAGGCATGATCCATCCTAGGCCATAATTATCATCACTCACCACTAGGTGAGATTGTGGCCAAATTTCTGCCTAGATGCTATAAAAAATATATAGTACATAAGTTGTTATCTTTTTTGCGTCAAAAAATCTGTTCGTATTCGAAACTGTTCTGTAAACGTCACTCAAAATCCAATTATTAATCGGGACTTTAATAAAACATTTCGAATTATTTATACAAAAATACCAATGCAACTTTGTGGCTGCAGCATTGTTGTTGCCAATCAATATTCTGTCGTTGCTCAAAGTTGAAATATGACTGTGGTTAGTCTCCGAAAATAATTTCCCATCGCCCCGAGTTGGCGCTAATATTTTGGCGCCCGCGTAAAACTTCGACTCGTAAACTTTCAGTTGCTCTTATATGAAAAGCAGTAAAATGAGAATTATTTTTGAGTGTTTCTCACGATAAAGTGCTAAGTATCGTCGTTGTGATACTAAGGGTTTACTTTTACAAGCAATCCTAAAACAGGTTATGTTTTATGGGCTTATTTCAGCTGAAAACGTTGTAAAAATTACACTTGGATCAGTAAAAGATTAATGTTGGCAGGGCATGTGCCGTAAACACCTCATTTAATAGTTACCACCTACCCAGTGAACCTAAGTAGTAAAATTATGTTCATCACGCGAAATGTAAAGGTATTAGAAACCCTTTTTTTCCTGGAAGTAAACGAAACGTTTTCGTGAATTATGAAAGTAAAATGGAATAAATATGTTTTCATAATAATGTTCTGAGAAGCAATTTTTTTTCTTATTTTCTTGGATAAATTTTATTAACCACCATCCTTATTTTGCATCAGTTTCGTACCTCACGTTTTTCAAGGACCTTTTCTACAATAATTACAGTGAGTTGTTAATGCCAAGCAAAAAAAATAACACAAATACGACAACAAGACTGTAACGTGTTCCTTGAAATTTGAATTTCAAATATGAAACCGTTTGTGATTTGATGACAAGTGGCGTCAATTCATGTGGCACGAGATTCGTTCGTGGTGTCAGTTCCATACGCTATTAATAGTAGTCCAATGAATATTTTTTTTCTCGCAGATGGTCAAACGCTACCCCTGAACAGACGTCAGAAGGTGTTTCCCAACGGAACGCTCATTGTGGAGCAAACTCAGCGTGGCGAGGACGCAGGCACGTACACCTGCCAAGCGGCCAACAGACAACGACATGCGGCCAGGCGAGAAGTGGAGGTCCAGATACTGGGTGAGTAATCGTTATTATGTGAATGTATAACCTAAAATCAAAGTACAAGACTCAACCTCACCATGAGAAGGGAGACATAAGAATCGGTTTAAAAATAGCTCTTGATTGCAAGTAATTTATTAATTCATTGCATAGCCGTTTATTATGTTAGATAGAACGAAAAATGTATTCCATAATGGAATATTTCAACTTGATTCAGCGCATGGAATGTTGCTAGCAGGATAAGTAATTAAGTACTAGCTCTGTGCATTTTATGTCTAAATACAACCCACACAGTCGTTAAGCTTTATCTTTCTTCATCAAGTTCCGCCCATTCCAGCAAACAATCTTCACGAACAATAATACAAGTTTCAAAGAGGACTCACGAATCCCTATGCTAACTTCACATACTTACCCGCCAAGCTTCAATGAAAATTTGAGTATAAACTTTCTCATTTTCTGTACTAAGATTTAAAGCGCTATAAAATCACGAATTCAAGCGGGGCGGAGTTACTCATCCGTAATTCATTAAAGTTAGCGCGTTTACCGTTCCCGCGGCATCTGCGAAGCGTTAAAATTCTAGCTCTCCCGGTTAATAGGGCAATAAAGTGAAAATATAAAAATCTGAACGAAAATCTGCACAACTCGTCCGGCTTCTGGAATCGAGCCACCGACAAGACTAAGATCTTATATTAATTAACTCTCGCTCAAACTAAATGAAAGACGATTAGCCCTTAGCAACACGATTTTTGGGTATTTTGAAATAGCATTCAACTTGTAAAACCTCGATGTAGACGTTACACTCCATTTTTCCTCTCCAAATGACGCAAAAAAATTAAGTAAATGCTTTTGATATTTCAGTTCAACCGAAAATCTTGCCCATTCAACCGCTCACGAATTTTCTGAGAGAAGGAATGAGGGCGGCGATTTCGTGTCAAATATTAGAGGGCGATTTGCCAATTGCCTTTCGCTGGGAGAAGAATGGGCAACCTGTGACGTCATCACCGTACGCGCCGAGTGGAATCATCACAAGGAGGATGGACGAATATAGCGCCTCGTTGGTGATTGAGCACATCACGTCACTACACAGCGGGAATTATACATGCATCGCTTCTAATGTTGCTGGTTCCGAGCGGTTCACCGTTCCCCTGACCGTAAATGGTAAGTATCATCATCATAATTCGCCCTGCAATTAACACTATAACTGATAATTCAATGTTTTTCGATGTCAGTTCCACCAAGATGGCGCTTGGAGCCAAACGACGTGGCGGTAGCAGCGGGCCAAGACGTCACTTTGCAATGCCAAGCCGACGGGTATCCAAAACCAAGCATCACATGGAAGAAAGCCGTGGGTAAGTCACAAGCGCAGTTTATTCCGATACGAACAGCAATTATTTCCGTGAGCGACGTTGCGAGAAATTGCTTACTTACTTTAATGGGCACTAAAACTATGTTGGTGGTCATTAGAAATTGTTGCGATGGTTATAGGATAATCCGACGTTACGGAGTACCTCATTACACATTCCACGCTGTAGTACGAAACTATGAACCTACTGGGCTAGTAATTACGTGTTTCTAATTCGATGGTGGTGGCAATGGCTGCCTTACGCATAATAGGACCCATGGGCTCAATTGCCAGAGCGGTCAATTTGGAAAACAAACCCTTGTCTCTAAATTAAACGCTGCAGTGTTTTTCCATAAAACCTCCCATAGGGAGTAACCTTTTTGGGAAACTTTTCTCGTGACTTGAATCAATAATATACAGAGGCGTATGTCTAATAATATTCCTACATACTATGACTGAATTAGTGGACCTAGTGACGGCTAAATGTTTAAGTAATCTCACAAAATCTTAACCATGTATTCGAACTTGAAAGCGATACCTAAAATAAAAAAAACTAAACCTCAGTGACCATATCTTCTTTATGTTTCGTACATATTAGGACAGGTTTTTGACATATGTTATAGATAAAACCAACATAGTGCTGAGACAAATAAATTGTTGTTGTTGTTGCACACAACGCTAACATCGGGTATTTATATTCTACCAGGAAACAACCCCGGTGAATACAAGGACTTCATGTTCGAAGGCAGTTCACGAGTGCTAGAGAACGGTTCTCTTATATTCGAGAGAGTAGCCAAAGACAGTGAGGGACACTACCTCTGCGAAGCCAGGAACGACATCGGCGCTGGTCTCAGCAAGCTCATCTTCCTCAAGGTTAACGGTATGTACTGGTTTTCTCCTAGTTTTTAAAACGTATGATCCGAGCTAGCCTAATAACCAATCATGACACTTGTAAGCACTTGTCTGTCAGCGTCCGAGAATTAGGTAGATTTTGATGGACTTAATTGCGTATTTTTTAATGACTACAAAATTGGCTAATAAGCAACTAGTATACCTACACCATGGGAATGATGAATACTTATAAAGACTGTAATATTTTCAAACACACATCTTCGTAGCGTATTTCTACGCTGAAACTCAGTGCTACGGCTTAGTCACGTAGCATAGTGCATGCTACGAGATGCTACGCCGTAGTCGTAATGGCTTGAGCAATTTTACTTCACTACAGAAAAGCTATCCAGGCTACTAACAACGGTATTAAAACAACACAAAGAGCCCATTATCATTTCACCATCATTTAATTATCCTCATTTTAATGAGGTTAGGCACAAACAAGGTCTAACCACCTCATTTGAAAAGTACTGTAGCCTATTTATTTCCACGTCCCTTACTGTACATTCTGTTGCTTTTATGACACGTAAACGCGTAAAGGGTGAACCACGTGCGTCTATTTGCAAAATACAGTCGACCACATGAAAAAAGATACCTTATTTATTCACAAGATGAGTACGCGAAAGGTTAAATAGAAATCACTTGTTCATGATGCCGACTGTTCTTCACTCCTCTGTATAAAGTTATAAAGCCAGAAATATAAAAGTTCGAATCCCTTTGCCCTCGCAAAATTCTCATTCGCATGGATATTACTCATTTTTCACCCTCATAGTCGTCTGTAGCCAAAATTCATTTAAGCTTTTACAGCCTTTTAAGAACGTTGAATGAAATTACTTTTCTTTTCAAAATGTAGGATTAAATATTATGTTAGGATTCTTGTAAAACTCAATCATACTATTACTTAATTTTGGTTAGAGGTAAAAAATACGAGTGGTAGTAGTGTAAATAGAGGTAAATATAACAGATCAATAACTTTTCAAACTGTATTAACCACTTGTATGCACTTATATATTAACCGAGAAACTAGACTAAACTTTGCAAATTCCTGAAATTGCGAATATAGCCGCAAACTGCGGTCAGCTAGCCGATGAAATACGAGGAATCCGCAAACAAGTTACTCGCAAAGCAAACCGTCAAAGCTCTGATTTGAAATTCAAGCTAATGACTGGCGCCGGCAATACATGCTCAACTATAATCTTGTATGAGAACTAGACATGACGGGTATAAATAAACACGAAATACTAATATGAGTTAATGCTACTAATGCTGCTGCCTTTGCCCGGCAGTGGGATGTTTACATGCTAACTTTACTGCTACTCACTGCTCGACGTTTCGGCTGTATTGTAACACACTTGGTCAATAGTCAACTGTTAGCGTCTATTTCGTGTTTAGACCCATCTTGTCTAAGTTTCATTGTCAAACAGATAGTACCAGGTTTAGAACCGTACTAAAATATTACCCGAACAATTTAAAAATAATGTTTTAATGACGACATTCCAACTATGGAGAATACGTTTCTATTTGGTCGGGTGTATCTTTAGTGCTTGTTTTAAACGTGGTACTATCATTTTTGGAATATTTGGAATATATTTTTACAACACCTCTGTTCAACAGCATCCCAATCAGCGAACGGCTTTTGTACGTTTGTGTTTTGTTATTAACTATGTTATTATTATGATTTACTTCTTCAGTGAAGCATCCAAGTATAGGTAGGTACCTACAGAAAAATATCAACTCACATTTCTGACTATTTCCCGTTTTACCAAAGCACTGCTAAATATAATTATCAACTCGGAGCATATATTAACTCCCTGGAGATGTTATATATGGTTAACACTGGAACACTAGCTATTACACTTTGGAGCTGTGACTTTTATTACCGAGTAACCAACAAAGTTGGTCTAGTTTGATCTGATGAATATTTTATACTCTGTCCACCAAAATTGCCAGTCTCACACCGACCTCTGGCTACGCAAATTAACACCCATTGTCTAAGGCCCTGTCATTTATTTTAACTGACCTCAAAGAGAATAGGATCCATTTAATTTATCATCAAACTTTGTCCCGAATATCTGTGTAGTATACAGCGATGGCATCTTTTTGTCGATCCCTTGAAAAGTTGTGGAATGTCTTGATGAAAGTCGTCACTGCGATGAGCTCACAGGGACGCGCGACCGTACTCAAATGAAAATTCTTTTGCGTCATTATTGCTTTGTAGCCAGCCCCGAGCTGGCCCCAGTTGTAAAAAAGGCATTAACAGCCGAATATATTCGACGTTTCGCCAAGAAGGCCTTACTTATTTTAACAGCCGAATTAAATGCGCGAATCGCATCAAATGTGTCAGTTTACGTAAGTAATTGGATGTTTGCTATCGGAAAGTTATTGGTGCTTTTATGAAGGTGCAGACCGTTATAAAACACGTTTATTAAGAAAAGATATAGACAACACGTGTTTATGGGATTATAAGCTTATCCAGTTAAGTTTCGAAACAACTAAACTAACTAATTTTCAAGCGCTCTGCAGTATTAGCTGTACAATAAAGGTTAGTTAGAATGAATGAATGATTTATTTGTCACACAAGAGGTGCTATTATAAAATAGAAAAGACAATAACAAAAACAAAAGATATCAAAATAAAATGAAACAAATATAAATTGGACGGAACAAAAATATAGAACCTCAAAAAAGTCCCCGCTCAGTAAGTATAAGTCGTGACAGCAGATGGTAAGCATGCCACGACACTGATTTTCAGCGGGAACCTTGCTAGGTGCTGGGTGTAAACACACACTTGAGGGAATAAAATAAACAATTCAAATTAACAAAAAAATATTAATTTAGATTACAATTACAATTCAACAATATTACATTTAGAATAAAAAAAACTTAAATAATAAAATGTTAAAAAGAAAAAAGTTAGACCACAGATAATATAATACTACTAGTTAGACACAGATGGATCTTATCTACAAGCTATAACTCAGTTTCGGACAATAAAATCTTCCGAGTCACGTAATGGTGGAAAGTTCTCATGTAAACGCCTTTGTCAGGGTTTTATTTTAGTTCTATAGAATTCCGCAGCTACCCCGATAACTCGTGCAAATTGTTCGCTGTCCCATTGTACTTAGCTGAAATTAAAGGAAGTCCATTTTCTCACTGCTCCATTCGCCTTCCGTATGAATCAGAGGCATTAATGGTTTCTTAGGTTCTATCAAATCTAACTCGTTTTTGTTTTGTTTGCCAAATTCTTGCCAAAGACCACCTAAGACCGCCTAAATTGTACATTTCCTTTAAACAAATTTGTAAATTCACTAATTTTGTGTGCAATAAAGAGTTATCTATCTATCTTCTTTTCTTATTTAATTTCAAAGCACGTGTTATGTTGTTCTTTCTATCCCTCAGTCAGTTATGCATCATTATTGTTTGTTTATTTTGTAGCAGACTTCAATGTTACACTCTAATTTTTAATTAATCTATCTAAGTTAGACAAAACAAACTTAACGAAGCAAAATTCTAGTCCTAGCAACCGAGCTAACTGACAGGCATTCTAAATGTAGGTCATTTCACGGACCAACCAGAACAAAGGCTGTATGAAATTTTAATTTAAACTTTCCATAATTAGCCGCCGAGCTAGGCTTTAGGTGACCTTTTCCAAGGTGCACAATTAATTAAAACAGTTGATAAAATTAATTATTTCTGAGATGATGGATGGTGATTGCGTACTTTATCGTCCTTTTAATGTTTCTTTGGCACTTTAATACTTTTTTTGTACGCACAGCGGGAACATTACGCTACATAACGGTGTTTCTTACTTTGAATATTTTATTGGAATTTGTTTTCTTTATTTCTTTTAGGTACGACACGTAGAAACCCAATTTTATACGTCTTGACAGTACCTATTCGTTTTCCTCGTGAATTCATAATCGATTCACGGTACGTCAAAGATGTTGTGTTTAGATAAACGTGTTATTCGTTTGAAGTCGAGCTGGGTATCATGCGATTGTTGTTTGAGATCGTATCACCTGGCTGCTCCTTAAAGCCCTTCATAGTCAATTAAACTTCGCCGCCAGTGAAAGCAATAATGTATTTGTTGTTTAGTGAATGGTAGGCGGCGCGGTCTGGGCGGAATACTCAATGGGCGGGCGACACAATACGTCTCGTCCTCTCTGTTAGAAATGTTTGCTTCTATTAAACAATTTTATTTAACGGCAAATAATTTGTTCTTAAAGAGAGTAACGCTAAGATAGATAAAAAATCAAATTAAGCTAGACTAGGAGTCTACAAACCACGGAAAGCTGGTGTTCCCCGTCACAGAGAGTCTCTGAACATGACAGTTTTTCAGCAGCTAAATTTCTGCCTGATACCCACGAGTAATAATAAGAGCTTAGAGCTAAGAGGCAGTTTGTGGTTGCCTACGTTTAAATTTCACTTTTTAGTCTGGTCAAAACAAAATCGATGTTACCGCAAATGTGTTATTTATTTTCAAATTGGCGGTTCTAAAAGCAAGGCTAATCTAGGGATACGTTGTACCTAACGATAGCTTATGTAAATAAGGTAATAAGTAACAGTTTATGGTAACAGGCAGTATGTACTAACTTGCATACCATTTTATTTTTTATTTTACCACCTTTAAACTAAAGTATTCAAACTATGGATGATATTTAAATTTTTGCTGCCTGAAGAATATTTATACGTAGGATACCATCATCAAAACCTCTTTTTATTACTACGTGTGCTTAACTCGGAAATTGACCTTTTTTTTACGTTTTCTATAAGAGTATTGCAAGTAGGTTTATATACAATACATTTACGTCTCACTTGTGATAGATAAGTGTCCCTCACTTAAGCCATCGGTCACCTGAGAAGCAATAATAGGGAAGTATTTGTTGTGTACGCGACGCGTCGGAGCGGAAAACTCGACGCGTCGCAATACGTCGCCTCTTTATTGGAGACAGGCGGCTTCCAACAGTACGTGTTTGTGCCTCGCGGTATTGGCTTTGTGGGAAAAAAATATTGGGCCAGAGTAAAGCGATCAGTGATAATAAATTGGATGTAGGACACAAACATGTAAGTTCCTAAGATACTAATGAAACTACTCTAGTTTAATGAGTAAAATAAATCACTGAAGGAAATAAAATAAAACATTTTGCGTCATTACGATTTTATAGCTACTGATTCGGTAGGGAAATATTTACTCTTTAAACCTGATATTGTATTTTTTATGTTTTAATAAATGACTTCGGTAAGTTAGTAGCTATAATATGCCAACACGTTATCACCTAAACAAAAATATTTTGGTTTTGCTTTACTCATAGTTTGTCACTATTATCAAAAATAATAAATTACCAACCGGTCACCTGAGAAGCAATAATAGGGAAGAGTTAGTTGTGTACGCGACGCGTTGGAGCGGAAAACTCGACTCGTCGCAATACGTCGCCTCTTTATTGGAGACAGGCGGCTTCCAACATAACGTGTTTGTTGTGCTTCGCGGTATTGGGTTTATGGGAGAGAAAATATAGTGATATATGGCTTAACACGATTGAACCCAAATGTATCAGTGATATAAGTGGAACATAGTAGTCGAATTTCAAAATTAACTAAGAACCTACCCTTAACATACTTGTTTCTGAAGTTTAAGCGAATACTACACATTTAATAAAACACAATTTACGGATAATTTCGCGATAATTTATTAGATTTTACATCCCGACGACGTTTCGAACACTTTACAGCGCTCGTGGTCAGGGGGTAGACTTTGAAGCCATTGTTTAAAAACAAATAGTTATCGCGACCGGATTCAGCCGAATAAAATGTAGAGGTATTTTAAGGTAGTAAAATGAAAAATAATAAGTTAAGATAAAATAACTCTAAATTGTATATCACTAAATGTCATGCACTTACGAATTCGCTTAAAAGAAAAAAAGCGATCTTTTCTAGACAAATCTTTGGGTAAGGAATTAGGAGTTATCGAAATAATATTAGAGTTTCCGAAAATTTAGAAAAAAATTATGCTAGCAATTTAATCGCATTAGTATTTTATATAACAACTTTTGCCATCGCCCTTATTTGGTGGGGAAAGCATTTCCGAATGGAAGGACAGTTTCAGAGATCCGCTCCTTTTACTAAAGCCTCTTACGACCCATCTAATGAATGTGTAGACGTTTGCTTAGCGTACACTTATCATTTATGTAGTTATTATTAGTTGTCCTCTACTTGGTGATTGATGATATTGTTTGCTGAGGCTTAATGGATGATTATGAGTGTAGGTTTTGGCAATAGACTATTATATGGGCTATGAATGTCACTTCAGTAGTAAGACGTAATCTTAAGGATATCAAGTATTAACTATTAAGTATCGGGTTTTTTTCTTCCAGACGCTATAACTCCAGAACGCACCAACCGATTTCCACGGTCTCGGGCTCCGTGAAGTTTATAGCAAAGAAAATTACCATAAAACGGGGCCGGGGCGGGACGGGGCTGGGGGCGAAACGAAGTTCGCTGGGACCGCTAGTCTACTATAAAGGTTTCTGCTTACTACACTGTAGCATGCCATTACCGTGCTAAGAACGTTTTAGGCAGAAAGTCTGTATTGAAAACTATGACACCTTTCTCACAATTCCGTTCCGTCACTGACCAACACCGTCGCGTGTCATGCACGGACCGTGTCAGCACCGGCAAAATACGCTCTCGCGTGCTCTCGCTTTCACTTCATATAACAGTGAGCCAGAACGCTGTAGATCCGTTCAGTGGGCATAGTAGAGCGTATCGTGTTGTTTCTCGTTTCCAAACACGGTCATGGTATGATACGGTAAAGTGGGCTCAGACCTTTATCACAGAAGAGTTATTCTCAAAATTATCTTATGAATTAGATAGATATCGATCATTGTGGCACAGATCTTGACTGAGACCAGAGACTTATTAGATCAAACTAAAGGTCGTAAAATACGAATCCCCGCCGCCCAGTCGCCACTCGACTTCGGTCCATATTTACTCCAATAACCGCTTCAATGAAGATTTGTGCTAGAGAATTCCTCGCGAACTTGTTAGCCGCGCAAACAGCCGTAAAAGAAAATCCCCCAGTTCGATTCCCGTCGCGGGCGCCCCAGTCACGTCCGAGGCCAGTTTGTAAACAGTTCCGGTACCAACCGTAATCGTATTTCGCGCTTGTTTATTTCGGTTTGACACGAGCAGCCCCAGAAAGTTTGCAGACTCCTTACTTACGTCCTATTTACTGGGACCCGAGTCAACGTTTAACTTTCAAATGCAGAAGATTTATCATTGTTTGTGTTGACTTTAATGGTGGGTTCAGTTAATGGCTGGTTTCTGGTTTTATACTCATTTAGATTAAAAACTTCTGACCGGATGGTTCATCGAGAAAAAATATAAGAAATACGTTGCCGTCAAAGGTTATAGAACACCGTATGTTAGCACATTGTGAGTAAGCTAAATATCTACGTACACAACTATGAAATTATTGCTGAGCATCAAAGTTACCAATTTACATCAAACTGCTGCACACTGGACCCAAATTCAGATGCCCAACTTCCAAAGTTTCAACCCTCGTAAACATTAAAATCGTTTAACTTTCGAGTGCACAGCGGCGCTCGAATAGATTTCCATTTTAAAAGCGTCCGTTTTATTATAAGCGGTAAATCATAAAAATGTAAGGTCCGTAAACAAAGTGGTGGCCTATAAATTATGGGCCAACCCAGCGCTACAGTAAATCTTCCGATGTCGCACCCTCATTCTGGTAACAATATCTTTAGCTTTTTAAATGCTGTGGCGGGCCATATAAGGCTATAGTAGCGAGAGAAAGTTAAAAATATTATTTTACGACCTGTTTAGGTACTTATAGGTAACGATGATTTTAAAAAAACTTTTTCTCAAAATTGTCTAATTTTAGGATAGCACATTGTAGGGTGGAAATGAATGGCTATAAACTCGAACTAGTAGTGAGTAGCAGTGCTTTATTTATTTATTTTTTTAAGAACTTTATTGCACAAGTAACAGTGTACAAAAGGTGGATTTAATGCTAAAAGCATTCTCTCCCACTCATACCTTTAGGTCATGCAGAAAGATTTTTCTAAGAAAGAAAGAAAGATTTCAAGGGTCCTTCCCTCTTCAAGGCTACCCGAAACTTGTTAGCCTTATACATAAACCAGAGTGGAGTGAAAAGAAATTGACCAAGACGTCTGTGAAGACTGTATTATTTCGAATAGAGTAAGTGTTCTTTAAGCAAATATTCCGATAATAAGAAATTTTCCATTTCACCAGAGCTTCGTTAAATGCTTATACATAATTACTTGTGGCGTATCGATCCCTTAAATTCAAAATCGATACAAATTAATTCACGAGTGGTTTGTCTCAGGGTTCGTCTAAATTAATATTCAAATAGAGTCGCAAACAACGAGATCGGGGAAGCCAGGTTGTGGTTAGGTCCATTGAAATCTCAATGACAAACCGAACAAACAATATTTGATTCGTCTTACAATAGCCCCAACTTAGGGGCCTAAGAACAAAACAAAAACCTGCCTAAGTAGGTCAGGAGTCAGGCCAGAATTGACTTATAAGTGCCAAATAGGTTGAAAGGCTACAAATTTAGCTGTACCTATATAATATTTACATTCGAAAAAGATTTCAGAAGGCATCTTAGTAAAAGCTAAGACCACCAAACATTCATGTAGCGGAGATTATCTACTTAGGTACGCTAGCTGATTACGTTTATTTGAAAAAAAAAATTTTTCACAAATACTTTACTGAAAACCGCATCAAAATCTGTCCAGCCAAACGCGAGAAATTCGTAGACAAACATACATATAAACATACAGGCTGTATTGGTGAGAACCTTTTTTTTAAGTCGGTTAGAAATGCACAGAAAATCGTACTAAATAAAACCTTCTTTGAAACCGATTTCCTTGCCAACTGATCCAGCTAACTAGCAATCCGGAATACAATCACGCACATCAGGCCATACAGAGAGCACCTGCTCGTTTACATGCATTTGTATGGCGAACGCGGCAGCCAAGCCCGGCTTATTGCACTGAAATCAATATCCTTTTCATATGCATATACTCGTATGTGCTATTGTTACCGCTGCTAATAAACTGCTAACTGCCTTAGACGCTCGGAAGCAATAGCTATTAGCAAATGGACTGCGGTACAGCTATATCGAATGCATTTACAGTAAAACTTCGTATATTTATAGCATAGGTGGATATAAAGTATCGATAAAGCATCATGCATAGAGTAAATGCATCCATTTCACCTGATGAGATTGTTATTGCATCGTTTGCATGTTAAGCAATAAAAAAAATACTTCAGCTAGGTACCTTTCAGCTGATTTAAGGGTTGGACACAAAATAATGTTGATAAACAAAAGTTTAAATGAAATAGTTAATATGTACTGACCAAATAGGCGGGCTTGGTGCCAAGTGAGCATCCAAACCAAACCACTATGAGACCAAATATGGAAAATAGCAGCAGTCTTGTTACACAGCTCCAGAGCGTAATGCTTAAATTTAACAAAGTAGCTGGAAATTTTAAACGATATGTTGCTTCGGGGCGGAGAAGTGCATAAATAATGAGGAGCACGACTACAATATGTCTTTCTAGAACACTAGCTGGTTAAATAATGCAGCATAGGACGTCTAGGTGCTTCGCCGGGCTGGCTTGCAACAAAATACATTATAATCACATTATTATGAGCCTTTATCCAGCACATTACTTGAACAAATGGTAAATTTAAATGGAAATAGATTTACCATGCCGACTAGGAATGATCATTGTGTAGAAAACTTGAGTACTAATATTTTTAAACTGAAATAATCTTCTAAAAGTGCTTATACTCGTACATAACGGTTTCCTGGACGCATATTGGCTTAAACTTTAACTACTGAAAAAGGTTTCTTTATATTTAATGTTTTAAAATGGAAAAAAAATAAGATGGTTTTACCATTACTGGTGTAAATGGATGCATTCAACAAGTAGCATTTCCGCATCGATGTTATACTACTAAGATACCTACTTTAACACATTATCTAGCTACAGTCAGATTTATGTTAATAACCTCGACTTTTACAAACTATTCTTATACCTAACAGCACCAGCCAGATTCCCAATGAAGAGCAAAACAGTTCAAGTGACAGCGGGGGAAGCTGCTCATCTCCAATGTGCGGCCTCAGGTGACGCACCTTTGGAAGTAACTTGGCGAAGCCCTCATCATCACACCATCGCTCACCATTTGGATCAGAGGTAATATAGCCTATGGTATATCTGTAACAAACAATAAACGGCAGCAAGCTTCATGATTCACGGCATAATACACGAAGTTAAGCTTGTTTGCTATGGTGACCTCAGAGTCCAATGCATGACCGATGCATTTTGAATTCCTAGCAACCTCGCGTTTATGCGCACCTGCCACACGGGAAGTATTTAAGTTTAGACGTCAAAATACGGCTTTGGTTTAGCTGGTGCGCTGTCTCCTTTGAGTGGCCGCCCATTACTTACAATTTTTACTTAAAATAAGTATAAGATACATACATACATAGCTATTCTGGATTATTCTGGAATGTGAAAATATACCGCCGCCGCTAAATATAGGGCTACACTTTTGTTTTTGAATCTTGTTAATCTATTTTTCAGATATACAATACGGGAGCAAGTCCTTGACGATGGGCTGGTATCTGAACTGAGTATTCTTCAAACGTATCGACAAGACACCGGTGCACTGACTTGCCGAGCTTCCAACACGTATGGACAAGATGAAATGCTCATACATTTGGTTGTACAAGAGGTATGAAAGACACACTTGAAACTCGTATAAATACATTAAAACAGCGGTTCTTAAAAATATAACTTTTACACAGGTTCCAGAAATGCCAAAGAATATAAGGATAATAGACCAACAATCAAGATCAATCCAAATATCGTGGACTCAGCCTTACGCTGGAAACAGCCCAATCATAAACTACATTGTGCAGTACAAAGAAGCTCCAGGTACATTTTCTTTTTGCAATTTATTAATGGTCTGAGTAAAAGCTGGCAACATGCGGCTTATGATATTTACTTTTTATTAAATTACAGAATCTTGGCCAACGACTCCCCAAAAAGTGATAGTGCCAGGTAGTGTGACATCTGCTAGCGTACAAAATCTTCAACCAGCGACGTCGTACCACTTACGAATCATCGCCGAAAACAGATTGGGTCAGAGCGAACCTAGTCAGCTCATACAAGTAACTACAACTGAAGAAGGTAAGGTTCTTTTGGTTTTATATCAGCATCAGCAGTAGAAGTTTTAGAACTAAAACTATTGACACTATCAAATAAATACTTTGACTTACAATCTCAATTTTCTATAGTTCCAAGCGGCCCACCATTGGATGTGAGAGTAGAAGCAAAGAGTTCGACAGAACTAATAGTGAGCTGGGAGCCACCACAGCGAGATCTATGGAATGGAAACATCCTCGGATATTATGTTGGGTTTCAAGAAGTAAGTAAATTGGTAATCCTTCTAGTTTCTCGTAGACTATTAACTGTTTTTTTAATTCATCGAAATAATTTATTAGTAACTATTATTTGCACAAAAGGCCCTTCCTACTCATACAAGATTTTTTTACCCAAATGTTGTCTAGAATAGATTGCAAGACCGCCTCAATTGTACATTCTTTATGCTTTTCCTGTCCTGAAGGTTGTCTGGAAGCAATTGCTTCAAGCAATAAGACCACCTGAATTGTACTTCTACGTTACATTTAAGATGTTTTTCTGTATTATTTATTGTTTATGGTATGCAATAAAGTATATTTATTATTATTTCCTTTAAACTATTTTGTAAGTTTGTAACTGACCTGTAAAGAGTTCTTATTTAAATCAGACCGACAAGTGGATATAATACATGCTCAAGTAGTTATAACCTTCTAGTTATAGTCGTTATAGTCTTCTACGAAAGTATAGTAGTTATAGTCTTCAACGAAATATCAGTTACATGATTTTGAAGTAAAATAACTGATCACTTTTTTCAGCTAAACAGCAACAGTACGATTCTAAGCGCAAGCGGCCCAGGCGGGGCGTCCTACACAGTACGAACGGTCGAAGGGGCAGGCACAGCTAGAGCCAGGACTACACTCTCTGGTCTGCAGAAGCACGCAGCCTATGCTATTGTAGTCCAAGCCTATAACAGCAGAGGCGCTGGCCCGGCCTCCCCTCCGACTACTGCCACTACTATGGAAGATGGTGAGTGATTACTTAACTGGAACTGCTAAAGAAAAATTACAGCGTGAAATAAAGACTCGGATAATGCGATCAATCTATGCTATATTCAAAAAGTGGAATATCTGACTAATGCTAGATAAAAGCACCTAATTTAGCATCGAACACAATCAACCTTTGCAAGGGCTTTACTTTTTAACACAATATTGGTATTTACGACTTAGTCGTCGACAGGGACGGTAAAATTCTCAAGTCAGCATGACCTTGGTTTTGACATAAATGGGTAAATAGGAACAAAAACATACAGAGTTGAGCCGTGTAAAGAAATACAAGTGGAGAATATAAAGTTCGAATAGCCCTAATATCAAAATATAAACTTAAACCTTTATATTTTACAGTTCCAAGCCTACCGCCCGGATCACTACAGTGTACTGCCGTAAGCTCTCAATCAGTGCGAGTGTCATGGGAGCCGCCTCCGATGCGTGGGCGCAATGGTGTGCTTCAAGGATACAGGGTTACGTACGCGCCTGTCACTGATTGGTATGGTGAGTATTAAAGAGCCGAGCTAGTAGAATGCCATAGAGATTTTGGGTAATTTATGAATAAAATAGCCTGGTAACTTAAAAGGATGGGATAAAGTTACTAGACTGTTCAATGAAAACAAAATATGATTCATAAACCTAGTAGTCATTACACACACTATACGGCGGTTCACAAGGGATTGGTGATAACGACGGTACGCAAACAATGAGAAAAAAAAAACAAAGAAAAGTGTAACGTCGTACGTAGAAGATTGTTAATAGATAACTACACGAAACACAAAAAAGAAGAACTAATGAAATGACATAATATGTGCCATACTTTTTGCTTGTGGAAAACCGGCAAAGCAGCCGCACTGCAGCCTTGAGAGTGAGCGGCGGCGGCGAGCCATAGCCAACTATGAAGAAGACGAATGACAAAATAAAGCAAATCTCACTTACCCTTATTTCAGGTAACGAGGAAGCAGTGACCAAGCAGATATCAGGGCTCCACACGACATTGTCAGGGCTGCGTCGCTACACCAACTACTCCGTCACCGTGTGCGCCTTCACGGCTGCCGGCGACGGGGTCAGGGCAGCCCCGGTATACTGTCACACGGAAGAAGACGGTTAGTATTTAAATTTGAAAAAAAAAACGGTAAAGGCAAAGGGTGGACGTACCTAGCTCAGCACCCTTTGCCTTTACTGTATTTTTTTAAAGAGTTCAATACACTGGTGTAGGCAGATCTACATTTTGACATGTCTTTAAATACATACACTTGAGATAGCCCATCCATGGGCCATGAATGAACAAAGGTATGTAAGTAATCTAATAAATTATCGCGAAATTATCCGTAAATTGTGTTTTATTAAATACAAGTACTATGTTATAAATACTATCTAGCATCAATATAAATAAGTTTTTTTTATTTGATATAGATCACCGATTTAACACGTTCCGGGACACTATTCCAGACACAATAGATGTTTTATTGTTTTACGCCTGTAGGCTTTCACTGTCCCGGAACGTGTTAAGAGCTATTGGCACACAAAGACAAAACGTACAGACATACATAACGGTCAAACTTATAAATCATATCTTTTTGGATAGCAGGTTTTAAAATCAGATTCAGCTTATGTTACATGACCTAGGGATGAGTCTCAAACTCATATTTTGCTATCGGTAACAAACCCGTTATTTACTGGGTTTTTATTTTTCAGTGCCCTCAGCCCCAGCGGACATCAAAGCAGTAGTGTCATCACGGAACAAGATCCTTGTATCGTGGCTTCCACCAGCGGCCCCCAACGGAGTGCTGGTCGGCTACACGCTGTACATGAGCGTCATCGAAGATGGGAGAGAAGTGAGTGAGATACTAAACAAAACATGTAAAATATGCTTATGTATGTATATTCTTAGTTATTTATGTTTTTGGTATTTATGTATATAAATTATAAACTGTATATTTAGTTTATAAACCTATAGTATGTAAATTATGGTATGTATTATTATTCTACACTTTAGTATTTTGTTGCAATTTTAATATTTATTTACAACACTCTCCTGCACCCATCACAATCTCTCTGCATAACCTAAAGGTATGACTGGGAGAGAATGCTTTTAGCATTAAGTCCACCTTTTGTACACTTTTATTTGTGCAATAAAGTTTTTAAATAAATGAATAAATACTATACACACTTAAATACATATACATTATAGTATAAACTAGGTTTTCCAAGCAAGATTGCCTGAATTAGAAGTTTTTCAAATGAATAATAAGCTACGAATAAAAAATCGATGTCAGCCAAGTCCAAGAACTCAAATATTTACTTTTTCATCTCTCCTGTTCGGAAAATAGCACTTTCCTGTGTAGATAGCCGGGTGGAAAATAGCTTATCCATCCCTAGGGTGGAAAGTAATTTAGTTTTAATTGGCATGGTATAGAGTCAAGGCATGCAGTCAAATCTTGGGTAAAGATAATTGTGTCACATCATCATATTATTAAAATAATAAACATTTTTGCTTAGCTATACATTGAAAAACATGTTTATTTTGATCGTTGATATTAAAAGAATAACATACAATTTGTCTAATTTTAATTCAATCTATAATTATATAATAGACATTAATAATCTGTGATTAAAATATTCGGCTTCCCGCCATAATACCAAGATGACACTTTTTTTATGTTGTCAGTGTCATTTTTTCTTTTTTTTTTTGGACTCTGTCTACTTTATTAATTATGACAATTATTATCTGTGCAAAAAATCGATCGATATTTTTTACAAGGATTCCAATTATTTGATATCGTCTGCTTTTTTTTGTACCCTTTTTTAATATATTCGTGCCGTTACTCTTTCTTATCATGTTAGATGTTTGAAGTACTGTAAATCAACTATCATTTTGTGCAAACATTTGAGTTTTCCTTTCTCGCTGAACTACATAATACCTCACCATGACATCTACAACCACTATTGTAAATTTAATGTTTTTCCTCACAGTCGAAATGAAAAATAGTATGTTTAACTCGGGTGAAAGCACCCATTTCACTCTCGAATTATTGGCGCTCTCACTTCGTTTGAGCGCCAGAAACATCTCGAGTGAAATGGGTCGCTTTCTCCCCTTGTATAACAATCTACTATTACGCGAGTTTTACGTAGTTTTAGTACTAACAGCAGAAAAAGCATCAATGAAATTGACGGAGTAGTTCTCGATGGGCAGCTGGCACTATGTCTGCTGTATAGAAATGCTTTTTTTTCTTTTGTACCTAATAGTGCAAGTAGACAGTAGACGATCACGATTCCATTCCTCACACGAACATTCAACTTAACCCATCCTTCCCCCACCTAAGATCTGAATGAGGTGTTCCCGTTTGTTCCAAGGAGGGCACTCACAAGCGCATGCTGTCACCCAGCACCCTGTCTCATGAGACGTCGCGGTCGCCTCCGAGGGCTACGCACCAGTTCTGGGTGTCGGCGTCGACGAGGCTTGGTGAGGGGGAGACCACGAGAGTGGTGACGGTGCTGCCTTCGGATTCAGGTAGATACTCTTTATCTTCTGTTATTGTTATGATAACGTTTATTACGAGTCTTGTTATGATGATATTGAACTCAAACTCACTATACAATTAGGTTGATACTCTATGAATGTCAGGCGTGTTAAATGTGCTGCTGACATATTATACTAGTTATAAAATTTGTTTGATGTTTTTTATACTTGATGATTGAATGATTATTTATTTGCATAAAATGTGGTGAACATAGATGTAACGCGTATATTGTAGTAACCATGCCTCATATTCTACCAAAATTTCACGACTGAAAACGACCATAGCATATAGTGCCCAAAACATTTCACAACACTTTTCTACAATCTTTACACATACCTTAGCCCTATTTATTGCAGTGCCGGCCAGGATAACCTCGTTCAGCCGCAGCATCGTGACCCCTTGGAAGGAGAACATCTCATTGTCCTGCAACAAAGTTGGGGTCCCAACACCCTCGACCACTTGGAGCATGAATGGAGCAACTCTGGAGTCTACGCTGAGGAAGAATGTGAGCACTGACGGGACTTTGGTTATCAGGTGTGTAATTATTACCTCTTTTCGTTTCTAACTGATCCCATTCTATGTGGTTAACTAAAACTGATTATGGGGGCCATTGTTAGTTCACTTGAGCTTTATCTAGCTAGACTAAGCCGTGGCTCTTCGAGAAGCCTAGCATACTGTCCAAGCAGACATACAAAAGTCTTATACTCGACCAGCGACTTAATTTTAAGCTCACTAGCAGCTTGCCTTAGCAAATGAAACCAATAGAAAACCATTCAATATAACCAACATCAGAGTAACTTAATGATACTCTGATCATGTATCGAATAACCGATAAGCAGGCATAGTAGAGCAGCCCTAGTGATATGCTATAAAATCAATCTTTGTCTTAATCACTATTTTCATCTCCAACAGCATGACCCAATACGCAGACAGCGGCAACTACACGTGTGCTGTAGAGAACATCCATGGACGTGACGAGGTCACATACAGCGTGGAAGTGAAGGTTCCTCCACAACCACCGGTGTTGGCTGTCGTGGACTCGTATGCTGACTCGCTGCATCTGCAGTGGAGCGACCAGGGCGATGGTGGGAGCCCTATTCTTGGTAAGTTAAGCCGTCATCAAGCGGTAGCTATGTTTAAATTCCATTTTCATGTGTTCAGCAGCGGACGTCGCACGGCTGATAATGATGATGATTTTCGTGTTTGAACTCCCAGCTAGAAGATATCAGACTTGCTTTCATTATCTTTTCTCTTATGACGACATTGAAGTCACATAAATGTTTTAGAGGTACTTTATAGGTAAGCCGCTTTATTAAGAGGCGAGAATACATCCGCCCGCGCCACTCCCGCACCACGCTCTCACCTCCCCCCGCGCCTCATCGCCCTGCAGGCGATGTCTCAATGAAGCGATTTACCTTACTTGTGTATTTCTGAGATTGGACGGACAAAGTATTACTAGTAAACATGACTTTTCCCTTCTGTTATTTCTTACAAAGTTGTACAACTAACGTAGCTCAATCTTAAAATGATGAAGCAGTCTTCAAAACACAATGGCTTATCTTCCAGGATACGTAATAAACTACAAGCGGGAACACGGCGACTGGGAGGAGTTACAAGTGGAGGCTGGCACTTCGGAACACGTTCTACCAAACCTCTGGTGTGGGACGCGATACCAGCTTTACATCACTGCCTTCAATCGGATCGGCACTGGACTACCTTGTGATATAGTTCATGCTTATACTAAAGGCACTGGTAAGTTGAAACTTAAGTCTTGGACGAGGAAGTATACCCAACAAATTATTTCCAGATCCATCTCTCTTGGGACTCTTTGAAATATACTATAGTACGTCATGTAATCTGGTCTTTGATATTCTTCTTTTTCTTCTTCATTTAAGAGCTATGCTCTTGACGGTGGAGTTTTCTCCGTTTATCTCTATTCCAAGCCATCTCCTCGACCTTTGAACGATTCAACGTCCAACTTTTCCTTTATTTAGGTGATATTCTTACACGAGTAAAAATATTAATTAAAGGTTTATCTAAATTTTTCAGTGCCTGTGAAACCCAAGCATTCTCAAATGATAACGTTGAATACGACAACAGTGACTGTATGGTTGGATTCGTGGGGAGATGGTGGATGCGGAATCCTCTATTTCGTCATAGAGTACAGAGACATCAGCCAATCGCAGGTACAGTTTAGCACCAGTTTATTTTTGTTAATATCAAGTAATGTCGTCTACATAATTAATTGTGTAATAGAATCACGATTACCTCCCTTTTTTTGAAGTCGGTAAAAAATATCGGTAAACTTATTGAGTGACAAATATGTATGAAGAAGTATGAAATATCTTTTACGGCCTGACATGAAAGTTATTCAACAGTTTTGATGTGATGAAATTCAAAAACAGTCCGTTTGAGCTATAAACAAATATTTTTATAATAAAGGCAGGCAATGAACTATATCTATTTTGTATTTAAACTACACTTATTTCTATTCCAGTGGCGACTAGTATCAAACAGTGTGCAAGCGACCGAACGGGTATTTAGTGTGCCTGGTCTCACGCCAGCCACCCACTACCAGCTCCGCATCACAGCGCACAATAACGCAGGGCATGCGGTTGCATTGTACAACTTCACCACACATTCTCTTAGTGGGAGTAAGTATTTGACATCAGTATTGGCACACTGAAAAAAATATAAACTATTACCCTATCCAGCACGAACTGCTGCCGTGTCAGACAAGGAATCGAACCCTGTGTCTTACGCTATCCGGGTGCATGCCTATACCACTGCCACCGTTACATTGGCAAGCCTGTTGACTTTCGCCAGTATTTTCTGTATCGCGTCGCCTACGTCACCTGAACGATGTTTTGAGATTGCTCTCTCCATAACCATAATTCCTCTTGCGGACGCAAGCCCTTAGCATTGGTGCATGTGGTGATGTTTGTAAGATGAAGTTTGAAGTGATCATCTTTTAATTAGATATCAGGCTGTCCTAGGACCACTGACAAGGCTCAACGACAACCATGTTCAACACATGTTTTTCAAATCATGGTAACAGATGCTAACGTTCGACGTCACATTTATTTTCAGAATAGGCATCTAATTACGATAGCATCGTAACCGTTAAGTAAACTACTCAATTCTGGTCAACACCAAATCTATACAACTGGTGACATTGACCCTGCTGCCTTTCGAATATAACGACTACTCGTTTACAGGAGGCCAATTCTCGTGCAGTTCATATACGAAAAACGTTCACCAATCGAATTTTATTTCTCAAAAAAAAAGTTTCTGATTTGTTATGGCGATTTATATGCGTTTCGATGTCTTCCGTGCGGTAGTATTTTTGCGTGTAGATATTACTAGTTTTTTTCTGTAAAACGGTCAAACTCGTAATCGAAGTACCGCACGGACGAAGTTCGATTGACGTGAGGATCGACGGAGGAGCGTTTACGTAAAAAAAAGTATATGGAAAATTGCACAGCGCCCCTAGCGGTCACTTGCAGAACTAAAATTTCCCATACAAAAAGTTACGTCGTCGCTAGCGAGTAAAACCGTCGTAAACTCATGGTAACGGTACTGTTCTCACCGACCTCTCGTCTCGCTCCAGTGATAGACGGCGAGCTGTCCCCGCCGGTGCCGGCGGCGGGCGCGCGGTCGCTGAGCGGCGCGCGCGTCATCCTGCCGTGCGCGCTCTCGCTGCTCGTGCTGGGCGCGCTCGTCGCCATCGTGCTGCTGGTCCGCAGGAACAGTGAGTGGTTATCACTATTTACAAAACTAACATGACAAACAGCAAGCGAGCACGCTTAGAAACTAATAGCAACTAAAATAGTTTAGTAGTAGTAGTAGTAGCAGTGCCGGTTTAGAGCAAGGGCACATTGGGTCACTAATTCAAATTCAAATTCAAAGCCTTATTTACTTACTTAGAGTATTTATACAATCACAATTTAAACTTTATAATAATTTTGTTTAAACTTAATATTTTAGTCATGAATTGATTGTGATACTGTGTTCCTGAAATAAAAAAATATTTGTTTAACACTGATTACAGGATTACAGGTGTTCCTCTCCAAACTCGTCCTTTGACAAAAGGTCTCCTCCAAGCCTTTTCACGCTTCTCTATCTATTGCTGTAGCTTGCTGGTCACTAGTAGTGGCCACTAAACGCGACTATTAATGGCTCAGTCAAGCAACCACGGACTCCTATCGCAGCCAGTTGTGGCTCTGACGCCGCCACTAGTGACCTAATGTATGCTTGCTCTTACTAAAGACCCCATTCAACTCAGGCCATTATCCCAGAAAGGGGCCACGGTGCTGGTTTATTTTATAGCTAAACCCTTCCGAGTAAGGGAATAGAATGTCATAAACTCCATTCATCTTTGCTAGTCCAACATTGTAAGCAATCTTTTTGTAACTTTTATATTAGTATCAGAAAATAACATTATTTAATTTTAAAGAGATCTCAGCGTTGAACGTTGAATAAGCTATGTATCTTGTAAGTTTTGTGTTTATCTTGTTATAAAAGGAATATTTTCACTAAAAAGGAATGTCAAGATTGTTTACAATATTCGACTAGTGAAGAAAAACGGACTTTAAATAACACACATGTATGTTAGATACGTTTACTTACATGTTTAACGTTATATTTACAGAAACCGGCGGCACCGAGACGGCGGCGACGGAGAGCGGCGTGGGCGAGTCGCCATCTGTCGCTCAGCTGCAGAACAAAGTGAACCGCGACCAGCAGTACCTAGCGGCGCGCGCGCAGCACCCGCCGCCACAGCACCACTACAAGCACGCCAGCAACGGTGAGCTTCACCATAGTGAAAATTTACATTTTAAGCGACTTACGGCAAGCACAAGATTGATTTAACAAGGTTCATTTACATGTCTCCACGATTTTACATGTCAAATATGTATGATCGTTTATGTAAACGATCAAACGATCATCATACGGTGCATGTGCACCTAAGCGTTATCATCGCTGCTTCATCCCCAGTATCTAGTAAAATGTGGCCTGCATAAAGACCAATTAAACGTGAATAGACAATAGACGTAGTGTTTTAATGAAAAGAAAAAGTGATGTATGTAACTATTTCCATGCTTGTTAGATACGAGATAATCACTTGTTATTGCCATACAGCCGCCATGGCCCAATACCAAGTGGTAAACGGTTCATTTGATGCACTGTAACTAGCTTTGAGACTCGCCATGTAACTAACACATCTTACATATTCAGAGAGTAGCCTTGCCCAAATGTAAGGAGACGATAGTTCAAGTCTATCGTGATTAGACTATTACAGTGACGTACTACTAATTTACTTGTAAGAAATGTTAATACGAATAATATTTGGTACTCACATGAGCATAAAACAAAAGTTTTATTTGTTTAAACTTCCGATATGGATAATATCACATTCGTTATTTCCACTATCACATTTTAGTTCCACAAAAAACACTTATCACTGTAGGCAATGTTTACAATTTATTATTTTAGTGTTCCGAATTAAACTATCCATAGACGACCGCGCTGTTCGAGCGCTTGACACCGACTGACTGACTGCGATGCGGCCTCGCTGCTACGACATGCTCTCCCCTCCACGATACCAAATCCGTGTGGTGGGGACACTCGTAGAGCGAAATCGCAACGCAACGCTAGTCAATTGGACTACTTTTTAGTTTTATTATTTTTTATTTAATTTTTAAATAAACACATCTTAATTAAAACAAATTATAATAAGTATAGTTTTATTTGTAAAATACTTTTCTTTATATTTTTGAAATTTATAATCTTTGATTTTAATACGACTTTGACACTGTAAGAAATCACTAACAAAATAACTTTCAATTTTCAGAATACATCGAAGACATCTGCCCATACGCCACATTCCAGTTAACGAAGCCGACAGCTTACAGCGAGAGCAGCTATAGCGGGAACGTGTACAGCGGCCCTTACCACTCAGTTAGAGGCTCATTCGTGTATCACGACCTTAAGCAGAACGACAAATACAAGGTATGGAAGTGTCTTTGACTATTTCCCTCTTAATAAAAAACTTGGTACCATGCTTAGAACCGTATAAAGATATTAACCGACTAATTTAAAAAGTCTGTGACTTTATGTCAATATTTAATAAAGGGGGTTACACTTTTTTAATTGTTCGGGTGATTTAGTCTTTATTTAAACCTGGGACTATATTTTTTGTAATAAGTGGGTTTAAGTTCACGGACGCATTTTCCTAGTGTGAGGCAGCAACATACGCTACGTCCCGTCCCTTTGAAATTCAATCAAAATTATAAACCGCATTTTTCTTCTTCTTTTCATTTTATTCAAGTGCTGAAGAAAAAGGTTGTTTTACTTCCAAAAAACAAACTTTTTTATCTTATTTTTTCAGGGAAAGGAGCCTGAATACACCAAAGTTAGAAGAAAAGGGAACAGACTCCGCGATCCTCACTCTGAAAGCCAAGGTACGCCTTCAAACAATTTTTCTAACAGCTTGTCTATAAGTAGTTAGATGAATTAGTTTCGTAGTCCGCACCTATTGATTAAGTTTACTTATTTACTTTAACCCGTTGATTATTAAAATTTGACATACTAATCGCCTTTTATGCAACCTGATGGGAGCGTAACTGGTGTGTAATTTATAAAGGTAAGCATGCACTGTATGTATCGTCAGCACTGGCCACTTTTATACTGCGATACCTTAGTTATTCGACATTATTAAGGCTGAGAACTCACGGCGCAATCTTCTCGGAGAGCGGTTTTATTTCAAAACTCACGAGCCTGCCGGTTTTTGCGGCCCCGCAGCCGCCGCGGCTCGATCGCAAACGTGGCGGATGCAACCAACCTAGGCGGCGGTAACCGCGAACCGCTCGACGTCGCGGTTTTCACCCGCACCCGCCGCGGCGGCGGTAGCCGCAATCAAACCTCGCCCGCCGCGGGCGCAAACCGCGTCGTGAGTCTTGTTTTAACTTTTTACATACAAATCTGCATTCTTCGGAGGCATTCTACGGTGTAAAAGGAACAAAAACGCAATATGGCAAATAAATAATACTACTTAGCTTAGCACATAGGCCAATCAATGGCAAGACTTCATTCAAGAACATAATGAGAGCGTAAAATTTAAGAATACTTCTTACGGTATTTTTCTCTTGTTGAATCGCGGCACTATTTTTTAAATTATTCCAGACAAATCAGTCCAGATTTTTTTACCGTAGTAAAGGGTATAACAGTAGCCAGTGACCGTAACAAATATAAGTTTTGTTTGTTTTTTTTTTCGTTCTAGTTCGATTCATTGTATCAATAGTGTGTACCGACTACCGCCAGGTCCCCTTGAATGTTTTGCTATCATCCGCTTTTTGTTCGCTACGTTGATTCCGCTCGCTTATGCATTGTAATCATATTGATACACCTCATCCATTTCATGTCATTTGCTTGCTGCTGTTGTGATGCCATGAAAATGATAATTTTTTTATTAACTTTTAGTTTTCAATGTTTTAAATAAGTGTTTCAAAACACGTGTCCATAGCAACTATTTGACAGATAAAATCATCATCATAGCTTAAAAATCCACAAGATTTATTCATAATAACAGTTACACACAGCCTTTCAAATCACATTTAACATACAAAATATTCAAGCTGATGAAGAATGGGATTGGGAACTACAACATTTATTATAGCTGATGATGATTGACATTTGATCCTTAATTTTCATTAACAGCCAAAAAATGATTATTTGTTTATTTTCTTCGACGGCGATCACTTTCCAATTCCACTCTCCACCACCATCAAAACATTCTCATGGCGCCACACAGCTCGCACCCACCCCTACCATCTCTAACATTCCTTTTGCATTGCAGAGTCGGACAACTTGGGCTCGACGGATTCGGAGGTGAAGAAGATATTAACGCTGCACCTGCCCATTACAGAGTACGAGGACGACGCGAGCGACGACGCAAGCGCTCCGCACTCGGACAGCGAGCCGTCGAGGCTGCGGCCCGCGCACCCTACTACATGTTAGTAAACCGAAAAAGTTGCATAAATATTAGACTGTTGGAACTTCCTGGCTGGTAGGAAAAAAAGTTATGTAAACCCAAAAAAGTTGCGAAAATAACTGTCAGAACGTGCGGGCTGGAAGGAAAAATTTAAACTGTGACTTTCATGACTGCGATTCGCACGAGCACAACCCACCACATCACCTGTGAGTGGGGAGATAAGTTACAAGGATAATTAACACTTACTAGTTGGTAAAAACAAAGTAAATATTTCTATCATTAAAAACTCATAACCGATTTCACCATTGTTTCCATCGACACGCTAAGAAGAAGAACTCATAACCTAACAGCTAGCTACAAAAAGGGGGGCAAGGAATACTACTGTTAGAAAGTTCACAAAAAAAGACTACAAAGAGAGCTTATAATTTTCTGTCTTCAAATGTATCTTCTTGAGTCATTAGCTAGGATTGCGCACATTTATCGGACATTAACATTACATTGACGATGATAACAATTGGCATAACAGTACTAACAAAACTTTTATTGTATTAGATACATCAACACCAAAGCACCAAGGGGACAGGATGGTACAACTGCGACCATTACCGTCCACGCCTCACTCACGCTCTATCCGCCTTGCAGACCCGAGCGTAGAACGTGAAGAGTCTTCGTCATCATCAGAAACCTCCGTGGGAGGGGTCGTGAGGAAGGCCTTCCCGTCTCGCAAGGGCAAGGCCGGAGCCCTAGGCAAGAGGCACGTGCGGTCGTCCAGTGGTTACAGCAGCCACAACGACGAGACAACCTTCAGGTAAAGTTAGTGTCGCACACGGATTGTGGAATCAGCCCTTTGATACCGTATAAACTTTATCATATTGTACATCCTTTTTCTGACATATTTTTTTAGTTCAGTACCCTTTTTGCTATCAAGGAGTCATTAAGACACACTCAATTTTATAATCTGTAAATTTAAATGGGCTTGTTTTTGAATTACTAAAACGTTCTACAAACGAAGACACGTCCAAAATTTATTAGTTAAATTGAAAGATTATGTTTAAACGGTTCATAATAAGGTTAACTGATTTTATGATCCGTGTGGTGTTGAACATGAAATAAATCATCATATATATTTTTTTACCCTTTCCCACACCACAAAATATAACTTGGTTTCTCGTCCTTAAGACTGGTAGAGAATGCCATATGGCGTTTAGTCTACCCTTTTGTACAAATTTTGGTTGCGCAATAAAGTATAAATAGATGTATAAAACGCTTATTGTCACAGATCGTTCGAAATACTTAGGATTAGAAACAAATATCTAATCATTTTGAGTATGTAGAGACAAATCATCTGAAGTCGCGCATAATCTTCGGCCTCGTACCCAGCAACAGCACTCTAAACCCGGTCAACCTTCCAGCATATCCAACTACCCGTCGTTCAACGAGCACATCCACCCGCCGTCTCGCTTCTCGGACGACACGGAGTGCGAGGGCGGCCACCACCGCCGCAAGCGCGCGCCGCACCACCACTCCTCCGAGCACAAGCCGCAAAGAGAGGCCTTTCAGATCAACGTCTGAGGGTAGCCGTCACCAGTTATTTAGGCTGCTGCCTTTGAAACTGATCGAAGACTAAAGGTAAACCGCTTCATTGAGACTTGGCCTGCGGGGCGGCGGGGAGCGGGTAGCGTGAGGGGTGCGGGCGCCACGCAACCCACTCTCGCCTCCCCCCGCGCTTCACCGGCCCGCAAGCGAGGTCTCAATTTCGCGGTCTACCTATAGCAAGGCTTTAGGTAGGCAACCCTATTACCAAGTATGGGCATGATGCTGACCTGTTACTTTTTGAGGTTTCGATCCTATAATGATGGTCACTCATTTTTTTTTAAATGGCCACTAAACTTTTGAGAATAGTCAACCTTTATTAAAACCGACACTCTAGTTTTGTCAACGGAATACATTTGGTACATCATGTGATGCACTCCTCGCATAAACCTATCAAAATTCCAGACAGGTGTCAATTTAATTATCTTGCTATCGTATTCAACGTGGTTAGCTGAACATAGTTCGTATTTTTTATCACTGACAAGGCACCGTGAGCCAGCACACCAAATCAAGTTTTTGACCAACTAGTTCCTTGCATAACTAGAGTGGAGTCAAAGAGAGATTTGTTCATGATGAACAGAGTTGTATAGTAAAAATGTGTTTGCACTTTTAGGAATAAGCGCGTAAGGCCTTCCAAATCAACGAGTTAATTGTGTAAAACTAACTTCACTTTACATTGTCTCTTTTTCCTTGCAAACATTGTGGTTAACGTGAAAGACATTTCGATTTTCACAATAAATAATACGCCATAATGACACGTAAAGGTGGAATAATTACTGGTCCACTTAAAATATTGGTCTGATTTCTCATTTACTGAATATCTCATGTGCTAAATTGCAAATCCAGCTCAATTTTCTTATAATTATAGACAAATGGTGAGAGAAACTTTGTTTTTCAAACTATCATCTTGTAATGCTTGTATAAATTTTTTCTATAACTCTTGCCAAATAACTTTATTATTGCTACTGTAAATATAGTGTGTAGATAGGTAAACATAGCCAATATGGTTACAAATACTCTTTAGAGCCGTATCCCATAACCATTTTTGTACTCCAAAATTGAATATCTTTAGTTAAAAATAAATAATAAAAATGAGAGCACTTCATACGTGATTAGGTATTTGGATAACAACTAACATCTTTCTAGGGACGAAACCATTCGTTTCGCATCAATATGTCGTTTGAAAATTATCTAGCTTGATATTACAATAATGTATCTTTGTAACTGTTGTGATGGTGCAATATCCTTAGTTATTACCCAAATACCGTAGGATCTATTTACGGGGACTCTTTGCCACAGGTCCGATGCAAATGATCGAAATGTCTTAAGTTCTTTAACCAACACATCCACAGAGTAACTTGCCCATGCATATTGATTTCAAATTCTTTGATCACTTCAAATGTTTTCCGATTTCGATCAATTGTAACGAACCAGTCGTTGTGTAAATATTATTGTAATTAATGTGTACTTACGACTATCGAATGTAAAACTAAGGAGAACAATAATTAAAATAAAAAAATATATTTTAAACTTAATGCCTTATTGACCAAAGTCTTAAAACTAGTTGCGGGTGCGATTGAAAAGTCGTATCCGATATTTAAATTATTGTTTAATTGTTGTAAAGTTTATGAAAACACACGTTTTCATTGAAATGTCTTATCATTGTCTATAACAGTAAGATTTGAAGTTTGTAAATTGGGAACTACCAAGTGCATAATATTTATATCGTAGAAGTAAACGTTTGTGAAGTGCTAACTATGGAGAATTATTACGAGTTATTATCATAATAATATACTGTATACAAAATAACGTGTACACGATAACATTTTCGATTTATACTAATTTGACGAATTTCTAAACGTGTTTTATACGTAGCTCAGAAACTTGACATTGCCAAGTGGTTCTTTAATCTATGCATTGTTTGTAATCTATGACTTATCGCATAAAACTCACAGAGAGATCTATGAGATTTTTTTCTGTAAATTCGCGCTATATATTGAAAGTTCTTAATAGTCGAATTAATCATACTAGTAATATATACGATCCTCAGTAAACAGTAACACAAGACAATACACTTACCTATAGTTTTTTGGTGAATACGGCAGAAAGTTAACTTTGTATAATCGTCTTTTAATAGAAATCGCCAAATCGATTTATCTTACTGGCATTCATATACCGCTGGTCATAGATAATGTCCTGTCTCGCTCTCACTCGCGATGGAGAGCAAGAGATGACAATAGACTTACCCAATTTCATGTTATAACTGAAAATTACGAAGAAAATAATTATTACACTAAATTTTGTCATTTTAAAATACCCCGTCGCAAGTCCAAAAACGGCTGAACTGATTTTCATGAAACAATGATAAAATTATCTATGACACAAAAAAAAACGAAACGAAAATCGGTTCATAAGTTAGCTACGATACAACAGACAGATACACAGACACGTTAAACTTATGACACCCCTCTCTTTGCGTCGGGAGCTAACAGAACTTCATCAGTTTGGTGATTTCTAATAAAAGATAATTGATGTACATTTGAAGTGTATCGAGTAGTCATAGTTTATGAGTGTTGAACACTTAACGCGGAGTTTTGTATTCAAAGACACATGGTTACGCGAGTTGTGTGGTTTTTAATTATTTACAATCGTTTGCGTTGACTCTCTTTAGTAATTCCAACAAAGACTGCCCTATATTTAATTGAGATCTATTTTATATAATCTAGACACAAATACCTAATGCTAGTCAAACGAAATCATTATGTAGTTTTAGTAGTCAATGATGTAATGGTTTTAATGAAATTACTATTTGCAATTTGAATTTCGTTTTAACTGATACAAACTATCACGAGCGAGGTTTTAAATATTTGCAAATATTAATATTATCATTTTGATTCTAGTTATTTGACTCGTCTAGTCAACGTACCATATCATTTTTAAACATTTTGTTACTATACATGGATACACGTGAGTAATATAAGGGTTAGTTAATCATGTTGTTACAGATATGTTTTTATAAAGCAAACAAATGAGTTATTAGGACAGTAAGATGTGAACGAAATAAAAAAAATCATTTACTTGAAAATGTGTTCGTTTTATTTCCTTAATTTTAAAGCTTTTCCCTAGTTTTCTTTTACATTTATTATTTTATGGAGTCATGTTTACACTTTGTACAAATCCTGGATTAAATTAAAATTATAAAACATGTAATTTGATTATACGTTTTCCATTTAATTAAAATATTACTTGAATACATAATTCAAATGTAATTATTCATTTTGTCAAGATACGTACAGCTAAGTTTGTGAATAATCCTTTGAATGTGTTTAAGTAAGTATGTAACGTAGTATTTACAAGAAAACTATTTAAAAACGCTTGCATCCGACTTCATGGATTTATAGCCCATGTCTAAATGTGTCCATCATCAATCAATTAGATCAAAAATTGCTTTTTAACCTCATCAATCCATCAAAAGTAGACGCCCCCATTTTTTCCTAATCCATAAAACAGCACGTACTTGGCATCACACTACCGAACGCCTCAATCGCTGTCGCTGTCCTCGTCAGCCGTGAAGTCGAACGGTCTGAAGTTGGCGCGGAACTTGTTCACGTAGAGCTCCTCGTCCTCCCTGCTGAGTAGGCACTGCCGCCAGTCTGCTTTGTCGTCGCAGTTCAGTATCGGTGGGCCGGAGAGTACGTCCCTGTAATATCAATATTTGATAATTAATATAATTAGTTCGTTGAAGTCCATTATTAACACGTTCCGGGACATTGCCCGCCTACAGGCGTGAAAACAATAAAACATCTATTGTGTCTGGAGTAGTGTCCCGGAACGTGTTAAGTCCGGCTAGATATTTGTTAAAGATTTTAAGAAATCATCATCATCATCATCATCATCATTATCAGCCAACGGACGTCCACTGCTGAACATAGGCCTTCCCCACAGTTTTCCACATCGACCGATCACAAGCGGTCTGCATCCAGTGTGATCCTGCGATCTTTACAAGGTCGTCTGTCCATCTTGTCGGTGGATGTCCTACACTGCGCCTTTGGTCGAAGGGTCTCCAATCTAGAACTTTTCTGCCCCAACGGCCATCAGTTCTTCGCGCTAATATGTGCCCTGCCCATTGCCACTTGAGCTTGCTGATTCTCAAGAATTCAATTTAAGAAATAAATGCATTTTATTTATTATTTATTTTATTAGTTGAATTTTATGAAATAATTTGCTTTAAATGTCCGCTAAGCGACGCAGGCGCAGGCACCCAACAACGCGAACCGTTACCGCGATGAGTAATAATATAGTTCAGGCAAAGCAGGATACACCGTCCGCCCTCCCTTAATACGCATGCGGCACAACTAATGCAATTGTTAGTACCCAACATCAACGAGCAAAAAACCTCGACACGTAAAGCAAAATAATTTAATTAAATTCAATAATATTAGATTTTTACAGAAGTACATAGTTGAATAGGTGGAGTAATATTCTTCATGGGGCGGTTGATCTTCAGAGTCAATAGGTCTTCCTTTCCGGTCGATGAAATTGTATACAAGTAAGGTAAGGTAAATATCGCAAAAGCATACCGAAATTGACTCCTTCAAATTACATCGTTAGCGCACAGAAGTTAGTTCAAACATGTTACTATATGTCTCATTAAAAAAAACATATAAGATTAGGAGCCCGCAGCAATTATTATGCGACGGCTGACGGCGCACAATTTCCTGGAAGAATGTAGGCAGTTATCGATAAGCGTGTGTGTGCACGTGGATGATTTATGGCCGCAAAAGCGATTCTATGAGATTACTATAATGAGGGATACCGTTTTTGTGCTCACTACTTGGCGCCACTGTCGCGTTAGGTCCAGAATATAGCTTTTATGGAGCTTAATATCAAGTTTGTCATTAAATCTTAATATTACAACACATTGGGCATGCCGCAGTCTAGCTTTGTTAGGAAAAGATGAGAAAGTCAAGTTATTAAAGATTTAACATTTATTTTCTTAGTCCCCCTTTTTAAAACATTCTTATTCATTGATCTGTAACTAATATTTGCCATAATTAATGGAAATTATTGCTAAATATTCGAAACATTAATCTAAATAGAAATAAACCCGCACATCTAACTCACAAACAGTGACATTTGACATTTCGGAGTCCTCACGCTACATAAGCGCCCCTAGCGGCGAAACCATACGCGTTATCCCTCCCGAATGCATCCCCGATCTCACGATCGGGGATGCATTCAATGAGTGAGTGATCACGATGCGCGTAGCGTTACGCATGATGCAGATGAGACAGTGAGAGAGATTGTGTCGAGAGTCAGTGTTGCAAATGATGCAGATACGTTTTACGGAGTCGCATTTTTTCATTAATAGGATACAAATGATCCATTCTCAATGAATACTTATTACTACACTTTTGCGAGCTCTATAATAGAACCCACCTGCCAAACTGCAGCGGGAAGGTGTGCTTGGTCCTGGCGAACACCTGGTCCCCGGCGGGCAGCTCGGCGTGGAAGTACGGCGCGCCCGGCAGCGCCACCTGCGCCACGTGCGCGTACGGCGGCAGCACCTCCAGCTGCACGCCGTTGATGCCCGCCTCGTCCTGCAACACTCGCGGACATGGAGCTGCCTGAACTATATAAGGTCACCTCGTTTTATGTGATAATATTTAAAGGGCCGATTCAGCACAATAAATTAATCATTTTTTGTAGAAAACACTTTGGATTTTTATCCGCTAGTTTTTGAGAAAATTGGTGACTAAGGTAATATATATTTTTTTATTAATAAGGCTAAGATTAGAGAAAAAGAAGGTTTGGGCATTGAATTGAGAGAGACCAAGCCGATGATGTAGATAACTTTTTAAATTGTCAGGGTGCTGTTTTAAAACATAATATGGTCTATGTTAAAGAAAATAATTAAAATCAAAATCTCGATTTTCCAAAAAATAATGAGTGTCCTGTTTCTATGATGCATACAAAGCCACTGTTAAAATATTATTACTTATAATGATTTGACCTTATATAATGTCCCGAGATATCAATTGGTATACACTCACCATAGTTTGAGACCGTTTTTCTTTGCTCGTCGAATATTGATATTGACATACCTTATTCAAATCAAATTTATTTTTAAAATAAGATAAACACGAAATTTCCAACCATAGACGATTCATCGTTGACCATTGACATATTATTGAATCAAATAGTTAGTTAATATTGTTTTAAGTACCAAAAAAAATGTTTACAATATTCGACTAGCGTTAAACGGACTTTACGATGGAACCCCTTAGTATTAATTAATATTAATATTCATTAAATTAAGTATTATTACCCTGAAATTTGAGTCGCTTATCATCGACCGACACGCTAAGATGAAGAATGGAACCCTTTTCGCTGAGAAATATAATGTTTTATATCCCGAGCTGTAAATATGTTTTTGATTCAAGAGGGATATGAATATATCTTAATACATTATACACCATAGTGAAAAGGCAACTTTACCTGGAAAACTTCCAATATTTGCGCTGCACAGGCACGTGGCACGGGCACGCACTGAATCTGCATGTGCGAGGTCCGGAAGTTACGTTCAAAGAACACCGCTGCCAAGTCCATCGACTCGTAGAACTTCTTTAACGCCTCCTTGAACTGCTTTATCTCGTTCACTACCTCGTCTGGTGACTGGAAAGAAGAGCATAGTCATTTAAAGTAAAGTAAAGTTAGCCTGCAGGCATCCCACACTGCTGGGCAAAGGCCATACCTATAGGCATACCTCAAAAGTGAGGTAGTATGAGCCATACTTCACCACGCGGGCTCAGTGCGGATTGGCGGCCATTTTTCCATCATCTATGTCAATTTTCATTCAATAAGAGCGAGGAGACGAATCGTATTAAACGGGGAGCAAATGTCTGAAATGAACATACTCTAAGATGTAGGGACGCGTGTATATCATTATATGCAGAAATCGTATTAAGCGGGGTCGTACTATCGGGGTTCTACTTATGTGTATCAGTTCTTGTAAGTACGGACAACAGTACGTCCATGTAACTGCGGTGTCTTATACAGTTGTATTAGGGGTATCTTATACAGTTGTATCACATCTCTTGAGAACTGTCGCGGCAAATTTCGTATCTTGTGTATCCCCGCCGCCCGCACCCCTTACAGTCCCCGCTCTCGTCTTTCCCCCCGCGCCCCTGTACCCCGCAGGCGAGGTCTCAATTTCGCGGTTTACCTATAGTTTTCAACAAAAATGTTTAAATCTATTTTTTGGCAAAGCAGTAATATTATCTCTAAATATCTATAAGGACACCTTAAATACTGTTATAAGAATGATAGGTAAGAGATAACACTTCTAGTTCCTAATCTAATCTCCTTATCCAGAAAAAAACGAATTTCATTTGTTTTAGTCAGTGTGTAATAAACTGAGTCGTCATTTTTCTATGTCCATCTCGCTCGCACTTACCGATAAAGAGGCGCGCATCAAATTTATATCTCTATTGCCATTATGGCCTCACAACTCCATTGCTAACGCATCGATTATAGTGTAAACTCACCTTAGTGACAGATTGATGATGAGCAATAGGCAGAATCAACGCGTGGTAAGGCGTGAGAGGTCCTTTAGCCAGTGCCAGGTAACAGTGTGTGCCAACACTTATAACTAGATGTTTTTCCACAGTGGGCGAAGATAGGCAGAACCAACAGCTATCTGAGAACATATAAGACCCTTTTAATTAAAAGCTTGTTTAGCAGACCAACTTTTCTTAGCTTAATGTTAAAATAGCCGGGAAATTCAATAGCACCCTTGTAGAACTCATGGTTTATGGGTGCAGATATAAGAGCCAGTGTTTGAGTACTGACCTGGATCAAATTCTCTTTTCTTTCGTTCTTGGTTGTCACCACCTTTTCTTTTCCTTTTTCCATGATCATCGTCTGTTGCATCCATGTTGAAGAAGAACTGTCCATTTCCACTAAACTGTAATGATAAGATAAAATGATGAAATATCAATGGTTTTTTACAATATTTTTAACACTCACAGTGTAATATTTTATTCTTAAAAGATGAAATATGAAACCAAAAATTGCGCACGGGCGGGATTCGAACCAGCATCTTTCTGGCTTACCGGGCCAACTGCTCTTCCAATTGATCTACCGTGCTGTCGGTCCGACCGCGCGAAATTCTTGAATAACTACTTGGCCCGCTGTTGCATAAACAGACGGGAAGATGGCGCTAACGTCACGCAATGACGTATCAATGAGACCAAGAATTTCGCGCGGTCGGACCGACAGCACGGTAGATGAATTGGAAGAGCAGTTGGCCCGGTAAGCCAGAAAGATGCTGGTTCGAATCCCGCCCGTGCGCAATTTTCGGTTTCATATTTCATCTTTTAATGATGAAATATCAATAAAACTAGATCTGACCTGTCTCTGTCACTGCGCATTGAGAAAAGTGTGGTATAATGAACTGTATTGACAAGAAACGGGCAAACGAGAGAGGGTGAGCGGGAGGCATGTGACAGATCCATTCTTATGAAAACCGTTTAGTATATAAGGTGTTTTTCTATAAACGGGTGAAACTTTAACTCGTCAAGTATGTGTAAACGAGACACAATAAAAATTCCATTGTTATGCGACTCTCGGCATTCGTTTGATACCTGACTGATTAACAGAACTTTAAATTACTTCAGAGAAATTGGACCCTATAATATTTTTTCTTAAAAACTAGTTACCCGGAACCCTCAGTGCGCGGGTCCGACACGCACTTAACCGGTTTTTTTTTCTTAAAAACGGCCTAGTTTTCTCTTAAATTTTTCCTAACAAAAAGAAAATATATTTAAAAGCATCTATTTTATCAGCACTAGACACAGGATGCTTTTAAAAATATTATAATTTTTTTGTTAGGAAAAATAAAAAATAAAATTAGCCCCAAGCTAATTTTATTTTTTATTTTTCCTAACAAAAAACCCTTAACTGAATTCAGGGTCCACTTACTTTCACTTAACGAAAACATCAGAATATATTGCGACAGCAAAAATAACTTTGTTTTTCATAGTGTTTGTATGAAAGACAAAGTTATATTTGCGGTTGATAAAAATGTGCAATATCTCAAAAACTACTGGTTCGATCTCCTTCAAACCAATTTTCGTTGCAAGTTTTTGTTGAGATCTACATCATATATTTTTTTCAAAATTTTCACTTTCTGAGTTCAAAAGTTAGATGGGGGGGACGCCCATTTTACCACTTTGGAAGCGTCTATATCTCAAACCTTACACTTTTAGAAAAAATGGTTTTAGAAACCTTAACATCATTTTAAAAGACCTATCCATAGACACCCCACACGCATAGGTTTGAGTAAAAAAAATATTTAGGTTTTAGTTTCATGTATGGGAGCCCCCCCTTAAATATTATTTTTTCTTACTTTTTGTATCTGAATCGGAAAGCGGTGAACAAAATACACCTACCTACCAAGTTTCAGCTATGTGATGCTTATAGTTTCAGAATAAAGTGGGTGTGACATACGGACGGACAGACAGACAGACAGACAGACAGACAGACTTGACGAAACTATAAGGGTTCCGTTTTATGCCATTCGGCTACGGAACCCTAAAAATATAGGGCCCGGTTTCTCTGAAGTAATTTGAAGTTCTGTTAAAGTTTCACCCGTTTATAGAAAAACACCTTATATTTTACTTCAGATTTGCTATATTTTGAATCATCGTCATCAAATAAGTAGGCTCTTGTCGGTGGTAAAATATTATGATGGATGGCATTTTGTTTAACATTTTTTAATAGTCTGAGTCTAAAAATTGTGTCCTACCTTTTTTACAACTTTTCCAGGCTGATGTTGCTTCAAAAGATCTACATCATACGGACAAGGTGTCTCATCGGTCGTGGCCTGCAGTAGGTCAGTCATCCTCATCTTAGAAACAGGTTGCAAGGAGCAGGCGTAGATCCATTTCTCTTTCATTTTATTACCAACTGGTGCTAGGCCTATGAACCTTGTTGCACCTTCTCTGTAGTCTTGATGCATGCTTTGATTTCTACAAAAAATATATGAACATTACTTGGCAACCTACAACATCTGATTGGTGTTTTGTCAGGTCTTAGTCACAATGGCTGTGGTAATACAAGTCAGTGCTGTAAGAGTAAACTTTAATCAGTCAGGTATCAAACGACAGCCGGGCGCCGCATAATAATGAAATTTCTATTGTGTCTCGTTTACACATACTTGACGAGTTAAAAAGAAAGGCTTCTAAGTCTGTTTATCTTTGTAAGTCGAATATTGTACACAATGTTGACATTCCTTTTTGGCAGAATGTTTCAATTTAAAATAGGACAATCAAAAAACTCTCAACCTACATAGCTAATTCATCATTTACAACTGAGCGCTTTTCAAATCCAAAAGTTAAGTATTTTTATTCACTGATATTCTTTTAAAAGCAACGACCTCTTTTAAAAGTTATAAATAGATTGTCAATATTCAACAAATCATTGAAAAACGAACTTGACGCATTCATATTTATTATAGTATCTTAATAAATAACTTACCTATAAGGTTGTCTTTCATAGTATTTGCTAGTTGAAGGCACGAAATGGTATCTTGGTTTTGTGTGTATTGAGAGCCAAGCTAAGAGATCAGAAAGGTGATCTTGCTCTACATTGATCTGAAAAATATTTTTCATATACTTTTTTAACAGGAAAAAGGAGCTACAGTAATAAAGCTTTATTTTCTAAGTTGGCACAAATGAATTAATAAACAAAATTTAGATTTTATAAATAAATAATGATTTATAAATAAATATGCAGTAGGATTGGCTGAAAGATAGCTGAAGTAAGTATTCATTTATTATAGTGTCGACTACACTACATTCTTAAGATTCATAGAATATAACCATTACCTTTTTAACCAAACCAAACTATACTCTGATTTTTAATTAGATAGTTTTTATTTTTTAAAATGTGTTTGCTGTTAAAATTCAGAGTATAGAATCTATATATTTATATTATATAAAACAGTGTTAGAAAAAATTGTTTTTTTTTTCAATTACCTCTTGATTTTCATCTTTCTGTATACCAGCGGGCCATAATGTTGTGATCAGTACATCAACACCTCTATACTCACTCTGGCCTCTAAAGCAAGCGTCTCTAACGGCACTGCAGTCGCTCGGCTCAAATGTGCACATAGGGATATCTTTTCCTAGCTCTCTCCTTGACAATCCAGTGAGGTATGCTATTTTTACATCTGAACTTGTTGTGAAGATGCCACGCTTTCCTGTTAACATTAAATAACTTATTTTAAATCTATTGGGAATTCTTATACAGATCATAGCTTCTTAATAGTTTGCAGGAAGACATTCATTGAGAAAGAGATAAGAATAAATTTAAACGTAATTTAAAAAATACTACCTCAGCACATTGGATACATAAATATTACCCATGAATAACTTTAAATGAGACTCACTTGATCCTACAGACAAACTGTGTAAATAGTTTTGTAGGACTTTGTTTATGAAAATGTACCATGTTGTTTTCATAATAAATAAATAAAAATAAAAGATACACATAAAAAGATTTTGCATCTAATTACAGGGAATAAATACTGTGGGACCAGGCTAGTTTTTGTGTTGTTCCCTAAACCCTCATATCATTGTTTGTTGTCACCATCAAATCAATTGTTATGGCAGCCAGATACGACTGACAGTCATCTTAAGTATTCAGTAATTAATATTTGAAATGTTTCATATTGGCAACAAAATATTCCTTAGTAGTAGTAGCAGATCTTTCTTACCCATATAAATAACATTTGGTACAATTTCTGCACCTTCCTCACAGTAATATGTAACATGGTCACTATTAGATGGCCCAAAAACATAGGTGGTAACAGGAACTGAAAAAAAAACACCAAAGGGAATTCATCGAAAGTATTGTTACTGAAATAAGTGCATGCTTATCAAAATACGGTAAGAAAAAGAAACAGTTTGGAAGCATGTATCAATCAATCGTCATCAAAAAGAGCTTAGCTCTTGAGTTTGTAAGACTAATGAAACTCACCCTTCCTAGTCCCTAATCTGTACGCGTCCAGTTGAGAGTTATCATCACCAAAGAAATTGCCAGCACATAACAACACATCAAATGGGCCCGACTTCTTCACAATAGATTCAACGCGCGAAAATAGGGCGTTGAAGTTTCCATTGACATCACCGCATACAAGCCTGCAAATATTTAAGGCTTAATTAGAAGATTTAAGGGAAAGATTGTTACGAAATGAAGTCCATTTAAGGATTAGATTGAAAAACATTTTATTGCATGATGTATAATGTTTACTCACGTTTTCTGTTTTTCAGACATTGTTAGAGGTTAAAACTTGATTTTCAGCAGTCAGTATGATACTAGTACTAAGTACATTAAGCTGCTAGCTCACATAAATTTATACTTTAACAGTAAAATCAGGAACAATAATAATTATTTTAAATAGAAATCACAATAAAAATTCAATGCGCGTTTTGTTGACCGTCCGTCTCGCGAAAAATTGGATTGACAATTATTGACTGACGTAAACTATTTTACCGTTCGTTCGTCTATGATTCATAGTGAAGAAGACTGCGGTCCGAATGTTGTCGGTTTTTTCTTAAGAAATTATTATATTGTGATTATTATTATAACTATTATATACATTATGGAATGTTTTTTACTTTTTGTGTTTGTTAATGACGTTTATATAGAAAATTAGTTAATTTATATTTTCCTATAATAATTGTGTATCTTTTAATCAAAAATAAATTTGGAAATTATTTTGAAGGTTCTAGATTCGGACTAAAAAATGTCAAAACCCAGACGGTAAAATAACATCGAGTCGGTTGAGTAGTGTTGTTGTCTTGTCTGTCTTGCTTGCTTGTCAAAAAATGTCAGCAAGTAAGCGAAACCAAACGATGGTGCGTTTTTTGTTTTAATTATGAATCAAACACACATTATTTGACACCAAGTTCAGTTTCAAGTGATATTATATATTTTTAACAACTATGGCATCGTCAAGTAAGCTACCAGGCACTGGGTTGGAAGATGTTGGTGTTCCTGGACAGTCCTACCTTCGGGACGCTCTCACAAGTTGCACTGATCCATTGAAGGCTATTGAGGAGTTCCAGCTCGAAAACGGTATTCTTTTACCTTCATTGCGGCCTATGCTGCCCCTTCTTGACCTTCATGGCGTACGTCGACTTGACTTTCACACATCTGTGCTGGAGGAGCTGAGGGATAAACTCATAGCACACATAAACGAACTTGGCACTAAGGAAAGCAAAGAAAATGATAAGAAATTAAAGGAACTGCTGTCTAAAAGCTTCTCTGTAGTCAGAGTAAAGGCTTTGAGGCCTGTTATAATGAGTATTTTGAAGAACACCCCTCATATTGATGACAAATATCTCAAAGTATTGGTACGAGACCGGGAACTATATAATGACACTGACACTGAGGTAAAAAGGCAGATCTGGCAAGATAATCAATCCTTATTTGGTGATGAAGTGTCTCCTCTTCTAAGTCAGTACATCAGAGAGAAGGAAAATATTTTATTTGATCATGAAAACCTAACAAACCTTTTCTTTTCACCGTCACCTAAGGTACGAAGGCAGGGTGCTGTGGTTCAAAAACTTGCACACATGATTGGTAATAGTGTAAAATTATATGACATGGTGTTACAGTTCCTACGCACATTGTTCTTACGGACTAGAAATGTGCATTATTGTACTTTACGAGCCGAATTGCTCATGGCCTTACATGATTTAGAAATACAAGATATTATATCTGTTGATCCTTGTCATAAATTCACTTGGTGCTTAGATGCTTGCATCAGAGAAAGAAATGTTGATATTAAAAGGTCAAGGGAACTTCAGGGCTTCCTAGACAGCATTAAAAGAGGTCAAGAACAAGTCCTGGGTGACTTGTCAATGACCTTATGTGATCCCTATGCAATAAACTTCTTAGCTACATCAGCAATAAAGATCTTGCAGCATTTAATAAACACAGAAGGGCTTCCAAGAGACAATACAATCTTGATACTTTTATTGAGAATGTTAGCATTAGGTCTGAGTGCATGGGTGATGATTGACTCTCAAGAGTTTAAGGAACCTAAGCTTGACAGCCAGGTGGTGACTAAATACTTACCAGCATTAATGTCACTCATGGTAGATGACCAAGTGAGAGCATTGCACAACAAACTCCCTCCTGATGAGAGAGAATCAGCTATTACAACTATTGAGCATTCAGGTCCTCCTCCGGATGCCTGTGAGGCTTATATGAGGGAAAGCTCAGTGTGTGGTGTCTTGGCCATGTACTACACACTGCATGCAGCTAAACTTCGAGATAGAGGATCTCTTTTGAGAATATTAAGCATTTTAGGCAGCTGCAAGGATGGCAGAGCTTATGAAGATCCATTCCTTCATGCACTAGTTGCTCTGCTCATACAATTGCCTGATGAATTCCAGGGAGAAGACTTCAGTACAGTATTATTTGATGAGTTCTTTTTTGCTGGTCTTTCTAAGGACAATGTTACAAGACATCTATTGAAACTACTTTGGTATATCCATCCTAAATTGCCAGAGACAAGAATACAAACTCTGATGAAGGCATTGCAGCCAGGCACCCAACACAATGAATCTGTTCACAAACTGCATGAAGCCATACAACAAAAACTGACTGCTCAAATAGACCCTGCACCAAGCACAAGTGAAATGGAATATCTAGATTCTCCACTTATGAGTGTTCCTACACCAGCACCTTACCACATGTAATAACATTGTTATTTAATTATAATTAAGCATTTAAGAATTAAATTGACTATACATATTTTCAATCCTCATCTTTTATTTCGAAATCGATTACAAAAATTAAAAGCAGATTAGAATCATCGTAAATATTTATTAGTACCGTAAATTATCGTATAATTAAGTACATGTTATTAAGAAATTAAATAGCTGTATACAGATCAATGGACGGATTAGTAGAAGTCTGAGCATCTTTGGCAGTTAAGATAACGATTGCACGAATTAGAAGTCTTGAGTTTTGTTAGAGAGCGGGAGTGTTGCGTATTCGCAGTTATGAGCGGTGGTCGCGGCGATCGGGCTTCAGGTCGAGGGAGTGTAGGGAGCGCAGAGACCGGGATCGCTCGAAGAGGGAAGGGTCGGTGTATATCGGCTCGCTTCCGTCGTCGAAGGCGTTCGCAAGGCATCATCTTTTATTTCGAAATCGATTACAAAAATTAAAAGCAGATTAGAATCATCGTGTCGTCTACTAACAGTTAGACAGTTATTTATTTTTAATTCAGTCATCCGCTATCATAAATGTTTGGACCACACACAACTACCGGTAAGTAAAAGACGCGTTCGGATTCCTGTTCCTACCTTCAACTCGATGTTTGCAAGACGTCAAAATTACTACATGGGCCCATTTTTGTATAGATATTTTAATGATTTAAACCCTATTGCTAAATTAAATAAGAACCAAATCAAATCAATTCTTAAAAAATATTTAACTGCAATTACTTACGTGGATACTGAAATCATCTTAAAAAGTAATATTTAGTCCGATAGTGGCTGGTAATTTATTTAGTTTACAAAGTGTTACACTTGCTTGTTCACTTCATCAAACAAATTAGTCACTTTTTTCATATGTATAGCTAAATATTGTATGGATTGTGTGTTGTGAAAATAAATAATTCCAGATTTTTATATTATTGCTTTACTGTAAATACAGAGGTACCTAAGTGTTTTTATGAAGTGCAACTAATCATATCATAACACCCATGCACACACACGCACACACTCACACACACATCAATCAAGACGTACACGCTCACAATATAATATTCCTACATAGTCACACACACACACACACACACACGCGTACACAGATACACACTTTCTTAACTGCATGCCTGCGCGTGAGCGCACATTGTTTTGTTATATTTATTTTCTCCGTTGTTGTTATACCTACATTGTACTTTTTATAACTATTGTTCATTTTCTTGGGTGGAGGGTTGACAACCTGAGACACAGGATTCATCCTAGTTCAGGTGTCAACCCACCATAGTCTTTTGGTTTAAATGTACTAATCTTTAATTAATTTAACTTCTGAACATGTATCTTGTAACTAAGGATTATGGTGAGGAATAAATGAATGATTAATGATCGTAAATATTTATTAGTACCGTCTTACTTTAAGTAAATTATCGTATAATTAAGTACATGTTATTAAGAAATTAAATAGCTGTATACAGATCAATGGACGGATTAGTAGAAGTCTGAGCATCTTTGGCAGTTAAGATAACGATTGCACGAATTAGAAGTCTTGAGTTTTGTTAGAGAGCGGGAGTGTTGCGTATTCGCAGTTATGAGCGGTGGTCGCGGCGATCGGGCTTTAGGTCGAGGGAGTGTAGGGAGCGCAGAGACCGGGATCGCTCGAAGAGGGAAGGGTCGGTGTATATCGGCTCGCTTCCGTCGTCGAAGGCGTTCGCAAGGCGCCCTGCTGAGCCCGCCTCGTCTACCTCGGCGAACGTTCTTCCCAGGCCGCTGGAATGTCGAAAAACATAAAAGACGTTAGATTTTGCGATACGTAAATCTTAATTATTTTAATACAAATCGTGTAACGTGTAGAGTAGTTGAACTAGTATCAGATTTTATTAAAAAAGGACAGCGGCAGGCCCTCTTCTTATTTCTATTAGAAAATAAACATTATCCATATGTCAGCCTGGCGGCTTATCAATGCAGTCGAGGTAAGTTACCAAATTCACATGGTCAATAAAAAGATTGTTAGCCCTGTAAATAAGTTTCTATAACATTTTCTGCAGTTTCTTCATCAGTTGTTTTTCCGTGGTGTAGTGGCTAAGCACGCTGGGTTTCAAGACGTCCCCCCTCCGAGGTCCCGGGTTTGATTCCCAGTCGGGTCAATGTAGAAATCATAATTTTCTATATTGTCCCGGGTCTGGGTGTTGTGGTACCACCGTTTTGTCTGATTTCCATAACACAAGTACATTAGCTACTTACTTTGGGATCAGAGCAATGTATGTGATTGATTGGGTCCAATAGTAAAAGTAGTAGCAATCTTTGTGCTAACAATGGCTAACAATCGACTTGCACCTTCTGGTTTAACATCGCTTTAATTCACCTACTTGTCACTTTTTCGTAGAACATGTACCTCAAAGAGAACGGTTTGTGCAGATGGGATGCGGAGAAGAGAGAAGGTCTGGTGGGGCGCGGGCCCGGCGTGACCGGTCGCAGCGCCGGCGCAGGACTCGAGGCTGCGATGTTCTTGCGCAGAACTCGCCAGTATCGCCTGATCGAGAGAGAGAGAAGGTTAGTAACAGAAGAGCTTTAATTGGCTGCGCTTTGTTAGCACTTGTGATTGTGACAGGCTTCGGCACCAGACCATATCCTGAGTGATGTCAAAATTTGAGCTTGAGCTTTCATCACATCAGGCCATATAGAAAACCTAAAGACACACACTGTAGGTACCTGAGAGAGCGCATTACACAGACGACAACAAAAAACAGTTTAGAAAGAGGGACACCTTTGTTGACCAAAACCGGTGCTAACGCTGAAGGGCCAAGTTATAACATAACACACTAGCTCCATCGTATTATAGTAACTAACCGGTAAATGTACAAAGCAGCAGTAAGCATCGCCAGCAGGAGCGACAGCAGCACGCACAGCGCCACCAGCAGCGCCCGGTAGTGGTGCGGCGACACGCAGACGCCGGCTTCGGCCACCACCGGCGCCGCAGAGTCCGAAGGTCCGTTCTCTTCTAGAAGCTCGTTGCGGTTGTCAAATACCTGGGGGAGTCTCAGAGTCAGAGAAATTTATAAAAAAAAGCGCCTACTTACATAAATTCATGTTCATTCGATGTTGAATGTGACTGTCGCGATTCGGACAGGCATCTCGCTATTCATTTAACTTAGTGAAAACTGTAACGAATCACGAATTTTTAGGAAACTTTTATCCGAGAAAACTGATTAGGTAGGTATCGTAAAGTAAGGGCGCCTACTAGATATCTAACTGTCATACACAGAGCTTATGTCATCAGCTTTAAAACTTGCCCTTAAGTGCTTAAGGGTGAAAGTCTCTGAGTGTGGCGTTAAGTAACAACGTATTTTTTTAAAACCTCTTGTATTACCTCATCATAAAACTTACCTCAATCATCTTCCGAACATGGCTTGGCGTCTCAACCTCTTCCTTGAGATACTTATCCACTCCAGTTTCTTCGTACGACAGCTTGTACACCGCTCCGTCCTTGTCTTTGGCATCAGGGCTGTCAGAAGTTGTGTCACTGGTCTCTGCAGGTTTGGCTTCTGTTGTGTCGTTCCCTTCAGCTCCAATGGTAGCGTTGACATCCCTGCGACGACGGCCAAAGGATGGCTCTGATCGACCAGTGTGACTTGGGCAGTAAGCCTAAAAATTTACAAATTTTGATGAATTTTCGATGAATTTTGTGAATAGTTAAAACTATTCGAAAACGCGGAAGGTACTAAAAACTGTAGAAGTCCGAACTTCACTTGTGAGTAAAGAACTTTAATAAATTAAATATGTACCACAAATATCACAAGGTTAGTTCATGTTATTAAACAGCAGTAGCATTGTAGCAAAACTGCACCAACAGCAACACAGATAAAACGGATAGCCGCCGATAACCCAGCGCCGCCCTAGTTTATAACATGCGGTGTTTATTTTTAATTCCATTGACGTAATTCGAGATGTTTATGTTCAATTATCTTCAGTAAATGAGTTTTAGATAATAAATTGTAAAAACGATGCTTTGAGTAATTTTATAGTTCATTTATCTCATGAAGAATGACAGAAAATAGGTGTCCATACTAAGCCAAATTGAAAAAAAACTTAAAAAACTTACTGGCTGGCAACCTTCCCTGCAAGTTCGCACTGTTGCTTCGAACACCAAAAAGTTTGATTCAGGAATCTTGAATGCATTGAATTTCGCTTCCAGAGAATCTCCACTACGACCCTTATCCAACTCAGGGAATACATACGGATCGACCGGACATCTGAAAAGGAAGACATCGGATATCACGTGATGTAGTCGTGATGACCTGTTTTGATCTCTGTCTTATCTCAGGAAGCGTGAGTGAGTTAGTTTGATAATACTCCTATTTATCTAATTACACATAACCAATATCAGTGCAGTGTTTATTTCTGGTAAAGTAATAATTTTAATCAATAGTTCATTTCAAGTGCATACGTAATATCGTTCAGCTATTGCATTTATTCATGCACTCATTTTGCATTAAATGGAAATGTTATCGAAATTATTGTAGGTCTTCCAGTCATCACGAACGATCAACTGTGTTCGTTGCTTGTGCATTATTAATTCTGCGATAAGAACTTGATCAAAGCGGTTGTTATAATTATTGACCTATCTATTAAAGGATTGATTATATCGATATCTTACCCCACTCGATCGATAAGCTGAACGGATCTGCCGGAATAAGGATCTCTGGCTATGACGTTCGTCGCGAAGATGTCCGTTGCGTAGTTGTATCCATCCTGGGCTTCTAGCCTGAAGGTGAGAGGGTCTCCCACAGCGATGGTGGTGGTCGGACGACCTTGGTACAGGATCATCAGTCGGACTTTAGAGTTCAGTGAACTCTCCTCCGGTAGATACTCAATCGGGATCGGACTGCCTGACCTGTCAATCGAATCGTAGCCAAAACTATTGTTAGACTTGGTGGCGATTCTTCAAAGTATTTGCTTAGTGACTTTGAAAGAATTCGCTTGGCGTTTCAGAAGTTGTTTTTAGACAAAAACTGTCTGTCAACGGTATCTTAGGTATCAACTTTATAAGTCATTGTGGCGTCAGCTTTTGCAATAATTCGTTCAAAGTCTCCACGTTAGTAGCTGTTAGTGAAATAACAGCACTCAAATAAATACAAACAAACATTAGAACATAAAAACAGCAATCTGTTATTTACCCGGAGAAAATGTTCTCACTGAAAAATCACACACACCAAAACAAAATAATTGTGTTACCAAAAAACATAAAGCCATAAACCTACATACGGGTACTATACGAAACATATTGGTTTACAGTTAAGACTGGAGATTTCAAATGCGAATTATAAATAGATGGCTAAAAGCGTTAACTCCCATAAGTCACGCCAGTTCAGTTAACTGTTAATCTTGGCATGGTTCACATGTGTGTTTATTTGAAAAACTAACGACCGTTTTTATCACACTTTTGACTGTTCAGAATTCAGCGTCTTCAAATCTAAGATTTTGACTACGCACATAAGTTTTTCGAACAAACACAAACTAAATCGTTGCTTGTCTCACCCTGCTCCAATGTAGTTGGAGGTGACAACAGCCTCTGCGGGCCCTCTAAAGAGGCAAGTCAGGTTGAAACGTTTGTCTCGAGAAGTCTGCACGTTATCGCTAAATTGAACAACGACTATATTCGTCATCGTGTCACCGTACTGTGAAGATAAAAGAAAAATTCCATTAATCATGAGATCCATGACCTTTAATATCAAATAATGAATATAATAATTATTTAATTATTAAAGTAGGCAATCATGATTTTCACGTGAATGCTTACTGACACCACCTGTAACCCTGTATCCATCATTTTTTCACTCATTATCATATTAATTAGTTATTACCTAAATGGATATCAGTAAAACATTGTGTAGATCGTTAATTGTTGGATATTAAGCACCAATGATGCAAATCATTACTTACTCGTTGAGTGCCGCATTCGGGATATCCATGTGCACCAGAAATTCGAAGCACGTTAACTGTACCACCGTTACCTCTGAAGAAACACCGGTCATAGAAACCATACGTATACATTCGACCATAGAACCCTTCAGGCAACCTTAGCGTGAACTCCATTCCGTCTTCGTTACATACTTGAGACACTGTAAAAGGATGGAAACGCTTGAGTGTACAAAATCTAAATCTTTTATTATTTCTATTACATCGCACATTTATTTACCGTCCAAACAGTCATCAGCAATACGCCCTAAGGCTCTTTCATAGAAGTCGTAATCGTTGGCCGTATTGTCAAAGTGAGCAGGATTAGCAGCATCTAAAGCTTGAGTGTCATGATCACTTAGCTCGCAATTATCTCGAGGTTCCCCAAATGCAACATCCCTGAAAGGGTAATTAAATGTTCGTTCGTAGTTAATATTCCGAAAACAGATATACCCTAAAAAAGATAAACCCTATTTCCTCATTCTCACCTATAGTTAAATGCTCTGCAAATAAAGTCCCGTGCTTCTATGCATTCTCTCTGGCAATGCGCCAACGAGTAAGCAGTTGTGAATCGACGGACGAATCTTCGTTGCATTCGTTGTCTGCCGACATTTCTGAAGCTGTCTTCCTCGCAGCGAGACCCTTGCCATGGCCTATTGAAGCCAGGGGTAGGTCTGCCATTTGGACCTCCAACCGGTCCTAAAGGCCCAACAGGGTCTTTGTCAAAACCTGGATAAATTGCTCCTAAAAAGAAATATAAATGTGAGTCTTGAATAACAACTCATTGCTATTCATTGTTGTTATAAACACGACCTGTGTTCTCATTGTAATAGGTATATACAAATTAGACTAAAATTCCTTCGTACCGACAACAGGGCGATCCAATCCTGGTGGTGGATATACTGGTCTATCTATTGGTCCAGGTCTATCCAGTGGTCCTGGCCTGTCCAGTGGTCTTTTCAGTCCAAATCCAAGTCCTGGTCTTGGTTCCACAGGGTAGCTGCAGAATAGTGATAATATAAGTTCATGCTTTTAAAATACGCTAGTAAATATGAAGTGTATTTGTATTATACAAACCTATCGGGTCCGGGTCGTACCCCTCTATCTGGAGCTGGTACTGGGAAACGGTCGGGCCTGACATAACCAGGTCCGCCGTAGTAACCTCCTCTACCGTAACCTGCTATTTAAATGTAAGAATTAACAAGGTCCTTTTTCATATGAGAATTGAATGTCCACATGACAAATAAATCAATCATTTAGTATGTAAATGGTCACGCGCATGATCACAATACATTGAAAATTATTATTATGTAGAATCTACATCTACATCGTAGATAATTAATAGTTTAGAATTATTGCATGCTTACCAGGGTAAGAGGATCCGGTCGGCGGATATTTATCATACATGTCAGGGTAACGGCCACCACCGAGGGGAACAGGGTCCCTGTTGACTCCCACAGGATACCGCGTGTACGGGTACCGGTCCTGGTCGTATCGGTCAGGATAGCGGCGCGGGTACCACGGTCTTTCAGGGTACGTGCCTCCCCTCACAGGGTATCGCTCAGGGGAATACCGGTCAGCGGGGTATCGGTCAGCAGGGTATCGATCAGCAGGGTATCGGTCAGCGGGGTACAAGTCAATGGGATATCTGCTAACCGGGTACCTATCTCTATCTCCAGGATAGTTATCGATGCTATTGGAAACTGGGTAGTAATAAGATGGGTATCTATCTCCGCTGCTGGGATATCTGTTTCCAGATGGGTATCTATCGGCTGGAGCAGGATAGCGGTCATATCCGGGTCTGTACCGGTCATCAGAGGGGTAGGCAGGAGGATATGAGGCGGGGTATGGGTCGATTCCGACACCAGGTGGGTATCTGTCATCGGGATATCTGTCGATGGGGTAGCGATCGCCCGGGGAGTATCTGTCCGGGTAGGGTTCTGGGCCGACTGGGTATCGGTCGTCGGGGTACCGATCGGGTCTGCCGCCGTACCGGTCGTCGTCGTACCGGTCATCGTCCGGATACCGGTCACGATCTCGGTCTCCCCCAGAAGGGTACCTATCTCGATCGCGGTCGCGGTCGCCTCCGCCGCTACCACCTAGAAAGTTAATTTAGGAATGTTGACGTTAGTGAGTCATGCGTTTAATGCAATCATTGATGCCACCGATACATGCATGTCAACTATGAAAAGTAGTGTTACTATAACTTCTTTGTGAATTCAAAAAAATCAATAGATTGATTACTGTTTGTCCTACCTAACATGCAAAGACTAATAGTACAATGGGTAGGTACTTACTGATTTACTCAACTAACTACATTCTACTCTACTATCTATTTAACTAGCTAGATTACCAACTACATACATGCCAACTTACCTCGAAACTTACGAAATTGTAGACAGGCACCTAAATACTTCTACGGGTATAACTACTTAGTCTACGAATACTACTGACAACAACTTTTCATACATTTCTAGACTACTAATACGTATCTACAATTTAAAAACCCCAATGTCGAATCTACCAAAAACAACAGAACTGATCAACAAGTTGTTTAAACATTTGTTGTTGCATTGAAATCCAAAGGAAACCGTTGGTAACTAAAGAGATTCTTATGATATCTGTAATGTCGAAAATAATTCGCAACCTTTGCCTTTAGCTATTTGTTTCATTATCTCATGTTTTCTCGTTATCTGTCAGTAAATGGAATCTATTTTCAATCTGTCAGGAGATTACATTGCAAACTGAATGAATCCAGAATAACTATACATAAACAGTGGAACGTTTGAGCAACGTTAACTATTTATGTTTTGAATGTTTTCTTGCCTCTGATGATAACAGTATTTGTATCTTCGATGGCTTTAAATGCAACAATAACTACAGTTGTGTCTACTTCATTCGTTTTGTGTCAAACAAAATCAAACAATGTGTTCTTGTACTGATTTGACTTCAACTAAACTGCAGTCATAATCTAAACAGTTTTCAGTGTATTGCTTGCTACATTAGCAATTAACTTTTTTTTGCAAAGCTAAGTGATAGTAGTGATAAAAAGCAAAATTTAATGGTTTTTTTTCGGTTTGCGTTTACCCACGACGGAAAATTTAAAGTTTTAATATTACTTATTCCTCGAAGACATTTAGGTACAATTACAAAATACCCGGAACCATTTGCTGCCTAGTAACACCACGGAGGTCAGAGCTTGGAATAGAGATAAATGGAGAAAACTCCTCCAACAAGAACGTAGCTCTTAAATAAAGAAGAAGAAGAACACCGCGTCCTCTAACTCTACATTGTTACATTTTTCTCACGGTAACCAAAACAAATGAAGTAGCAACCCAAAGGAGATTGATCAGTTCTGGCCATGCTGCGAACCTGTGCTGGTGGGGCGTCCCCAGGGCGTCGCCGAGCCGCTCCCCGCGCCCCCCGCCTCCGTTTCACCACTCACTAATTGATCTGGATCCCCAATTTAGAAAATGTTCATATTTCCATTACGATTTATGTACCATTTTTGGAAGATTTTAGAAAAAAATTAGAAACCTTACACTTATGACAACATTTAAAAGTTGGTACATATCGCGAATCCTACTTAATATTAAGTAGTTTGTCTGGCCACCATTTATTACTCAAAATACTCCTTAATATTTTTTCTAATTATTCACACATCGACTAATTGTTGTGGAAACTTCCTATATTCGTAAGGACTTCAGCTATCAACGTTTTACGAATTTTCGGCTAATTACAAGAGATTTAATAACACATATCCCAATACATTAAAGTATCTCAAAGGGGCCTCTTCCTGTTGGATCTATATCCCCAGGTAAGCCTTCCAAAAGGACCGGCTTCGTCCGTGGCCCGTGATATCCCTCAGGAGAGATACAATAATAATAAAAATTATTTTTTACACACCATAAACAAAATAATAACGGTTAACTCATAGGTTAAACAGTTGTTGCCGTGATCCTTTCTTTCAATGTTTTTTTCATTTGAATTTGAAAGGCGACATTCCAATTCATATACTTGTGTAATAGCGACTTGCCTCATAGTCTACAATTAACTTTTTTTGAATAGGTTGGTACCGTAATAACACGTATTCTTGATGTAAGTGACCCGTTTATTTATAGGGCATACCAAAGGTTCAATGTCACCACTTGTTCTCATTGCTCCAATTGCGACGTACTATCATAGTACACCGATCCATTACTGCTATTGGTTCAATTTAGACCGGCAACCTTTATTGGACCATCCTCCTTTCTCGTGTTACTATTTCTGATCCTATATTTTTTAAGAACATATTTTTTTAGTCAGTTAATTGAGTCTAAAATACTAGACAAAAGCACTGTATTAAAAAAAACTAGATGGTCGACAAAACGTTGGAACTTTTTTTTCAGAATTTGTTTCATTTCCATTACAGATATTATATTTTAGGGCAAAAACAGCAGTAAATTATTTTATTTGTAGTCAGTAGATAATCCTTGACTTCTTAACGATCATAGTCTATCCACCTGATTTAATGTGAAAATAAAAAGATTGCAATAATCTATATTGTTGTCTTTTTCTCTCGCTATATGAGTGTAGTGGCCAGACAAAAAATATATTACAACGCTACTCACGCATCAGGTTTTCGTAGTAATCATAATCCGGATCATACAGCAGCCTCATCCCGTCTTTTTGGTTGTATCTACTCAGTCTGCAAATTCTGGACCTATCGCTGTACACTGCCGACCTGTGAAACAAAAAAAAACTTCTTGATCCAAAAAAAAATTCTTGATCCTGACTCATATCACATAATTTCGAACCGATAAGAATAGAAGGTAGTTACATCTCCTCATCAATAATTAAAGAGCTGAAGAAATTCAAACGGCTGTTAGGTCATGGTTACCTTTCCTTATACTTTCAATATCATTGAAGTAACACTTGACCAAATTCCGAATCAAATCCGGCTGAACACATTTTCATGAAACATGGCTATGAAGAAACGGAATAAAATTATCTATTACACAAAAAACTCAACGAAGATCGGTTTCTTTGTTTGGGAGCTACGACACCATCGACAGACACGTTAAACGTATAACCACACCTCTCTTTTTGCGTAGAGGGTTAAAAAACAATGTCACTCGTTATCTGCCAATGAACCGACGCTGTGATAAAGATCAAAACATTTTGCTTTTACAAAAACAAAAGACTGTCAGATTATGTTTAGCTTATGGGTTTATGGGTCATGTACCTGATAAAAGCGGTAGATAAGGAATAACGCTTTTAACTATGATATATGGGTTAAATAGTTGTTTTATCATGCTTTCCTTTAATAACACATGCATGAAATATGCTTTAAAAAAGTAAAGAATTGAATCAACAGTACAATATTGCACCTGCATATTGTCTTTAAATACTATGTAACAATATTATTGACGACTGAAAATATAAATGAATGGTGTCATACGTGCTTACTCATTTATTACACTCATTATTTAAACAATATTAATCAGTGATCATTGTCTCTTCATGTCTGTTATTATATTTGTATTTGTACAAGCAGACGTAATTTACATTCCGTTTATTTATTGCGAAGTAAAAACGCAAATGCAGCCTAGCCTACATTTACATTAGAAATGTAAGGTTATTTCATTATGCCAACGTTTTTTTCATGCAAATTCATTCGTACCATCGTCATCGGTAAACTTTCTGTATTTATTTATTTTCGTTACTTTACAGTTATTTTTAAACATACAATCGAACAGTTATTGCACGGTTAAGTAATATCACCGTTGTAATTAAGATTTTAGGTGGTTTTCGGCTATAATAATAATTATTATAATAAGGCTTGAAGTACTACTTGTGCAAAAATCCATTTCTCTGTCTTTTACTCGTATTTTTTTCAAATTGTGAATATTTAAAAACTAAACGAAGATATTTAAAAAAATGCCTCATAATCTTTCTCACCATGATCATGATATCATCATTTTTTTCAATCATCATAGTCATTTATAGTTAGAGTTATCTATTGCAAGGACTAATCATTCATTACCCATTGAATATCCTAAATTACCAAACCTTATCAGGAAAACATAAATCTTTTAAAATTTCAATTGTTAATATTCTCACCTGCACTGAAAACTGGTCTGCCTCAAACACTCATCCAGGCATTCGCTCAGCGACCTCCCCGTGATCTCCGAATGAAATTCTCCCGTGATTTTGCTGTTCCTGTACCTCTGGAAGGCGGTATCAGGTCGACGACCCGGCGAAAAGAGGTGTGACGTCACGCTGTTGTCCGGATACTCCGTCCCACGAGCTGTCACCCGGTGAGAGACTGATCATAATCGTGAGAAAAACCTTATTTTGGTTACGTGCGTGTCGGTCAGGGTTAATGATTAAGGTGATCTGCGCTTGGCGATGAGTGATCGTTAGGCCGAATGTTAAGAGAAGAGCAATTATTTGTCGAACGTCCGCTGCTTTTCTTTTGTTATGCGGGTCTTGGTTATGTTAGGTTAGGGCTAGCCCAAAAGCTAAGGTCTTCATAACTTAACTGTCTGTATTAATTATCAGATTATGTTAGTAACCAAATTAATCTTTTAAACGAGTTTATACTTTTTAAACGAGTTAAAAAAAGAGCTTGGGAGTTTTTCAGCAGACATGATCTGCTGAAAAACTCCACTATCACCATTGATTTAGTGCATTTACTCACGCTGGACTTGTTATATAACTATAAGACGTGCGACTACTCACGATTGTCCAAACAAACGAGGTCGTAGAAATGGTGCGTTGGTGACGCGCTGACTGTGACGTCATCCTTCTGAGAGACTGAATCTTCTTCCGACAAGACGCACTGACGCGTCATGGCATCGTGCTCGATGGAGCGACAGAAATACCTGCGACAGTCAATTGTTATTGATGTTATGTATTTTTCGATAAAATAGCGATCATAGCGAATTCTTTAGAAACTGATAAGCTTTTTGTTTTTTGCTTTAGTGATGTTCATCACTATGAATAGAATAGGTACTACAATAGTTCTATATTGTGACGCACGCTAAACGCTGTTTAGGTATGCCTCTCCTCTAAGAATTTGTATCTCCTTTGCCAGAATACTGTGCCGTCCGTCTATGCCTAATTTGCCGTGATTCCTAAGTTTTACGAGTATAGCATCTATTGTAAAACATAATCTTCAAAAAAGTTCTTACTTCTCAGCCCGAACGCACATCGCCTGACACTCATCCAACGTCATATTAGAAAAGACATCGGCTTCAAAAGGACCTCCTAATCGCTTGTTTTCCTCTTTGATAAACACGGCCAAACCGTCGCACCTTCGTTCGGCTGAAACAAAACATGCAGCTCAAACAATGATCATTGTAACCTAAAGTCAATTGTAGTGACCAATATCGTTTAACAAACCGTTTAGGCATGTGTTTTCCAAATAGTCCGCGTTGTGGTCGTCTTCTAGCAACTCAGGATGTGTTCTTCTTGTGAACCTGCTTAGAGAACACGTTCTCAAGGCAGAGTCGTAAGTAGCTGATCGGCAAACAAAGCTGAACTCTCCGAGGCACTTGTCTTCGCATTCAGTGCGGTTGGCCACCATGATTTCTTTGAGGTCTGAGGGTGGAAGCTTGAGACGCTTTCTGGCGTGACGTTCGAAAACGTAGCGACGCGATGGGCACTCGCGTTCTGGACGGTTCGCTAAAATCATAAAGAATCTTTGAGGGTGGAATCTCACACACATGAAAAACAGAAACAGCCTTGATAAGAAGAAGCATTTAAAAACTGCAATGGACTGTGTCAGTGCCAAGGTTGACCCTATTCGCTCAGCTTGCAGTGAACAGTATTCCTCCTCAGACAGTTAATATTTCTTTTCTTTAACATGTAATTGTAAAAATGCACTTAATTACTTTGAAGTATAGCTTATGTAGCACATAGTTTCGATAATAATAGGTATCGATAATGGCTTACTTACACGTCAGACAGATCTCGTTGAAATGAACGCTATTCGGAACAATCATCAGTGTCCCTATGCCTTCTGGAGACGCTTGCTCCCTCGTCAAATAGCACGTGGACTCCTCATACTCCGGTTCAGGGCTAAAAGCAGCTATCCTGGCTCCAGGCTGGAAGTCTATGGAGTTGCAGGTCCTGACCAGACTGTTCCCTGATCGGTCGCGTAAGCAGAGATCTTGGCATTTCTCCAACACACGGAAAGGGGGCGCTGTTTCACGTACCTATGATAATTATGAACCTTGAGTGATGACTCTAAATGCTCGAGAGGATTATGCTTACTTGTAACAAAAAATGCTTACGTGTTTTTTTTATAAAAAAACATGCAACAAAGAACAAGATCTAAAGTTATCTGAATATTTAGGAGTTGTAAATTGCATAGATAAGTATTTACCACTTACTTATTTATGCTAGGTCAAATAGGTGTTACGTGAAAACGGTTTAGCAATGTAAAATATAGTGTTTACCAACTACTAGTTATATGACTCGTGATTTTATTTGCATTAGTTGGTTTGGTTTTATTTTTTCAAGCATTAGTATTGAAATAATTGAAATTGTGTCTTTTCTGGTTTAACTTACCACATCATCGTCAAACCCGTGTAACTGCTGATTCGGCAATCGTTCGTACATCACTCTGCCCATGCCTTGGTTGCATGTCGTCTGTGCTGAAATACAAATTGATAACATTTTCATTGAATCCAATTATTTAGTGGCAGCCATTAAAGTTCTTTAACCCTTAATCTATATCTTTGTGTGAATTACCATCTCTCATTGCGAGTTCAGTTTCTATTATTGCAAGTTATGTCGTTGAGTTAAAATTATGCGATAGATCTCCTTATTGCCAGTTAATAGAACACAATGACTGCACTAATTACGTGCTTGTTTCATTCATATCTCGATCCAAAAATTGGACGGCACCAAGGACATGGATCTATCAGTTTCAGTGGCCTATTAGATCATAACACGATAGTCAGGTACATATCAGGCCTATTTGGTGAAAGGCCCAAAAAAGCATCAATGGCACCTACTTACCATTAGCCATAGTGAGCATGGTGAGGGCAGTGAATGCGTGCATCACGCTCGCCCCCCGCGGCTTCATGTTTATCTACTGGATCGTGTGGTGCAGGCCGCGGGTCACCGACCATTCATATGGCCACCTGGAACTCTCGGTCTGCAATCATAGAGTTGGAACAAAGTTAGGAAGGTACATCTTAAAACTAGCAAACCTCTGGCCACCTGGGCTCAAAAGTGACGACAAAAGTGAGGACTCCTACACACCGTCTAGCACGGATCTACTTGACAAAGGTTACCAGAGACATATCCTTGATGCAAGTCCGCAGACCAACGTTAAGACGGTGAAAACACGCATAGAGCGTACCCTCTCATAACGCAACGAGAAAGATCGTGGAGGCTGCAGTCAGTAAACTTGGACAATAAGAGAGTTCCTTATAACCCGTTACCATTCCCATAGCAGCGGGAGATATGCTTAAAACATTTCGTTAGCTGGAAATGAGTGTTCAGATTACGCGTGACAAGAATGTGTTACCGAATATTCGTTTGTAGTCTACATTAGACTTGTTTACAAAACTTGTGGACTAAATGGCTTTTAGCAGACTTTATTGTTCGCTGAGAATGTGCATTACACATGACGAGAAATAACCCAAAGTACACTTAATCGAATGTGATAAAGATTGATGACTTCTTAACAAAATTTTATCACTACCATCCTGAAGATATTTGGCAAATATGAGTCGAAATCGCCTATTGTTGTCAAATAATGCATGTCGCATATTTTCAGCGAATTATTCATTGTTTGATTCCTCGTAACGACCCTGTCCTAAAACGATGCACTATAACAATTCCTCAAAATGGCCGTTTTGTTCAGCCGATTATTATGAGTTTAGGTAGTTTTGCAAAATGATCGCCGGTTGATTGCACCAAATGAATGCGGCTATCCAGAGCAAGGTTATACCGGACAAAATATTATACAGCTTTATGGTATTGCTTGTGCGACCTCTGCCAAAGAAACCTAATTTTTGTATGGTATCATCCATTGAATAGATGTATCATCAGAATCATTGTTGAAATACCAAGGATGGAAAACACGGCCCGCTTTCACTGGCAGTAGTGGTTGTACTTTCTTTTTTGTATAGCTGTAACCTATAAGATAATCCTATTTAAATCTCGGACTTCTACAAGCTTCTACCTCATGTTGTAATGAATACAGAATGACAGTTAGATATGTGACCTATTGAAAAGATGTCAATGTTTGATTCCTATGCACTAGTACCAGTCCTGATGCCTACGCCTAACATGTCGAGCAGATTTGATATCTGATCTGAGCTATGATGTGTTGGAAGTTCACGCCACAAACCAACAAAGTATCCGCAAATGACCACGGTAAAGTTCAAAATAATTAACTCCATGATAGATACACCAATAGAATACAATACGCAAACGTGGCCGGGGGCTGGGATAACTACAGTAACTGTACTATTGTCAGTCTATTGATATCGGCTATTATATTGAAATGTATCCGTGATGTCGATGTTTGGTGCCGTTACCCAGCGCAGACGGGGAATTGGGCCAATAAAATTAATGTCGCCACACAAATTAATAACAAAGGCATGGGTGCGGAACATGTGAAAATATTGAATATGAAGAGTTTTTCTCATGAATTTCATGTATGGTGTTTGTTGAAATATGTTATGATGGTACGTCCAATTTTAATCGGATTACGCGTATGTTTGCATTTTACTTCTTTTAATTGTACGAAGACTTTCTAATTAAAAATGTAGAAAATATTAGTTTTTTATTCAAAACGTTTGATACGAGTACTAGTAAAAAAAGGTCTTTGAATTTCTGAAAGGGTCAATCAAATAATCTAGTTTCTTAAAAACGAGTACATGAAAATCTAGGTCATCTTTAATTGTGTCCCTAAGTATTGTTGTTTTTAGTATTTCACGGCGCATTTGCTACAGATGTTATCAATTTGTTAATTAATTATAGATTTATTTATGTCGTTGCCTTCCGCAATTATGTTTACCCGTATGCTGAAACGATAAATGGTGCTATAATAATATTATGTAGTATTGTTTATAAGATAAGAGTTAAGATTAGAAACCTTATAATTAGAACTGAAAAACAATAAACTTTGTTGCTCGTATGTTGTTTCTTGTGGTTTCATTATCAAGGGTCTGTAAAACATTGGCAGTACCAAAATAATGGAGTTAGCGTGAATAGAACGAGGGAAATATGCAGGTTACCTTAGACTTGGGCACCGGAAAAGTGTACCAGCTCAACAGCGCAAAAATTTGCGCTCTGACATTCGCACCATCGTAAGTACTTGCGCGAATCTACATGACAAAGCGCAGACAGAAGGTTCTCTATGAACATTTTGGCGTTTCCAAAAATCGTGCCGATGACCGGATGCTGGCATCCGGCTTATTGTGTCCGACCGATGTCCTCGGTATTAATGACGTGCCGAACAATTTTTGATACAGTTACCTATTCCGTGAAATCGCCGTCTGCCCGCGAAAATCACTGCTAGGCAATCAGATTTTTGAAAGGTGAATCGTTTTTGCGGTTATTAATGAAGGGCGAATTGGCTTGTTCATCATGAAATAGTTTTCAAATGTATCGGAAATAACTTTAATTGTATATTAAAACAGAATCACTGTACTCTCTTATTTAAGAAATAAATAAAAATAGTCAAATGGGAAAGAACAGTAAAGCTATCATTTGTGACTAACGGCCGTTTCCTATATGCAAACTACGAGTATAGTCAAAGGTATCCTCGACCGCAGATAGGATTTCGTACTGCCAAAAGTTTTGTAGGGACAAAAAATCTTAAGGTAGATAACCATTTCTATCTCTAGTAGGGCAAAACCACAGATAGAATGGATATAGGGAGTGGCCGTAAGATACTACTTAAAGTTTAATCAATAATCCCGTAGAAAAATTTGACGTTTACAGTGTTACTACTTTTTGACGAAAAATAAATAGTGGTGTGACTAAAAGAATGAATTCCATCGATGTCATTCATTCACTCAAAAATTCTTATAACGTCTCAAATTAAAAAACATTCTTATTTTATTTACTCTATTAAAAGCAATTTTTAGGCTAGTTTCGTTAAGTCGGTATAAAATATTAGCATTGTTGAAAGAAAAAGAAGCCGAATGAGAAACAAACGCATCTAAATTTCCGCGTGGGTAGCTGAACTGAAACCAGGTACAATTTCAAACCGGTTTCGGTTATTGCTCCTTAACACGTTCCGGGACACTACTCCAGACACAATAGATGTTTTATTGTTTTCACGCCTGTAGGCGGGCACTGTCCCGGAACGTGTTAATGTTAAGATTTCTGTTACACCTAAATAGTCTCCTTAGCCGATTCCGACTACGGTGGCGAGTCACAACGACTAAACGACTGCGCGGAACATTATAGTGCAAAAGTGTGTGCGCAACAAACACAGTTGCACTCTCTATTCCTTTCACTCTCTTAGCCCGATGGAACAGCAATCTGACACGATGGGACTCATAGGAGAGAGATCAGGTGCATAACCAACAGCTTTACGTGCTTTCCAAGGCACCACGGGGGTGAAACACCGCCAACTTCCAAACTCTGGGCCACCCCGATAATTTCTGAACAGAAAAATCCAGGTACATTTATGGCCCGACCCGGGATCGCACCCGGGACCTCTGGCACAGCCGTAGCTTTTGAAAGCAACCCACTAACCGCTGCGCCCGCCACCGATGCCGTTACATTATTTTAAGTCAATCCATTAATCCGATATTCACTAATTTTATTTTATTTTTAGTTTTCAATCATTTTTAACTATTCATATATTTGTTTCCGACTCCCTAATCCCGTGCATCTCGTCTCAGATGGAATTCACATACATAAGTACTTTTTTAATAATATATTATGTTCGTTCGTACAAACTTTGTTTGAGTGAACTGAATGAACGAAATAACCAAATGAACGGTACTCATCACTAGTAAGATAAATGTGGCAACATTATTTTACAAAGTGACATTAGCATCTGTCAAATCTTTCTACGGAATTATTGATTACACTTTACTTGATTGTAATTTAATAAAGTTAGAGGATAGAGCTTTATCAATAGACGAAACTTTTCAGATAAGCTGAATACCAGGGAAAGTTTTCAAACAGTATTTCAGACAGTTTTTTTCTTTGTTTATACTACCATTAACTGTGTTAGTAATAAGGAATGAACCGTTAACTTCCCACAGTAATCTTTCAAATTGAAAAACTAAATAAAGTCAAAGTAGGACATGTCGGAAAAATTTAAGGCACCGCGCAATAAAAAGCGGGAAATTCTTCGCAAACATACATAGTGAAAGCTATTAAATCATTTCACTTCTTCAATCGGAACCGGAAATAGGCATCTATTTGACGTCAGGCATTGACGGCAACCGGTCATCCACGACGTAACGGTGTGAAAAGTTCCTCTATGAGAGGAATGTGGGATTGGCGAGGATGGTCGTGGGAAAACCATTGGAAATTGGGCAATCGGGTACACCCAGGAAACTAAATGTGTACTGAAATATATTAAACTAAGTATGGAGCAATATTTATCGGAATATAATTTGAGTAGAAAGTTTACCAATTACATATACTCATGACTCATGGCGCAATCCAATAACTTAGTTATTATAATGGTGCAATAGTATAAATGGAATACATTTTCATCAGCTTTCCCGCATATGTTTTTTTTTTCGTGGAAACGGGTTTACATACAGTCAATGAAAGTACCTATACAACTTTAGTTTGATAAAGAAAAAAATCGCCCAAATAAACCTTATACTTTCATGTGGAAGAACTTTCAAAAATAGATAAGAGTGAGAGAGAGAGAGTGTGATATAACAATTTGTAGCATATTTAACCTTTAAAACAATTGTTTGGGTCCTTTCGATATTTAAATAAAAAGCGGACTGTAAAAATAAGGTTGCTGTAATTTCGCCTTCCTTATTACAAAAATTAAAAATACGCGACAGTGAATATGACCGGCGACGGTGGGTTCCTGAGGTCGAGTCTCGAGCATTCGCTGCGCGCGCTCGTGCTCGTGCTCGTGCGGGGTCGTGCGATGTCGTCGGTGCTCGGGGCTTTCCGCCGGCGCTCCCCTCTTGCGCCCGCGCGCGTAGAATTTATGATGTACGCAACAACAATTGTATGAAATGAACAGGCTTTTCAGTTAGACTCTCCGTTATTATGAATATCCCGATGGAGGTCTACAATTCTCAAACTTTTCATAATATTACTAAAACGTGGGTGTCTATCGTTTAGTTATATCGTATAACGCACGCAGGACTTGTGTCTATTCAATTTTATTGTAATTTTCAATTTTCTGCGCAAAATAGTTACCTACTGTCTCGCGCCATTAGTCATAGGATTATCGCGCTGTTTGGTTATTTTGCTATACGCTCTACAGTTCGTGTATAGGTAGATAACAAAACAAAAAAAAATGAATTAGCTTAAGAAAATGAATTTGTTATTAGTAGTGGTGTTATGTCAAACAATCATAGCTGTATCTCCAAATATGTTAACTAGTTTCTGATTTATGTATCATCAACAATTCGGTTATGCACCTTCTAATATTTTATTTTATTTTCTTTATTACAGTCAACATACACAAAAAATTACATTTCTCTCTAATGCTTAGTCTAGGTATACTTACTACGAGTTACTTTGTATGTACAATAAGTTTTTTTTTTAATCATCCATTGTTTTCATTACAAGTTAACTCTACTAAACTGAACGTAATAAATTTCCTGTCTTTCAAAAAAATTTTTAGTCCATACGGATGACAGCAAAAATAACTTAGTTTTTATAGTGTAATTTTCATTGAAAGTTAAAATCTACATAGAGTATTTTTTTCAAAATTTTTACTTGCCTTGCTTTTAGAAAAAAATGTTATAGGTACCTCTTTGTTATTTTAGAATAATTATCCACACGCATAGGTTTTAGGTTTTTTGTTTTAGTTCCATGTATTCCATGTATGAAAATCGTACGGCAATTACCTACACCTACCTTCTCAATTTCAACTGTGTGATTATAATAGTTTCCGAATAAAGTAGCTGAGACCGAGACTGACGGACAGACTGAGTTGACGAAACTATCAGCGTTTCTTTTTAGCCGTTCGGCTATGAAACCCTAAAAACATTTGGCCGTAGTAGCTAAAGGAACAAGGGCCGTAGGCAAGTAACCAACCAGTCAAATTGTCATCGTTCTCCTAGTACCTGTTACTCTAAAGCCTTTTAGGTGAACGTATGAAGAGTAGTTGTATATATTTATCATAGTGCACGTGCCACTATTGCATAATGCAGTCACAGAACGCTGCGCCGGCGCCGCCCTAACGACCCTCGTTACATCGAATGTGACGCATTTAATTGGCGACGATTTAAGTGATTCCAGTTGCATTGACGTGTTTTGTATACATTTTTACAGATCAATGTCTATGCTTTTCGCGAGGCGTCAATGTATGCTTCGTCTGCTTGATAATAATAAAGCTTTTAAAGTATTCTGTATTTTGGAGTACAGAGATGATTGGTGGTTTATTCGTCCATGTTGATGGTCCAATAACATAACAACATCATTGTCAATCTCAAGATAAGGCTAAGGTATTATTCATCATCATGTATCTTATAATGGTAACAATCTTACATAACGCGGTCACTTGCCTTTATAGACTAAATTCTTGTCTTTAAACTCTTGTTACTACGGTTTCTATTTTTAATTGCCTCCAATTATATAATTTCAGATTTATTTACCAAGCGTAATCATGGGTTGTAAGTAAGTAAAGTTATCCTGTAAGCATCCCAGTGATGCAAAGGCCTTACCTCAAGTATGAGCCATACTCTACCGCGCGGGCTTAGTACACCATAAGTTGTGAAATAAATTAAATTGAAACTTATTGATTGATTTTATTTTTAGGTCCCATTGCCTAGTCAAAATATTTTTATCTGCTATTGTCAAATGCAAATAAATCTTGTTTCATTATAGGTGTAATATCGCCAGGTTTAGAATTGGCATAATACCTACCTTGTTTTGCCTAGATACAAATACGCAGTAAATACTTTTTAGAAACAGAATTCATTAATATTCACTTTCTAATTCAAAAGGACGACTCGCACGCATCGAAACAAACTTCCTATTTAGGTAAAAACGCGCGTGTCTCTCTGAGTAATGATACCTGTATGTATTATATTATCTGTGCCTGTATGTAGGTACTATGTACCAGAGAATGACACGCACTATGTAGGTACCAGACAATGAAACTTACTAGGTTATAGTTTGTGTAAAATAAAAAATATAAATACGTTTGTCACGGATTTTGTTTAGGTACGGTACTTATTGAAATAGATTTCAGTACACAAAAGTTAGTTTGATAGGTAGGTTATGTGCGCATTATCACCATCATTGTGTGAAAGGTGTATTAGATGGCAATCGTTTGTTTTGTATTTTTTTTTTTATTAATTGTAGTTAAATTTGTATTTGAAGCAAGATGCTATTATTGTTGGTTACACATTTTTTAATGCACAAAGCGCGCCAAAGTTGGCCAAAGTACTTAAAACGCAAACCATTTGAAGAAACCAAAACGATTGTTAATACTTCTCAGAAAGCTCCCTTCGTAGCAAGCAAGACGCTACGACGCTACAAGACGCTTAACTGCTACGAAGTTCTTACTTGCTCAAGCTCCGATCTACGAGACACGTAGCACACCGTAGCACACTCAGTCCAAACTAAAGCACTGTCCACACACTGGTGCTAAACTACAAGTCCACACGGCACAGGTGCACTACTGGACAGCCAAAACCAAATTGTGGACATTTCTACACCATAATTCAGTTAAATCACATTAAGAGGGGGACGACAATGGGAGAGCATCGATGTGAGCGAATCACACCATCGCCACGCATCGCTGGCTCACCATAGCCAGTGTTTACCGACGTCGCTGACCCAACAATAATCATTATACTATACGTGCGTATGTATTGTTGAAATTCAGTGCGGGCGACCTGCGAGCCGCACTTTACTTTTATTGCACCTATTTTTATGTATCATTTTGATGATTGGCCGTCGCATGCCATTTTAGTGATGGCAACTCGGATGATTGCGACATGATATGAGTAAGTTGCAATTAAATATACCTTGTCGTTCAGCTGAAGTATGCATTTTATTCTCCTTTCTTTTTTTTTAAACTCGATGTTAATGAACGCAAGTCATCCATGACATGTTTACATACCTACTTACGAGTATATGTAGTTCCTAACATATATGGTTCCTGCAAGTAAACACTAAAGTATTTATTTTTCTTTCTGGAAATACAACTTCTTTATTACTTGACGTGCACAAGCATGTAGAGCTATATCTATGATTGTTCAAACTTTCAATCATTTCTCATAAAGTGTAACCTGAAATAACAATACAATACATTAACAAACCAACAGAGACTTTCTACAATATCGGTTCGAGCATTGAGTGAAGATAGCCAGCAGTCATAAATTCGGCTGCCAAATGTATTCATCGATGACCCTAAACTGTCCCGCTTTTCCGGAAGCCGCGAACAAAGGCGGCGCGCGCGCATCTAAAATGGCTGCGCTCGCAGCGCCAGCGGCCATTTTGCGGCCGCCGCGCGAACTACACGCTGCGATTGCTATCAACGATAATGAATTAATTATTACCTACCTGACATTTTTGTTTTAAAGTTGACCTTGAATGCGGCGTCGGTCATCTCTCATAATCGCGATTCAAAATGACGATTACAGGTCGACACGTCGGTTCAAAGGATTTTATAAATGGACTTTTACATAATGTGACAGGAGGTGGGTGGGCTGTGTGGGATTATCGATAAATCTGATAATTCTGTGAGAATTTTTAATCATTTCCCTGTTGGCAGGTTGGTTGGTTGAACTGATAAAAGATAGCCCAAATAGGTTATCGACTTTATAAATCATACGTACTACCTACTTGCAAGATAAAATTACGTTGTACTCTGACTTACCCATACAAAACCTTTTTTGGCATAAATCAAAGCCTTTTTTGCGTTCAATGATTTAAATTATTTTTTATTTTTTTTGCGCACAAATATTTTCTGACCCCTACATTTCAGCCACAACTGTTTTTTAGGGTTCCGTAGCCGAATGGCAAAAAACGGAACCCTTATAGTTTCGTCAAGTCTGTCTGTCTGTCTGTCTGTCTGTCTGTCTGTCTGTCTGTCCGTCCGTATGTCACAGCCACTTTATTCTGAAACTATAAGCATCACATAGCTGAAACTTGGCAGGTAGGTGTATTTTGTTTACCGCTTTCCGATTCAGATACAAAAAGTAAGAAAAAATAATATTTAAGGGGGGGTCTCATACATGAAACTAAAACCTAAAAAAATTTTTTTACTCAAACCTATGCGTGTCAATGGATAGGTCTATTAAAATAATGTTAAGGTTTCTAAAACCATTTTTTCTGAAAGTGTAAGGTTTGAGATATAGACGCTTCCAAAGTGGTAAAATGGGCGTCCCCCCCCATCTAACTTTTGAACTAAGAAAGTGAAAATTTTGAAAAAAATATATGATGTAGATCTCAACAAAAACTTGCAACGAAAATTGGTTTGAAGGAGATCGAATCAGTGGTTTTTGAGATATTGCACATTTTTATCAACCGCAAATATAACTTTGTCTTTCATACAAACACTATGAAAAACAAAGTTATTTTAGCTGTCGCAATATATTGTGATGTTTTCGTGAAAGTAAGTGAAAGTAAGTGGACCCTGAATTTAGTTAAGGAAGGTACGGAACCCTCAGTGCGCGGGTCCGACACGCACTTAACCGGTTATGTTTGTCCTTCATTCCTCTTCCTTCACTAATCAACTCATTACAACATTCAAGCGATAAATAACATGCAATGTAAATTTTATTATTTTTTAAATTTATTTACCAGTTAGAAATACCAATTCACAAAATTCCATAAACATAGCTTTTAAAAACCACTTAGGTTTGCACTAAAACTAAGAAGTTTACATAATTAAATTAATTGTTGACATTACATATTAAGTGACTATTGTGTTGATTGTTGTGGCATAAGTGTAATTACTGGAATTTCATATTTTGTAACCTACATAGATAGATAGATAGATCTCTTTCTTGCACACAACATTAGTGAATTTACAAATTTGTTTAAAGGAAATGTACAATTTAGGCGGTCTTATCGCTATAAGCGATCTCTTCCGAACAACCTTTGAGTAAAGAAATTAAGGGTTTTAAAGGAAGGGGTATTTTGTGCGTAGAAAATATGGAGCTAAGTGAAATAGAAATATATATGTATAATGAAATTATAACATAAATAATAACATAAAAAATAGTATGAATAGATAATATACATGTTCATAAAATATAATGATACATACTACTTACATAATACTTATAATTGGTTTCCCTATTCCGCTTACATAAATTGCAGCTACAAATAGCACACCTATTTACTGTTATCTAAGGTACTGAGTTAGTGTTACCTATATCTGTCTGTCGCCGCCATCTGCTTAAATCAGCAAGTCAATAGAACGCCTATATTCTAGGCAGTTAATCAAACGCCGGCATCAAAAAATGGCTGAACGTAACCTAGCCAAGTCATTGATGGCAAACGTTGTATCTATTCAATTTAGTTAACGATTTTGTGATGTTTGATTAGTTTGACTATAAGTTCATAAAGTAGGTAGGTACACGCATTAACGCAAAACAGCACCTAGCACGAATAATACTCATAATAACACAGAACTACTAACCTTAATTTGTTGATCATATTTAGTTAGTTTAGACTTAAAAAAGTTTACACTTGAAATACACACAGAACGAAAACAATGAGTATCATTCGCATAAACGCCATATTTGTTTTGATGGCGCTGCGGTGGGAGAATACAGAACTAGTTTTGAATCATTTGGCTGAATCTTGGTCATTCATCTTCAAAAGGCTAACTTTTAATAATGCCAATGCCAATGCTGAGCGAGTGCCCTTTCGACTTAAGCTACTGACCTATTTTTAATGAATCGTGGAATCTATACTAAATCCTAATTAATCTTTCAATGTTTTTTTTTGTGTTAATTTAGGTCGAATAAATTTATTTTCTTTCTTTCTTTCTTTAATACTCCAAGTCGTTCAAGAACGTTGAGTGATTCTGTGTTGAATTAATCATCGGCCTAGCCATTTGATAAGATGCCGTCGTTTCATTAACTGCCTAGGCGTTCAATTAACTGGCTAATTTAACTAGATTATTGTGCGAGATATCTATCACGTTGTGACTAAGGGGCCGTCCATTAATCACGTGAGGCTCAATAGGGGGGGGAGGGGGTACGGAAAACATCACGAAACATCACGAGGGGGGAGGGGGGGTCTCGTTAGACATCACGTGTATTAATTTTATTTATTTTTTGTCAAAAAGCGCTATTTCTGAACCGAAATTTTGAACGGCGCGAAAATTTGAACGATTTGTAGTATACTGTCCACGAAACGCCCACGCGTATCCTCACGCTACGAGGGTGGGAGGTTCTCTGCGTAGTGCGCGAGGATGATGATGCCGAGTGGTTTGACGAAACCGAAGTTAATATGTCACAAACCTCTTTGCCAATAACAACTGCCAGTGAAGAAGAAGCTTTACCAGTTGTAACCTTAAATAAAAGTCTTGCAACTCCGTGGGACGAAGACAACGAAGACAAAGAAATTAGTCATTAATTTTATTGCAAGTACATATAAATGTTTTTCGAATCAAAACGCCATTTGTTAAATATTTTTTTCCAGTCAAAAATTGCCTTTACATAGACTTCCAAAAAAATACACGTGATCCAGGGGGAGGGGGGGGGGAGTGGTCCCAAACCTCACCAAATATCATCAGGGGGGAGGGGGGGGGTCAAAAAATGAGAAAAACGACCTCACGTGATTAATGGACGGCCCCTAAATGGATCGTCTCAAGAACATGAATGGTTATCGCGAGCTACACGTAAATAAACTATACCTTTACTGATAATACTGAAGTTGTATTATTTCCTATTTATTAGTCTTTATATGCAAACTTTAATAATACCTGACTTAATTGCTCCTGACTAATTACTAATTAAAGTGGAGTAGTTTGAGGGAGGTCTTTACTCAGCAGTGCAGGCTAGAAAAAAAATTGCTCCATAATGTATTTTCTATGAAATTCAGTTTTCTACACAAAACCAAAAAACAAAGTTTTGTAAAGAAGTATTGCAAGCGGACAAGTAAGAGCTAACCCTTGAATGATAAACATGTGGCGATTGTAGACCTTGACACCAACATAAATATTTTAAACTAATATCACTGATATCAGTCTTATCAAATTAGAAAATAGAATGATTGCTTAACCGCCTAGAGACAACCTAACAAGAAAACAAGAATTATTTATATAAGTACCTATTTAAATAAATATACGTGTTTGTAAAATCTTGCGATGTAGAAACTATACCACCACAAATACATAAAATTAAAAAAATATTTAATTTAAAGATAAAAGGTTTGATAGGATACTTATTGTATCTTAACAAATAATTCCAACATCTCAATGTAAAAAAGTGTTTGTATTTTAATGAAACTGCAGCTTAGTAAATGTTTTGATTACATTTGCATTCTCAGAATAATTTTCTCTTTATCTGGAATGTGATTAACATAATATCGTCAGACCTATTATTGAACAATATGTACAATAGCTGACCAGCCAAAAACAATCTACTCAAACCTTTGTCCACTGAAAAACTTTTTAATCTTTAAACCAGCATGCTAACTATAGAATAAAAATAGCATTTAATAAATATTGATCTTATCAAGAAAACGCTTTAATATGTATAAAGATAAGGAGGCACAGGAGCTCATAATATTGTCCCTACGTTATGATGACATTAAGTATATTCTCCATCTCACAATATTACGTAATTGCTACAGTAAACATTCATAAGACTACATAGAATAAACTTAACTTTAAACGAACAATCGTTCGCATACCTACTTTGAACGCGAGATAAAAATGAGTTTCTTTTGTAGAGACAGTAATAGATATTGCAACACTTAAAATAAGGCCGCGGTTGCATTGGTAGAGATGACGAAATCGACGTTAGTCGTTACTACTTATAACAACCAAACAAGAAACAATCAAAACTAAAACATGTATTATAAAAAAAAACAACCTATTCAAAAACGAGACCATTTGTGCATTTCCTTGTGGCAAGGGGCTATGGTGCTGGCTGCGTTGCCGCGTTGGATTGCCAATTTATCAGACCTTCTGAGAAATTGCTGATAAAGCCCACCGGTCCAAACGTTTTATCGACAAACGGCGCAAACTCATAATTAATAAGTTACTACATAAGTATGTAAAAAAAAAAATTGAAACTTTTTGAATGATGCATGCATTTTACCTTGCTAAGTAGATAAACTGTAGCAGAAGATACAGTAGCTAATATTTTGTAGCTAAAGTGTTGTGTATCCGAGTTAGAAACATATCCATTCATACTATAAAGCAGTCGGGTAAATTCGTTTTTCATCTCTTCTGTTCGGAAAATAGCACTTTCCTGTGTAGATAGCCGGGTGGAAAATAGCTTATCCATCCCTAGGGTGGAAAGTAATTTAGTTTTAATTGGCATGGTATAGAGTCAAGGCATGCAGTCAAATCTTGGATCAAAGATAATTGAGTCACATCATATTATAAAAATAATAAACATTTTTGCTTAGCTATACATTGAAAAACATGTTTATTATGATCGCTGATATAAAAAAATATTCAATTTATTCAATCTATAATTAAAATATACATTTACTAATCTGTGATTAAAATATTCGGCTTCCCGCCATAATACCAAGATGACACTTTTTTTTTACATTGTCAGTGTCATTTTTTCTTTTTGAACTCTATGCCTACTTTTTTTAAATTTTGACAATTATTATCTGTGGGTAAAATTCGATCGATATTTTTTACACGGATTTTAATTATTTTGTATCGTCTGCTTTTTCGTACTGTTTTCATGTATTCGTGTCGTTATTCTTTCTTATCATGTTAGATGTTTGGAGAACTGTAAATTAACCGTCTTTTTGTGCAAAAACTTGAGTTTTCCTTTCTCGCTGTACTACATAATACCTGACCATGACATCTACAACCACTATTGTAAATTTAATGTTTTTCCTCACAGTCGAAATGAAAAATAGTATGTTTAACTCGGGTGAAAGCACCATTTCACTCTCGAACTATTGGCGCTCTCACTTCGTTCGAGCGCCAGAAACATCTCGAGTGAAATGGGTCGCTTTCTCCCCTTGTATAACAATCTACTATTGAAATCATTCCAAGTACATGTTAGCTTACCTACAAAACTTACTTTCTTTTAAACCGAAACTGTTGTTTTAATGTCACTGCTTGATAAACAATCTCGTGTCGTGTTGCTCCTCGTGTATCAAGCATCTAAACTAAGAGTATTTTTCAGTGTAGACGCTAGCTTACTTGAAAACAGGTTTTTTCACTTTAGTATCTAACCTTGACAATGAATTGCTTTGCAAACCTTGTTTTAATCATGTTCTCGAATCGTGCGCAGATTAGACTCGAGCTTATAATGAATTATGCATTTTATTGTTTTGTTTATATTGGTTTGAAAGACAGAGCAAAAATTACTGTCTATTTTATTTATATGCCGTTCAAAGTAAATTACTAATTAGTCTTTGTAATGTCGCTACAGAAAATTAACCAGTCAATCAAGGATCATCAGGATTGATGATGCTTATGATGCATAGGATGATTGTTTATATAATTTGTTATTTATTATTCAGTTTACAACAACTAGTATTGTCTTAGTTTAAACAACCTTTGGACCATATTTAATATTTGCATAAAATCAAAATAAAATTTAAGTTTGATCCTGACCTTGGCACTTGTCATTTGCAGGATAACAAAAACATGTGCCTGGTTGCCAAGATTCTAACTACCTATAAGTTGTTACTGTTAGGCTATAGTTATTAATAAAAAAATCACATTAATTTTCCGACTATTCTTACTGCATTCATATCATATTAGCCCAGCAGTGGGTTCCCACCCACTTAAATGTTGGGATGTTTAAAGGGTAACTTATGCTTCATTTATACCATTTACTCGTATTGCAAAGATCTGAGAAGCCTGACAAACCGTTCGGTACACCAACAGTATTAAAGAGTCTAGAATTTTCTAGAAAGAAATAAGAAACTTTTCGATAAGTAGTTACTCTCAATAACAGTGAAATCAATGTTGCAACAGAGTTGCCTAAATTCTTGCAAAACGTTTTCCACCTAGCGACAATGTCGTAAGTATTGGTTTCACAATTTTCATCCTAAACATTTCCAATACAACCTTAACTGGACCATGATTTTCTACATTGCCTACGAGTATGAAAAACCAAAGAAGGATTAATGTTTTTATTTTATTTACTGTAAATTGAAGTGAACTGCTTGATCTTGTCCCGTCAGCTCCTTTCCATCACAGGGGATCAGACGTAGGCTAGCATACCTTCCTGAAGTTTTCTCTCAAAAATATAACCTTGAAAAGGTTTCTACTAGGCGACATGCTCCACCCTACACCTGATTTCACCTCGTGCGATCGAGGTCTGCTTAGAATAGGCTTAAAAATTAAAAAAGGATAACTCATCTCCGTATTGATTGAGAAACGAGAAGTAATCTAAAATTTTTGAGCTGTATATAAGGAGGAAGTATAATTAAATGCATTACTTCTTATCAATAACAACAACAAGGAATTCAAGTTTTATTAGTTGTTTATTAGAACCACGAGGCCAAAGCTCTGTCTCAACCTATGTATGGTCCTTTCCGCGATTTTATTGTAATTTTATGTACTTTAACTAAGGTTTTTGTATCAAAGAAAGCCTGCCTTGCCTGCCTTGCCTGCGATGGGCAATATGGGCATTAGAATTTTGAATGGAGAGTGAACATATAACATTTTAAAAAAAGTAAAAAAAAAAACATTTCATCATCAGGGTCACTTGTTTTTTAAACTTTTACAAAATGACGGCGACAAGCACGACTGAAACCTTAAATCGATAAATCTCATCAATATAAATCGAAAATAGACTTTTGTAAAACTTCGTAAAATGTCGGGTTTTCAAATTAATAAAATGGCAAATAAGAACAAAAAATTTGTCTCATTTGGTGGTACAAATTTATAATGTTGATGCATTCTAAAAATGGTGCAACTATGCGACTCCAATGTTCTATCGATGTTGCACTGTGCACATTACTTGTTTAACAAATAAATCCATAATATTTTGTTTTGACCGTATTATCTACATTACTTATTATGTAGGCCATGAAAACAAAATGATGGATCGATTTTATCTGCCGAATGCCGTTACTCTATCAAGATAGTACATTTTATTACTTTCGGATCAGTGACCTATAAAAATAACAAAACTTTTTTACAAATAATTTTTGTGGGTACAAATAATGAACATACCCAGAGACTAGACTTAATCGATTATAAAAAAATGTTTTTGGGACTCGTGCAAATTTATTTTCTTATTTTATTTTATTTGTCTATGTGTAATTTATGGGCCAAGATGATGCCTGAATTAAAGGTTATTTTATTTATTTAAATTCCTACGCAAAATCATCAAGATATGTCCCAATAAACTCTATACAATTTATTTTTGGCAATCGCTGGATTCGTATAATTATCAGAGAGGCCTGTGTTTTTTATACCTGTTTTGATTTTAGGTCGCACACGCACAATACGCACATATTGCAATGCAAGGGAGATGACGAAATCAGGGCCGCACTAAGGGAATGAAGGGCCATAAATAATCCGTTTAAATTATCTCGAGCTCTACACTATAGATATGATAACCGAAACCAGGTTATGGTTTGTCTTTTATTAAATTATTTCAATATTTTACTTCTTTGTCCTCAATAAGAGTTGTTAAAAATATGGTGTAAATGGTATGCGCGTTGTAGCGTAACATCTAAATATTTTTATATTACATAGCTCATAATATTTTTACCCATTAACTGTTCTGTTTGGTATTCATGCTTCATGGTATTGCTCTCATCTTAATATTACTCAGTAAGTTAGTAAAGTAGATACTTAGTAGATAATAAAAAGTTGATTGAAGAAATTAAAAGACGGTAGGTACCTACAGTTTGTTATCATTAAGTTCAAGTGGGGGAAGCATGCGTGGCATTATTGTAAGCTGCCACTGTTTACTATTTGACTTGTAAACATTATGGTAGTTGACAGAACTTTGTTTTGTGTTGGATTATTATGGCCACATAGAAATTAAAGCCCACAAGTTTCATTAAAAAGAGTATTCTGTAAGCCAGCACGACAAGCGTGATGCTCATTGTTGTAGTAATTTAGGTACCTACATAATTTTGGTTAAACTCGTCTAGTTTTAACTCTAATAATACGCATATACTTCATATACGCAGCCTCCTCAATTCCCGTTAACAAAGTGCATCTCTGTGAGGCAGCATGACCAAGCCACAATGTTCATTTCTGTTTACGTATCTTTGTTTGGTAAAACTTGTTACATTACAGCACATGCAGCAGAACTTTGTTTGGTCAGACTTTTTACATTATTAAAGCGAAGTAACTTTACTTAAAAATACGCAGCCCCCAAGTCCCGTTAACGAAGTGCATCTCTGTGAGCCAGCACGACAAGCCGCGATGCCGGCCGGGTGCCTACGTGACGTCGGACGCGTGGTTCAGCCATGGGAGGGGGCAGCCGGTTGTTTTGCTGCGTGCGCCGCGGCTTTAGTGATGATGCAGTGTCGATATAAAACACGTGTTTGAACACGGCTATTGTTGAGAGACTCACTGGTTAGTAGATCAACCCGTAGCCCGTCAAACTCAGTCCGGCTACGGGTTGATCTGCTACCGACCAAGACAGCTTGGAAGATCCGACCACATACTATGTCTAATTGCTACAAGAAACTGTTTTTATTACAGGGACAGAGCTTCGCATTATGGTAGCATTGGATTAATAGCCAGCTGTGTAATTAAATAGTAGATAGATCATCTGCAATACGGATTCTGAGTTTCGTTGTCAAAAATATTGGTACAGCTAATAATGACCAACTCATTATTCATAATCTGAAATTTCTTTAACATTATAAAAACATTGAGGCACATGCTTTAACGGATGTCGCTAATTTCAAAGCACGTGTATTATCTGAAGGGTCGTGGGCAAATGGAAATGATAACGTTATCGATGTCGATGGCACGAATGTAAACAGTGCAAGCCACACTACTGCTTATTTTGAGTCGCGCTGGAACAGGCAAGGAGGCAAAACACAACAAAGAATCAGTCGGTCATACGAAGCAGTGGTGATCAGACGTACACCTTTACCAGTGAAGCGAAAGTTATACAAGTCAATCACTTAACTTAATATTGTACATCTAATTTAATTGAAACACGTGTTGATTATAAAGAAGCAATCAAGATGTTTTCGACGAAGAAAAGTGTGGAGAGAGTTCTTCAAGTGTACAAAAATGAAATCCGCCGGCAAATCAGCAAGACGACAAGTGTAAGCAACTCCGATGCGATGGCACCGAGACTGGATCAGAGCGTGGTCAAGCCGCAACAGAACGAAGAAACGGGACCTCCGAAGAAGCTGCTGAAGTTGCAAAAATACCACAGGTCAGTGAACTGTGTGAACCCGAGCCGCTTAAACTTTGCGTAACTCACCAAACCGTACCGAGTGCAACAGATAATACTGTCAAACATTGCATGAATACATGCAAAAATAAAACTCAGAAAATATTCAGTAACGATTTCAACTCATGTTTCAATAACTCAGGTAACTTTTGAGTGATTTATCGCCGTAGAAAATACATCAAGTGCGTCGTGCTTAGACATCACACACAACTCAGTTAATGTTAGGCATTAAGTTCTATAAATAGAATGTTGTTTGCGGCCATCGTGTGAAGTAACTACTTATGTAGTTGATTTCTAACTGCATAGGAATTTTAATCGTTTTCAACATTAAAATCAAAGAAAATATACCTATCTGCTGAATCTGCGCAGGAGTTCTTACTTAATGATAAAGCATGACGATCTTGTTATAAAAATAGGTACAAATAGTCCTAATGAAATTTGCATAGCGTTACGTTTTATTTAACACAAAGAAGTAAACAAAGGCCGCCCACTGTACAATTCCAAATCAAGTGAAGAATATTTAGCTGGCATATTTAATTAGCACTTCATTGTTAACTTAAGATTTGCCAAAACGCCTTTTTGTGCTTTGAAAAACACATCGATGTAGAGTCTTTCGACCTTTGGTTCGTCACGTATTGCCAAAAATCTGCACACAATTGAATAACTTACACGAACATGGTTTGATGATGGCCCGGTACATGGTTCGATGTGTAGTTGACGTTCGCGTTGTTGTAAAGTGTATCATTTTACACGTCTCCTCATCTTTCACCGGTCGACCAGATGCCAACGAAGTAATTTTCTACTCCGTAGATACCTGTCGACCCTGACTCCTCAGGAGATGCCAATGGCGACCCGTGGACTGGCCGTCTCCAAGGATCAGTCCAGGGAGTTAATGGCCTGTTTCCCAGACATCGTTCGGGACCTCACGGAGACTGGCAAGCACACCGACGTGCCCGAAGCCAGCAAGTGGTTGGCTAAGGTACGTCTCACTGATAGATATACCGTTAGAAACACGAATCTTGACAAGGACCGGTCCAGAACCCGAAATTTTGGTTAACTTAACGTACTCTTTTGTTTTTAATGTATTCAATTAAACTCAATTTGTACAATGAAGGTTCTAACGTTGATGACACGAACAAAAACTCGCCGTGATCATCAATGTGGGCCCCATAAATTTTCCCTGGATCTGTCCCTGTCATGTAAGGTATAGCTAACAGTGTAGAGGCAATGGTCAGTCGACGTGACAAGAAGCAGGTCATATTGTAAATTACAGAGTTAATAATACAAATGAATTGGCGTTCTTTGTAAAAACATACTAAAACTATCTTCGTACCTATTATAGTTTTTCTTGTGTCTAGTTATGAGACTTGTTTGGTGCAAAAAAAACTCTTTGAAACAAAACCAATTTACGTGTCTTTTTATGCTTATTTGCTTTAAATCGATCAAAACATGAAAACAACTTGTATTCAATAAAAAAAAACAAATATTTACTCTTAACATTTCTTCTCTTATCAACAGCTATTTTGTTTTTTCAGCTGCTTGTTAACTCATCGCATTTTTACTTTGTTTTAGCAGTTTTCATTGTTGGATTAAAGTTCTTACAGTACAGTTTTGTTTCAACAGAATTCATTCATTCAGACCATCTGATGATATAGTTAATAAGGCTTTTTATGTGATTGTTTTCCATAGAGTTGTCTTTACTAACGACTTTAAACCATAGGCAACAATAATACACCAAATCTAAATGATAAAACACGATTATTCTTGTTACAGCTCCTCCAATACAATGTCCCCAACGGCAAGAAGAACAGAGGTCTGGCAACTGTTCTCGCCTACAAAATGCTGGAGAAGCCTGAAAACTTGACTCCAGAGAACATTCACTTAGCCAACATCATGGGATGGTGCACTGAAATGGTGAGGCTTGTTTAAGTATATTTTTAGCTCGAAATACTTCTGCAATGCAAACTTAACTCTAGAAGAGCCAACGAAACAGCTTGTCGTATCTTCATGTTCTGTTATTTTACATGTGTTGTTATTTTTGACTACTTTCTTCATATTCTCAGTCTTAAATGAAGCGGCAAAATACCTTAAAATGGGTTAAATCTATTTTGATTAGGATCAATTTTCATCAACATTTAATAAATCGATATAACCCACCTAGTATCATAGAAACAATAACAGCAGGAACCTTTGGACTTACGAGTACCTACATGCTTGGTTACATGACTTGTTCCAAACAATTGACAATCACTCAGGCGTAATTAATTAGTACTAACGTCGACGAACCTAGGTGCTACTTGTCTTCTTGTATGTACGTATGTAATACATATAACTTTTAGTTTAGTAAGGTAGGTAAGTATGTAGCGTTTAAAATAATGTGAATAATTGCAATAACCCTAGCTGGCAATGTCATGGTCGATCTTGGTAGACTGGCTTGTTTAATATTTTCATATTATTATGGTAAATTACCAACGGCCAGACAGAAACAGTCGCATTAAAACTCGTTTGGATGAAAACATATCCGATGTTCAAATAGTGCGGTGACCTTGGTGTTGTTTGGCGAGTATGATAAAACTGGTCCGTTTTTTATCACCATACATAGCGGATACCTAGCTTGGGAGGTAGCAACGGCAAAAACAAATACTGATCACGTTCTATGCCGGCTGATTATCGTGTTTTATCAGCGAGCGCGTAGAAACAAAATGAAAAGTCCATCTAACAAAGATAAAGCTACCGGTTTCGAATCTCCGTCTGTTTATTGGTTAGAAAATTAAATTAGTTGTTGAACGTGGAAAAAAGACTAGAATATCTGACATGATGGGTCCTTAAATAATTGAATTACTATTACTAGCGTATGGAACTTTCACCACGTTGATTTGACGATACTTGGCACCAAAGCATAAACGGTTCTCTACACATAGTAGTAACAATAACTCACTGCCTTAAATTGGCCCAGTATCGGTTGCATTAAAAACACGAACAGGCTGTTTTGTTATTGATCCTGGATTCGATAGGGGTTATTATCATTAGGTCACCTTAAACGTGGATTAAACTGGTTTTAAAAAATACAAACCCAAACAAACGGTTTTAGATTATACAGCAACCTTTTTATTTTACTTGTCGGATGTTTACCATGAGGTTAAGCCATAAAAGGACGGATGTTTTCCTTATCTAGGCTGCATAGACCAGTTTCTAAGGTCGTATCATTTTTGCATTTATGCATACAGACACTTTTAATTGGAGTGACTAATAAGAATAACACATCGACACTTAATGAACTGACTGAACGAGAAACATAATTGAAAACATATTGAAATTCTGACTTTTTTATTACATTATATGCTTCTGCATTGATGCGTACCCAGGGTAAATTTCTTGAATTCCGCTCTTACCTCAAGCGTGTAGGATTGTTTGAAGTAACGGCTTTTTGTACCCAATTAGGAGAATAAAAAGAGGAGAGAATCTTCACTTATATTACAAAGTATAGTTTTAAAAAATCATTTTGTGTTGGATAGCTTATTTTTCAAGAAAGGCCTGGAAAAGGATACAAACTGGAAACGCGCGGACGCAGTCGCGAAGGACTGCTAGTCGCTCAGTAAGCCATATATATGTATTATGGCTTTCTGAAACCTCTTTTTTATTCTTCTACTTCGGCTACTTTGAACCGCATGTTACCTTTCTAATAAACGTTGTTTCCTCTACCCAATGGTTGTCTGGAAGTTATCACTTCCAGCGAGAAGACCGCCAATATTGTACTTATGATTTTTCGTATTTTTTTTGTTTCTTGTATCGTTAGGTTTAAATATATTTATTCTCTTATAAGGCAATATACAGTCACTTACATGAGAACAACGTTTGCTTATAAAATTACATTTGTTTCGTTCATCCTTACTTTTGCAATAAATAATATTTATTATTATTATTAACCTCATTTGTTTCGTCCGCAGTTTCACTCGCACCAGCTCCTCCTAAACGACATAATGGAAGGCACGCAGCTCCGCCGCGGCGCGCCGTGCTGGTACCGCCGCGCTGACGTGGGGCTCAGCGGCATCAACGACGCCGTGCAGGTCCAGTCGGCCATGTACTCCACGCTCAAGAAGTACTTCTCAAATAAGCCGTATTATAAGAATGTGCTGGAGACTTTTAATGAGGTAAGCTTTGCATTATACCTTTTGCCCCGCTTTTTATTTCTGCTTTAAACAAAGGTTGTCTGGAAGAGATCGCTGGCTATAAGACCTCCGAAATTGTACATAACGAATTTGTTACTGACGTAATACGCAATAGAGAGTTAGAGTGATTATAAAACTGTACCTACCAGGCAATCTGATCAAAGAGCAGGCATCTTAATCATAATTTGGACGACTCTTGCCATTAATACAAAGTCAAATCAAAGGTTTTATTAATATTAGGCAATACCTAATCTACACATTGTAACACATTGAATCCGTTTTTCTTTGTTAGTAGTAACTAATTTGATTTATAAAGATCTCAGTGTTCACCTGGGTTTATGAATAATTTCATTGAAAAGGAATGTCAAGATTGTTAACAATATTTGTCACCATTTCAAAAACAATCGTGTTTAATATTATGGAATGTAACTTAGCACGATACGCGAATTCCTATTCAATTATAGTATGGCTGTAACTAATCTCGTTTTCGCCATGCTTATAAACAACTTCAATGACAATGTTCTACTTAGTAACTTACGTGTTCTCTCCGTCTGTGTTGTGTTGTGAATATGGCAAGGGCTTTTGTTAAAAGAAATACACAATTCGACCTACTTTTAAACAGCCTTTGATAAAGTTGTTTCCCTAAAAGTTACTCGCAAACATTGAACTACTATTACTTGAACTATGGTAGCGTATGAAACTGACACTTCGAAAAAATCTCGTGCGCCATGAATTGACGCCACTTACATCAACTCATTCAAATGATTTCATGTTCGAAATTCAAATTTCAAGGAATACGTCATAATCTTGTCGTCGTACTTATTTGCTACATATTTTTGGCTTGGCATAGCTTCTCGCAAACATGTACACTTACCTAACCAATAACTGAACATTTTCAGATGCTGCTTAAATCTTCGATCGGCCAGTACTTAGACAAATCGCTATCGAAGACCGACAAGCCGGATTTGTCTCTATTCACAATGGATAAATACGAAGCCATCACAAAGTACAAGAGCGCCTACTACACCTTCCAAATGCCTGTCTCCCTGGCCCTTCTCATGGCTGGAGTGGACGATCCAGAAACGCACAGACAAGCTAAGACTATCCTGCTGGAAATGGGAGAGTTCTTCCAGATTCAGGTATGTTTACTTTTCAAAATGTTATTTATTTTTTTTGTAATTTTACGTGGAGTATGACTGAAATTAATAGTGCCTGTAATACTGAACAAGTGTACCCGATAGTAGGTAGTCTTTGTCGTCTTTAGAAGCTGAAATTGTTTTTTTCAAAACTGTCAATTACCAACCACAATTGTGAATGAATCATAATTTAGTTAGAGATTTATCCGTTCAGTAGTCACTTTGAGTTATGAACGACAAAACCATTAGGTATAACCGGTACCAACAGATTGACACGAGGAGATCGAAACTAGAATCACAGAGATGGCGACGTTAAAATATGCTGATTAGGTGGCATGAAATCAAATTACTGATTTTAATGTGTCTGTTGTTACAGGACGATTTCCTTGATTGCTTCGGAGACCCAGCAGTCACCGGTAAAAGCGGCACCGACATTCAAGATGGCAAGTGCACCTGGTTAGCAGTTGTGGCTCTACAGAGGGCGACACCATCGCAAAGGGTCATCATGGAGGAATACTACGGCAGCCCACAGCCAGAGGCCGTGGCCAGAATCAAGGATCTTTACGAGGACCTCCAACTACCCCACACATACTCCGTATTCGAGGAAGCCACATACGATCTCCTTAGGACACAAATCCAACAAGTCACCAGGGGGCTGCCCCATGATTTGTTCTTTAAAATTCTAGATAACATCTTCAGGCGAAGTGTCTAAATGATCTTGTGTTTATTTTAGGCTAAGTTATTTGATAGCAAATGTTAATTAAGAATTTTTAGTACTGATTAAGTTATTATGTGTATAAAGAACGACGAGACGGAATGCAATAATGAGATACGCGTTTATGATCATGCACGGGAATAGAGAGTGACTATGTAAAAAGTAATATAATAAAATGTAATATGTAATGAAATCAAGTTGATAAGTATCGAAGATCAATTAATTTTAACAGTCTTGTGTAATGTTATAATTTACAAAATAAAATGTATACTAAAAACATTTAAGGCGTGAGTTCTATGCTATCTACTCACGATTCGGATCTAAATATTAATGTTTATTTAATAGTGGCATATTCTACTAGTAATTTTCTGCGAACTTGATGATTTCTTTTGATAAATACCGTTCCTAGTCCAACCGAATAGTGATAAAGAACGGCACAAAAAACTACTGTTTATTCAAATAAAAAAAAACACTTACAATGACTGTGTTATTTTTTGTAATGAAAGGTACATGAGCGAGTGGTTGGATTATCAATATTTAACCAGTTGAAAATTGCGAGGGTAGTGGGTAGAGAGAAAGACGCAGCTGACCAAAATAAATGAAATAAAATAAGGTGCTCCTATACTAGAGAGTCGCTGTTCACTCCACGCGTAAAACTTGCTTGGTATAGAAATATGTGAACCACCTGGCCTCGGATTTAAATCTGATTAAGTATAATATATAAAAGACTAAGCTTAACACATTGAAGAAAAAAGAAGACTGAAAAATAACCACAAACCACAAGCTACATACCTTATGAATTGATGAATGTACTCCTCGACTCCCCTAAAAGGAAAAGACACAAACACACTGTTTTTTAAACCCGCAGGTAGTTAGTACGGTTTCATAGCCTTTTCTTTGTAGAACACAAAATGAAAGGCATAAAAATATTTAGGTAGTATTGTCTAAGACCTTAGCCCAATCTTCGTGGCATAAAAAAAGAAAAAACCGGCTAAGTTCGAGTCGCATTCACTCATTGAAGGTTCCGTATAAATATGTGTATAGGGTATGGACGTGGAAGGGAGGGAACGGAAGTAAGGAGAAGAAATTAGAAAAGGAATGTAGTATGATGTGACATTAGGACTGAAGTGTGTCTTTGGGAGTGATTATTATGTTGTGTAAGTGTTATCATATTCTCATTTTCATTTTTACCCATAGCTAGCGAGCCCTAAAGCATCCTGCTTGCTTTCTGTCAAAAGTATGTCAATGTCATCACTGTCAGTCAGTCGTTCGTTTGTTGGTCTGTTGGATGGATTTCAACGCTGCGCTCTAAAAAATTTAATGAAATTATTCTAGGTATCTTCTAAAATTAAATTCAATTTCTATTAACTAACAAGAAAGACAGGCCCTAGGCAGTGGTGGAAAAGCAAAGTCCATGAGCTCAGCAGTGTGTCATCAGTAACAAATGCGTCTTCCTTGAAGTCGGTCAGTGAAAGTTGTAAGGCACACCAGCACACCAGACGTAACAGAATTTTAGGATGAATTCCTCAGCCTTACTTCGATTTATGACCTCTACCAGCAGAAAACTGCTCATCAATAATGGACCATCATGCAGGTAAGATTTTACTAATATTGTCTTAAAAAAGCATTACACTTATGATTTACGGACAAATAAGCACTAACCAACGAATAATTCAAGTATGTAACGTCATTTTATATGATATATTTATTGGACAGATACCCTTAACCAGAACTTATCAGGCAGTTAGTCTTGTATTTAATTTTCAGCTTTGTTTGCTCCTAAGGCCATGAAACCTTATGAGTTATTTGATATAATAACAATTAAATAAATTTTCTTATAGACATCTATAAAATCAATATAAGTGCAAAGAGTTTGTAGGGTTGAATATGCTAAACTCAGAAATCTCGGGAAGAATGTAAAGTTAAAGGATGGATGCATTTAAGAATTTACGGGAGAGGCCTCCGTCATAATTGTTATCTGGTATTCATAGCACAAGGAAGAAAATTCCTTAGTTTGAAATTGACGCATATTTATATATTTTATAATTAAATAATTATAGATTTACAAGGACTAAAATATGTAATTCTGTAAAGCATCATTTCTGACTGTGGGTATACCTAAGTTTTAAAATAGAAAGGAGCAAAAAGTTGTTTCATTGTTATCATTCTATCAAAGAAGTTCATCTGAAGTCAAATAAATATAGCATAATGGAATTGTTAAGCCACCTATGCTATTGTTAGGTTCAAACATAAATACTGATAATCTTTGAATATGATGTACGGACGACAGCACGTCAAGGTAAACATTGCAGTATCTTAGACAGTTGTAATAAGGGCTAGTTTGCAACAAAAGTGGGAAACCTGATGTGCTGGTGACTGTTCTATAATTTTTCCATATGAATAATACATTTATTCCTTTATTATGTTCATCTGATATATTCTTTTGTGATGTAAAGGAGGAGAATTCCATTTCGATTCCTTATTATAGCATGGCATATTAATATTTGAAAAGCTATTAAGGAACATAAAATCTTTTTACAAAAATAGCTGATGAATAGTTAATATTGAAATTAAGAATATTGTCAAAGCGTTGCGAGTCGGACCCGCTTGCTGAGTGTTTTGTTCCAGCTTGAAACTGAGTTCTGAGTCCAATTACTTCTACCTAGCGAAAAATAACTTTGATTTTCAAAGTGTTCGTATTATTTGTGTTATATTTTCGGTTGTTTAAAATATGCTATTATCAAAAACTACCTGTTTGATCTCTTTCAAACCTATTTTTGTTGAAAGCATTTGCTGAGTTTAACAGGATACACCTACCTAGCAAGTTTTAGCTATGTAGTGTTAATACTTTCAGAATTAAGTGGCTGTGAAATACAGATGGACACACAGACTTGACAAAACTATATGGGTTCCGTTTTTTGCAAGTCGAATTAAAAACCCTAAAAAGAAAGTGATAGAAGTCAGCCGCTTATGTATATTTTCTTTTTCACTTTTCTAAGCCTGGGTGGTGTAGTATGATTCATACCACCTCATACTTGAGGTGAGCTTTGTTTGCCCAGCAGTGGGATGTTTAAGGATGTTTACAGGCTAACTTTCCTTTCCTTTTCACACCATAGTTTGCGCCTGCTAATTTCAGCTGAAACTGGCATGTCATATAATATAATTTTCGCCTTCCAATTATTATTTTCAGATCCTTCCAGGCTGTCAAAATCACCAGAATGTCCACAAACGTGTCCGTCTCCCAAGCTAAAAAGGAGAGAGACAACTTTCTGGATGTTTTGCCGAGTATAACAGAGTCTCTAGTCAGGAGCCCTCAGTTTGCCGAAGTGCCTGAAGTTGGTGCTTGGCTGAAAAGGGTATGATGGTATTCTTGTTTGTGGTTTTTACATTTGATTTACATTTACAGATGATATTATATTTCAACAATGAAATTAATGATATTATATTACGACATAGTGGTATGCGGGCAGAGAATGGAATATGTCGACGAGTACATATACTTGGGCCAGATAGTCTCCTTCGAAAACAGGCAGGACAAAGAGATCGGTCGTCGTATCGATAACGCCTGGAAGAGCTTCTGGTCCATGAAAGCGTATTTGAAGGGAGACCTTCCATTGTCACTGAAACGCAAACTCGTCGACACCTGCATCCAGCCCGTTCTTACTTACGGAGCGCAAACGTGGTCATTGACCGAAAGTCAGAAATCCAAACTCAAGGTTTGCCAAAGAGCTATGGAAAGGAGCGTATTGGGTATTAAAAGGATTGATAAGATCCGAAATACCACAATACGCTCTAGAACTGGCATAGCAGATGTAGGCGAAAAGACAGCAAAGCTTAAATGGGAGTGGGCGGGACATGTGTGTAGAATGCACCCGAATAGATGGGCCCAAATCGTCACGCGATGGATACCACCAGACGGCTACCGACGAAGGGGTAGACCTAGAAAGAGGTGGAGTGACGATCTGTCTAGCTTCTCGAGAGATTGGGAGTCGTTGGCCACTGACAGAGACGTATGGAAGAAATTGGGGGAGACCTTTGCCCAGCAGTGGGATGATATAGGTTAACTAAAAAAAAAAAAAAAAATTATATTTCATGTTTTTTATTATTATTTAGAATAGGTATATGATTTTTCGTTCACACCTTCGGTTACATTATCTAAGTATTCTTCACTGAATAGCTATATTCTTACAGATGATCCCTAACTTTTTTGATAATGTTATAAACTATGTTCATTTGATGATAAAGCAGGATTCTAGTGGTGAAAGAATTTTTAAATCAGTTTAGTAGTTTCGGAGCCTATTCGATGCAAAAAAATGAAACAAACGACGACGCCTGTTTAAAGTTATTTTTTTCTTAAATTTCTAGGTATTGGAGTACAATTTGAGTGGCGGGAAAAAAGCCAGAGGGCTGACCACAGTTTTCGCTTATGAGATGTTAGAAAAACCAGAAAACGTGACAGAAGAATCGCTTAGATTAGCGCGAATTATGGGCTGGTGTGTGGAAATGGTGAGTGAGAATTTGCTTATTTCCACTCAGAGGATTTTTATGAGTTGAGGGTGTAATAATGTGTGGTGTATAAATCTCACAAATTAAATGAAGTGACGTGGTCTACGTGTTAGCAGCACTTACGAATGTCAACCAGCTTTGCCTGTGTTCTGAATGACCGAGAGGTTAAGGCATTCTCCCGGATAGGCTGCAGGGTTCAATCACCTGTCTCAGAGATGGTTAAATATTTTTAACGGCATTTTATATTGTTGAGCTTAAAAGTAATATATATCTATGTACGTTATAGACGTCCAGTCGTAACTTCCTGCTCGCCTTATAGGTTAGGCACCTAATCGTATTGGTTATTTGCTACTAAATATAGTTTTCAAACCAATAAGGTAGTCTCACGAGTGTTTCCTAAACACTTTATCGTAAAAAGTGAGTCGTTAAAATTATCAACTAACTCACTTTTTATGATTTCACTGTGTGACATCATAGGTTTAAATCTTAAATCAATAATGATAGTTTTTAGAAAGTTTAAAAATAAAAAATGTATCGACATTTCGTAGGATAGTCAACTATCTTTTGAATAATGATTTTTCTTCTACAGTTACAGGCGTATCTCCTAGTCTTAGACGACATGATGGACGGGTCAACGACCCGTCGCGGTCTGCCTTGCTGGTACCGACTGCCTGATGTCGGACTTGGAGCCATAAATGACTCCATCCTCATATACATGTCTATTTACAACACTTTGAAGACACACTTCGGGAATCGGCCGTATTATACAGACATTTTGGAGGTGTTTAATGAGGTGAATAAATGGATACTTATGGAGGGTTTCTAATTTTATATTATGTCAGTATTCGTGGTGGCAGACATCATGTGCTAGCTTGCGTGTTCCGCCCCGTCTAAATTACGATACTTTTAGTAATTCTGCTGTTCGGAGAGAAAAAGAATCCAACAAAATATAAATTGGTACCTCAGTTATAAATGTTGTAACTAGACTTACGGCGAACCCCGTCCCCGATCCCGTTCCCGTTAATTTTAATTTTATTAAATTTTCAATATTCCACTAATAATCAAAACAAGACTATAACTACTGCTTTATAGTAGTTTTTAAACTTTTGCGTTGCATTTATACGGTTCTTAAAGTGGTTCTTAACACGTTTTTTCAAATAGTGTTTAGACCCATCATGTTTAATTCTTACTACTACTATTATACTTTTAGGACACATTCATGCTCAATAACTTGCAAGCAATATATCTTTAAAAATTGGAATTGGAATCATTAAAGAACTTATTGAATCAAATATTATTTTAAAGATTACCTACGTCCAGAATATCAAACAATACCACGATTCAATACAAAACAGCGACATCTATATTTTGACAAAAGAAAATACCTTAAGATCTGAATATTCACCCAGTGTTTTTTTTTTCAGTCATTACTAAACACGTCAATCGGCCAGCATCTCGACTATACGATGGCGCACCGCAACACAAACGACTACAGTCTGTTCACGATAGACCGGTACAACGCTATCGTGAAGTTCAAGACTGCGTACTATACTTATAAGCTGCCGGTCAGCTTGGGACTGTACCTCGCTGATAAAACTAATAAGGAACTACACAAGATAGCTGAGGACATATTTTTGGAACTTGGTCAGTTCTTTCAGAGTCAGGTAAATAAATATTTTTTTATATTTATTAAAACTACATAATAACGTAACGTTCTAATAAATAATAAACTTGTCACGTCCGCTTCCCCGCTTTTTTGCACATAAATTGATTGTGACAGATCCAAACTTATAATAAACGGTAGTAGGTATAAGCCCTTGCGATACAACTCTGTCACTGTACAGTACTATTATATTTTCTGTGACTATACATTGTAGTAGGTCACTGCTCTTATATTCGGATAGGATTTCTATTTCACTCAAGCCCTTTCTGAAATAAGGAAATAGTATAGTGATAGACTTGAGATTTGAATGAGGGCTAACGCGTATGAATTTGCCGCTAGGGGCGCTTTTGTAGCGTGAGGTCTCCGAAATGTCAAATGTCACTGTTTGTGGGTTAGATGTGCCGGTTTATTTCTATTTTGATTAATGTTTCGAATATTTAGCAATATTTTCCATTAATTATGGCAAATACTAGTTACGGATCAATGAATGGACTTGTGTACTTACTCCTCTTTTCCTAACAAAGCTGGACTGAGGCATGTCTGATGTATTGTAATATTAAGATTTAATGGCAAACTTGATTTCTTATCTCTCCATCATGACAATTTACACACCATAAAAGCTATATTCTGGACCTCACGCGACAGTGGCGCCAACTAGTGAGCACGAAAACGGTAGCCCTCATTCGGAAGTACGGAGTTGGCATACCTACCGAATGAACAAACTTTTATTTACTATTATAAAACAACTATTGCAGGATGACTTCATAGACTGCTTCGGCGACGAGAGCGTCACCGGCAAAATGGGCACCGACATCCAAGAAGGTAAATGCACCTGGCTAGCGGTTACAGCGCTGCAGCTCTGCGACGCCGGCCAACGGGCCGAGTTCGAGGAGTGCTACGGCAGCAAAGACCCCGCTGACGTTCAGCGCGTTAAGCGGCTATATGAGAATTTGGGGCTACCAGAAATTTACCGGGCGCACGAAAGAGCGGCGTACGAAAGAATTGTACAACGCGCGAACTCGCTACCCACAACAACTACGGGTGATTCCGTTTCACCGGCGCTAGTTCTAAAATTACTAGACATGATTTACAACAGAAAAAATTAACGGTATACTTATAATATAAACGGTGAATCAAATTTAGCGTTGCCGAATTATTGATAGTTGATCTTGAAAATCGTCTATATTATCGATAGGCCAATCGATAGTATCGAAAGCTCAGTTCGGATTAAATGCTGTTGTTATCGCATTTATACAAGGTGGTTTTGCAAGGGGGTGCCAAATTTTTGGAGGTGATAGAGACCATTAATATGAACAACTTTTACTATGGGGTCATGGTCAAAATCTTAAATAAAATTTCAGGTGCCCCATACAAAATCAGTCGGCTACATTGACGATAATGTATGGAAAGGCAGAAAAAAAAAAGGTTTGAGCGATGGTCCCATTTTGTAAAAGTTGTTCACATTGATGGTCTCATTCACCTCCAAAAATTTGGCAACCCATTGTAAAAACACCCTGACGAGTGCTGATAGTATTCAATCAAACTTGATGAACTTAAAAACTCGATAGACCTATCGATACTATTGTTTTTGACCCACTATCGACAGGCTATACAAGGTGTTTCAAAACAACGAGTAAAGAATGAAGGGACCTACTCAGAATCAGTAACTGAACATCTTTCTCGTAGAAAAATAGGTCAAATAACGCCAAAAATAATTTGACTTCCCATACTAAATCGGTTATGTGTCTGGTTTCTATAGAGAGTCAATAAATTTTTGGCGTATTTCGACCGTGAATAGGCGTGTTTCTAGGAGGAAGTTGTTCAGTTATTGATTCTGAGTAACTCCCTTCATTCTTTACTCGTTGTTTTGAAACAGCCCGCTATCTATACAAGATAGATAGCGGGCTATCGAGAGGCAACGCTAATCAACAGTACAGGGAATTGCAAGTAGAGCAGCCTTAAAGTTACCTTGATGGCATTAGAATTCACATTTTTTATATGATATGGTTGTAGGAATAGATAATATAGGACGTCTGATATTAGAGGAAGTCAGTAGAAGCGAATGCCTCTCGTTAACTCATTGTCACAAATTAATACGTGAGATAAGATGGGTATAATATTGGTCTATTTTCTGGAAAACCCAGATTTTTGATACGGTAACTAAATAGCGTTTTATACCCAAATCACTTTTGTTGATACATACCTATAGATAGTGCCATCCACGAAGGCGCGCGCCGTTCATTTTTTATTGAGGAAAACGCGGGGTGCAGGGTGTGTGGCAAATATTAAAATATGAAATAATAAACATTTAATAATGAGTGAATAAATATTATATCATCAAATATTTGCAAAAGCTTGCTTAAATGTACTATAAACGATTAGGTCGAAAGGTAGCGCGCGCCTTCGCGGATGGCACTATCTATACATAGACTAAAGTTTAGTTTATGTCATTCCAGTGTTTGAAAATATTGACATAGACTTTCCAAAAGATCCCTATTATTGAAGTCGTGTGTTAAGTAGGTTTTTATTAGCAGTAGGATAGTGTCAATAAATTATACGTACCTAGGTATTTTTATTATAAATTATTTAACTCGTTTCACGCACAGAATCGTATTAATCCAGTGAAAAGATTTTATATTATGGAATAGCCCTTGTAAGTGCCAAAAACAATCATTTCATACAAATAGTTACAAAAAGATTGTTTACAATGTGGAACTAGCAAAGAAAAATAGAGTTCAGATATAAACGCAACTGTGTGTTGCAATATTATTTGTTGTTTCATACTTCAATCATTGTGTGTTTGTAATTAGGCTCTTTGTAACTAGGATCCATCCAAGTTTCTGAGCCGCTATTCTCGAAACCGCCTTTTTATACCTCAGAAAATATTTATAATTAAAGTTTTTTTTTTCAAGTGTATTTAATCACTAAACAAACAATTATAGGCGAGAAATAAAAGTGGTTGTGGTATTGGATTTAAAAATATTATAATCTGTTGTAATATGTTTTAATTAACTTATATTAAATTTACTGTAAGTCAGGCAATGAACGGCAGGCGGGCCCTTATATCAACTTTCTCAAGTGCTTCAAAAAATACTACATTATTTTTACTATTTATCTGCTTTAATTAGAGGTAGACCGAAAAAATCAAAACATATTCGAAAGGAGTCGGCAAGAGTTGAACGAAACTTTTCCATAAAAATATGTTGGATTTAAATGAGTCTTTATTATTATTATTTGTTTTAAAATAAATATATCCTCTTAGTAATCGGATTATAAAATTGTTATAAAGATTACACTGTTTGTTATCACAAATTAATTATGTGAATTACTTACTAAATTGGCAGTTCAATATTTATTTAATGACGTGTTTAATATAATAAATAATTATTTAATTGTAGAGCAGGGTTTTAAATTATTAGCAAAGACTGAATGGTCTCAAAGAACTTCGAAAATGTATTTATTATAATTTTGTATTAAGTCAATAATTTATAAATAATAATAAAAATATTATATCTTCAATTAATTTGTGCTTTTTCATTTCTATGTAAAATCACCCAAACAGACAATGTATGTTTACCCCAGGTTAATAATAATATGTTTTTTCATTGGACATCTTCAACGAAAGAATTTACCACGCACGCTTTAGTTGCTAAACGGTTGCAAACTTCAATGCGTATAATCCGTAATCAGTCAGGTATCAAACGACTGCCGGGAGTCGCATAATAATGGAATTTCTATTGTGTCTCGTTCACACATACTTGACGAGTTAAAATCTATTTGGAGAAAATTTGCAGATGTGAAGCCTTGTACGGCCACTTACCTTTTCTAGTTAATTTTAGTAGATGGTTAGTCAATTCTAGTAGATGTTTCAACCACTGAATAGATCTATTCAGTGGTTTCAACCACTGGTTTCAACCAATGATGGTTAGACTTCACTATCTAAAGTATTTGGAACCAGACACGCATCATTTAATAAAACCTGTATTTACTAATTAATAAGTCAAAATTATCGCTTAAGAACTTGTTAAACTACAAAAGTTTAATTATACTTTCCTTAATAACTCTTCTATGACTTCTTCAGGTGCTTTTATTACTCTTACTCCCGTGATAATCATTTCACAAATATTGATATTTACACAAAAATCTAATTATTTATTAAATAAGAAAGAGAAAGGTATATCAAGCTTTATTCAAATTTCTATTTTTAAACAAAAGAGTGTTGATAAACGTATTCGTGAGGGAAATACTTTGCCGGAAGCATTTTGGTAGGTAGTCCAAACAAGTAACGCTTAAAAATCGTGTAGTAGAGTAGTGCAATTTTTGACTTCGTAACTTTGTTTAAAGTATATTTGTGAGGATAGGAGGTGAACATATTAACCTCCTAACTAGTCGAAACAAAATGACAAATAGAAGTCAGAAATGTTCCAAGCGATTTCCTCAACCTTTACCTTTCTTGGACTAATAGTTGACATTACCTTTTACAATATTAGTTTGTACTTAATCGATTTCCTATTTAGTCCGAACTAGTCGTCAGTTGCTTAATCACGTTGCTATTAAATTTTTTTTTGTTTAGTTTTAAAAGAGTGCACATATTTTTTAATAGAAATGCTGGCAAGTAGAATAAAACCGCTCGCGCAAATACGTAAAACTGCCGCTTTGTTTACTAAAAGTGATCGAGAATGTGTGTCAGTAATCAGCAGGTTTGTTTCTAACCGTTACAAAATACAAACATTAAGAACTTACAATAGTCTTAGGATGATGCTACTAAGAAGTAAATAACGACTAATATTTAGTGATTTCAGTAGGAAAATCTGGACTTATGTACAAAAGCAGCAACATGAAGAGACCAAGAAGTTCCTCGCAATATTTCCAAACTTGGTATCACCGATATCAAATAACGAAACATTTAAAAATATCTCTGATTTAGAAGAGTTTATTAAACATGTAAGTATTTATTTGTTTTGGTTAAGTTATATAACAAGTGTATCTTCATTTTGGTTGTCTAAATACGTAAATAGTGCTACCAATATTTTGTATAGATATATAATATTTTATACCTGTAACCTGTTTTGTAACAATCATAAGAATAAAATAAATGAAAATTTCCTTTGCAGCTATTAGAATACAATTCGGCAGGAGGTAAGAAAATTCGAGGTCTAATGACGGTGGTATCGTATCAGATGTTAGAAAGGCCAGAAAACATCACGGAGGAATCAATGCGCATGGTACATACTCTTGGTTGGTGTGTTGAACTGGTAAGCATTTTTTTTAAAACGTAAGTAACCTAAATATCTCCTAGCTAGGTCATATTTCATGGCAGCAATTTATGAATAGAAAATTGCTTACCTATTCTTACTCCTTTTATTCTTACACGCTGGGTAATAATAATAGTCCCCCTAGCCGATTTCGACTACGGTGGCCAGTCACAACGACTAACCGACTGCGCGGGACACATCATAGTGCACAAGTGTGTGCGCAAACACAGGTGCACTCTCTATTCCTTTCACTCTCATAACCCGATGGGGCAGCAATCTGACACGACCGAAGAGAGATCAGGTGCAGGACCAACGGCTTTACGTGCTTTTCGAGGCACGGGGGTGAAACACCGCCAACGCTGGGTATTAGAAGTGTGACACAGACGCTACGCAACGTTAACGGGGTCGGATGTGGAGTGAATTTGCATATTTGCTAATGTTCGGTAGGTATGATGACCCATCTTTTTTAGATACCATCAATATTTTAATAACTGTTCCAGTTACAAACACTCCTACTGATACAAGATGATATCATGGATAACGCATTGACACGACGCGGTTCTATCTGTTGGTACCGACTGCCTGATGTCAGCATGCGAGCTATCAACGACACCACTTTCATTTTGGGACTCCTTTTCAAGTACTTGAAATACAATTTCGGTGACAAACTATATTATTCAACATTATGGGATATTTTTAATCAGGTAATCACCGAACTTTTATCAGTTCCTCAGACAGGTCTCAATCGCTTTAACTGATTCTGAATGTTTATTTTTAGTCGATACTCCAAATAACGGCAGGGCAGCACTTAGACTCTGTATCAGAGCGAAATATCAGCAGGTTAACTGAGCAAAACTACAACGACATAGCTAGCTTACTTCAAGACCGTACATTACACATTTGTGCTACCAGTCAGCATTGGCTTACTTTTGGCGAATAAATCTTCTGAGAGAGCTTTCAAAAATAATAAGGCATTGTTGTCAGAGATGGGACGTCTTACTTTGATGCAGGTGAGTATCAGTACTGTACTGTTCCTACCCCTACTTATGGAATCATGAATGCGCAAAATTAGAAATTATCGATGTCGCTTTTTTGTTTTTACAGAATGACTTCATGGATTGCTTCGGTGATGAAGTTGCCTACAAAGTGGGGACAGATATTCAAAACGGCAAGTGCACATGGTTGGCCGTGACAGCGCTGCAGCGGTGCTCTGCAGCGCAGCGCGCGGAGTTCGAAGCGTGCTACGGCAGCGCAGACGCAGCTCACGTGCAGCGCATCAAGCGGCTTTACGAGGAGCTGCAACTACCCGCCGTTTACCGCGACGTCGAACGCGCCACATACAACAGCATAATCACGAAAATAAGGGCTATACCTTCGGACAATATAGTTCCTCCCGCTCTTATAAAAAAGCTTTTCCATACAGTGTATCAACTAAGAGACGAATTCGAAAATAAAGCATATACGGAGGTGCACATTGATAATTTAACTTAATGCTAGTTATAACAAAAATAAATAACCAAAGGTAATATTCTGTTTATGTTTTAATTTCCCCTTCTTAATTAAACATTTGCATTCCCAAGTTAAGCAATATTTTGCGCCTCGGCCGCAAGTGTTATGTCTACAAAACATTTATACATGGGCACACTAAAAAAGTTTTGCACTTCTAACTAATCGGAACTATTTAAATTTCGAATGCTATATATTTTCAAACTTTGCATAGTATTAAAAAAAACAATTGGCGGGAAATTATTTGTCAATTGTTTTTATCACACATCAAAGTTCTACGTACGCACGCAACCGTAGTGATAACGTATTCAATGTACGCAACGGCAATGGAAAAGATTTATAGCGATATTTTTTTATGATATTAAAAGTTCTCTCTCTCCACAAGACTGTGCCGCTCGTCTTCAAAATGCTTTTGGGAGAGAAGCACCGTGTTTTAAACAACCGATCCAACCGAACCGAAACCATGGTTTGCTGAATTTGGGAGAGGTCAAGATTTTATACATGACGAACCTCGTGAAGGGCGCGGCCTTTAACTGCCCACAACGCAAATAATGTGGTTACTGTTAAACCGCTAATTGAAGAAAACGGATTACCTATGAGACAATTCGAAGACATTTGGGTATTGGTATGAGCCAAATTCAGAAAATTTGACACGAATAATTGAAAGTTCGGAAACTTTGCTGTCGTTGGACACGGTCATTTTAATGCTGTTTATGACATCGTCACAGGAGATGAAACGTGGATTTATTGTTTTGAACCCGAAAAAAACAGCAATTTTGTGAATGGGTGTTTACCAACTCCGAAGAGCAGTACAGTGATAGCGTTCAATCAGCACGTAGAAAACATGCCTTCAGATCTGTGGTCCTTCTGTTTAAAAAAATGGTTCGATCGCATGAAAAAATATTTAAAATGTAAGAGAGTATTTATTTTTAAAGACAATAAACATAATATTTTCGTTATAACATGTTGTTTTTTAAGTTACGAATAACTTATAGTGTGACCTACGTACTTAACGGTCGGATTGATGATCGGTTTAATCAGTCAGGTATCAAACGACTGCCGGGAGTCGCATAATAATGGAATTTCTATTGTGTCTCGTTCACACATACTTGACGAGTTAAGGTTATTAATGGCGCACACAAAACTGAAGCCCTTAGATTAGAGGTAAATATGAGCATCCTGAGTCCTGCGATTGTTTAATGATCGCCTAAGTCGAAGGCATTTTTGGTAGTCCAAAGAATAATTACCTCATGGGATCTCATGAGCAAGCCCTGCCTCATAATCGGCACCGAACTATTTATGGGTAAATTCGTGTTTTTGTTTTTGGTTAGGTACTCAGTTTTATATTTAGCAACGTGAAATACCCGCGTAAGTTGGATTTTCAGCCACGCTTGATTATCCCGGAAACTTTTAGGTAAATACTAATGTGTCTAGTTCTTGCGCCGCACTTGTCAAATTACCTTGTTCATGTCAAGTTCTTAGTAGTACAATCATTTATTTATTTAGTAAGTTTTTAGTGTTAGTGCAGCATTGGCCGACACCTCATGTGCGAGGCCTGACTAAAAAGTGACAGATATTGTGGACTGAAAAATGGCATTGCGAAAATGTCTTCAAAACTCCCAATCGTTTTATCTAAAAAAATATACGCCCACCAGGTTTGACTACATGAATTTATTACTTACTTATTAATTACAATATTTTCTTTACACTGATACTTTCATGAATACTTTCTTATTAAGTAATAATCATTTTAATCGTAACTGCAGAGTAAATGTATACCTGAAGCGACCGATTTCATTGAGTACGGCCATCCAGCAAAGCGAAAAGGAAGAATTTCTCAAAGTTTTCCCTGAGATTGTTTCCTCAATGGTGCAGCGAATCGATAAATTCCATAAAGTGCCTGGGATCGGAAGTTTTATTCAAGAGGTAAGAGAAAACCCATTTAGTTAGGTAGCGGTAACGCACCAACACATTCGCGATTATTTCTCGGTTGAAAAACAAAATGCCCTTATTGTGTACGCAGGAATGTATGCGAGTTACGTACATAATATGTAATGGCGACAGTAATTAATATTAATTACTCAAGACCGGAACGTTGTTTAAATGAAGTTTTAATATTTGATAGTTACAGCAAATCACTATTAATGGGTAAATAATTAATTCTCACTTTAGTTAGTCGTTTACCAACTCTTACTTACATCTTATAGGCTGATTCGGATAGCCTTAATGATGCTCTACCTCTGGATTTCTTTTACTATTTCAGCTTCTGGACTACAATTCAGCAGGTGGTAACAAAACCAGAGGTCTAATGACTGTTCAAGCGTATCGAAAGATAGAGAGTGCGGGTAATATTACTGAAGAGTCGTTGAAGAAAATACGAATACTAGGCTGGTATGCAGAAATGGTAAGATTATGCGTGCCTGTTCTGTTGCATGATACTAGCGAGGGAAGGAAGTAATTATTTTTTTCGACTGGGAAATGCCTTACTCATACCCTCTGATTCCGGGGGATACCAAAGGGTTATGTGGGACTTCCCCACCCAATGAGGCCGGGTATACCCACTAAAAACCAGTCGGTGTCCTCCAGGGCCATATAAGGGGGGTGCTGCGGGTAATCGACCTGGGCATACCGCTGGGCATTCTTTCGCAGCAGGGAAGGAAGTTACTAAATGAACCCTAATTAATATAATGATTATTTTTCCATTGAACGGCTGAAAGCTAAGCCTAAGTGCAATATTACTATTCCTTTTGCAATTAAAATGTACGTATGTTATCGTGTCCACCACTGCTTACCACTTTTAGACAAAAATCTCTTACACTCATACAAAGAAGACGCGAGGTGCAAAACAATGCATGCAAGCGACTTTGTCTTAACTACTTTGGTCCAAGTACTGATAAGGCGGCGTCGCACAGTGATCAATTTCCGACTTTTAGGTGTACAAAATTCAAAAATCTTAATGCGAGGAAAGTTAACAAAAACATACACAATATTAAGAATGAAACCTCATACATATAATACTATATTAAGAGAGTCATACGTCAATTGGTTGTTGAGCAATTAAATATCAAAGTCATCACACAAGTCGATTTTATTGTTTACTTGTATTTTCAGAGCGTTTTACGCGCGCAATTAATTGAATCGTGTGTGAAAACCTTTTGACTTTAGTTACAGACATCGTTGATCCTACTGGATGACATCATTGACAACTCTACCACCAGACGTGGCTCTGTTTGCTGGTACCGACTGCCTGGTGTTGGAGTAAGAGCCATGAATGACTGCGTAGTATTTCTTGGCATCGTATATGACAGCATGAGAGCCAATTTCGGCAATGAACCTTGGTATCCTAGGTTACTGGACTATTTGAATGAGGTATCCTTTCCTGTTCATTTATATTGACATAAAGACGTGTACCCAGGACTGGCGCAGCTCAGGACATAAAATACTTCTAATTTTATTATGTATTTTTAGGGCATGCTGTTAATGTTGCTGGGCCAACACATGGATATCACATCACTTCGGAATTTTGATTACTTCACAATGGACCACTACAGAGCTATTGCCAGCACCAAAATGACCACATATACGTTCAAAATACCCATCTATTACGCATTGATTTTGGCTAATAAACCCCATGAAGGTGTTTTTGGGCATATTGAAGATCTTCTCACAGACATGGGAATGCTTATTATGATGCAGGTAACTGTGAATCATGAGTAGGTTCTTAGTTTAAAATATTGCCAATGTTTTCAAAGTCACCCTGTATTGGTTCTGAACAGAAGAACAGAAGTTTATTCTTGATTGAACCAAAAGGAAGAGTTCCTTGTTTCGATTCGATTTATTACAAATTTTTGGCATGTATATTCGAAGTCTCCCATCTTACCATTCCCAAACGAAAATCGCTTGCACATAGGATGACACAAAATCGAGCGTCGCTTCAAACAAAAGTTACCCGATGCAAGTGATTGCGATGTTGACCTCGATAGCACCTTTAGTCCGTATTACTTTGCTAGTCGAACAATGTAAACAATATTTTTATAACTTTTGAATTAACAGTAAATAAAAGATCTCGGTGTTCAACGATGACTCAGGTTGTGAGTTTTGTGTTCATCTTATTTTATAACGAATTATTTTATTAAAAAATGATAACAAGAATGTTAACAATGTTCGACATATATGTTCGACAAGCAAAGAAAAACTGACTTAGTAATTAAATGGTTTTACACTAGGGGCCGTACTCTTAAGACTTTGCCAAGATTTTTGAATACCGCCATCTCTTTCCCTCGCAAGGCCATACTAGTATGAGTGACAAGGACGGCTAGATTGGGAAACGCAACATTGTATTTCAGAGTAAGGCCTCAGAGCGTTTATTTTCTAATCCGTAGAACGACTACATGGATTGTTTCGGCGACGAGATAGTTTCTGGTAAAGAGGGAACGGACATCCAAGAAGGCAAGTGCACGTGGTTTATCGCGACAGCGCTGCAGCGGTGCTCTTCAGCGTAGCGAGCGGAATTAGAGGCGTGCTACGGCAGCACAGACACGGCTCACGTGCAGCGCGTCAAGCGGCTTTACGAGGATTTGCAACTACCCGCCGTCTACCGCGATTCGGAAGAAACCGTCTACGACAACATTATCACTCGTATAAACGCTCTTCCATCTGACAATGTTGTTCCACCAGAAGTTCTGTTGAAACTTCTGGATATGATGTTTTACATGAGGTCTAAACCTGAAATGAGTCTTGTTTCTTAGAGCTTTTAAAAGCCTTACATAATGATATTGTAACAATCAAATTCATTTATGTCTACTATGAATTATAGTTTTATTTTTGTTTTTATAGTGTTTTGTCACCATACAAACTTAATAATATAAATTGCACTTGTAAAAAGACAACTGTGAACCTGTGACAGACGAGGAAATGGACCCCGTGTCTTACGCAATCCGGGCGTATGCCTATACCACTCGGCCACCGTCACATTAACAGTCCTGTTGAATTTTGCAAGCGCTTCTTAACGCGTAGGCTGCGTGACATCATCAATGTTGTGAGATTGCTCTCACAATATCTGAAGGAAAATATTTTTACAAATATTTTAACAATCAGTTAAGATGATGAAAGCCAATTTATAGTTTTATTTTTGTTTTTATAGTGTTTTGTCACCATACAAACTTAATAATATAAATTGCACTTGTAAAAAGACAACTGTGAACCTGTGACAGACGAGGAAATTTCATCATCTTAACTGATTGTTAAAATATTTGTAAAAATATTTTCCTTCAGATATTGTGAGAGCAATCTCACAACATTGATGATGTCACGCAGCCTACGCGTTAAGAAGCGCTTGCAAAATTCAACAGGACTGTTAATGTGACGGTGGCCGAGTGGTATAGGCATACGCCCGGATTGCGTAAGACACGGGGTCCATTTCCTCGTCTGTCACAGGTTCACAGTTGTCTTTTTACAAGTGCAATTTATATTACTATGAATTACTTTTTATTTACTTGCATGCACATACACGACCGTAAGATTCTGATCGAGTTAGCTCCGAGGCTTGCTCAGTTAGAACTTTATTTTATTGTCTCTATGGTTAAAACCCAAAGCTTGTTGTTACAATCATGTTAGTATTTTACGTTTAAATAAACTTTGTTTGAATAAAAAAATATACCGATAAGACGTCACGAACTTTATGTACTTTGCAATGCTTTTTATATAAATATATCTTCACTTTTAGTATAAAGCTAAGTTTGTTTGACTCTAATATCAGGAACGAAGCCTGATTTAGAAAAAAAAACGCTACGACTGGCACGGAGAAAAATCAAAAGGCGCGCATCAAAGCCATCAAACCGCGGGGGACCGCTACAAGTACAACTAATTTAAATGGAAAATAAATTCATCAACTTACAAATATGTTCCTACCTTTAGTTGGCTCCAACTTGCTGCAGATTCTAGGTGAAATAGAATAGGTATAGGACAACAAATCAGAAAACACTGAATATCGCGCGCGCGCCAATGAATGATGGTCATGTATATTTTTTTCAATTTTCCCTCTTCCCTCTAGACATACTCTTCCTTGGACTCGTCGGGTCAATGCCAATGCTACCAACCAAACAAGCCAAAAAAGGGATGTTTCCTATTACATAGAAATTACAGATTTCATTTTATACATTTTCTTGATGAGCTATGTAAAAAGTTAAACTGAGCTAGCTAGCTAATATGTTAAAATAGGCACAGCACTATTAGATGTTTCGAAAAAAGAAAAAAGTCACATACACACCTAAGCATACACACACCACACAACAAAACTGACATTTACTGTCAAATGGTGGTCTGTCAATCATAAAAGAAATCGTGAATATTTTGTTTATTATTTTCTATTGCGATTGTTCTGAGTATTTCAGTAAAATATTGGTGATGTGAATTATCATATAGGTAAAAAACAAATAACACTAACATATTTTTGTTTCATAAGTGTGCGTAATAAGAATATTTACTCGTAACCTCCAAAGAACAAAGTGTACAATGCCGACTGTGATTCGTAATTAAATGCGCTATTCTAGCCATGGATCCCCAGAATGACTCTTTATCAATGAAAAATGCGGTGAGAGTGGAACGTGATGGTGATAGAAGCAGTAATTGTAACGGACCTTCCAAACAGCGAGGCCCAAACGACAACCCTGAAAGTGTGTTTACATCCGCATCGAATGAACTAGACGCAAATTCAACGTCGCTAAACGGGCCACGGCAAAGAAATTCGAATCCCTCTAGCAACGAATCATCGCAGCCGGCTGAAAAAGCAAGCACCAGTAATGCTGAGTGTAAAAAATATGCAGGTGGTTCTAGTCAAGGTAACAAAGTTATTAACTGTAATAACGATCAAACTGTGACCCCGAGTTGCAGCAAATCAGACACAGCCGGAAACAATGCAGATCCTCAATCATGCTTGAAACACAAAGTGTGTATTGAAAAGGCTGGAAGTAGTAGTGTTAATATTGCATCTACAAGTGGCTCTAACAAACCTGTGGAGAATGCAGAAAGCAGTAGTTTTAGAGAAAACCGAAAACGACCTTCAACTTTAAAACTTAATAGGCCCAATTTGGATGCCAATGACAGCTCAAGTGATACAGGTAATGATGATTACTCACTGGGCTCAGAGGATGGCTGTATCTACACATACAGAGGCGGTGAGCACTTGGCTGACTTGCCAAGCTCTTTCTTCAGTCTAGATATGGGCTTGCCTCTAGAGAGACACCTGCCTCCTGTGCCAAATTATCCTGGTCAACAGGGTGCTCAAAATGCAAGAGAACAGAATTCAAGAGCTTCCAGTCCAGATATGGACTTCCTAGAAATGGATTTTGACCCTGGCCCTTCTTGTGAAGTGGACACAGGAGACGAGTCTAGTCCTGATGCTGACTTAGAAGCGGAAATAATGATGCCCGAAGAAAATGAGCCAGTGTTAAGAGGGACTTCTCCAGAGTATTTAGCAGGAGCTAGATACATTCCCCCACCTATCAGTGTGCCCACAACATCATCAGCTAGTGATGCTCACCCTCACAATGTGCCCTCTACTAGCCGCGGTGTTCCTACAGATCAAGGAGATATGAGGGATGATTCTAGAAGCTGTCTTCTGTTTGGGCCTCTCATCACACATGTCAATGTGAGAGGGGAGCAGCTGTTGGTGCGGAGAACCATGTCACATTGTCCACATTCTTCATCTGCAAATCTTCATATGACTAGTGGTGATCTGGTATCACCAAGGGAAATGTTAAACTGTAAGTTCCTCAAGCACTGAGTGTGTTTTCTTATCAGAAAATCAGTTCTTCAATTTAAAGGTTTTAAGGCCTTCTACATTGTAGCATACCACCATACCAGTGTGCAAAGTAGAGTGCATTGTGTTGCTTTTCATGTCTGATACACTCTTAGCATTGTCATGGTATGGTACAGTTGTAACGGGCCCAGACCAGAAATGAAAAATAACATTCATATTTAGATTAATAAAACTAATAATTTTACCAGTAGTATAGGTAAACTGCTTCATTGAGACTTCGCCTGCGGGGTAGGGTGGGGAGGCGATAGCGGGTCGTGCGAGAGATGCAGTTGGCGCGGTAACACCCGCCCGCGCCGCTCACTAACCGCGCTCTCGTCTCCCCCCGCACCTCTTTGCCCCGCAGCTCAGGCGAGGTCTCGATTTCGCGGTCTACCTATAAATAAATCAGTCATTACTTACCTAATTTTAAGCTGCTTGTTCTCTGTACTTGCCTTCACTTATTGTGTTTACATTGGGATGTGTATAAATACCCCTAGCTAGTGAGATCATTACCTAAAATAAATTGTATTTAATTTGTTTCTAGATGAAGAGGACCATGCAGAAGGACCATTTGCACATCAGATAAACCAAGGAGAGCGACCCACCTACGACTCTGCCAACTTATCTTCAGCATTATATCATCTCACAATGGCTAAAAAACTTGTGGAGAACGCTAAAGCAGACACTGATCAGCCCTCAACTAGTGTAAGTAGAAAAGTTAATTAAAAAAATAATACATATATACCAGACAACACACCAACTGTTATGGTTTCAAAGGAATACCAATACTTTTATTTATACCAAACTTTTATACCAAAATTATGTTCACTAGTAACTCTACTTGGCACTTGCCTTATTGTTTGTGTTCTGTCTCGAGCAAAAGTTAAAAGACGACAATATTATGTAAATGCCCATAAAGGCAGCAATATAAATAGGGTCATCCACGAAGGCGCGCATCCACCATTTGTCATGATCGTTTATGTACATTTGTGCATGATTTTGCCAATTTTAAATAAAATATGTATTAATAATCTGGTCGTATTGATTTTTTTGTTTATTTATCATATTTACATTGGATAAATTCTCCTTTCATGAAAGTAGATAACACATCTACACATTTTTTGTACCTCTGATAAACTGCTTACAGTTTTAGAATAGTTAGGTACGGGATTATATATTATATTATATATTAATTATTAGTGACCATGAAAATTTAAAACAATATATTGCTAACAGTTTTCTATTTATACCAACAGTACAGTGAGCCTGGCCCCAGCACTAGTTCCAGTTCAGACGACGCGCGTTGCACGCTGCCTCCGCGGTGCATGGTGTGGTCGGAGCGGGAGGCCTGCGAGCGACAGGTCACGCAGATAGGCACCTCTGCCTGCGGGGCTACTGCTGTCGTCAATGTCTTTGTAAGGGGATTAAAATGCATTGGTTCTGAGATACATCGTAGAACTTAAATTAATCACTAAGTGCAGTCTTTGATAAGTTCACATTAGTCCACCCAGTGCCGTCTCTGCATGAACTCAAAGTTTTGGTTACAATATAATCAAAGGATGTTTTTTTTTTTATAATGAGTCGACTACTGGAATGTCATTTTTGCAGAGCTATTGGTGTACTTCCGCAATTACAACAATTGGTTGTATTTGCTTGGTTCATGCATGATTTTTAGTGGGGAATGGTTTATGTTTTATTAAATTCTTTCAGATGGTTCACTGCACCGTGCTTTTTTAACCGTCTTACAGCCGAAGGCCACTTAAAGTATCCAATAACTACATGTCATTCGTTAAATAAAACTTGGTTATTATTAAGATTTCAAAGACTAAGACATTGAAGAAGATATCAGCACAATTTAGTTCGAAACATCCTGTAACGAGCACTACGCGCGGGTCATTCACTCGGCTGTCTAGCACTACTGCCCTAGTTTTACGCACGAATAGAAAGGGGCGAGGCGGTGGGCGTCACAAAGGATTGCGCTAGCGCATGATTGGTTAGAGATCCACGTGGACTGTCTTAGATTGGCTAACGGTGCGGAACGCGTGGAGGCGGCAAGGTCAAGGAATGCATTGTTGAAATCGTAAACATTATGAACAGGATGATACATTACGTAACATTACTATTAGATATTTTTTACACAAAAACTATGTGGAGTGTAATAAAAAAATAACATGCCCTAGAGGTTTATTAAGATGGTCACATTACGTGGGCTTCGGCTGTAAGACGGTTAAAAAAGCACGGTGTATATACGTGTGAAAGGAATTTAGGGTGGAGTCTTTGGTAATTATCTCAGATAAGTTGTAGGGATTGATTCTCAGATGATGTAGTCATAAAAGAACAAATGAAAATGTCTTGTATATAACATGATAATTTCAATAAGTGCTGTAACCAAAGCAAAGTTGTATCTGAAAACTTGCTTAACCAAATCAGAGTTTCCAAGAGACGTAAAAAAAATATGTGGACTCCGCGCTCATAATGATATTGCAAATTTTGACAGGATCTCTCATATATTTGTGTTAACAAAACTTATATATTAAGTTTTATTTACCCAACGAGTTTATATGTTTCAGATTGCATTGGGCGTACCTGTAAACGTAGAAAAAATCAATGCTGCTGTCGGCACAAGATTGAGAGCGAACAATGCCCCATTGCCAAGGTATCTATACTAATATTATAAAGCTTAAGTTTCTTTTGCTTGTTTGAATGCACTAATCTTAAGAACTTCGAGACGGGAGGGAGAAGAGCAAACTCAAAATGCGCGGGCGCAGTCGCGGAGGACCGCTAGTAATATATACCTAACTAGCGACCCGCCCCGGCTTCGCACGGGTGCAATGCTGATACTAAATACACTACAGAAAAACTGTGAACCGGTACCGCCGCAAACGCTACGTCCCGCAATTTTTAAATCTGTAAAACTTCGAAAATATTCACTTAAATCATACGGTGTAAAGGGCCATATAGATCTATATTAAATGAACAATGTATTCAAGGTATTTAATTGGTTAAAAATTAATGCTGTATTGCTTAAAATCGCTTCCAAAATTAGCCATTATTTGTCGTAAAAAGTAAATGACAAAAAAAAGTTATTGTGGGTTATCCATAAGAGATAGACATATACCACCACGGACTTTTCTGTAGACCTTTTCAATGTGTACAATACTTAGTATATTATTTTGATAAAACTCGCCTGCGTTTGCAATGTAAGCGGAAAAAATGTAATTATTTACGACATCACATTAGAAACCTCAAAAATAACAGTACTTCTCCACTATTTAATGGATGTTAATATACATATAAACCTTCCTCTTGAATCACTCTATCTATTAAAAAAACCGCATCAAAATCCGTTGCGTAGTTTCAAGGATTTAAGCATACAAAGGAACATAGGGACAGAGAATGCGACTTTGTTTTATACTATGTAGAGATATAATGAGTGTGTGATACGTGTGTGATACAACCTTCAAATCCACGGTTTCTGTAAATAATGTAGGTGTACCACAAGGAACAATTATGGGTCCATTGCTTTTTATAATTTACATAAATGACTTGCCATTAGTGACCAATCATCAATGTCATCTTTTTGCCGATGACATATCACTAGTAATATCAAAAGAGTCTGAAAATTATAACGAAGATATTAACAATACCATTTCGAGTATAACAAATTGGCTAGACAACAATAACTTATGTGTAAATATAAACAAAACCAAATACATGCGTTTTTTTAACAGGGAACCTAAAGGAGACAATCTAGATGTACAAATTAATGCTAAACAAGTAACCGAATCGAGTACAGTTAACTTCTTAGGCTTCATTATAGATAATCAGTGCTCGTGGAAACAGCACGTAGAAAAAGTCTGCAAAAAAATAAACCGATTTTCTTATGCTTTATGGCGCCTAACCACTCAAATAAACCAAAAAGCTGCTTTAATGGCATACCACGGGTATGTAGCATCGAACCTCAAATATGGCTTAATACTTTGGGGAAACTCTATAAACATGGGTGCAGCGTTCATTTCACAGAAGCGCTGTGTTCGTGCCATATGTAGGGCTTCACCCCTAACATCGTGCCGGGAACTGTTTCCTCGCCTGAACTTGCTTTCGCTACCGTCGATGTACATAATGGAGTGTTGTGTTTTTGTCAAATCTAACCCACAATTATTTTTACACAAAGATGACTATTCAATCAAATCAATAAGACATCAAGGAAAACTATTGCTCCCCTCAATACAGACCCAATATTTTAAAAGAAACAGTTACCCAAGCTGTATTTTAATTTATAATAAACTACCATATTCACTGACAAGGCTCCCATTGAATGAATTTAAAACTAAATTATTTGACTGGTTAAAAGTTAAATGCTTCTACTCAGTTGATGAATATGTTAACTCTAAGATTGACATAAAATTATGACATTTAATATAATTTAATTTATGGAAATTTATCTTGATAATAATTTAATATTGCGATTTTTTGTTATTTATAAGTATTTGCATGCTATATTTTATGGCTGAATATGTATGAACTTTGCGACTATATTATTTAAGATCTGACATGTACCATATTCAAAAGCAAATAAATGATTATGATTATGATTATGATTACGTAATAATAATATTATTTTAGAAATAATTTAGACATAGTTATTGAAAAATCATGGCGGTGTGTATGCCAAACGAATTTATGTTTGGTTACTTCATTTATTTCAACAGCTATTTGTACAATTTAAAAAACACCTACAATTTATTTAAACAGATAAGGTAATGATGAGTGTTTTATTTAACATGATGTAAATAATATCAAACTAGAATTAAATATACAGAATAAAGCTATTTTGCAAAAAGATAAATACGCACCCAACGATTTCGGTCCACATTTCTATTACGTACTGCTAGGGTGTGGAATTCGCTGCCGGCAGAAGTGTTCCCTGGCAACTACAATTTGGACGTTTTCAAGAAGAGAGTGAATAGGCTATTACTAGGCAGACATGGTCCATCTTAGGCTACATTGTCACTTAACATCAGGTGCAATCGTAGCCAAATGTCTGGCTATCTATTATAAAAAAAAATTAAAAAAAAATGCGTGTATCATTAAATCTTTGCATAATTATCTTCAAATAATGATGATAAAATACATCTTATATTTTGCTTCGCCGTAACTGCAAACATAACAAATGACAAGTCACAGCTACTCATACCTGTTCGTCACCCCCAGGTACCTGTTATCCCGAGCAGTGGCAGGGTGCACAGCAGCGGACCTAGTATCTGGCATTCAAAGGGCATCCGATGGTCTCGTGACCGCGAGGTTCTTTCCTACATACCCGGAGAGGGCCGTGTCACTGTCGCATTGGCTGGCTGACTGGATTTCATTAGGTATGTATATAGGGCTTGTTTTTGGCTTAGTAAACCTCCTCCAACGCACATTGCATTATAGATAGTGCCATCCATGAAGACGCGGCCACTATTCGTCCTAATCGTTTAACCCTTACTTACAACATATTTCCACCATATTTTAAACTTTATCCCATTGACTTAGAATCCAAACACAATAATTTTTTTGACTAGTTCTACTGGTCAAAAGGATTACATGTCTGCAAGCTTTTGTCAATATTTGATGATATTATAATAAATAGAATTAGTAAACAATAATAAAATATAATTATTTTTATGATTTTAATATCTGTCACACACCCCGCCCCCGCGCTTTCTTCAATCAAAAATGAGTGACGCGCCCTTTTGTAGATTGCACTATCAATATGCGATGGAGTGCGTACCTCGTATGGTCATGAGATGAGATATAATCCAAAAGTTATATTGTTGTTGTGAAGCTGTGTTGTGTCTGGCGCATTTATATTATATATTTATTTATATCTTTTCAAACTATTCTGAAGCTTACCTAGTACTGGTATTTTATCTATGACATAGTCATACGTATTTTTATTAACACGCTTTTGTTAGTGTCACTATGTATGTAAGAAAATCTTAAAATCTTAATTTGACCAACTTTCCGGTCTTCGATTAGGATGAATTTTTGCAGGATGCAGTACATGACTAGCTAAGAAACGTAATTACAAATCCAATGGCGGCCTCCCGAAAATGGCAGACTGGCTATTTGGAATGCACCCCCATGATATGGGTATCAAATTAAAGGGTTAACTGTCAAGAATACGAAAAAAAATGACACGTGACTTAAATCCAACATGGCGGATATCCAAGATAGCGGATTGGCTATTTGAAATGCACCTCTATGATATAGGTATAAAATGAAAGGGTTTGCTGGAAAAAAGCGTATTTTTTAGTTTTTTTACTATTTATTTTAATTACAGGTGCAGTCCCAATAGTGACTTTAAACTTGCAAGTCGGTTGTGAAGGTGAGATACCAGACGCGTGGCACCATCAAATGGTGTTCGGCGTCTCGCAAGATGGGGTCTACCTCTGCAATCCTGTTGAGTGCGTGCGAGAATCAACCTTATGGCCTAGACTTACGTCTCCTTCTATATTATTGGTTAGGACGAGAGATGTGCTGGCTAGGTTCACGGCTGGTACTGATCTGTCGCCGCTCATGTTTGTGCCCGATAGACGGTTTCACACGTTCAATGTTTTAGGTAAGTGTTTTTTTTTCTTACATAGATATAGATATAGAGATAGATATACGGTGAGTACAAGAGAGTATCATATTTAGCTCTAATGCATGTGCAATTTGGTAGTATAGATACTATTGGCAATGTTTGTAGCGATGTTGACTGAAAATAAATGTTTTTGTACCTAAATCGATATACTCTCTCTCTCTTTAGTATATTATCTCTCTTTCTGTTTCTAATCAAGAAAAGAAAAAATATTCAATAATATTAAAAAAATGCGAACATCTACGTTTAGTACGCGAAATGGTTCATGCCATACTGTATATTTCTTGTGCAGTTGTCTTCCTTTACTTTTCTTTATTTATTTATTATTCTGCAAAAATAATCAAACAAGAGTACCAATACAGTACCTTACCTAACACTTGAGGTAATTTTATGACCTATGTTACACTCAATAGCAATAGGTAAACATATTTGACTTAGACTTTGTTCTGTGCCCAGTAATTGGATGTTTACAGGCTAACTTTACTGTTTACCAATACAGTAAATAATAAATAATAGTCCTTCTTAACAACTTCAACTTGTTTCAGGTCAAGTAGTAAACGTGATACGCGAGTGGCGTTCCACCGGCTGGTCGGAAGGCGGGACTCGTACGCGTCACGTGCGCGTCCCGTGCGCGTACCAGGCCGGCGTGACCGTGGCCGCGCTCACGGGCTCCGAAGCGCATAGAAGACTTATGCATGCCGCTCAGCTGCCTATTATAGGCCCGCAGCTTGACCGATAAGTCGCTTTATTTACTTATTCAGAGTATAACAGGAATGTTTGAATGTGCTCTTTCTTGTAAAGTGTGGTCGAATGGCAATGATGAACTGATTGCATATTGCCTGTAATATATGATTCGTTTACTACCCATGGAAAAACCGTAATAGTCGCCGCGTTGGTGTTCGAAGTCGGCCCGATAAACTTTAATATTCCCGTACAACACAGTACTACACAGCTATCCATTATTATTATCTTTAAAATTTATTAGTCCATATATAGGGTGTGACCAATTATTACAACATGTTTCACACATTTATTTTAATTTTTATATTTGACGTTCATAAGTGTCATTTCATGACCTAAATTGAAAGAAAGATTTTGAATTTGAATTTGAATTTGACCTGTAATAAGAGCAAAAAATTAAAATTTAGGCCCTTTAAGTGACGAGTGATCCATATTAAATGGTTTTAATTTTTTAAATTGAAAAATAAATTTATTATTATTTTCTAACAAAATAAATCGAACCAGCTATGTATTGGAAACAAATGAGTCCAGTCATAGAACTTGACATCGTCATTTACTACAACGAGTTAGCAATTTTGATATACATTGACTAGAGATTATAAGTTTGGATTACTATATCTTTTAGCTAAAGCATTATGGAGCACTAAGACCAGGTCAAGGTAACTACGAATACTCTGTAGTATCATTGATTAATTTTTTTGCTCCTATTACAGGCCACACGCTGTATATTATATTGTTATCACGCCTATTAGGCGTTCACTGACCACTTAAGTGTTAAACATTTCTGTTACATCACTAAAATCACCGTCAAAGTGCGTTTATGAAAAGTATACGTAGAAATACTTGACGTGTACACGTAACTTCCGTACGCATTTGATTGTACTAAAAAAGGTTTTATTCCCACCGCACCGCACCATACCATGACCTCGCTAAAAACGTGTCGGGCACGAAAACTAACACGATACGCTCTACCTTCCCCATTGAATTGATTGACAACGTTATGTCTCACCGTTATATGGAGCGAGAGCCAGCGAGAACGTTGATACGCCGCGTGCATGGCTCGCGACGGTGTTGGTCGGTGACGGAACGGTCTAGTAGGCAAAGTGACATAGTTTTCAATACATTCTGATGTTCCTAGCGCCGTCATGATAATATGCTTATATGTAGTGGGCAAAAACCTTAAGTCAATTAATCGGCAAATGTTATTAGTAATTTGATTATCAATCAACAATTATCTGATTTCAACTTGTGGTTTTTTAAACCAGCTCTAAGTGTGTTTTAGTCACCCTCAATATTTTACGATTAAGTTCGTTGTGATTTCTCTCAAATGTATACTCTGATTTTTAATTAGATAGACCAAAATGACACTTGGTGGGTGGCCACTTTTTAATAATTTAAAAATAGTGTTGGTCCTTAATAATCGAAAGTTTCAAATTCATTCAATTGTTTTTTATAATCGATTTTAAAATATTCAAATAAAATCTGTTTATAAAAATCACGAATCCCAAAAATCATAATTATTTCAGTGAATTAATTTATAGAAAGTATTAAAAAGTCAAATAAGGTAAGACCATACAAAAATATTTCTATTGCAAGGGAAAACAAGATTTTTCTACTCCTTACAAAAACTGTTTTATGTATTACGTTTATTTGTAGCTTTATCTAACGTTTAACATGTATTATTTATCCTAATAAGCAAAATCACATTAATGAAAATTCATATCACAAGTTCAATTAATCGCGTACAATTGAATTGTTACTACACTATGGGTACTACGCTAGCAACATTAAAAAATAAAAAGTTCGATTGAAGCTGTCATTCTGGTCTATCTAATTAAAAATCAGAGATTAGTAGCGTAACGACTCTTATTGGCACAGGTGTTGAAATATTACGGTGTTAATTGAAAGGTGTATAAATATATAAAAACAATGCTGTATTAAAAGCTTAATGTACGTACCACATGTTTCTTCTAATACGACTTTTGCTGTTTCAACAGAAGTCAATCTTTTAAAAGACATATTTTATTAACACCAATTTGATAAGAAAATAACATTATTGTAAGTGATGATATTATTAATAGGAAGACATATCTTACGTAGATGTATATTACTGTGTTCCTATAGATTTTGTGTTTGGTTTGATAACAATATGTAATATAATAATTTAGCTTGAAGAAATCTTCCGTTTATAGTATTTACTATTTATCCATCACATCTGCGACTAAATCTTCCGTTTTTAGTATTTATCTAGCACATATGTGACTAAATTAAACCACCGTATCAAAATCATGCGTGTTATATATTTTCAACAGTTTACACATGTATAGTTTTGGATGTAAGCTAAATTACTTCATGCAATACAGGTGTCCATTTTTTAATAAAGACTTCACCCATTAATATCAGTTTTTAGTAATAAGCCTATAATCGAGAAAAAATCAGATGTTCCCTACATAACATTTTGGTTGCGCGCCAATGGAACTTTTGTATGTTTTTTTTTCTCGATTTCACTATTAGACTCATAGTAAAAGTTATTAATATTCATTAGTGGAATCTTTGTAAAACAATATACTGTTAGAAAAAAGACACCCTGTATGTACGTCTAAAACCAATATTTAGCTTACAGTGAAAAAAATAACTAAACTGTGATACTGTAAAAAATATGAAACGTATTTTTTAACGTACACCACCGGAATACACAATTAAATACTTACATTTATGCTACTTGAAATAATTAAACATTGTTATTATAATAGAGGTTAAACTAGTTTAGTGTTTTCTTTTCTACGTATAGTACGTATAGTATAGGGCTATAAAAAAATACGTTCACGCGTACTTTTGTATAGTTTTGAAATTGTTTTCTCGTTTCATTTTTATTTCATTGGTTTAGTATGAACCTGAAAATTTTAAATAAATAAATAATAAATATTGGACACATCACATACATTGCTCTGATCCCAAAGTAAGTAGCTAATGCACTTGTGTTATGGAAATCAGACACAACGGTGGTACCACAACACCTAGACCCGGGACAAAATAGAAAATTATGACCTACATTGACCCGACCGGGAATCGAACCCGGGAACTCGGAGCGGCGACGTCTTGAAATTTGCGTGAACGTAATTCATAAAAAAGCCTGGTTATGTTTGTTCATCTGTTATTATTATTTTATTGTAAGGCTTTATCATCAATATATCGCTCAAATGTTTCGTTATAATTGTCTCCATTGTTTGTATAATTAATGATACAGTTGAACTCATAGTGATTCAACTTTTCACGTAAAAACGTGTGATCGGCTAAATTTTATTAGCCACATAAAAATGTAAGATGTAAATATTCCTATGTTAAAGATACGATGTAATTTAATTATATATTAGTGAATTGGTGCTTACTAGTCAAAATTATATTAGCACATACGTCTATACACGATACAACCAACGTAATATACTTTTGTGAACATAATTGCACGTTAACTATAACTTGTACCTTTTAAACTGGTTTATAAAAATTCCAAGACCATGTACAGTATCTCTTAAAATAGCTAAAAATACAGGTAATTAGACAGACTTTATGTTATCTTAGTTTAGTTCACAATTTTTAGGTAATTAAAATAATAAACTAAAAATCCTGGCAACTCCTTCTGTCTATTCTATCTCATGCCAAAATCATGTCAAAACGTGCAAAAAAGTAAGTCTGTCTATGTCAAATGTCATTTTTCTTTCCGCTTTCAATCTTTTTTATTCTCTTCAAACAGCTGATTGGCTGACAGGTACTTGACAGATATAATAGATATCATGAAATTGAATTGCTAGATTTTATTAGTTTATGTTACATATCAGTACCTTAAAATTTAATATTTTACGGACGAAAATTATTCTGAAAACGATTAAACTTTACATAAGCTATTTTTTAGATTAATGTACAAGGTGTTGGCATTTTCCCCATACAAACGTAAACATGTCCTTTCTTAATTCAATGGATTTGTATGTTTGTAATTCATATCTAAGCCGATTCGCACATTGCCCCGCGCTCTGCCGCGTTGGGAGGGGCATTGTGCGAAGCGGTCTATTATACTGCAACGTCAAACATTACTTTATTGCACAATTTTTTGTTAGTTTTTCAAACAAAATATAAACAGCGAGAAATTAAGTGCCCATACTTGATCTTCAGTGTCATTTATGTTTGCATCATTCTGTGCCCCTTACTCTTGAAATATGTCAAATATTAAATTTCTCAATTTTATTGCTTGGTGATATGGTTTTGATTTCTAAAGAAAGAGACGGTACGATCCAGTCTTTTTTTATAGGAGTGAGTAAGGGGGCTGTATGGTCGTTAATGTATTACGTTTTCTTTTCATTTCAAGTAAATAATGTTGTAAATTTAATTGTACTCTGTAAATGATTTAAACAATCTGTACCATCAATACATTGCTACGTAAGCTTAAGTTCTTCTAATGTGTATCCACACTTTAGTAGTGTGATATAGTACCAAATTGTTAACAAAATATTATGATGTCATGAAACATTGTTACTTGACTATAATAACGATACTCTACATAAAAGCAATGTTATGTATAACATTATATTTTTGGAATATACTATGATAGAATATCTATTTGAGTTTTAATTGTAAATAATGATACAAAATCATACAGGGTGGTAAGATAATCTTGATAACTTTTTAGAAATTTTATAAGTCATTATACAGGATGGTAAAACATTAAGACAATCTAGATAGAACTTTAAGGCATTCAAACTGTCAATATATAAAATCAAGCTTGAGGCATATTTTTGTATTGAATCCTTGTTTATTGAGTGCGTATCGTTTCTAACAACTCTTCAAAGAGTTTATAAGGAATACCGCTCTTCTCTAAATTCTCAGCTTGTTGCATTATGCTATCGCAGAGGGCGCCTTCTTTTTCCCGATACAAACGTGGCAACTGCGTTTGCTCATAAAGCAGCTTAACGCGCTCGAAGTGGGCTGGTTCGTCGCTCCCGTAGCACGCTTCGAAGACCAACCGCTGTCGTGGTGTGAAGCGCTGCAGAGCTGTAACTGCCAGCCAGGTGCATTGCCCTTTTTGAATGTCGCTACCTTCTAACTCTGTCATAGCATCAGTTCCGAAACAGTTTTCGAAGTCTGCCTGTAACGATAACTAAAACTTTAGGCCCACTTGTGCATAATGATTTAAACCAGGATTACGCTAATCCTGGATTAAATCTTATTTCTGTCTCTGTCAACGTCAAATAAACTAACAGAGACAAAATTATATGATATCAGACGGAAAAATCCTAATCCTGCATCATACACAATTGCGCCTAAGCAGTTAACAATTTAGTTTGACGACTCGTTAGGTGCAGTGGTTAGCGCTCCTGACTACTGAACCAGCGGTCACGAGTTCGAATCACGCAAGGGGTAAGTAAATGTTTGTGCGATGAGCACGAACATTATATATACAGTCGCCATCATATCAGGTTACCCACTTCTGTTGCAAACTAGCCCTTATTACAACTGCATAAGATGCCGCGCAGTGTTTACCTTGATGTGCTGTGGTCGGTCCGTACCTAAGTCATGGATGTTATGTATTTATTTAAGTACTAGCTGTGCCTGCGACTTCACCAATTCGTAATACAAGGAAGAAAATTCCTTACTTTGAAACCAGTCATTTTTTTTTAGTTATGTTTATTATTTATTTAGAATCACATGAAACCCTGTATAATATAAGAACTAACCTTAATTTGATAAAACATTCCCATGTCTGAGCATATTCTTCCAGTACTTTGCAGAAGCTCCTGATCACATTTGTTTGCTAGAGTCATAGCGAGAAACAGAGGCAGTTGGTAATAGGGATAGGAAACTTTGAAATCGCATAACTTCTTATAGTTAGTTATGGTCAGGTTGTTGTATTTGTTGCTTTCATTTTTAAAACTGTGCTTTAAATACTGGCTTATTCTACTGCAAATGAATGCCTGAAAAGAAATGATAAACATCCTAAAATTTTAATTAAATGCTATGTAGGTACTTAATCCATGTGTGAAAAATTAATTTAAAAAACTTTTATTAAATCAGGGCATTATTTCAACCACGGACAGCAACAGTCTACGCACGCTCATAATGTACCGACTTTAAATGAATTTATTTCTCCTAATTTAGAAATCAAATGCGATATTTAAGTCCTTTCAGTGAGATTTTTTTGAAGGCGTATTATTTTTTAAATTATTTCTCTTTTCTACTTTTTAGTAACCTCCCTTTTTGAAGTCGGTAAAAATAGTTTCTTAAACCTTCCCCTGAATGAAACAAATTCCTAGGTACTTCACTGAAATCGGCATCAAAATCGGTTTCAGCCGCGAGATAGTCGCGGACAATCATATCTACATACATACAAAGTTATAGGTCAAACTGAGAACCACCTTTTTTGAAGTCAAGGTTAATAAAAATACCTTGTTGAAAAGATGTAGGATATCTTTATACCACTTTGTATCTTGAAACTTCTGTTCTATCATAACATACATGAAACTTCGCAACAAATCCGCGTTCTTAACGTCCTCAGAAACTTGAAAAATGTTTTCGGAATCCTTGATGTGGTCATGTGTATTTATTAGCTGACTGTAAGAATCTGCCTAAAAAAAAGGAGAATAATTAAAATTATTCAAATATTACAGTGGGAATCGTTGAATTGTCCGTCCCTATAGGAGTGAAAGAGATAGTGCTCTACAAAATTGCAGCTCAACTATCCTAGAGGTTGGCTTGTATTTCGGTATCTATCTATGTATTATATCAATCAATATAATTAAGGTAACACTTACCATTTTGGCTACCCAAGCTAGCACTAAAGCTTGGTGAACCGATTCTTCAGTTATATTTTCTGATTTTTCGATAATTTTGTAGGATGTCAACATTGTGCCGAAAATGTCTGGAGTCTTCGCTCTTGAATTGTCATTGATGGTCTATAGTTAAAGTTTACATCTATTTTTAATTTGTATTAAGGTAGGAACTATCGAGGCCAAAGCCGCCTAACCACCTTAAAGCCAAATCAATTGCGCCTCGCGTCATATTTTTCGTTTGAAAAGACACTGGTTTTGTGTCGTGTGTGCACGTGAATTTCGTTGAAAAGTGGTCAGGCGGCAGTGGCTTGGACCGAACAAAAGGTTTATTTTTCCTTACCTTGTGAATGACTTTTTCAAAACTTGGTATGAGTTCCAAATATTTATTCTCACTTCTAACTACACTTATAATTTGATACAGATAATCATCCATTGTATTAAATTTACTGTTTAGTAGATTTAAATGACTAAAAGAAAAGATAGATCACATTGAATGTCAATTAAGTAAGTAGTTAAGTATGTAAAAGTAATTAAATGAAGTATTTTACTTGCTACTTTTCTTACCATGAACTTGAAGCGTGTTTAATCGGCAATAAAACATGTTTTAAGTATTTCATTTTAAAACATTTAGCAATCTAAATATTAAATGCTGGACGTAGATGTTGTTTGCAGACTAGTAAAGTACCTATTACGGAAATATACACCACCCTCCTATTTATAACTTCTTTAAAACGCAGCCATTTACATCATAAAGGCTTACTTGATAGGTTTTGTAGATGGGATCCCCTGATCTTATTTCAAACCAGAATAACCAGCAAAGATAATTGTTAACGAACAATGTAAGTTTGTCAACAGCACAAAAGGACAAAATACATACTTAAGTAGTAAGTACATAGGCACATTGAATAAGAAAGAAGTGTAGAGATCAATGAATTATTGTATTAAATTATAGATAGAATCATCATGGCATCTTCACATTCTCATGCTGGATTCAAGTTACTTGTACTTATTCTTATCTATGATTCAAGTGATCTAATCTTAAACTCAGACGTAGCAGGCAAAGCGCAGGGCATAGTACAAAAGCTTAGAAAACAAGCGATACTGTGCTTTTGTTATGATTTCAAAAACTAGGTGTCACTCAGGCAATTTCCTAGTAAGAGTCATTTCTAGGATTTGCAACGCAAAACAGTGTGTACGAATGTAATATTATGAGGATGTGATGATGAATATAGATGGTATTTAATTACGGTATAATACCTAATAACGTTATACTATTGACAAAACTTGTAGTCTATGGTGTTAATCATATATTTTTTTGCTGGCAACACAAAAGTCAGCCCTCTTTTGTTTATGGATTAGCTGTCAAATTTACACAATGACAAATTGATTCAGCCAGCTGTGTGATTTCTAAAAACTGCGTCTTATTTATATTAGAAATTGTCTACATAGCCTTTGTTTATCCTCAATATTCACAGTATTTTCGTGTAGTTACGAGAAATAATCGTGAAAATGGCATACGCCTACTTGTTCAAATACATCATCATCGGCGACACAGGTATTGATTTTGTGACTGATATTTTATCTGAGCTGTTATTTATTGCCTCATAAGACTTTTTGGGGTATTATTTGGTGCAGGCATGCGGGAGGAACTAGTATTGGAGGTGACCTTTTGTTTAGACATAATTTTATCATCGAAATGATGGATGGATGCCCGAAGAATTCTACGTATAATATGTTGCTAAGCTTTGTTTTCCGCCTACGTTTTCCAGTACCTGCGTAAAAGGGGAATGGAGCAGTCACATAAGATTATGTACTGTTTGTGCCCAATGGGTCGTAAACAGGCCTGTCTTTATTTATAATAGATAGGTTTTTGGTCTATTGTTTTGTCAAGGTCTTCTTTGTTGCTTTGTTTAATCGTAAAAATTGGCTTTTTGTTTACACTTTGCAAACTAAGTCAAAGATCTATTTCAATCATGAAGTTATTAATAGACAAGTAAATACATCTTATCTACTCACTACTAGCAAGAAGACATATTTTCTTCTATATTCTAATAACTGAGCTAAACATAACCTTTAATAAAATGACTATTGTCAATTAGGTGTGGGCAAATCATGCCTACTTCTGCAGTTCACGGACAAAAGGTTCCAGCCTGTGCATGATCTTACAATTGGAGTGGAGTTTGGTGCTCGTATGATCACCATTGACGGCAAGCAGATCAAACTTCAGATATGGGATACTGCTGGACAGGAGGCTTTCAGGTATTGTAATGTATTGAAATAGTCTGAAATGAACATTATGGCTTTTTTTTAGATTGAGTATGTTCTTGGCCTGGTACATTATAGCAATCCCATTTTGTTACCATGTATGTACCTTTTTTGTGTTTACAAAAATATTCTAACGTAATTGAGCATGAAAATATAGGCATTAACAGCTTTAGAGTTTAATAAACTTTTATTTTACCTCTCTTACAAAATAACAATGATGGTTGCCAATAAAAGAACTACATAATACCAAAACTTAATTCTAATCACTCAGAAAAATATAGGCCAGTATTACTATCCATCCACTATTCATGATAAGATTACAAAAATACCATTTCCATAAAATGTGCATGAAAAGTCATTATCTCTTCAATAACATGTTTGTGTGAATATCACTTTCTATTTTGTTTTTATTTATAAACATATGCCACACATCAATATAAGTTTTCAAAATAAACAACATTAAATCTAAGTAAGTAGATTTTTGTGTCTGAAGTGTAATTAATAACATTAATTAATAAGTATTTAGGTCCAAACTTCCAATTATAATAAGTTTGAACAACCTGCTTTACTGAATAGTGACAATATAAATTACTCACAATATTCTATTAACCTACTTAGATAAAGTGTTCTTACTGGATGGTTTAAATAAAATGTATTTGTAAATAAATACCTAATAGTGATTATTTTTATTTAACAACACTAAAATATGCCTATAGTTTTATGGGTTTCTGGCAAATGCTGACTTCAATTTATAATAACTGTCCACTGTCCCAATGGAGTGACAATTGATGTTATCATCACATGTGAGTCATGAGACTTTTTATAACCAATGCAAGTAGATTATGTGATTTAGGATAAATTCAAAACATTGACTGAACTTGTAAGATGATACACTGTTATGTGACAAACAATTGTACAGTTTATTATTGAAACTGTATTTCTGGTAGTGTAAATTATGCTTGCAGTATTGAAAATATGCACTGCCTGACAAAACATCACAGTCATGTCAACTCAATGGCCAACACATTACTCATCCACTGTTAAAAAGTATGAGCATTGAACGTAAGCTTAACCAAAAAATATGAATAACTAGCGGTTACTCATCATGGCTACACCTAAATATCGGATTTCCCGGTTCCTGTAAGGTATTTTTTTAAATATAAAAACTATCGTTCGTCCATCCATAGGTTTTTAACCAACTGTATTGTCTGTATTATCATGAAAATCAGTTCAGCAGCCTAGTAAAGAAGAACAGACTTATAAAAGTTCTGTGACATTATTCAAAGGATATTTTGGAATAGGTACTGATTGAGTCCCTGATACATAAATCTTATTAACTATTCATATCCTTTCGTTACATGACGGGTCGTGAAGAAAAGTCTCAGCACTCGCTATTTTATTGACTACACTACATTTTTTTTAATGCCAACTACGACGTCGCCGATATCGTGATATGTCATTAGGTAGGTAGTAAAATGTAGATGTCAAGGCTTTACCAGGTAAAATCCGAATTGAAACTGAAATCTAATAGGCTAGAGCATTTTTGGCGTCGATATTTTGTTATCTCAATTCATGTTAATGGTCTTAAAGTATACATATCAAATTATTTAAACACTTAATGTGTATCCAATGTGAGTGTAATTATTGGTAATAATTATAATGCAATTATGATCTTGTACTAATTGAATTCTTGCCAATAAGGCAGTAAGTATCAAGTTAGATTACCTATCTATTTTCAATTTTCAAATTATTTTAATTTAAGTATCTGCTACATAATGTTTCACATAATATTTCTGTTAAGTAACATTAACTTTTTCATACGTCATTTACTAGTCTATTTAGTGTTAAACACTCGCTTCATCTGCTGCGGCCATGAATCAGTAAACCGCTTCATTGAGACTTTGCCTGCGGGGCACAGGGGCGCGGGGGTAGGCGATAGTGGGTCGTGCGAGGGATGCGACGGCGCGAAATCACCCGCCCTCGCCGCTCACTAACCGCGCATTCGTCTCCCCCCGCACCCCTGTGCCCCGCAGGCGAGGTCTCATTTTCGCGGTCTACTCATAGCTATAGGTATAGGGAGTGAGCCGTGCGCGCACACGCTTATCGATAACTGGGCCCCTATTTTTGAATCACTCGCTTGGATATGGCGAGTGATTTTCATTCGAAAACGTTTTTTTTTCTATGACTTTTGACACTACGTCGAACGAAAATCACTCGCCATCTTGAAGCGAATGATTCAAAAATATGGCTCCTGTGCAGTTCAGCACTACGCTTTCCCATAAGGCCTGTGAGTGTTAAAATAAATAAATAATAATAATAAATAAATCATCATTCGCTTACCCTGTTCCCAGTTTATCTGGGGTCGGCGCAGTATGTTTTTCTCTAAATAATAATAAATAAATAAATCATTTAAATTTAAAATGAGATAAGAATGCGCTGACACAGTCCCACTTCTTACTGATGCTGAGGTAGCGAGTGTTTAATACTTCTGTAATAAATCTTTTTTTAACTCTAATATTCTTTGTATTCTCAGATCAATCACGCGATCCTACTACCGTGGTGCGGCCGGTGCGTTACTGGTGTACGACATCACCAGGCGGGACACCTTCAACCACCTCACGACTTGGCTGGAAGATGCCCGCCAGCATTCCAACTCCAACATGGTGATAATGCTAATTGGAAACAAAAGGTTTGTTTATTTTAACTGCAGTTCAATCGCGCGATTTAGACAAGCGCAAATTGAGCCACTATACGCGACCATCAGCTCCGGACGAGTATTTTTCATACATTTTGTAAATAGTCTCGGTGCAAACCAAGCGTTCGAGTAGGCCGCCGTTTCTATTATTTTATGGATTAACCAATTTCAATTTTTATGCAATTTTCATGTGAACATAAAAATTTAAGTCATTTAGGCCCCACCGGCCACAACTCTATTGCACATTATTTAAGAACGGACCAAAAACACTATGTAAATAGTTTTTACTAAAACTTGACTCTTGGTTGTATGATGACCGCGCGAAAGCGCGCGATGGCCGTGCCGTACTACTATTGTTGAGTAGGATCCCAACTCAAGTAACTATGACTTTATGTATAGACTATGTTCGAGATCGGCAGTGGATTCAACGTGGTAGGCAAAAAATATAAGGGAGGTTTTGTCTGTCAGGACTCACCTATTATCCGCCAGTAGATGGTTTCCAGGTTGCAGGTGATCACCGAGGACACAGGCACAGTCACACAGGTCTTCAGATAAGTTTAAGGGAAAGCACACGCGAAAATTGAGCCCTGGTAGGTCAGTTTAGTGTCATGGGAACAACGTCTCGAAAGCAACTACTTTACGGGGTTCTCAAACAAGCAAAAATAGGTAAGTACTCAAAATGATGTGCGTAGGAGCGCGCGCCGCAAGATTAGGATGGCAACACAGGTTTCAATCAAATTATTGTAATGAACATATCGCCCGCCCTAAACACGTTAAGTGTTTACGAGAGAGAAAGGAAGGGTAAAAGGAAAAGTTATATACTAAACTGGAAGACGAACCAGCTTCGTCACAGATCTCTTAAGGATACCTGTGGGAGTTTTCACATCAACGACGCGAACAACTTTGTCTTGTCCAGGGTATAAATGAGCAATGCGACCACGGCGCCATTGCAAAGGTGGGAGGTTGTCGTCCTTTATTAGAACTAGTTCGCCAACTTGGGGAGGATTACAAGGAGATGTCCATTTATTCCTTGCCTGTAAGGTATTTAAGTACTCTAAATGCCAACGAGACCAAAAGTGCTGCGTAAGTTGTTGGATCAGCTGAAACCGTGTGAGGCGATGAAGCTTAACATTCTCATAAGGGTATTCCGGTAAAGCGGTTAAAGGCTGACTTATCAAAAAATGTCCGGGCGTTAATACTTCGACGTCGTTAGGATCTGGAGAAAGTGGACACAGAGGCCGCGAGTTTAAAACTGCTTCTATTTTGGTAAAAACAGTTGTTAATTCCTCAAAGGTAAGAGGGGTTTCTCCTATCACGCGTTTGAGGTGGGATTTTGCCGATTTCACAGCAGCTTCGAAAAGGCCTCCCCAGTGGGGGCAGACAGGGGGGTCGAAAACCCAGTTAATATTGCGCTTGGAAAGCTCGGAACCAATAGTAGCTTGATTTTGAGACAAGAAGGACTCTAACTCCTGTAAGTAATTACGTGCACCGATATAATTTCGGCCACAGTCCGAGCGGATAAGGCGAGGTAAACCACGACGTGAAACGAATCGGGAAAAGGCGGCAACAAAGGCTTCTGTACTTAGGTCCGACACGACCTCAAGGTGGACTGCCTTGGTGGAGAGGCAAACAAATACACAAAGGTAACTCTTAACCAACCTTTTATTTCTATAGGCCTGAACTTTGGTGTAGAAGGGGCCCGCGAAGTCAGTGCCTACACCATCAAATGGCCTAGCCGCGGTGACACGGTCCTTAGGAAGGTCACCCATAGGAGGCTGGGAGACAGCCGTTTTAAGTCGATAACAAGAAAGGCATTTAAAAATCACATGTTGGATAGCGCGGCGGGCAGACAGGATCCAGAATTCTCTGTTTAGAATAGCCAGAAGGGCATTCGCACCTGCGTGAGCATTTTCACGATGGTAATGGGAGATTAAAATATTCACGAAATTACCATTTCTAGGGAGAAGCAGGGGGTGTCGAGCGTCATAAGGAAGGTCAGAGTGCCGTAAACGGCCACCCACTCGTATTAGGCCTCTGTCATCTAAAAACAGGCTTAATTTCCTGAGGGAGTTGGTGATTGTATCACCCCTCTTCAAACGGTCTAGTTCATCACTGAAGCAGGTAAATTGAACAATTTTCACTAAATATATAAGAGATTCTCTACGCTCTTCAGTACTCAGGAATGAGGAGTAAGTTTTAGGGTAGAAAAACCGCCTTAGGTAACAAGTTACATTTATCAACTTGTTCAAGGAGCTATACCGCTCTAATAAAAAGGAAGGGTCCGGAGGAGAAACTTCAGCAGACACTACTAAACAACGTAGTCCCGGGAGGTCATTATTCGAGGTAGGTTCCGCAGTCACGGGCCACTGATTAGGAGACTCGGTCAACCACGAAGGAGAAAACCAAAGAGTGTGGTCTACCAATTTAGAGACGGGCATGCCTCTTGATGCACAGTCGCTAGGGTTCATATAGCCAGGAATATGTCTCCAATGACTAGATGTTGGAGAATTAATAATTTGGGAAACACGATTTGCCTCAAAAGTCTGAAGAAGGTGGGGAGGTGTTTTCAACCAACACAAAACAATTTTGCTATCCGTCCAACTATGGATTGAAGTCAACACAGACGTCCTTTGCAGACAAAGAGCGACGTGATGTAATAATTTAGATAGGAGGGTAGCTCCTAACAATTCCAACTTGGGAATTGTTAAACGGGTCCTAACGGGTGCAACCTTTGACTTGGCCATAACAAGATGGACGGTGCAATTACCAGACGTATGCTCTGCGCGTAAATAAACGGCCGCAGCATAACCTAACTCGGAGGCATCGCAAAAACCATGTAGCGATAAGGAGGAGGAACCGCTAGAAAGTATATGACGAGGAATAGCCACTTCGCTCACTTTAGTCATATCTTGAATAAAGGTAGCCCACTCTAAAGCGAGGGGCTCCGTAAGGGGATCATCCCAGGAAAGGCCAGATAGCCACAAACGTTGGATAAACTCTTTGGCCTTAAACACGACTGGAGATATCCAGCCACAGGGATCATAAATTCGGGCAATCACAGATAATACCTTTCTCTTTGTAATCACTGTATCACAGGCATCATAGGAACATTTATAGGTAAATGAGTCGCTCACAGGGTTGTACTGAACACCTAACACTGCTATAGTCTGCGGATTACCCTGATCTACGATTGAGTGAGGAAGTTGCAAATGGTCTAGGGGCATATCATCCAAGAGTTCGGGTCTATTAGATATCCACTATTTGGGACAATGAGACTCCAGTCATAGGAGGTTCCATTTCAGAAAGACGTCCAGGAACAGGGCCTGACAAGACGAACCCAAAGATTGTCAATATGGCAGTAAGGCCATCAGGTAAAACAAACAACTCAGGCTTCAACAGGCGGCCAATGATGTCAGCTCCAAGTAGTACACTTATAGGACCAGGTTTATGGAACAGGGGGTCAGCAAGTGGTAGATGCTTGGTAGGGGTAACAACACTTTTAGGTACATCTACTTCCGGGAGGGACCCAGCAATCACGTCGACAACTATGGCGGTAGTCGATATCACAGGTAGGGTAGAATTGACAGGTTTAAAAGAAAGGGATACAGTTCCATGGGAATGGACTGACTGTATATTACCTATTCCACGAACGGGCACATGTGAATGAGTGATAGGTAAGTTCATTTGGTCCGTAACAAACTCTGTAGTAAGGAGGCAGCCTTGGGCGCCGGTATCTAATAAGGCACGGGCTTCTGCGTAATATCCAGACGAAGTTTTAACGTGAATTAAGGCCGTAGGTAAAAGAACAAGAGAATTGCGTGATACTGAAGTAAGGGTAGGTACAGGAGGGCTATCTAGTCAGAATTGTGAAGAGTCGTTTGGATTTGAATGGAAGGCACGTTCATCCTGAGATCTTGGAGGAGGAGCGTGATAAACACGATCACTATTGGGTACAGGCGAAAATCGCCCGCCCGAACGCGGGGGTGAAGCTCTGTGGGAATTACGAGGTGAAAAGCTGTTATAGGCTCTAGTGCGTGGGAAAGTACGTTCCGTCAGGTCACGCGGCGGGGACGTCCTCGGCGAGTTTGAAGGTAAGGCTGCGACGTCGCGGTAGGAGCGTTCATGCTGATGCTTCACGGGGGCGTCATCGGAATAACACAGCAACGTATGATGACTAGAACGACGGCAGGTATTGCAGCGATAATCTCGCTTGCATTGAGAGATGGAGTGTTTATCTAGGCATCGATAACACAAACGGGCCTCTTTAACTACATTGACACGTTGACGTGTAGGGAGGCGAACAAACTCGGGGCATTCGCGTACGTAATGCGAAGTACTATTACAAACGTGACACTTCGGTGTGGGTGCAAACGTAACAAATGTCTTCGTAGGAGGCGGAGACCGCGCGTTAGATTTCGGGAATCGAGTGGAGCTCGTACTAAGTGAGGCAGTAGTGTCGACGACCGAAGCACTACCTACATTGTCGTGATGCCTACATTCATCCTCTAAGAAGGTAATAAGTTGATCAAAGGTTGGAAGTTTATTAGGGTCATCACCAAAACGACGCTCAAAACGGGATTTTAATTCAGAAGGCAACTTCGCAAGGCATAGGTGTACCAGTAAATATGACCAATGATTAACAGGCAGGTCTAATCGTTCTAAACAACGGTAAGTTGAGAGAAGAGGGTTAAGAAACTATACACGTAAGCCGGACAACTTAGGTGAAATATTAGGTAGCATCATTATCTGCGCGATATGCGTATCTGCCCGCGAAGGTTGTGATACCTACGCTTGAGAAGGTCACGAGCCACAGTATAATTGCCCGCTTCAATCTTAAGGTGCTGAATCAACCTACGGGGCTCATCAGACAAGGCACCGACTAGGTAATGAAGCTTTAAGGTAGGGGTCAAAGTCGGCTGATTGTCGACCACACTATCAAACTGGTCTATAAAACTAATCCATCCGTCGGGACGGCCGTCAAATCTAGGTATAGGTAGGTCAGGTAATTTACTAGCCGGGGTGTCAACAATCATGGACTTATTTTCCTTCAAGGGGGTACTAGTACGAGGAGACTCGAACTGGTGGGGTTTTATTTCCTCCAATCTTATTTTAAGGTCATCTACCTTGTCCCTCACAACGCGCATCTCGGTTTTAATTTGAACATATTCTTGTTCATAAATAGCAGGGTCAAGGTTTCCTAACAACTTAGAACAGGCAGCTCTAAACTTATCACACATAAGCGGGAGGTCAGAAAGACGCGCACGCATGCGATTTAACGGAAAAGGTCTCAAGGACGCGATGGGAATCATCAACCCAATCACTCACATAACGAATTTCACCTATAGCCTCATGGTATTCAGCCGTGTCCGTGTAAAGTAGGGCCCTCACGGTCTCGTTACTCGATTCAAAATCAGGCATGTTTGAAGTAGGTATATGTACTTACTTACACTAAAATCAATGGTAATTTATCAACACGTAATTTTCAAAAGTCAAAGGAATGCAGGACGGCTCGGTGAAGGTGTAATGAATAAAATAGGTAAGGAATAATCGTAACTCGTAAATAGCTCGTATAAACACACACGTGGCGGAGGGACGGCGAACGTTATCAATAGCACAACAATAGGCAGGAATGCAAGTAATTAAAATGCGCTCGCGCACCCCGTAACACAATGATGACATTGGATATTTATTTATTTATCGTCATTATGTAACTACTAGAAATGAATGGAACTAAGATGGCTACCGCGTGCAAAGGGGGAATGCAGATATCACAATAATTACTAAGATAGAATGAGACGTTTTATGTAAAGGGTGGAAGCTAATTAATTACGTTAATTTAAAATAATTATTAAGGCAAAGGTCCAAAATAAACTACGCTCTGCTACCAAAAGATGTTCGAGATCGGCAGTGGATTCAACGTGGTAGGCAAAAAATATAAGGGAGGTTTTGTCTGTCAGGACTCACCTATTATCCGCCAGTAGATGGTTTCCAGGTTGCAGGTGATCACCGAGGACACAGGCACAGTCACACAGGTCTTCAGATAAGTTTAAGGGAAAGCACACGCGAAAATTGAGCCCTGGTAGGTCAGTTTAGTGTCATGGGAACAACGTCTCGAAAGCAACTACTTTACGGGGTTCTCAAACAAGCAAAAATAGGTAAGTACTCAAAATGATGTGCGTAGGAGCGCGCGCCGCAAGATTAGGATGGCAACACAGGTTTCAATCAAATTATTGTAATGAACAGACTAGCTTTTGCCCGCGACTTCGTCCGCGTGGAATAGTGACTTCTTTCTCCCGTTTTTTACACATTTACCACTATATCTTTGCTCCCATTGGTCGTAGCGTGATGTTATATAGCCTATAGCCTTCCTCGATAACTGGACTATCCAACACAAAAAGAATTATTCAATTCGAACCAGTAGTTTTGGAGATTACCGCGTTCAAACAAACAAACAAACTCTTCAGCTTTATAATATTAGTATAGATTAGCTTTTTCTTCTTTGATTGTGACCAGCGAACATAAGTTTACGACGTTGCTTAGTACCAAATTTCAAGATCCTGACTTCACGGGAAGTAGATTGTAGGTTTTGATTCTCTTGTGTCGGATATTTGCGGCATAAACGGCTGTATCTTTTGATTGAGTTGGCTTAGAATTTTGATTTTTTTAAAACTCCAACTCCAAGGGACTGTCCCTTGAAGTTGAGTTATAGTTTTAGTTGGAGTTAGACCTGAGTATTTAATGTAAACTTCATCTTGATACCTCCACGCGTCTCTGTCAAAAAGGGACTTGACAGACAGACAGTCGGATGTACAACAAAGTGATCCCATACAGGTTCCAGCTTTTTCCTTTCGCGGTAAACCCTAAAAAGGTACTTATACATCGTCACATAATCTTTTGACAACAGCGTATTTAATCCCCCAGCGACCTGGAATCACGGCGGGAGGTGAAGAAGGAGGAGGGCGAGGCGTTCGCGCGCGAGCACGGCCTGGTCTTCATGGAGACGTCAGCGAAGACCGCCGCGAACGTCGAGGAGGCGTTCATCAACACCGCCAAGGAGATCTACGAGAAGATACAGGAAGGCGTCTTCGATATCAACAATGAGGTGGGTTATTCTTATTTCCAACAAGATGAAAGAAATAAGAAATAAAAATTTGCGCATGAGCTGTAGCAAATAAATATTTTCTATTCTATTTTATTCGAAGCAGCAACTTTTGGCTAACCAGGCCAACGCTCTTTCCAGTCGAGCTATCGTGCCGAGGTGGGTTTGATGATGACTCTTTCGTTTGATTTCCGTTCGATTCATTTCATTCGACTCTAATTTAAATTGTCGTGATGACGATCGAAGAAAAAATTTATCAGCCTTTATCGTCTTTTAAACATTTCCCCAATAACGTTGATAACGTCTATTGTTTTATTCTTTACATGCAATGAATACGTAGATTTTAGTATATGTCAAGTTCGTATGTATGGTCTGGTAAATATTAAATTTAAGCTCAAAATGAATTAATCTGAATCTAGATTAAGATTAATTCATTGAATACATTCGAATGCCTGCATGCTTCCTACTTCCTTTATCCGTTTGCGTTAGACGATAATTTTGCTTTGCCCTTGATAAATGCGAATTAAATACATATTTTACGGCAAATCTAGTAAATTGTACTACAGATTGTATGTTCGAGCGGAACTCCTAACAAAACGCAGATAGTGCTAACTTATCTACATAGATAAATAGAGCTATCATTACAGAACGCAATATAGCTATCATTCGAAGGTAGGTGTATGGGCAGAGAGCATGAAATGAGGTAAACAATAGGGAAATGAAAGCGAGAGGTTCCAGTGACTGGTCTTTTGTTCTATGATAGGTACTTGACCAGTTTGTGGGAGGTTTTATGGAGACATAAATGTAATATAAACAATGGTGTTTAATAGTGTGTATTATGTAGGTAACTAGAGTGGTATTCAGATATTTATGAAGAGCTGTAATTGTCACTATTTTATTATAAACTAGCGATCCCGGCGAACTTCGTTTCATTGCCCTCGGCGGCCCGTCCCCGTTCCCTATGTTTTGACACCGTTTATCTACACCTTCCTTAGACTTCTATGAATATTTCAAAACCAAAATGA